>OZ025289.1:237799909-238999909 GCA_964019185.1 Maratus speculifer
CGGTAAGAACAATTTTCTAGATAAAATTAGCATGACCCACAAATGGCCCTTATATCGAAATCTCTCGAAAATGTGACTTAGTTCATTAATTTTTGCGTGTCAAAAAACGTTAAATACAAAATTTAGATAAAATCGATTGAGCCAATTTTTAGGTATAAATAGTTTGACCTTGACCCATTATGACCCCAAATGACTCATTAATCGAGTTTTCTCAAACATCTGACCTAACCCAATGATTTTCTTGTGTCCGAAAACGATAGACTATAAAATTTAGTCAAATTTGCGCAAGATATTGTCTAGATAAAATTAGAATAACCCAAAAGTGACCCACTGATCGAAATTTCTCGAACATGTGACATAGCCCAATGATTTACTCGTGCCAAAAATATGCTGATTACAAAATTTCGTTAAATCGATTCATCCGTTCTTTAGATATAGCTTGACCATGACCCATCATGACCCACAAATGACCCTTATAATCGAAATCTCTCGAACATGAGACTTAGCCCATTAGTTTTCTCGTGTATAAATATTGTTACACTCAAAATTTCGTTAGACTCGATCGTGCCGTTCTTTAAATATAAATAACTTGACCCAGACCCTTTATGACCCAAAATGACCCATTAATCGAAATTTTTCGATCATGTGACCTTGCCCAATGATTTTCTCGTGCCAAAAAGTGTTATATACAAAATTTCGTTAAAACTGATCCACATGTTCTTTAGATATAGCTTGACATGACCCGTTATGACCCATCATGACCCATAAATGACTCTTATAATCGAAATCTCTCAAACATGTGAGATAGCCCATTAATTTTCTCGTGTGAAAAAACTTACATACAAAATTTCATTAAATTTGATACTGTCGTACTTTATATATAAATAGCTTGACCCAGACCTTTTATGACCCAAAATGATCCAGTAATCGAAATTTCTCGAACTGAGACCTAGCCCAATAGTTTTCTCGTGCCAAAAAAAATGTTGTATACAAAATTTCGTTAAAATCGATCCACCTGTTCTTTAGCTATAGCTTGACCATGACCCATTATGACCCATCATGACCCACAAATGACTCTTATAATCAAAATCTCTCGATCGTGTGACTTAGCCCATTAGCTTTCTCGTGTCAAAAAACTATTACAGGCAAAATTTCGATGAAATTGATTCTGCGGTTCTTTAAATATGAATAGCTTGACCCAGACCCTTAATGCCCCAATATGACCCATTAAAATTTTTTTTCGAACATGTAACCTAGCCCAATGTTTTTCTCGTGCCCGAAAACCATAGAATGCAATTTTTAGTCAAAAAATCTCTAGATAAAAATAGCATGACCCACAATGACCCCAAAAATGACCCACTAACCGAATTTTCTCGAACATGTTACCTAACCCAATGGTCTTCTTGTAATCCAAAACGATAAAATATAAAATTTGGTCGAAATCGTTAGAGCCGTTTTTTAAATAAAAATGGCTTGACCCACAATGACCCAAAAGTGACCCACTAATCAAAATTTTTCGAACATGTGACCCAGTTCAATTGTTTTCTCGTGCCAAAAAACGATTGGATACAAAATTTCCTTAAAATCGATCCAGCCGTTCTCTAGATATAAATCGTTTGATCCTGACCCATTATGACCCAAAATGACCCAATAATCGAATTTTCTCGAACATGTGACTTAGCCCAATGGTCTTCTCGTGCCCGAAAATGGTAAAATCCAAATTTTTGCGAAAATCGTTAGAGCCGTTTTTGAGATAAAATTTACCCACACAGACACACACACACACACAATTTTTGCTCGCATTATAGTATAAAAGATTTACTTAATTATTTATCTCGTGGCTCAGAGATTGTAGTGCATGCTTATTATGCTTTTTCCGAAAAAATTAACAGTAATATATTTACATAGAAATTAACATATAGGAGAAAATAGTATATATATATATATATATATAATAACATATTCATAATTTGTAAATTAGTTTTTCTGTTATTATTATCACATATAGATACTATAAATATGTTGTCTTATGCATTTGTTTAATACAATAAAGTTTCATACGTTTAATTGTTTCATGACACTTAAAAGATTTTTTTTTCTTTAAACGTGGTTAATCGTAAGAAGTACAGCGGCGGTCAAAAGTTTCCGGCCAGCAAAAATTTTTCAGTTAATTTGTAAATATACCCATATGAAAAGGAGTCTCAAAGTGATATTTATACTTTTTATTGATATAATAGTTAGGGTTTTACTTATGGAATAACATAGAAATATCAATAAATTTAATTTACAAAATTAAATATAAAGAAAAACACATGTTCTCAAAAGTTTCTGGCCTCCTTCACAAGTTTGTATAAAAGTGGTATTGTAATAGAAAAATACAGTGATCAACAACATTTACAATTAGTATTTTATCGTATTACTATTTTATTAGCTTTAGCAATAAGTACTGCGACGCAGCAACGTGACATTCATACAACCAACGGTTAAAGATCGTCTATGGTACGTTTTCCCCCATTTCTCGCAATTTTGGCGAAATTTCGGCTTACTTAGAATATTTATAGTTCCTCAGACTTTTGTCAACTTTGTTTCAAAGATTTTCTATTAAATTCATGTTGGGCGCTTGGGCTGATCATTTCAAAAAGGAAATTTTTTGTGTGAAAACCATTGCTTATCGAGGTTTGCAAACATGATTTATGTCGTTATCATGTTAAGAAAAGTAGTTGCGGCCAAATTTGTATCTCTAATAAGGCAGAAAATAGTCTTGCAAGATATCTTTATACATTGTATCATTCACCTGGCTGTGGACTTCAAATAATGGACCGGCACTTTTTCAAGAAAATACTCCCCACAGCATAACGTGTCCTCCGCTATGCTTCATTGTAGGAATAACATAGGTCGAATCATAACTTTTGTTGTTAGGTCATCGGACGTTGTGTCTGCCATCACTTCCAAAACTGTTTCGAATTAGATCGATGAAAAATAGAACTTTTTTTTTAGTTTTCACTTGACCAGACTTTGTATTTTTTTGAAAACGCCAGTCGGGTACGTTTGTATTTTTTTTAACTCTGAAAAAGTTTTTACACCAAATCTTTCATAAAGTTATGCATCATGTGAGCATGTTGATACGGTATACGGACTTATTTCAGCAATATTTTCATTCCGCAAATCGCAGTATATTGCAGCGGAATTTTTTTGAGGATTATCAGTTGTTTTTCTCGTGATAATTCTGTCCACATGAATAGTAACTTTTCGGGATCTCCCGGACCTCTGAAAGTCCTGAAGGCCACGGCCTTCTTTATACAATTTTTAAATATCGTTTACGGTTGATTTTACCGATCGATAACTTTGCCGCAATATCTCGAGAAGATTGGCCTTTTAGGCCAATTTCTCGAGTGATTAGTAAAAAGGCCAATCTTTGTCCTTTTTACTAATCACTCATTTATGAACAATAAATGTTGAATTTTTCAATTTCGAATTCAGACCATGCTATACGCGTTGATTCATTCATAAACATAACCAAAAAACAGTTTACCGATAGCAAAAACTAAAGAATGATAAGTGGCCGGAAACTTTTGCACACGCGAACTTCGAATTTTATCCCATCATTTTGCATGAAGCATCTTCAGTATCGAATCAAAATGATCACGTGGTCAGCGGTCATTCACATATTCCTAACTTTTGAAGCAATTGTGCTTCTGTTTTGCTGAAACCTTTTGGTAAATAAATCGAAGAAACTAACTGGCCGGAAACTTTTGACCGCCACTGTATACATACATACATATATATATATATATATATATATATATATATATATATATATATATATAAACTTTTTAAACTCGCTTATCAAAAGATGGGGAAATAGCATAAATCTTTCGTTCATTTGGATTATGGTTTTTATAAATGATTAGTTGCTGCCATTATAAAATAAAAAGTAGGTAGAAAATGTTTCAAAATTCTAATAAACGTAATATATATATATATATATATATATATATATATATATATATATATATATATATATATATATATATATATATATATATATATATATATATATTCTAATTTAACATTTTTTTCGTGATTTTATATAATGATTTAAACAATTAAAAAATATGGATCCTGTAATTTTCTTCATTTAAAAAATAATTTGACCCTGTAACCTCTGTCTATTTTTCTTGAAGGTGACGCAGTTTTTAATTTTTGTAGGTGAAGGGTAATGCATAAAATTGCTTAATTATTTATTTATTATTACACTAAAACATGATCCGATTAGAACTGTGAAATTTTCCGTAGTCAAGAATATTTCATCTTAGACAAATTTTACTTTGTGTCTATGAATTTACAGAAATTCTTTCCCAGTTAGATGGATTTACACTTTATACAGAGTCTTTCTAACAGTGAGTTTTCTGTGTTTTGAAAATTGGTATCATATATATAGAAATATCAAAATATTAAATTTCTTGATATTTTGAAAATAAATATTAGATACTGTATCATGATATATATCAATAATTATATATTTATTGATGTACATCACGAAATCCTGCTTTTAGACAATCAAATTGTCAGAAAAAAGGGCCGATAAATGCAAAAATTCTGCTAGAAGATTTTATGTTTTTAAAATGTTTATGGCAATGCTAATAACAAGAATTAATGGTTTTCCAACAAAATATCTCAAGGCTAAATTCATTTTCATTTTTTTTTTTTTTTTTTTTTTTTGCCTGTGACTCGAAAACTATAATCTTTATGTGTACCATACCATGTAAGGAAGAGCATTAAATGTTTTAAAAATTTTGTTTTAAAAACATTTATTTAAATCCATTACTAAGAGTGCCATGGCTTCAGAATAAAAGAATTTAAGTTGACCAGGCAGAATCAAAAGCATTAATCATGCTAGTTACTTTAGCCACTTCATGAGCCGAATCTTTTGAACGTGTCGTGATTGTCGGAGAACACGTTGACCTACTCGTGATTATGGCAAGCTTGTTCTATTTGCACAAAAAAACTGTATGTTCTTAAGCCAGGATGAGGTAGAATCGAAACCTATGGTTTTCAACCATGTCATACAAATACAATTTCAACAATCTTCTTTACACTCATGTAATCAGGGGATGCGATACAATATCCAATCTTTTTGGAAAGGAAAGTTAAAGTTTTCTAACACTTTAAAAAAAACATTATCAGCTTGAAAATATAGACTGAGTGTTTAATAAATCGGATTCTATCCGTCATGAAATCACCAACACTGTATTATTGTACTATACAGTGGATGCATAGATGCCACACAAAAACTGAACAAGTAGAGGTTCCAGTTCTTTGTTAAATTTTCCTCAAAAAAAGTTCATTTTGCAAGACTACCCACAAGAGACTGCGCAGCATCATTTTCTCTGATGATATCATCAGGCACAAGTTTGACAAGTAACAACATCCCTCCTGAGGCATGGATTTGCAGGCCGGGCGGTTTCTTTTAGCCAGTTCCAATATAACAAATCCAAGTGCCTGAATCATTGCTCCAGTTCGTGTCATGTAGCTGTACGGAAGTGTGCAGCAAAACATGTTCTTTTTAAAAGAAGGAACTCAAATGCTCGAAAATTTGTAAAAACTATAATGGGATCAACTGCAAAAATATCGACGTCATTCTTTATCCAGAAGAAGAGGATGTAAAAATGTCACCGTAAATATTTTTTACTTAAATTCAGTTAAATAACTAATATTAATGTTCTCCGCTTAAGCTCTAAACACAAAAATGTTGCAATGTTTTTAGTTTTTATAATGTTACATTTGTAATTAATCGTGATTGCTATCATGCCAATATCTGTAATTTAAATAAGTTACATTAAAGTGGATAAAACAATGAAAAATGGTGTCAAATTTAGTTATTTCACAAAGTTAGAAAAAAAGAGTCATTTTAAGAAAGCTGTAGCGCGCTTAATAATGGCTTTAGAAAAACAGTTCTAGAATGAAATTCGTATAACATTTAATGTTCTTCCTTTTTGTAACTGAGTATGGTACACAAAAGTTTTATAATTTCTGAGTTTTAGGTAAAAAGCAGAAAAAGTCCGAAAATTTTGTGGTTTTTTGGCTTTTCAAAATTTAGTCTCGAAATATTTTGTTGGAAAACCATTATTTCTTGTTACTAGTATCCCCATAAATAGTTTAAAAACATAAAATTTTCTTGCAAAATCTTTCTTGTATCATTTATTTATGACAATTTGATTGGACTACTTATATTCTTTAAAAAATAAATATCCAAAAGAGTTTTACGCTGTATAATAATAGTCGATGCTAACAGATAGCATACTAAGACGAATGATCATATTGGCAAGAAACAAAACATTAATAGAGGTGACTTAGTCGATCTGTAACTTTTCATCGTCCTTTGAACACCAAACTTCATTATGGATAAAACCTCTAAAATAATTTCTTTTTGATATAAATAATTTCTCGCAAACTAATCGAAGGAAATTCATGTAGATGTAAATTTGGGCTAACTGAAGGATTCAGAATTTATTTATTGATAAAAAAAAAAGTTTCATTTTTTGATTTCTTGATGCCCCAAAAGCAAATTATATATATATATTACAAATTTAAAATTTTTTCGCCAAAACTAACCTTTATACTATCTTAATTTTCTTATAATAATATTCCGTACTTACTTCAAATTATTAAATTAAAATCTTGTTTCTAAATCTAATCTGTTAATCCTTATGCAGACGGTATAAATTCTTAATTTGCCTTAAAAAACATTATTCCAGTATGCGTAAATTTAAAAAGATGGCTCTAAATTAAAAATATTCTTAATTAAAACTTTATTTCTTAATATTCCAAATAAAACTGATTTCTTCTATGTTTTTATCAACCCTTTTTAAGAAAGCCTTATTAAATTTATTCCAAAACCATACCTTTCAAAAAATATCATTATTTTATTTTATCTATTTATTTATTTTTCCTACGTTAACCTTTGATGTGTGCAGATTAATAAATTCATTTCTTTTCTTTTTCTCTTAAAATTAATCATTTATAAAAATCGTCTGCCTAAGATATTTAAAATTCTGAGTCAATTATAAATTGGTTAAATAATATTTTTTTAAAAATAAATTTATCGTCTGTTTAAAATAGCCTCGTAGCTAGACAAGAATTCTGTTTACATAAAAGAATGATGGTTTGAGGTTACAGAATGTTCAGGAACTTTCTTTTTAGTTTAAAAAGGTGGAAGTCTCGAGATGAAAAAGAAGATTTCTTGGGTTGCTTCTTCGATGAGGACAGCTCGCTGAAATAATGATGGAATTTTTGTAAAAGGAGCTTTTCCTTCCTCATTATTACGAATTTAATAAATGAATTTACAGCAGCCCATGACTAATTATTGGATCTTCTACATTTATTATTTTATTTTGTTTTTTCCCTCGCTTGCCATGACTGTGTGTTTCTTTTTAACCAGTGGAAATAATTCGAGTTCTCCTTAATCGTCACAACTAATCGAAAAGTCGGACAGGATTAATTATCTGTGCTGCCTTTTTAATGAATGATATTTAAAGAAAATTGCTATGGAACGAAGTAATAATAAAAACTGTGGATCGCTGAATAATTTGCCCGTCATTATTGGATGTGTTCTTAAACAAAAACTGCCATAGTCTCATGATTTCTGGAGTGACAAAAACAGAGGAATTGTTCCTGTAAAGTGCTTTGAGTCGGCTTGATTTTCCTGAAGCCATGATTTCTTGAATGACTGCAGAACAGGAGATTTTCTTGATTAAGATTTTCAAATTTATGATGAAAAAGAAGAAAAAAAATAATAATAATTACAAGACCGTTTCTTGTAAATTTGTGAACAGACAAATATTTTTCGAGATAGTTGAGCACAATAGGATTTCGGTGAGATTTTTTTCGTAGTATTTTAATTATTATTATTTGTATACTTTTTATGTATTTATTTAAATTAATTATTCTCTGTTTGTCAGGTTTATTTATTTGATTATTTATCTGTGAATCTTACTTACTTACCTATTTATGAGTATTATTATTATCATTATTATGTGTTGGAGATTGAAATATTTTATTCTTAAGGATTTAATTGAGGAGTGTGATGTTCTTAAGATATTTACTGTTACTTATTAAGACTATTATGATATTTCTATGCACGGTTAAGGGCAAGTTTATAATAATAAGGTATAACTATGATGTTTACAATTTCTAATTTATTAGATAAAATTTCTGGTTAATGTTAACAGCTAAATATAGTCACAATTTCACGATAATTTTGATTCAATTTTTTTTTAAATGGTGGGTAATGGTTTTGTGTGAGGCAATTAAAATGTATACAACATCAGTAGACAAAGCCCTCAAAATTGCGAAAGTGTGAACTCGGGAATTTCACCTTAAAAGTAAAAGGCTCTATGATCGAAATTTTGTCGAATGCCCATTAAAAATACAAGACTCTGTAATTTATGAAGAATTTAAATACCCTAACACTCGAAAATTAGAACCTACTTTCTCTGGACCATACAAAATTATAAATAAACTTTCTGATGTAACTTATGAAATAGATAAATTTAATTATGAGACAGGACAGAATTCCGTTATTGTGCATGTTTCTAAATTAAGACCCTATTTTTCACCAGAAGATTTTAAACTGTTTCATGAGCAACCCAAAAAACCAACAAAACCTCAGATACAATCACAATCACTAGATCAAACTAAAGTCAAGACAGTAGATTAAGTTTTAATTCTTAGTCTTTAAATATTTTATCACCATAATTTTCAACATTAGCAGGTATGTTCTTGGAGGTCTACAAGAATATTACTTGTTTTTGGGAGTTTTTGGGGTTAAATTGGGCTCCTTATACAGGCATAAGGTGAACACTTTGATTGTAAAAGCTTTCAAATTGATGTTGATAAATTAATTTTAAGGGTGTTTAAGTCTAACTATATTTACTCATGTATTTGACATTAGTATTATTCTATTTATTCAGCAGATATTTATGTTATAACAGTTATAAAATCTAATGATTCTACTCAAACCTATAACATAATATGTGATTTTCAGTGATTGTGAAAACTACAGATATTAAGAGTTTTTCAGAAAAGCACACTATTTTTATTTCTATTTCTCAATTAAGAATGACACCTTTTATTCCTAGTGTATTTTATTATTAAAGTTTATAAACCATGTGTAGATAAAACATTATTCTACATTTGGCATTTGAAAACTTATAACCGAATTTGACAATTTTGTAAAAGAGTATCAGAGAGGAATTATTGTAAGAAAATACTGGTTGAGAGCCCATTTTCTAAATAGTTAGATTTAATTTTATTTGGATTTTGGAATTATTATGATTTTTTTTTTATTTATGCTTTCGGCTAGCAAAAAATACTTTCTTATGCTATTAGAAGATAAGAAAATTATTTAGTTGCTATGTAATTATTTTTATCCTCAACCAATATTTTCCCTATCAATAATAAACAAATAGTGATATTTTCTTTTGATTATACTCTTGTTTTACTATTATTATTATTATTATGATTTCTATAATGAAGTTTAGTATTAATTATACTCTTATTGAGAAATATTAGGATATGGAGTCTTATTATACTATTACTTATTATTGTTGTTATTGTTATTATTTAAATTTTTCTATATTATTTATTATTGATATTGAGAGTGATGCTATTTATTATTGAAAAATTGATATATTACTGAAAGATGTTGGATCGAACATAACATTAAAACCAAAGATTAAACTAGGTTTGAAGATTTTTAATTAAAGAGACTGTATTCAGAGAACATTGGAAAGGACTCTTTTATATATACTATTGAAAAACTTGTTTCCTTTAAAGGACTTATTTAAAATAAACTATGCATTAAGTCATTGTAATTACTTAAACTTCCATGAGAAAGAATTTTTATTGTTTTTATTATATTTTTATCTCTTGCTTATTAATATTCATAACTTATTTACTGTTATTATATGTATTATCTCCTATGCACTTACAAATGGTAAGTGATGTTGTAACATTATTATATTTCTTTCAGGGAAATGCTCCTACCTAAATTTAATTCAGAATTATTTTCTCTTAACTATTTTATTTTAATCGCAAATATTTTTTATATTCCGTTAATTTTCTTTTCTTCCATCTCTTGGCTTCCTGAGTTTGACAGTTTTATTCCAAAATTTAACTTTTCTAAATTATTATATTTCTGTTGTCTGAACTTGTAGTTTTATTTAACTATCAATTTCATACAAAGTCTTGGGGAGGGGGGATAATATTACAAATTTAAATTTTTTTCGCCAAAACTAACCTTTATACTATCTTAATTTTCTTATAATAATATTCCGTACTTACTTCAAATTATTAAATTAAAATCTTGTTTCTAAATCTAATCTGTTAATCCTTATGCAGACGGTATAAATTCTTAATTTGCCTTGAAAAACATTATTCTAGTATGCGTAAATTTAAAAAGATGGCTCTAAATTAAAAATATTCTTAATTAAAACTTTATTTCTTAATATTCCAAATAAAACTGATTTCTTCTATGTTTTTATCAACCCTTTTTAAGAAAGTCTTATTAAATTTATTCCAAAACCATACCTTTCAAAAAATATCATTATTTTATTTTATCTATTTATTTATTTTTCCTACGTCAACCTTTGATGTGTGCATATTAATAAATTCATTTCTTTTCTTTTTCTCTTAAAATTAATCATTTATAAAAATCGTCTACCTAAGATATTTAAAATTCTGAGTCAATTATAAATTGGTTAAATAATATTTTTTAAAAAATAAATTTATCGTCTGTTTAAAATAGCCTCGTAGCTGGACAAGAATTCTGTTT
Organism: Maratus speculifer; assembly: GCA_964019185.1. Classification (NCBI taxonomy): domain Eukaryota; kingdom Metazoa; phylum Arthropoda; class Arachnida; order Araneae; family Salticidae; genus Maratus; species Maratus speculifer. The sequence continues at coordinate 237,810,744 of OZ025289.1, forward strand.
ACATAAAAGAATGATGGTTTGAGGTTACAGAATGTTCCAGAACTTTCTTTTTAGTTTAAAAAGGTGGAAGTCTCGAGATGAAAAAGAAGATTTCTTGGGTTGCTTCTTCGATGAGGACAGCTCGCTGAAATAATGATGGAATTTTTGCAAAAGGAGCTTTTCCTTCCTCATTATTACGAATTTAATAAATGAATTTACAGCAGCCCATGACTAATTATTGGATCTTCTACATTTATTATTTTATTTTGTTTTTTCCCTCGCTTGCCATGACTGTGTGTTTCTTTTTAACCAGTGGAAATAATTCGAGTTCTCCTTAAATCGTCACATATATATATATATATATATATATATATATATATATATATATATATATACGTATCATTTATAAAGACTTTATTTCCATAAACTTCAAACTAATAATTCTTTTTGGTGATAATTTCTTGTAGAGTTAGTTGGTGATGTTTAATTGGTACCACGACTGTCCATCAAACATAGAAAATGAGGTAAGTTCGTTTTATAACTAGTTTTCTAAATAATCAGATCAACGTTGAATAACTGCTGTAAAAAAATGAAAAAAATGCCTTATGAAAAAAATGCCTGAATACAAAATATTTATGGCTGCATTTTTTAAATTTAGTAATGCGGAAATGATATGATTCCCTCTGAAATAATACATTATCACCATAGAAACCTATAATCATGCACTGTAAAAAAACCATTACAAACTTTTTTTTGCAAGTGAAACAAGCATTTCTTTTGTAAACTGAACAAAAGAATTTTTTGTATAACTAACTTAAAAATTTTTAGTATGAGGCACCAAGCAAATTTTAGTAATAGCTCCAACATTATTTTTAATAACCATTACGTGCGCCCGAAGGGCAGGAGCTTCCTTCGAGCTGCATCCAAACTTCTTAAGCGGAGGATTTTCGGCAAAACCGCAATAGATGGCAGCACCAAATTTTGCTGGCGGCTCCGACAGGATTTTCATAATCCCTTTATTAACGAGTACTTACACTACATACATTCGGGGCGTATTTGGCGGCGGCCAGTATCGAACCCGGGACCTTTTAGCCTGGAGTCCGTTACTATAACCACTATGCTATCAAGGCCACACCAAATGAGTTTTAGTAATAGCTATTAAAAGTATAAAACTATTAACTCTATTCTTTGCTAACTTTTTTCTAGTAATTCTTACAGATTTTCTTGTAACCGACTAAGATTACTAAAATTTTTTAGTAATTACAAGGATCACTAAAGTTTTTTTAGTAGATCGACCCTTTTTTTTACAATGTGGCTTATCATGGGGTATTATTGAATTAATAACATATGAAAGAAGGAAGAAACTTTTATTGTAATCTTTTTAAATTTGGATTAAGTTTTAAAAAGTAAATAGATGACTCGAAAAAATTCTGGAATTATTATATATATGAAATTTTAAACAATTCATTTGCGTTATTTTGGTTCTGTTATAGGGAAATAGATGGACGGACCAGACGAACACAATAGGTGCATGTATTTATATAATTATGAACGCACCTAAAATAAAATTATTTCTATTGCTTTGATTTTTTAAAGAAACTTTATTACTCTAAAAATTACAATTTTATCGTATTTACAATAAAAATAATTACATTCGTGATTAATCAATAAAAGTTTTAATGTATATATTAGATTCTGCATAGCACAGTAAATAAAATAACATAATTGTTGTGAGTAAAAAAAATAAGCTAACTAATAAATTAAATAAATCATCTTATTACCAAATTGTGAGACTATCAAAGAATTTTTTTTAATAATTGTATGTTTATGTGTATACTTAAAATATTATTCATTATTAAAAAAATATTTTTAAAAAATATCAGAATTACGGTGTTAATCTATCAAAAAAGTATCATCAATGAATAAAGTAGAAAAACCCTAATTCTTCTTTTATATAATGATTCTCATATAAAAAAAATTAAAATAAAGAAAAACAAAAGTAAAATTTTCAATATTAAATGGTATTGAATGACTAAATGTAAAAAAAAAATCAGATATATTAAATTCACATAATTTTTTCTATTATGCGTTTTTTTATAACATATAAATTTAAATATTGGTTCTAATTTATTATTTACCACAGTTAACATTATTTAAAAATGTAGATACGAAAAATTCCCAAAAATAATTAAATTTAGTAATTAATTAGCAATTTAAAAAGATTTATTCACGAATAAAAAAAAATTATCCATTACTAGTAGAATGAATGAATTAACCGTAATATAGAAATGCTTAAAATATTGTTTAAAATTGTTTATTTATTTGTGTTAATCTAAATAATCTTTTTCTTTAGTATTTGTATGTGTTATCATCAATGTGCTTGCGCGCAATCAAATGCATATCGAATCATTCCAGGTCACGTTAATGCTATATAACAATACATTAATACAACTGTTATATGCAGATATGCATAATCCCTCATGACTGATATCTAATAGTACATAAATCATGCTCATATAGATATGTATATGAGCTACAAAAAACACCATTTACATTAAGATACTGCAAACTATCTATTTATAAAAGCACTTCGAAATTGTACTTTTCGTCTTTTATCTATTTTATTGTGTATTATAAGAAACTGTATATTGTTTAGTTAGAAAATGGTTAATTATATAGAATTTTTCATTTCAATATATTTGTTATTAAAAAACCACAACATTCAATTGCGTTTTTGTCAGACAATTTTGCAGCTTACATCCATTGCATTCTTAAAAATAAATATTAAAAAAAAAAACTAAAAAACACGCTTTTTAAGTATATCAAACTAAAAAGTGAAAAATAATTCGTACTATAAGCTGAAAACGAAAATAGATGAAAAATACAAAAAATATAAAATCATTGTTATTATAGAAATCTATTAATAAACAATAAATAAAATTATCGTGGAAAAAAAGCATGGGGTACTCCATCTACCATGCTCCATCTATCAGTTCTTAAGAAGCACCCCACGATTTTTTCCACGGTAATTTTATTTATTGCTTATTAATTGATTTCTATAATAACAATGATTTTATAGTAATATAGTATTTTTCATCTATTTTCGTTTTCAGCTTATAGTACGAATTATTTTTCACTTTTTAGTTTGATATACTTAAAAAGCGTGTTTTTTAGTTTTTTTAAACTATATTTATTTTTCCATTTTTAGTTTGATTACTTTAAAAGCGTGGTTTTTAGTTTTTTTTAACTATATTTATATTTAATACAAAAACCAAATTAATCGGTTGGATAGTTTCAGAGTAATTGGTGAACATACATAGAAAAAAATACATACGCGTCAAATTGACAACTTCCTCTTCCTTTTCTGAAGCTGGTTAAAAATAAAAATTGTAATACGGATTTTTTTTAATTTTACATAGATGTAAATAATGTCAGGAGTGGGGTTCGAACCCACAATCTTTTTCAAAAAACAGAGCTTCAATCCGGCGCCTTATACCGCTCGGCCATGCTGTCTACACTCTAGTCAGTGAACGTATTCAATACTTTTAATTAGCGAAAAAACACTAATTTTATTAGTTTTTGCCTAATTACTAAAAAAGTACTGAACCAATTTCGATGAAACTGAAGTGGTACCAATTCGAGAGCATCGTCTTTCATTTAACACTAAAACCAAGTTAATCGGTTGGATGGTTTCGGAGTAATCGGTGAACATACATAAAATAAGGAGAGTTACAAACTCACAAACTCACAAACATACAGGTGAAGTTAATAAAAAGCGTGGTAAAAATATATTTTCAGTTATTAGCATAAAAGCAAACTTTTATTATTTTTTTCAATAATAAAAATTAAATAAAAGCATTATTTTATTTTTTAAGTTTAATATTATTAAAGTCTTCAAATACAACTTTCATAACACATACACATACAAAAACATATCTTTTTCAAATATTTTTGTTGAATATCAGAGTAGAAAAACGTTTTACGTCACATTTTTCTCAAAAACATATTTTAATTTCTAAATGAAAGCGTTATTAGGTGCTATATATGAAAGTGTTATAATTAATTATGTGGTAAAATAAAATAATACGATTTTAATTATTCCTTTAGAAAGGACATTAGTCCAGGTTGAAAAGGATATGCCTTAAACCTATACCTTAATGTGTAAAAAAATGCCATTTCCCAAGTAGAATAAATATATACAGTTTTTAGATAAAATATGCAAAATATTAGGTCTCCTTTATATACTAGTCTTAGAAGATTGTTAATAACTCGGTAAGTTTTCTAATTTAAAATGCAATTAGTTACTGAACTTTTACGTAATATTTACAAATCTAAGAAACGGGTGGAATGTTTTTTTAATTCCATTTGTAACTTCATTTATACTTAATAAATGGACGTGTTATGAGGCAATTATAAGGCATTATATCACAAAGTTGATATACATTATAGTTACAAAAATACTATCCTGATGTATGAGCCTCTAGTTATCATAACGTTCAAAGAAACTGACTAAATTTTGATTTGTTCAGCATTTTGATTTGTGCCCTCTAGAATCATACAAAAAACTATAACTCTAAATTTTAAGAAGAGAGTGGTAAAACTTTAGAACCTCCAAGTAGCTGCACCTAATTTTTTTCTTGTAATGTGTTCTCTATAGTCTAAAATCATAAAAAGCGCTGCAATATACTAGTAAAGCGGAACTCACCTTTTCTAGACATACCAAGAAAGAAAAAGAAAGCAATGTGGCTCTCACCACATTGTGAACATATATATATATATATATATGTATATATATATAGATATAGATATGCATATATATATATATATATATATATATATATATATATATATATATATATATAAATACAATATATATATGTGCAATTACTAAGATTATTTAGTAGATTTTTATTCCAAGAAATTTTTATGTAACGGTTACAGCAAAAACTCATGTAACCGAAGACGGTCACATGGAATTTTGCTGTTATCGTTTTATGAAAAGTTCATGGAATACAAATTTAACAGAAAAATTTTAGTAACTTTACTGATATTTTTTACAGTGCAGAGTGCGACTTTCTTTTCGAAAGATACCGTATTTTACACAATTAAAAAAAAGAAAATCTTTAATTCTAGAAATGTACATTTCCACAAATCTGTATGCGTATTAAAATTTTATATGTACACAGTACAAAAGAAGATGTCATGAAATAAAATTTATTTTTTGTAAAGCTACAGACATGTGATATTTTACAAAAGAATCCACTAAAATTATAGTAATATTTCTAAACTTTTATCTGTAATCCGGGTTCCGGATACATAAAATGTAATTTTGTTACATAAAATGTTCCGGTTACATTTTTTTTAAAATCGTGGATAATGTTTTCGGCTCAGATCCTAGCAGACTAAATCTTCATTAAAACGGAAACAGTAATTTCCTCGTAGAATAGTAAATGATGTATTCTAACCACGCGACGTTTGAAAACAGTGATTTCAAAAACAATGGAACGAACCTTCAGTAGAAGAAGCTAAAATTATTTTTTTTTATTTCCTAGCTTACCTTAAAACAAATCTGTAAAGTAATTAATCTTTTTCTAGGAAACTGTGATTCCTAGAATTTTTAATGTAACGGTAAAAGCAAAAATTCATGTAACCGATTCTGTTACTTGAATTTTTGCTGTTATCATTTACAAAAAAATGTTCTACGAATCTCAGTTTCGTAGAAAAATTTAAGTAACATTACTGATTTTTGACAGTGCATACATATACACAGTTTACGTTATTCATCTTTTTGTACTACTTTATCGTACAATCCCTAATCAGTTACACATCAAACCATTTTAACTGCTTAGGATATTCATACATTACCTAGCTACGGCAAATTTACGTTGCGTCGAGTTGTAACTATAATTAAAAAATCTTAAATTGGAGCTTTTTTTATTAAACTATTTTTCATATTTTTCATATTGGAAGAGAAATGTATATTATTATTTACCTTATTTCTTAGAAAATATTCTATTTTGCTATTATCATAACTGTAGCGTTGTTTATACTTGAAAGATCTAAACAAGACATTTTATCCAGTATTTTTGATATGAGATCTTTAGAAAACAGATATTTTATGACGCATTGTTAAATACACTCTTAAATACAAACAAGAAAACTAGGGTTGATTGAAACCTTTCATGTTTTAAATATGTATGTAGCGTTAAATATAGTTTAAACGTTTAACAAAATTTATTAAAATAATTTATAATAAATTGTGATAAAACTAATTCGTTACCAAATATTTTTCAACCGATATATAATTTTAATATATAACATCCGTCGCTAAATTAGCAATTATGTATATATATATATATATATATATATATATATATATATATATATATATATATATATATATATATATATATATAGTTGATGTTTTTTTAGAGCTCACTGTTTTCTTTTTAAACGGTTTGCGGAAAGTTCGAATTTTTTTTTTCAATTATGTTGCCGAAAAAAATCTTACATGTTATTTTACTTTAATGAATTGCTTTTTTTTTCTTTTGCACCCAACTGCATAATAGCATTTCTACAATACATCATAATCTAATTAGCCAAAGGCGTTCTTTTGTATAAGATATTATTTTATGTACTCTTTTAATATATCGAGGTTTAAATAGTATAATATTTAAAATATTTTCCTCAACGCAGGAAATTTTTCATCCTCTTGAGATTTGTTTAACATTGTAGTGCAAATGAAAAACATACCTACATATCCACTGTGCAGGATTTTAAGTATTATAGTTTATATATGAAGAGCATAATTTCCTATTTAAAAAAATGAAACCTCAAATTATTAAATAAAAAAGAAAAAGTAACATAAATTATTTAATATTTGTGTTTCAATGTCAATAATGCCTTATAAATATAAACTTTATAATTTAACAAACATTCTTAAAAATAACTAATGGGGTATTAAACTAATCAATTATGCACAAAAATACTTTCAAAATATTTTAGTGTACACTGTTAAAAATCTTGCTCTAGTTTGAACCCAACGAGTTTGTTTTTTGGTGCTCAATATCTGTCACCATAAGATGGTGAAATCTTGTACCAAAATTTGGAGCTCCCATTGAAGCATAGTTCCAATACTTGGAACGAGGTTGAACTAGGAAGCACCAAATGTTGGTACGAGACTTCACCATCCTATGGTGGCAGCTATTGAGCACCAAAAAACAAACTTTTTTGGTTCAAACTAGAACAAGATTTTTAACACTGTAGTACTTATGTTTACAAAGTAAAAACAAGTTAATAAATTTGCTAAATCTTTTCAAGGAATCTGGAATTTCTAAAATATTTTATATAACTGTAACAATGAAAGTGCATGTAACAAGATAGATTACAGGAATTTTTGGTGTTACCATTACATAAGAGGTTCTAGAAATCCCAGTTCCTAGAAAAGGTTTTGTAGCTTTATAGATTTTTTTGCAGTGTATCAGCACATAAAATAATAATAAAAAAAATATGGTACCACAACATGAAATATCGTTATTTAATTTTTTACATATATGTAAAAAAATAATAAAAGCAAAAAACGAGTAAGAAAACAAATGAACGGAAAATGCATTAGCAGAAGTCCCGCAGACCAGAAAAACATATGGTTTATGTTATTTAAACGACTCGCTTTATTTTTTGTCACACACTATCGCACAACGTCATGTAACAATACATCACAGTCTGCTCTGTTAAACAACGCCCTTCAACATCCGAGAATTTTTTTCTGCTTTTTTGATAACAAAGTGAAATATTTAAAATATTTTCCAGGTAAAGAATTCTATTGAAATTTCTTTAAAATTACGATATGCTAAAAAATTCTAGTAATGCTTTCATATGAAGTGTTCTGTTAAAGTTTAGATGTAATTGTGTTTATATCTATAAACAAATAAAACAATAATGAAAAAATATGTTGCCACAACATGAGATATTGTTTTTTTTAACATTCTACAGATATGAAAAAAAAAACGAGTTGGAAAACAACAAAACGGAAAATATGGTAGCGGATGTCGAGCAGAAAAGCTTTCAGTTTTATTCCAGAAAAGTATATGGTCTATGTTATTTAAACGGCTCACTTTATTTTTTGTCACACACTATCACACAACGTCAAGTAACAATACATCACAGTCTGCTCTGTCAAACAACGCCCTTCTACGTCGAAGAATTTTTTTTCTGCTTTTCTGATAACAAAAGTGAAATGTTTAAAATTTTTTCCAGGTAAAGAATTCTATTGAGATTTCTTTAGAATTACGATATGCTCGGAAATTCTAGCGATGCTTTCATATGAAGTGTTCTGTTAAAGTTTAGATGTATTTGTGATTGTATCTATAAACACAGAAAATAATAATGATAAAATATGTTACCACAACATGAAATATTGGTTTTTTTAATATTTTACAGATATGAAAAAGAAAATCGGAGTTGGAAAACAACAGAACGGAAAATATGGTAGCGGTATGACGACCCCGAGTAACTGACTTTGGCACAAAACTCTCGCCTATAGTTGCAAAAAGCGACCTGGCTGTGCGTCCTGAATTCGGACTGTTCCTTCTATGTTGGCCAGACGGCGCTGTGATGTAAGACTGCTGGAGACGAAGCGAGAGAGCAGATAGTGGAGAAGGACGGGACGGTAATTTTTGGGATTTCGGTCTCAATTTTAATGATGATTTGAACGTTTTTATTTGTTTGATTTTTATGTGTATAAAGTTTTTAGGTGTCAAATTTTATATAGCTGTTAATGTCATGTGCTGTAATAAAGAGATGATTCTCATGAAAATGCGAATTCATCGTGCTGCCTTACACCATCGGAACCAAGGGAAAGATTGAAATCATTACAGCGGATGTCCGGCAGAAAAGTTTTCAGTTTTATTCCAGAAAAGCATATGTTTTATGTTATGATTTAAAGCATACGTTTTAAAAGCATTTAAAGCATATGATTTAAAAGCATATGTTTTATGTATGTTATGATACAACTGACTTTATTTTTTGTCACACACTATCACACAACGTCAGGTAACAATACATCACAGTCTGCTCAGTCAAACAATTCCCTTCTACGTCCAAGAATTTTTTTTCTGCTTTTCTTATAACAAAATGGAAAATTTTAAAATATTTTCCAGAAGAAAGACGCTTGTTTATTTCTATTGAGAATTATTTAGAGTCACGATATGCTAGGAAATTCCTGCAATGCTTTCATATGAAGTATTGTGTTAAAGTTTAGAGATAAATAACATTTTATATCATCTATTCTGAAATCTAACCTACAACTTTGCAAAACTTTTGAAAACAATTTATTGTTTCGAACGAATATTGATTAATGCATACAATTTTTTGCACTAATGAAAATTTTTTGAAATTAAATTTTTTTATATAAAATTAAACTATATGCGATAATCATTATTTTAGAAATAATGTACAAGCACACACATAAAATAGTTGAAACAGTATTTTCTGAAACATGACCATTTAAATTAAACTTTTAAAATCATAACAGAAAAACAATGATTATGAAAACAAGGAAACGAATGTACAATATCAGAAGCTTCTGAGAGATTTTTTCAATGTAGTTTATGTTCTTTAAAAGAGTCTTTTAATTGACGATTGTATACTCTTGCAATAGCACAGAACAAATCTAACTTGATACGGTATCGTGTTATACAAATCTTTGTATAGCAGTTTTTTCTATTTAACACTTTCCACTTTATTTGGAAAATTTTACTGAAATTGCCTTTACTGTTAGCCTATTAATGCTGTAACGTAATTAGGCTCGGATAATCTATACATTTAAATATTCTTCAAGATTGCTATAGAATTGTCAATATTAAAAAAAGTGTGTAACATTTATACTTCGATTACAGGGACACGGAAATTTATTCCGTAGGCTAGTATAAAGTAAATCGTTCAAATATTATTTTTCTTTGTTATGATATTTTTACTATAATGATATCTCTGTTAACTCCGGAACAAAATTATAAACTCAAAAAAATTTCAAATTGTTTAAATCATAATATAAGTAAGCATATCTTTACTTTAATAAAATAAAGATGAGTATTTATTATAAAAAAATACATATAAATTTAATACTACTCATGAAAAATAAGCCAAAATAAAATTATGAAAAAAATAATTGTTAAAAAATGACATTATGTGAGATCTGTATAAAATTATAAACAAAATTATTGCATATTAAATAGAAGCAGTTTCATGGTGAATTGTCCAGAAAAGCTCAAAAGATGTAAGTATCTCCAGAACTTTACAAAAAGACGGTCCATGGAACTGTAATCTAACACCTGTAAACTCTTTTACTTTGTCTTTCAAAAGCTTTTACTCTTTATTTGCGTTTCATATCTTCCATTTGTAGTTTTGGAGAGAGGGTAAAAATTTGTCATTTTAAATGGTGCAAGAAAAGCGTATATTTTCTCTTCTATATGTGTCTACTCTAAATTAGACTTTAAAAAAGATTCTATTGAACTGTTTTCCATAGAATTAGCACAGTTTGTTGCATAAGTTTTCAGAAAGATTTTATTATTTAAAACACATATTTTTACATGACATTGTTAGCTCACAGGCTATCATAGCCTGAGAGCTTATGTGCCCGTCCGTTCTGTATGTACGTGCGTTCGTGCGTAACGCGATAACTCATGATAAAAATATCGGATCCACTTGAAATTTTGTATATAGGTTTATCCTGTTAAGACGCTTCCCTGATTAGTTTTTGGAGTTCATTCGATATGTATAAGAGGGGGAACGGGGGGCTCATGTCCCTCCCCTTAATTGATATAAACGAGATTTTCATGCAGAATTAAGTTTTCGTTCAAAATTTAGATATAGGATCATTCTGATGAGGCGATTCCGTGACTGCTATTAGGTGTTCATTGAATAAGTATAAACAGGGAGAACGGGGGGCTCATGCCCCTCCCCTTAATTGATATAAACTGGATTTTCATGCAAAATTAACAGTTTTCGTTTAAAATTTAGATATAGGATCATTCTGATGAGGCGATACCGTGGCTGTTATTAGGTGTTCATTGAATAAATATAAACAGGGGGAATGGGGGGCTCATGCCCCTCCCCTTAATTGATATGAACGGGATTTTCATGCAGAATTAACAGTTTTCGTTCAAAATTTAGATATAGGATCATTCTGATGAGGCGAGTCCGTGGCTGTTATTAGGTGTTCATTGAATAAGTATAAACAGAGGGAACAGGGGTTCTAATACCCCTCCCCTTAACTTGTATAAATGGATTTTTCAATCAGAGTTGTCAGATTTCGTTCAAATCTATGAATAGTTTTGGAAGTTTAATGGTTAAGTATAAAAGAGGGGAATAACTCGTCTTAAATTATATAAATGCTAAATAGGTTTTTATTAAGAATTATCCGATTTGCTCTGAATTTTGGATATAGATTTTTTAATATGATAAAGCATGTACTTGATAGTTTAGGAGGTTCAATGATTAAGTATAAAAAAGAAGAAAGTGGAGAGCTGTTTCCCCTTCTTAATTTTTTTTTCGAACGGAATTAACGAAAATACAAGGCTGTAATGTACAATTAGTATGCGTAGCCTGTGAGCTCAATGCCATCAGTTTAACTGGGCAATATTCTTTTTATTATATAATTGCAATCGAAGCTTCTATAAAATCAGAAGAACTCTCTTATGAAAAAAGCTTCGGTTTAACTGGAGGTTTCTGGTGAAAGTTGCATTTTTAAATTTTTCAATGCTGATTTTAATATAGTACACATTATTATACTGTTCTTTTCAATATTCTATTTTAAATGATAACACTAGAAGATATACTCCTTTCAGTCCAAATTTCGTCTGATACATTAGAAGATATAAAAATACAACGGCGTTCATATTGTTTCCAATAATGCGGGAAAACATTGAAAGTAATTGTATATACAGGTTTCGTTCCTATTTGTTAGGAAATTTTTCTGGTAAACTGCCAGGTTCTTTATGGAAAAATAAATCTAGGTTAGTTGTGCCGAGGATTTTACTGGTTTGCAATACAAGAGGCGTACAAACCCTGTAAATATAGTAAAAAATGTCCTTTCAACCAATTACGGGAGGAAGAGGTAGCTTTCATATTCCTTGCATTAAAAAAATCAAATTATATTATTCAACCATACAAAGCTCAAATCAAGGGGAACGCGATAACAGAAGATTCAATAGTTTCTTTTGTCATTACTGAATATGAATGAGAATTTCGTGAAATTAATCAATTTAATACAAGCTGGTTTTATTTAAAGCGATTTATATTTGATCTACTAATTCGGCAATATAATGAAGTGTCTGCGATTTTAAAACAACATGATGACAACGAAAAACTTGATCGAGATCTTAGTAAGTCTTATGAACATTCTCATTCACATCAAAATCGGTTAGTATATATGCGAGTACTGCCGGGGGAAAATAAAATTTTCCAAATTGTCACCAACTTTAGAAATTCAAATTGTCATATATAAGTCATTCTTTTAAGATAAAGAAAAACCAAAAAAAAAACTTCCGTAAATTATTCCTAATATCTCTAATTTTTTGTATCCCATTTTAAATTTAATTAAAAAAATCAAAGGGCCTCCATTTCGAAACATGATGGCGGTTGAAACTAACTAACGAACTCGGTTCAGACATCGGTATACTCGATGTATACACCAAGTTACATCCAAATCGGTTCATAAATACGCGTCTTATTCATGAAAAATATCAGACCTTTTCAAAATATCAGCCACACTAGAAATTCAAAGTGATAAGACTCAGACATTTCTTAAGATATAGACAAAATAAAAAATGCAGTTAAACCTTTGTATCAATGTCAAACACATGGAAGAAAAATATTTTTCTATTTCTATTTTTTTTTTTTTTTTTTTGTACTACTGTAAAAATAAATGGCCGCCATTTTGAAACAAGATGGTGGATGATGCTGGCCAAATAACTCAGTCGAGACATTATTATGTACTATGTACACACCAATTTTTAAATCAAATCGGTTATCATAATTATGATAGTTACAGAATGACAAAAATCGCACACACACACACACACACACACACACACACATATATATATATATATATATATATATATATATAGATAGATAGATAGATAGTCTGGGAATCTGGGGGTCATGATGGGTGAAAATATACCAAAAGTTTCAGAAATGCTTTCCACTGGTCAGCTGCAGTAGGTAGCTTTTTACTTTTTGTAATGAAAGCTACCTGGAAGAGAAGCTCAAATGCACTTATATACAATCGAGTCTCTCTATAACGAAACTCCATACATCGACTTTCTCTACATAACGAATTTTTAGCAGGAACGGTCCCCTTTTTCCATAATTACATTAATAAGAGTCTATATGTAGCGAAATATCTATCTCCATATAACGAATTTTTTCATAAAATGTTCTTTATTTATTCAACTTTAAAAAAGCTTCGAAATCACAGGGAATCAAATTTCCATCACTTATTTTTGATTTATCATTAAAGACTGAGTTTTTTATATTGCTTCTCTACCTTGAATCTCTTTATTCTTTAAGTCCAACGAATTTATTCCACCAGCCCCACTCCCACACATCTTTTAACATCCTTCGAGAAACAGTGTCAATTTAATTGTTACACACATAAAAGCTGGATACATGTGGTAATTGAAGTCAGTGTTAATTTCAGAGGGTGGCTTCGAGAGACATTCACTCCCGGAGCAATGAGATCGCCCCGAAATTTTGAGATGTTGTGTTTTGAATAGCAAAAAAAAAAAAAAAAAAAAAAAAAAAAAAAAAAAAAAAAAAAAATTTTTTACTTTTTCCCGAAGAAAAGGGTCTGAATTTAACTGTGATTGAATTTTAAGGTGAATGAGATCGAAGATCACTGAAGAAATTAAATTAGAAAAATGAACTCTATTTTAATCAAATACAGCAAGTCGAGAAAAAACACCGTAAACACTGGTGATAAATGATAAATAAACTAAAACACTTTGTAAAATGAAAAATACAAATCCTACTTTATTTTTCATTTTATGGTGATTTTACAAAGTATTTTAGTTTATTTACACAAGTAGAATTATTCGTGATATTTGATGCCAGAAAAATCCTGAGATCCACTGAAAACTTTCCCTAAGCAACTACAGTCAAGAGAACATACCAGTGATACCATTTAGAACCCGTCTTCATCTATCTAAACTAAAGCTCGCAACCCTAAAAGTTAGTGTAGATGTTTGTTGTTTCAAGCTTTCTTTAGTGTGAAAGATTCACAAAACTGTATCTTTTTGAGTATGTTTTTGTACTGCTTATGCAAAAAATGTCTCCTAAAACATGCGTAACTTTTTTAGATAAAGTAAAGATTTTAAAAAACATTAATAAGGAATTGGAAAAAAATGGCGCAAATAAATGTGGAATTCCGGCAAGCACTCTGTCAACAATCATACAAAATTGAAAGTTAATCAGCGATAAGTATTGGGATCTTGGTTCGACGCAAAAAAAAGAAAGGGAACGTGCGAATACGAGGACTTAGTTAAAGCAATATTTAAATGGATTAATAGGATTAGGGGCCGGAAATTAACACTTTCGGAAATTTTTGAAAAAGTTCTAGAGTATGCTTTGTCTCTTGGGCACTCTCACTTCCAAGGTACTATTGGATGGTTAGAAAAGTTCTGTAAAGTCACATGGGTCATCACAGAAAAATATTAGCGTTGAAAGTGCAAATGCTCGGGTGACAGCATGTGAGAATTGGAATCATAAGGTAACAGAAATTCTAAGCCAAATTGAATGTAGTTTCTGCCATTGCAGAATTCAGTTTCGCCTCCGATTAGAAAAAAAATCAATAGAGGTTTTTTAGAAGGGCGACCCCGTTTAGATTGCAATGAACTAACTTCATTTTTCTTGTGTTTATCAATATAATGGCAAACAGAACGGCGTGAAATACCCAATTGAGAAGCAATTTCTCTCTGAGACATTGGAATTGCGCAATAATAAAGAGATAAAGTTTGACGTGCTACTTCTTCATTGACTAGATTCATCAAAAACGGATTCTTTCTTTAGTTTAAACGCTTTTTTATAGACTCTGAGTAAAAGGAAATGCAATTTAACAATAAACGAGTGGAATCCCGTCGAATTCGACAAATGAAATGTTTAAAAAACCCGATCGATTTGGTTTAAAAAAAGCAAACTTAATTACATTATTGAATCAATATATAATAAATATATTTACAAAGTAAATGTCAAGTGTGCCAGTTACAATTTTGCATGCAAATATTCCCACATCTTCAGTTAAATTTGTAATCTGAGTGCCGGCGAAATCCAGAAATTCGTTTTTATATGCACTCACAGAAAAATAATTTTATATAAAAAAAAATAATAATAATAATAATTTTTTTTATTGTGACATTATTTTTACTAACTGAAGTCATCTGAAAGTAAAATCTCAATCTCAGTGTCCATAATGAAAAGAAATATTGAAATGTAATATCGTTATGAGTGTTATCGTCATGAGTGTTATGAGTATCGTTATCGTTATGCGATGTTTTAAATAGTGACGTCATTTTCTCTTCATGTATTTTTTAAAAGTTGCTGTTATTAGTAACATGAAAAAGGCATCCGTAATAATATTGTAATTCCCATTTATCTGGTTGCTGAATGACATCATTTTCCTCATTTGAAATTTCTCTTTTTTTGATTTAGACATTAATTTTTATCATAAATTATTTTCTGTTATTTTTTTTACATTATTAATATTATTTCTCAGTAAATAAATAAATAAATAAATAAATATATATATATATATATATATATTTATCTCAATTAGTGCATAATTATACGCAATCATTTTGGAAAGTAAATTTTTATTATCGAGAGAAAAGCTAAACTGTGTTGCCACCATTTTGAAGAAATGTCACGAAAAAGCTTTTAAAATGAAAAATAAAATATAAAAACGGAAATAAATTAAAAAATAACTAAAATGGGCACAACTACTAATAAATAGCTTTCATTTAAAAAAAAAATTATCAAAATCGGTTGAGTAGAAAATTCAGGACTGATGACACGACATTTTTAGCTTGTCTGAAAGAAATAGCATCTGAGGCTAATAATTTTATCTAGGGAACATTTTTAATGTGGCCAAAACATGTGTGTCTTTTACGAGAGTCTCCCAAACAAGACGATGCCATTTAAAGCAGATAAGTGTTTTTGTGGTAAACACTGCAAACAAAGATTAATATTCAATTGCGTGCTAAAATGACAAGGAAAGAAAATTAAAACAGCTAGTCATTGGGAAAAATATATCTCCTTGTTGTTTTGACAACCTGAAGGCCTTAGAATTGGACTATGATTATATTAAAAAGCCTGGATGACTACTTAAATTTTTGACAAATGGCTAAAAGCACTTGACCAGCCAATGAGAAAACAATGCAAAAAGATTGCTTTGCTTATTGATAATTGTCCAGCTCACTTACAAAACTGTGGAAAAAAATTGCAAAATGTTGAATTTATTTTCTTACCACCCAGTTGCACATTAAAACTTCAGCCCATGGACCTGGGAATAATTTAAAAAAAATCTAGTGGTGCATTACAAGAAAAGTATTCTTAAAAATTGATGATAGCTACTGAAAAAAAAAGATTCTACCGAAGACATCATTAACCTTAGAAAAGTGAATTGAGGAATTTTATAAAGCTTGGAAATTGGATGTAACTGAAGAAACAATTTACAATTGCATCGAAAAGACCGAATTTTATATATTGGAAGACAATGTGGATTCTGAGGACGAAGAAGGCGTGACTTGAGTAGACTTAAAAGATTAGTGAAAATTAATTAAGGATTGAGGAAATGGTGAATAAAATGTTGCTCCCTTTGATTTTTTAGAAGTGGGTGACAATCTCACTATTGCAAGGTATCCTATTGATAAAGATATTTTTAGCAGTTTTATGGTAAGAGTAACGATGAGTATGAGAAAGAAAATCTACAAGGGAAAAAACCCATCACGCAGTAAAATAATAAGTTCTTTTGATTTTATTAGGAAAGGAGTTCAAATAGAGAGAAATGTTCCCGATGCAATCATTCACCCCTTGCTAAAAATGTGATAATTTTTACGAGAATGTAACAAATTCGGAATCAAAACAGTCAAAGAAATACTGCGGATTTCTTCGTCTAAAATTAATTTAAATTTTTCTTATGTGATTTTTCTTAAGTTGTTTTTCATTAGATGAAAAATTCTAAATAGAAATGTTAAAATCAATTGATATTTCAAATTCCTCTAAATGAAATTTTTAGTGAAGACATATCATCATTAAAAAAGAACCATGAAGAAAAAACAGAAAATTTTGTAGCAGATAAAGGCAGCATTTAAAATTTATGAAAATTATCATTAAAATAATGAAAAGTATAGTTTACACTAGAATCTTTCATTATATAAATTAGTATATTTGGATAGTGATAATTAATATAATCATAAATTGCAGAAAAAGATAGGGTTTCATCTAATGGTGGATGTATTGTTAATTATAAATTAACATTTATCTATGAATAACATTTTCTCATTTTATAGAAAGTATTTCTTAATAAAACATTACTTTTTGAATTACAATGAAAGTGAAAATTAGTGGTAAAAACATTTTCTTATAACAAATTATTAAAAAATATATTTATATATGATAAAATTATCACACAATCTTTATACAGATATCAATTTATTTTTCTGTTCATTGGCTGAGCTTTATAACCGTAAAAATAAAATGCATCCAAAAATTAGGTAACGTATACCTATTTATTTTAAATAACTGTTAAACTACTTACAAAACCTAATGTCGCTAAATGGAATAGAGATGTCTTCGCAGTTTGTTTTCATTAAGAATAAGAACTAGCAAATCAGACATTTTTATTTGTGTTTATTGAACCTAGGAAAATAAGAACAGATATCAATTTATTTTTCTGTTCATTGGCTGAGCTTTATAACCGTAAAAATAAAATGCATTCAAAAATTAGGTAACGTATACCTATTTATTTTAAATAACTGTTAAACTACTTACAAAACCTAATGTCGCTAAATGGAATAGAGATGTCTTCGCAGTTTGTTTTCATTAAGAATAAGAACTAGCAAATCAGACATTTTTATTTGTATTTATTGAACCTAGGAAAATAAGAAATGCGTTTTTTTCTTGTTAATTGTGCATGAAAACTTATCTATCTCTTTACAAGATACTTTTTTTACGTTTACATTTAGATTTATTCTTATTTCGATTAAATTTTTATCTGTAGTATAAACCTCATAACTAAAGATTTGTTTCGATTAAATGTATCTAAAATATTATAACATCAGATTCAATATATGCAAAACGTTGTGAGTTGGAAAATATAGAAAAAAAGAAAATGTTTCTTATATTAAATTCTGTTATTATATGTACAGGAATTTTAAAGAACAAAATAAATGTAGAATTTTTTTTTAATTATGGAAGAAAGCTGTGAGGGCTGGAGTGGGACAAAATGCGATAAGTAAAATTAAAGATCAACTCAATATTGAGTAATTATTCAAAAATACTAGGTATCTTACTCCAAATTCAAACTTGTTTATTGTTTAAACCATCCGTTTGCAGTATGACATCTCAGCAACGTCACATTGTAACTTGTTGAACACCGTGATGAAGTCACAATTTCATGTAATGTCATAAGGCTTCATAAGGCTTTCTTTAAAACTTTTCTGTCCTTCGCACTGTAATAATTATGCAACGTCACAGTCCGATCAATTTTTAAAAAATGCGACTTTATTTTTTACGATTCTCCATCGAGTGGTGTGAAGTAATTGCAGCCGAACCCAATTTTTCCTTATTGAATTTGCTGCTTAATTCTGCTTTTTTTTCTTCTTTTCTTCTTTTTTTATGCAAAATCGAATAACAATCCATCGGTGGGACTAGATTTTTAACGAAACCGACCAGACAAATGTCGTTTTTTTCATTTCATTCACTTCTTTTTTCCTTGGAGATATGATTGGGTCAATCCATTTCAAGTGGTCCAGAAAATATTATTTTGGTCGCTCGACCATTTTTAAAAAATCTGAAATTTTTTGTACAACAACCCTAACATGACGTAAGTTCAAAATGACAGTTATTTTAATTTTACTATTTTTTGTTGTGCATGGCAGCCATCTTTGTTTTATCGTGTTCAGCCATTTTCTCAGATACTAGGATACACAAAATTGTAAATATCTCGTCTTTTATTTTACCAATTGAAATGGGGTTTGCAGCATTTTGTTCAGAATGAAATAGGCTAAATGTACAGTGGTAGAATAATTTTGAAAAATAAAATTTTACAGGTGAAATTTTAGCACAAAATGTAAGATTTTTTCCAAAATCTATCCATTTGCAAGAGGAAATTTTTTATGCAAGGAAAACTGTCAACCTTACACAATTTTTTCTAAAAATAGATCAAAAATGTGTGTACTCATACACCAAGTCCGAGATCTGGGAGTTAATTTCTCTTTGCGAAAAAAATTCCGAAATTCTTCAAAAATTTCAAAAATCGCACTTTTTAGGCTTTGATATCTCTGGTGGGGAACGAGATAAAAAAAATTGAAATTCTGGCCTTTGATAGTATTGTGTAGTAGTGTTATGTACAAAAAAAATTCAAGAAGGAGATTTGTCTACAAGCGGATATATGACATAGAGAATATGTGAAAACAATACTACCAAATTATTATAACCTACTATGTAATTGTTCAACAAGACTGTCAACCTTACACAATTTTTTTCTACAAATAGGTCAAAAGTGCGTGTACTCATACACTAAGTCCCAGATCTGGGAGTTGATTTCTCTTTGAGAAAAAATTTCCGAAATTCGTCAAAAATTTCAAAAATCGCACTTTTTAGGATTTGATATCTCTGGTGGAGCACGAGATAAAAATCTGAAATTCTGATGTTTGATAGTATTGTGTAGTAGTGTTATCTACAAAAAATTTCAAGAAGGAGATTTGACTATAAGCTGAGATACGGTGATTAAAAAATGTTAAGAAATGCTATTATGAGTACATTAGGAGAAATGAGATTAGTCTCATTTATTACAATATTTACACAGAAAATATCGTTTTTTGAAAACAGTTTAATAATAAATGCTTAATTTACAAAGATACTATATATGCTCAACAAAGAGCTTAACACTATTTACGAGAGATGTTATGAGTTCGACCAGTTACTGTTGTCAGTCCATATGACTGTTCTTTCTCAAAATTTTATTTGAAGGCACCCAAGTCTTGTCATCCCTTGTTAACTTGAATGAAATTCTCTAGATTTAATAATTGAAACCATGTCAACTCGATCAGTTGCAACCCATTGTCTGAAATTTACTTTTCCTGAAATGTGTACCGAGTAAAATTGTTGCAATAGCATTTTTAGTAGATTTGTTCCTCTGGACAAATAGTGTATTGGCTTAGCATCCATTCTGAATTGTTTAAATCACACAGACGCATTTGAAGAAGATATTTGTAATTAACATTTAACTTTGTACCATAAATAACTAATTTAAAATTTTGGAGGTATAAATAATTATACAGAAGCTTACAATAGTTTGGCATTTTTGTTTTCACATATTGTCCATGTCATATCTCAGCTTGAAGTCAAATCTCCTTCTTAAAATTTTTTTTACGTAACACTACTACACAATACTACTATAGGCCAGAATTTCAGATTTTTATCTCGTGCTCCACCAGAGATATCAAAGCCTAAAAAGTGCGATTTTTGAAATTTTTGACGAATTTCGGAATTTTTTTCGCAAAGAGAAATCAACTTGCAGATCTGGGACTTGGTGTATGAGTACACGCACTTTTGACCTATTTGTAGAAAAAATTGTGTAAGGTTGACAGTCTTGTGGAAAAATTACATAGTAGGTTACAATAGTTTGACAATATTATTTTTCACATATTGTTCATGTCATATCTCAGCTTGTAGTCAAATCTCCTTCTTGAAATTTTTTGTACATAACACTACTACACAATACTATCAAAGGCCAGAATTTCAAATTTTTATCTCGTGCCCCACCAGAGATATCAGAGCCTAAAAAGTGCGATTTTTGAAATTTTTGAAGAATTTAGGAATTTTTTTCGCAAAGAGAAATTAACTCCCAGATCTGGGACTTGGTGTATGAGTACACACACTTTTGACCTAAACTAAAGCTCGCAACCCTAAAAGTTAGTGTAGATGTTTGTTGTTTCAAGCTTTCTTTAGTGTGAAAGATTCACAAAACTGTATCTTTTTGAGTATGTTTTTGTACTGCTTATGCAAAAAATGTCTCCTAAAACATGCGTAACTTTTTTAGATAAAGTAAAGATTTTAAAAAACATTAATAAGGAATTGGAAAAAAATGGCGCAAATAAATGTGGAATTCCGGCAAGCACTCTGTCAACAATCATACAAAATTGAAAGTTAATCAGCGATAAGTATTGGGATCTTGGTTCGACGCAAAAAAAGAAAGGGAACGTGCGAATACGAGGACTTAGTTAAAGCAATATTTAAATGGATTAATAGGATTAGGGGCCGGAAATTAACACTTTCGGAAATTTTTGAAAAAGTTCTAGAGTATGCTTTGTCTCTTGGGCACTCTCACTTCCAAGGTACTATTGGATGGTTAGAAAAGTTCTGTAAAGTCACATGGGTCATCACAGAAAAATATTAGCGTTGAAAGTGCAAATGCTCGGGTGACAGCATGTGAGAATTGGAATCATAAGGTAACAGAAATTCTAAGCCAAATTGAATGTAGTTTCTGCCATTGCAGAATTCAGTTTCGCCTCCGATTAGAAAAAAAATCAATAGAGGTTTTTTAGAAGGGCGACCCCGTTTAGATTGCAATGAACTAACTTCATTTTTCTTGTGTTTATCAATATAATGGCAAACAGAACGGCGTGAAATACCCAATTGAGAAGCAATTTCTCTCTGAGACATTGGAATTGCGCAATAATAAAGAGATAAAGTTTGACGTGCTACTTCTTCATTGACTAGATTCATCAAAAACGGATTCTTTCTTTAGTTTAAACGCTTTTTTATAGACTCTGAGTAAAAGGAAATGCAATTTAACAATAAACGAGTGGAATCCCGTCGAATTCGACAAATGAAATGTTTAAAAAACCCGATCGATTTGGTTTAAAAAAAGCAAACTTAATTACATTATTGAATCAATATATAATAAATATATTTACAAAGTAAATGTCAAGTGTGCCAGTTACAATTTTGCATGCAAATATTCCCACATCTTCAGTTAAATTTGTAATCTGAGTGCCGGCGAAATCCAGAAATTCGTTTTTATATGCACTCACAGAAAAATAATTTTATATAAAAAAAAATAATAATAATAATAATTTTTTTTTTATTGTGACATTATTTTTACTAACTGAAGTCATCTGAAAGTAAAATCTCAATCTCAGTGTCCATAATGAAAAGAAATATTGAAATGTAATATCGTTATGAGTGTTATCGTCATGAGTGTTATGAGTATCGTTATCGTTATGCGATGTTTTAAATAGTGACGTCATTTTCTCTTCATGTATTTTTTAAAAGTTGCTGTTATTAGTAACATGAAAAAGGCATCCGTAATAATATTGTAATTCCCATTTATCTGGTTGCTGAATGACATCATTTTCCTCATTTGAAATTTCTCTTTTTTTGATTTAGACATTAATTTTTATCATAAATTATTTTCTGTTATTTTTTTTACATTATTAATATTATTTCTCAGTAAATAAATAAATAAATAAATATATATATATATATATATATATATATATATTTATCTCAATTAGTGCATAATTATACGCAATCATTTTGGAAAGTAAATTTTTATTATCGAGAGAAAAGCTAAACTGTGTTGCCACCATTTTGAAGAAATGTCACGAAAAAGCTTTTAAAATGAAAAATAAAATATAAAAACGGAAATAAATTAAAAAATAACTAAAATGGGCACAACTACTAATAAATAGCTTTCATTTAAAAAAAAAATTATCAAAATCGGTTGAGTAGAAAATTCAGGACTGATGACACGACATTTTTAGCTTGTCTGAAAGAAATAGCATCTGAGGCTAATAATTTTATCTAGGGAACATTTTTAATGTGGCCAAAACATGTGTGTCTTTTACGAGAGTCTCCCAAACAAGACGATGCCATTTAAAGCAGATAAGTGTTTTTGTGGTAAACACTGCAAACAAAGATTAATATTCAATTGCGTGCTAAAATGACAAGGAAAGAAAATTAAAACAGCTAGTCATTGGGAAAAATATATCTCCTTGTTGTTTTGACAACCTGAAGGCCTTAGAATTGGACTATGATTATATTAAAAAGCCTGGATGACTACTTAAATTTTTGACAAATGGCTAAAAGCACTTGACCAGCCAATGAGAAAACAATGCAAAAAGATTGCTTTGCTTATTGATAATTGTCCAGCTCACTTACAAAACTGTGGAAAAAAATTGCAAAATGTTGAATTTATTTTCTTACCACCCAGTTGCACATTAAAACTTCAGCCCATGGACCTGGGAATAATTTAAAAAAAATCTAGTGGTGCATTACAAGAAAAGTATTCTTAAAAATTGATGATAGCTACTGAAAAAAAAAGATTCTACCGAAGACATCATTAACCTTAGAAAAGTGAATTGAGGAATTTTATAAAGCTTGGAAATTGGATGTAACTGAAGAAACAATTTACAATTGCATCGAAAAGACCGAATTTTATATATTGGAAGACAATGTGGATTCTGAGGACGAAGAAGGCGTGACTTGAGTAGACTTAAAAGATTAGTGAAAATTAATTAAGGATTGAGGAAATGGTGAATAAAATGTTGCTCCCTTTGATTTTTTAGAAGTGGGTGACAATCTCACTATTGCAAGGTATCCTATTGATAAAGATATTTTTAGCAGTTTTATGGTAAGAGTAACGATGAGTATGAGAAAGAAAATCTACAAGGGAAAAAACCCATCACGCAGTAAAATAATAAGTTCTTTTGATTTTATTAGGAAAGGAGTTCAAATAGAGAGAAATGTTCCCGATGCAATCATTCACCCCTTGCTAAAAATGTGATAATTTTTACGAGAATGTAACAAATTCGGAATCAAAACAGTCAAAGAAATACTGCGGATTTCTTCGTCTAAAATTAATTTAAATTTTTCTTATGTGATTTTTCTTAAGTTGTTTTTCATTAGATGAAAAATTCTAAATAGAAATGTTAAAATCAATTGATATTTCAAATTCCTCTAAATGAAATTTTTAGTGAAGACATATCATCATTAAAAAAGAACCATGAAGAAAAAACAGAAAATTTTGTAGCAGATAAAGGCAGCATTTAAAATTTATGAAAATTATCATTAAAATAATGAAAAGTATAGTTTACACTAGAATCTTTCATTATATAAATTAGTATATTTGGATAGTGATAATTAATATAATCATAAATTGCAGAAAAAGATAGGGTTTCATCTAATGGTGGATGTATTGTTAATTATAAATTAACATTTATCTATGAATAACATTTTCTCATTTTATAGAAAGTATTTCTTAATAAAACATTACTTTTTGAATTACAATGAAAGTGAAAATTAGTGGTAAAAACATTTTCTTATAACAAATTATTAAAAAATATATTTATATATGATAAAATTATCACACAATCTTTATACAGATATCAATTTATTTTTCTGTTCATTGGCTGAGCTTTATAACCGTAAAAATAAAATGCATCCAAAAATTAGGTAACGTATACCTATTTATTTTAAATAACTGTTAAACTACTTACAAAACCTAATGTCGCTAAATGGAATAGAGATGTCTTCGCAGTTTGTTTTCATTAAGAATAAGAACTAGCAAATCAGACATTTTTATTTGTGTTTATTGAACCTAGGAAAATAAGAACAGATATCAATTTATTTTTCTGTTCATTGGCTGAGCTTTATAACCGTAAAAATAAAATGCATTCAAAAATTAGGTAACGTATACCTATTTATTTTAAATAACTGTTAAACTACTTACAAAACCTAATGTCGCTAAATGGAATAGAGATGTCTTCGCAGTTTGTTTTCATTAAGAATAAGAACTAGCAAATCAGACATTTTTATTTGTATTTATTGAACCTAGGAAAATAAGAAATGCGTTTTTTTCTTGTTAATTGTGCATGAAAACTTATCTATCTCTTTACAAGATACTTTTTTTACGTTTACATTTAGATTTATTCTTATTTCGATTAAATTTTTATCTGTAGTATAAACCTCATAACTAAAGATTTGTTTCGATTAAATGTATCTAAAATATTATAACATCAGATTCAATATATGCAAAACGTTGTGAGTTGGAAAATATAGAAAAAAAGAAAATGTTTCTTATATTAAATTCTGTTATTATATGTACAGGAATTTTAAAGAACAAAATAAATGTAGAATTTTTTTTTAATTATGGAAGAAAGCTGTGAGGGCTGGAGTGGGACAAAATGCGATAAGTAAAATTAAAGATCAACTCAATATTGAGTAATTATTCAAAAATACTAGGTATCTTACTCCAAATTCAAACTTGTTTATTGTTTAAACCATCCGTTTGCAGTATGACATCTCAGCAACGTCACATTGTAACTTGTTGAACACCGTGATGAAGTCACAATTTCATGTAATGTCATAAGGCTTCATAAGGCTTTCTTTAAAACTTTTCTGTCCTTCGCACTGTAATAATTATGCAACGTCACAGTCCGATCAATTTTTAAAAAATGCGACTTTATTTTTTACGATTCTCCATCGAGTGGTGTGAAGTAATTGCAGCCGAACCCAATTTTTCCTTATTGAATTTGCTGCTTAATTCTGCTTTTTTTTCTTCTTTTCTTCTTTTTTTATGCAAAATCGAATAACAATCCATCGGTGGGACTAGATTTTTAACGAAACCGACCAGACAAATGTCGTTTTTTTCATTTCATTCACTTCTTTTTTCCTTGGAGATATGATTGGGTCAATCCATTTCAAGTGGTCCAGAAAATATTATTTTGGTCGCTCGACCATTTTTAAAAAATCTGAAATTTTTTGTACAACAACCCTAACATGACGTAAGTTCAAAATGACAGTTATTTTAATTTTACTATTTTTTGTTGTGCATGGCAGCCATCTTTGTTTTATCGTGTTCAGCCATTTTCTCAGATACTAGGATACACAAAATTGTAAATATCTCGTCTTTTATTTTACCAATTGAAATGGGGTTTGCAGCATTTTGTTCAGAATGAAATAGGCTAAATGTACAGTGGTAGAATAATTTTGAAAAATAAAATTTTACAGGTGAAATTTTAGCACAAAATGTAAGATTTTTTCCAAAATCTATCCATTTGCAAGAGGAAATTTTTTATGCAAGGAAAACTGTCAACCTTACACAATTTTTTCTAAAAATAGATCAAAAATGTGTGTACTCATACACCAAGTCCGAGATCTGGGAGTTAATTTCTCTTTGCGAAAAAAATTCCGAAATTCTTCAAAAATTTCAAAAATCGCACTTTTTAGGCTTTGATATCTCTGGTGGGGAACGAGATAAAAAAAATTGAAATTCTGGCCTTTGATAGTATTGTGTAGTAGTGTTATGTACAAAAAAAATTCAAGAAGGAGATTTGTCTACAAGCGGATATATGACATAGAGAATATGTGAAAACAATACTACCAAATTATTATAACCTACTATGTAATTGTTCAACAAGACTGTCAACCTTACACAATTTTTTTCTACAAATAGGTCAAAAGTGCGTGTACTCATACACTAAGTCCCAGATCTGGGAGTTGATTTCTCTTTGAGAAAAAATTTCCGAAATTCGTCAAAAATTTCAAAAATCGCACTTTTTAGGATTTGATATCTCTGGTGGAGCACGAGATAAAAATCTGAAATTCTGATGTTTGATAGTATTGTGTAGTAGTGTTATCTACAAAAAATTTCAAGAAGGAGATTTGACTATAAGCTGAGATACGGTGATTAAAAAATGTTAAGAAATGCTATTATGAGTACATTAGGAGAAATGAGATTAGTCTCATTTATTACAATATTTACACAGAAAATATCGTTTTTTGAAAACAGTTTAATAATAAATGCTTAATTTACAAAGATACTATATATGCTCAACAAAGAGCTTAACACTATTTACGAGAGATGTTATGAGTTCGACCAGTTACTGTTGTCAGTCCATATGACTGTTCTTTCTCAAAATTTTATTTGAAGGCACCCAAGTCTTGTCATCCCTTGTTAACTTGAATGAAATTCTCTAGATTTAATAATTGAAACCATGTCAACTCGATCAGTTGCAACCCATTGTCTGAAATTTACTTTTCCTGAAATGTGTACCGAGTAAAATTGTTGCAATAGCATTTTTAGTAGATTTGTTCCTCTGGACAAATAGTGTATTGGCTTAGCATCCATTCTGAATTGTTTAAATCACACAGACGCATTTGAAGAAGATATTTGTAATTAACATTTAACTTTGTACCATAAATAACTAATTTAAAATTTTGGAGGTATAAATAATTATACAGAAGCTTACAATAGTTTGGCATTTTTGTTTTCACATATTGTCCATGTCATATCTCAGCTTGAAGTCAAATCTCCTTCTTAAAATTTTTTTTACGTAACACTACTACACAATACTACTATAGGCCAGAATTTCAGATTTTTATCTCGTGCTCCACCAGAGATATCAAAGCCTAAAAAGTGCGATTTTTGAAATTTTTGACGAATTTCGGAATTTTTTTCGCAAAGAGAAATCAACTTGCAGATCTGGGACTTGGTGTATGAGTACACGCACTTTTGACCTATTTGTAGAAAAAATTGTGTAAGGTTGACAGTCTTGTGGAAAAATTACATAGTAGGTTACAATAGTTTGACAATATTATTTTTCACATATTGTTCATGTCATATCTCAGCTTGTAGTCAAATCTCCTTCTTGAAATTTTTTGTACATAACACTACTACACAATACTATCAAAGGCCAGAATTTCAAATTTTTATCTCGTGCCCCACCAGAGATATCAGAGCCTAAAAAGTGCGATTTTTGAAATTTTTGAAGAATTTAGGAATTTTTTTCGCAAAGAGAAATTAACTCCCAGATCTGGGACTTGGTGTATGAGTACACACACTTTTGACCTATTTGTAGAAAAAATTGTGTAAGGTTGACAGTTTTCCTTGCATAAAAAATTTGCTCTTGCAAACGGATAGATGTTGGAAAAAATCTTACATTTTGTGCTAAAATTTCACCTGTAAAAATTTATTTTCCAAAATTATTCTACCGCCATACATTTAGCCTTTTTTATTCTGAACAAAATGCTGCAAACCCCATTTCAATTGGTAAAATAAAAGACGAGATATTTACAATTTTGTGTATCCTAGTATCTGAGAAAATCGCTGCACATGATGAAACAAAGATGGCCGCCATGCACAAACAAAAAATAGTAAAATTAAAATAACGGTCATTTTGAACTTTCATCATGTTAGGGTTGTTGTACAAAAAATTTCAGATTTTTTAAAAATGGTCGAGCGACCAGTGCTGGACCACTTGAAATGGATTGACCCGATTTCAAGTTTTTATCGTAGCATTTGTCTATGGTTTAAAGAACCAGTCTTAAGAAAATGTACTTTTTTAACTCGATGCAAGATTGTGAGTAAATTACGATTTGCAAAATAAGTAAAAGATGCAGCATAAATGATTTAATAACTTTGGGTATAGCTCGTAATGCCTAATTTCAAGTTGGTAGGCCCCTGCAGAATCATACAAATCGCAATTTAGAACGCTTTTTGCTCTTTCCACCACAGGAAAAAATATTTATTATTAACCCAACATGTAATATCCTAAGATGTAGCAAGGGCTGTTACCATCAATTTCCAACCATTACTTTTGAAATCGATTGATATTTCCTGAGATTGCTCATAAATCAGCGTTTAGAACATTTTTAGAATGCTTTTCATCAGTTTTCATCCTTTTTAAATTTCGATTATTTAAAGAAATGCTTTTAGAGATCATTATTATCCAATAAGTAATTACCATGTAAAGTTCCATCAGTTTAGCCCTCCAGTGTCACGAAATCTCATTTTTTTAACGTTTTTTGCTCCGGCACTCCCTCTGGCGTGCAGCATGGGCTGACGCAACTATTTTTAAATAGGTCGGTACTTCCTGAGATTGTGTAGAAATCGCAATTTACAACATTTTTAGAACGTTTTTTGCATATTTCTCCCCCCTTTCAACTTTCGATATTTAATAAAAAGTTCTTAGGGATTATTTTTATGTTATAAGTAGCTACCATGCCGAATTTCATGTTTTAGGCCCTTCAACAACAAAATAACCTTAATTAAGAACTTTTTTGCTTTTGCAACATCTAGGTAATAGTGACATCGACACAAAATTGGACCTATGCTACAGAACTATCAATCACCATCGTTTTAATATCATTTCTTTTTAAATAGATTCAGTAAATCCTGATATTCCATGGAAATTACCAATTAGAACGATTTTTAAAACCTGTTTTTGCACATATTCATGTGTTTAAAATTTCAAATTTTTCAAGAAATGTTATTAGAGATCATTTATATTTTATATGTAATTGTCATTAGAAATTTCATATTTCTGAGATTTAATGTAACAAAAAAATTGAATTTTTAGTACTTTTTTTCTTCTGCACTTCTCTTTGATTAGCTGTGTGTACATAGGATATTGCCTATGTTTGAACAAAAATAAATACTCATTTTGATATCATTAATTTCCACATCGGCTTCCCTTCTAAAAAGAAACAAAAAAAGTTTTCTCTTTATAGTTTAAGTATAGATTAATATACTAAATTGCATGTTTCTAGGCCCTTTAATAGCTCAAAGTCGTAATTTTATAGCGGTTTTTTTCCTGCACCTTCATTACTGTAGTGGCGCCTTTATAATATATAGCCTGTGTTGGAACAAGGACTGTCACATTCATTTTGACAGTAGTATTTTTTTAAATCGTTTCGTTATTTCCCGAGATTCCTTAAAAATTGCAACTGAGAGCTTTTTTGAAACGTTTTTTGCACATTTTCACGTCCTTTAACTTTCGTATTTTTTTGGAAATTTTCTCACAGATAATTTAAAACTTATAAGTAATTAACATGCCTAATTTGATATAGCTTGGCCCTTTCATAAAAACTGAAATTGAATTTTTAGGACGGTTTTTGCTATACTGCACCCCTTTTCTTTTTTTAGGCAAAACGAATAAGAATCCATCGGTAGGACTGTATTTGAAATGAAACCGACAAGACAAATGTAGTTTGATTTCATTTCCTTCACTTCTTTTTTGCTTTTAGATACGATTGCAAGTTTTTATCGTATCGTTTGTCTATGTTTTAGGGTTAAATGCCATCGACATAAAATGCAGCCTATGTTTGAACATGCCCAAGCCCCCTCAGTTTGGTGCCATTATTTTTTTAAATCGGTTTGATAATTCCAAAGATTGTCCGCTACAAACTAACAAACTTCACCTCTTTCTAATATCGGTATAAATTGCTTAATTACAGTGGATAAATAGAATCTCAGATTCCCAGGAGATTAGCTCTATTACATAGAAATAAATGTTAAAATGAAAAATATTTTCTGCAAAATTTCTAGAAGAGTTTGTATCTAAATATGTTATAACACTTTACTGCACAAATTTTCCAATTTCTACGAGAAGAAAAAATATTTAAAGTCTACATATTGGTCTAATATCGAGTAAAATTTAAAGAAAGAATTTAAAATTTAAATTGGATAGTTTATTGGACTGCCATATGTTTACAATTAAGGTTTTAAAATATTACATTGCTGTAATTTGAAATTAAATGAGCTTTAATTATTTTTATCTGCTTAACAATCAGCAACATTTTTTTATATGATTATTTCAACGTAGTCTATAAATATACTGAACATAAGTTATACTTTAATAACTTGATCAAAATTTCTTCTACTTCCAAACAACAATTATATATTTTTATTTAGTTTAGCCATCTGACTTGAACAGAATAAGTGTTATTGGATTCTATGGTATTTTCCAAATCAGGGACAAAGATCTTATTGGCCATGTTCACAGCACGTAATAGACTTTATACTGAATTTGGATACGTATCCGATATGGCAAGATATATAATAAAGGGTTAATATGGGATAGAATGGGAAAATGAGAAGCAGTATGTGATAAAAAATAATATGCTTTATGCTGACATTAAATATTATAAATAAAATACTGAGGCTTTCTTTGTTCCCATATCATTAAAAATATATACATTTCTTCTGATATATTTTTCTAAAGAAATATTATCTTAGAAATTTCTCTATATTTTTTCTCAAAGCACTTTAATTAACTTCAGTCACGCTAGTTTACTTATTCCTACACTCATTTGTCAGCTTTTTAAAGGTATTTCATTTTGAACTATTTATCAATTGTTGGCTCCTGTGAATGACTAATTACGAAGTTGTCGAAACTGATTTTTCATAACAAATTTCTTTTCAAAGCTATGTGCCAATACCGGTCGTTTCGTGGTTTCATGTCCCCGAGTCCAGTCCTTATTTTTTTCCAATGTCTTTAGATTAAGGAATATCGTTTAATGAATGTTAAAATGGTACTCTTAATTATTATTTACATAGTTTTGAAACTGATTTTTAATAACAATTTTCAATTCCTACTATTTATTTAAATCCTCTCACAACACAGGTATACAATTTTATCAATCGTTTTATATTTACACATTACTAAATCTATGTGATCCCTAAATTATATAAAGACTATTTTAACCAGTGTTTCGTAAAATTCTGTGTAAATGAAGAACTTTATAAGATATGTCTGAACAAAATATATGCTTCCGCGTCTATTTTTATTAGTTCCATAAAATATTAATAATAATAATAATAATTTAGATTTTCGATTTTCTATTTTTAAAGCAATAATTTATTATGTAATTATTCTTTTTAAAAACAAGTATAAAGAACTTTTTACCTATTTTGAAGTTAAGACCATATAAAATATATTTAAAGTAAAGAAACATTCAATATTTTCGTTTACTATATTTGATAAAGTCTTATATGTTAAAAAGAATTATAATCGTCTAAAATTATCTAGAATACAAATCGCACATTTTTTTCTTTTCTCTAAGTAAAGTAGTTAGTACCTTCATATTGTTCTTTTTTAGAAATTGCAAAAATGTTTTTATTTTTCTTTAAATGTGTGATTCGACAATAAGGCATTTTTTCTGCTTCACAAAAAAAAAAAAAAAAAAAAATTATTTATTTAAACTCCTAATGCAACAAAAGTGATTATTTCAACCGTTAAGAATTAGAAAAAATATTAATTATCCCTTTTAACGCACTGTTAAGAAAAGAAATCAATGTCGTATAAAGTGATTTACAATATTTTTTTCTTAATCTACAAAGGTTGCGATTATCATTTTTATACCATTACTTATTAAAAATGAAGAAGGAGTAAAAAAGGACAAAAAACTGAAAAACCTTTTTACAATGAACTAATAACCGTATCATTTTTAAAGATTAACGTTTTTGTTCAATGAAAAGGAACATTGTATAAATGTTTCTGAAAACCTATGGTGTGTAATTTTATTTAATAAATCTGATTAAGTTTTTTTCATGTTTATTTTAATTGAAATCACTTTAAATAAAATTGTGCGCTGTAAAATTTATTTTTAACAAATTGAGTTGAGATGCTTTAAAAGATTAAAAACTTAAAAAAACGAATATGATAAATTATTATATATGACTTCAAAATGTTATTTATGTTTTTAACAAATAATTTTGTTGGACCGTTATTAATGTATAATTTGTATCATATTAGACTTATTTCCAAAAACCAAATGAAAAAAATCCCCCAATGTTGGAGTAGGAAAATTTACTAAATTTTTTATAAATTACTAAAATTGAAGCGAACCTCACAATTTCATAAAAAATTTTAAATTAATATTTGATGCAAAATATTACATTTAAAATAAGATGTACACTGATAGATAAGCATGGATATAATTCATATTTTGTGTCTGTAATACGAATTGAGAATGTTCAAATAAATCATTTAGTTATTAATATGAAGCGTTTTGGACATTGGTTCAGAATGATCAGGGTGGGAAGCTAATTCTTAATTTTACTTGTCAACATTGGATAACGACCTGGACGTTTAACGCATTAATGATGTAGATTAGTACAATAGTAATATTTAAGGCAGCCTCGTTATTTCTTGCTGCAAAGTAAGGAGGGCGGACTGTCCGAAATCTCTAGTTTGCCAGCACTATCACGTTAACGAATTATGGCTTAAAATTTTGGCTCATTAAAAATACATAACAGTATAATAAGAATATTTTAATTTTACTTGTCATGTCTTAGTACGAGATGAGCAGAATGGCACGCCAATTGAATATACTGAAAGTAACATCATGCCATCGAGTTACGGCATGATATTTTGGTACATAAAAGATACCGATAAGTACAATCGGGCAGTCAAATTGTCAGAAAAAAGGGCCGATAAATGCAAAACTTTTGCCAGAAGATTTTATGTTTTAAATGTGTTTATGGGGATCCTAGTAAAAAAAATAATGGTTTTCCAACAAAATATCTCGAGGCTAATCTTAGTGAAGCCAAAAAACACAAAATTTTCGGACTTTTTTCAGTTTTTTGCCTGTAACTCGAAAAATATAAACTTGTTGCGTAACATACTTAATTACAAAAATAAAGAGCATTAATTTTGCTATAAATTTTGTTATAAAAACGTTTTTCTAAACCCATTATTTAGCGCGCTATGGTTTTTTGAAAATGTCACTTTTTTTTTAACTTTACAGAAAGTAACCTATTTTTACCTCCCAACCCAAAATAATTTTTTCATCCTTAACAATGAAAAATAAATACACCTATTAACGGATGATAAATGAAAGGTTTAAGAAAAGCAGACAGAAGTAGCACAAATTCTAGAAACCCTTTAAAAAACAATTACAAAGGGAAGGAGGTGAAGATGGAAGATTGTGGCCAGGTGACCCTTCCGAGTCGCTTTCGTTCATATGCAAGTATTCTTTTTTAAAGACATACCCTTCTATTATACTTCTTTTCAGTTTATTGCATCTCTTCTCGTGCAGTAAAAAAAATGAGTGATCTCGATCAAAAATTTGTGTTTCATTTTCCAAACGGCTTCAAATAGTGATACTCGCGCAGTGAGCTAGAAAGAACTTCCCAAGCTCTTTGAACATAGAATTCAGCGTCTAAGTAATATTCATCAAAAATAAGGTTCGTCAGTTTTTTGAACAGTAGTAAGGAAGTTAGAATACAGGGTGATTGCCGAAAAACATATGCGAATGAGAGAATGATAGCAGTATGTTCGTCGGGGTGAAAATTCTACACAAACCCTCACATCGAATACTTCTTTCAAGTTTCAAGATAATTGCTTGTTATGTGAATAAGTTAATCCCGATGACTTCAACGAAAACAACAACAAAGAAAATCCATACACTGTTAAAAATCTGCTGCATTTTGCTGCAACGCACTCCACCACTTGTATATAATATTTCTATTCCAACCAATGAGAAAGCTCCATTTCACGGCCAAGTAACCGTTTTCTATACAAGCAGGGGAGTGCGTTGCAGCAAAATGCAGCAGATTTTTAACAGTGTACGAAAACAGAAATTTGATTCAAAAAGTAATGAAGTTAGAAGCGAAAATCACATAGCGAAAGCTACAGGAAAACGTGGTAATGAATAGTCACAGAAAATAACAGAACGTATTCAAAACGAACCTGAGTTGCAGATGCGAACCTGACTTGAAGATTCATAGTATCATAGTTTTTGTGGAGTAAAACTAGACCAATCTGTCGCAAGTAAAGTTAAGAGCGGGCGTTGACCCGCATCATCCGTTGACGAAGCCAATCACAGAAACAAGAGCTTTTTCATTTCATTGCTTAAAACAAATTTAAAATTTCAAAGCAATAATTTCAAAATAACAGAATTCAAGTTGAGCAGGTAAAAGAAGAAGCAATGATAATTATCTCAACCATTTCAAGAGCCGAATCTTTTGAAAGGTCGTAATTGTCGGAAAAAAACATTGACCTTCTCGTAATCATGACGAACTTAGGCTATCAGCCAAAAAATCTGTTTTTCAAAAATCCATGAGAGAGGTAACATCAATACCAAGTGGTTTTAACCATGTCGTTCAAATACAATTACAACATTGTTCTTTTCACTAATGCAATCAGCGGATGCGATACGACATCCGCTTTTTTTGGGCAAAGAAAGTCAAAGTTTTGTAACACTTTGAAAAGACGTGATCAGCTTGGAGAAATAGCCTGCGTGTTCAATAAATTAGGTTCTACGCGTCAAGAAATCATCAAGGTTGGAGAAAACTTCCATATTGCACTATACATTGGATGCATTGATACCACACTGAAAATGTACACCTTATGGTTCCAGTTATTTGCTAAATCTGCCACAAAAAGCA
Organism: Maratus speculifer; assembly: GCA_964019185.1. Classification (NCBI taxonomy): domain Eukaryota; kingdom Metazoa; phylum Arthropoda; class Arachnida; order Araneae; family Salticidae; genus Maratus; species Maratus speculifer. Next base: position 237,846,178 of record OZ025289.1, read on the forward strand.
AAGTTCATCTCTCAAAAATACAATCAACACATGATGCTGCGTAGCATCATTTTCTCTGATTTTATCATCATGTACAAGCTAGGGTAAGAAACAACATCCCTTGTGAAGAATGGGGGTGGGCGCACAGGTCGAACGATCTCTTTCAGCCACTTTAAATGTGCCAAGTTCCGGCACATGAATCCTTGCTACATGTTGTGTCATGCCGTTGTAAAAAAATGGTGCAGCAAAGCATGTTGTTTTCCTTAATTAAAACTCAAATTCCTGGCAATTCGTAAAAAATGTAATGGGATCAACAGCGAAAATGTCGATGACATTATTTATCCAGATGGAGGGGATGTAAAAATGTCACCGTAAGTATTTTTTACTTACATTCGGTTAAATACATAATATTGATGTTCTCCATTAAAGCTCTAAATACAAAAAAGTTACAATGTTACTGTTGTAATTCATCATGATTGTTATCATGTAAATACCTGTAGTTTTAATAAGTTACATTAAAGAGGATAAAATAACAAAAAAATGTATGAAATTTTCGTTTTTGCAACTGTAGCGCGTTTAATTATGTCTTTAGAAAAACAGTTTTTTAATAAAATTTATCGAGAATTTTATGTTCTTTATTTTTGTAATTGCATATAATATGCAAAAAGTTTTTAACTTTTGAGTTATAGGCAAAAAACTGAAAAAAGTCCGAAATTTTTGTGGTTATTTCGTTTCACAAAATTTAGCCTCGTGAAATTTAAAAACATAAAATCTTCTTGAAAAATTTCACTGGCCTACAATAAGAATTCTTCGTCTTGCCTCATCATCGCTTGATATGGCATGAGCAGGGTGGGTAACTAATTCTTAATTCTGCTGTCTTAACACAATATCAAAACTACAACCTGAAATGTTACAGATTATCATAATATAAATATTTCAGACTGCCTCGTCATATCTTTGAATGAAACGAGCAGATCAGGGTGCCATTTATTAATTTTGGCATTTTCGCGAAGTCATAGAGTGAAGGCCTCAAAATTTAAGGCATTAAAGATGCATGAAAGTACAATAAGAATACTGTAGTCTGCCTAATAATATCTTTGTATGAGACTAGCAGAGCGGGACGCCAATTACCTGTTATGATGGTATATATCAAGCAACCGAGGTACGGCTTGAAATTTCGTCATATTAAAAATACATATTAACACATTATGAATATTTCAGTGTTCCTCATCATATCTTGGTACGTAATCATTAATTCGAGACGCCAATTCTTGATTTTAGTGGTATTATCATGTTATTGATTTAGGGTCTAAAATTTTAAATCATTATATGTGCATATCAGTGCCATAAAAGTAATTCAAGCTGCCTCGTAAAATCTTGATAGAAATCAGCAGAGTGGGGCACAAAATCTTCATTTTAGCGATATTATTACCTCATCCATTTACGGCTTGAATATGTTGCACTTTAAAATTACATATCGGGAGATTACGAATATCTAATTCCTTTTCATCTTGGTACACGATCAGTAGAACGTAACGCCAATTCTCTGTTTTCATAGTAGTATCCTGTCATAAAGTTACGACCACATATTTAAAATCATTAAAAATATATTTTAGTAACGTAAAAGTAATTCACTCTGCCGCGTCATATCTTTGTATAAATTATTAATTTTGGGGACAAAAACTTCAATTTGACGGTACTTTCACATCAACTAGTTACGGCCGGAAATTTTAGCATAGTAAAAATATAGATTTGTACAATGTGTTAAATTTAACATCGTAAAACGATAACATGATAACACTGCCTAATTACGAATTTCTGCGTCACTCCGCTGGTCGCATGCAAAAGGTTGGCAATGCAGACTTAAATACTCTTATTGTACCGATATGCTCTTTTAATGTGTTGAAATTGCGGTCGTAACTCAATGACTTGATGGTATTGCTAATTTTATGAATTGGCACTAACTCTGATATTCCTGTACCATGATTTGTTGAGGTAAATCGAAATACTCTTACCGTATTAATCTGTATTTTTAATGTATTAGAACTTTCGGCGGAGGCTCGATGACATAATAAATAATACAGCAAAAATTAAGAATTGGCTATCCGCTCTGCTGCTGTGGTCTCACAAAGATATCACGACGCAAGCAGAAATGTAATCATTGTACTAATGTTTTTTTTCAGTGTGATAAAAATCCCCCCCTGATACTTTATGACATGATGATAACAAAAAACTCAAGAAGTGGCGCCCACCTCTGTTCATCTCATACCAAGATATAACAAGATACAGTCAAATGTTCTTAATGTACTATGTAATGTATGTAATTATATGTAGTTTTCATGTGCCAAAATTTTAAACTGTAACTCATTCAAGTGATAGTACCTTATAAATATCGAATTGTCACCCCCGCTCAGTATATCAAAGTACGATGAGGCATATTGAAACATTCTCATTTAATTTAGCTGATCTTTAATATGCCAAAATTGTCTGAATATAACTCGACGTAATAAAACCACCAAAATCAAATATTGACTGCCCGTCCTGCTAATCTCATACAAAACATGACGAGCAGACTGAAATATTCTTAATATATTAAAATGACAATTTCATGTGCCAGACATTCAAGCCGTAAAACGATGAAATGGTAGAACCGTCAAAATTTGGAATTTCAGCCTCGCCCTTCGCATCTTGTACCAAGACCAGACGATACAGACTAAAATATTATTATTATTATAATCTTTATCTTCAATATGTAAAACTTTCACTCCATGAACGTAATTAAATGACGTGATAATACCACCAAAGTTAAGAATTGGCTCCTCACTCCTTTACCTCGTTTCACGATGTAATGGGGCAAAGTGAAACATTCTTATTTTACTACTGACATATTTAATGTGACAAACCTTCATGTCTTAACTTGCTGGAATGAAAATACCCCAAAATTTGAAATTGGTGCAGCGTTTCTTCTCATTTTAGAAAATTTATGCTGAATAAGTCATTACTTCACATGCTGTAAATAAGTTTTCCCTAAAACATTCATTCATTTTAAAAGTCTATGGCGAAGTTATATAAATATGGGAATATAAAACAATGTTTACTGGTCTTGAATTTGCACATTATGACGTCTTTTTTCTCTGCTTTTGTTTTGTTATAAATTTTAAACTTCCGGGGATTTCTACTGTGATGTGTGCAGGCAAACTTATAATCTTCGTAAAATATTTTAATACATTCACTTTGCATTGAACTAATTTCACTGTGTAGCTCAATCTCGTGAGAGTGTCTCAAAATGACAAGTTGGTGTCCGTCATTTTTGAAATCGTACTAAGGATGGTCGAGACAGACCAATTTCATCTACCCCAATAATTTTATTCTCCGTAATGATTTTACCCCGTTACTCGATGGTGAAGTTATTTGTGTCACTGCAACCCGCTCTAAATGATTTTTCTATAAAATTATCTATAACGTTCTCACAGAAGATATTACAGAGGTTTTTCCTTCGATAATATTTGTAACGTAGATTTTATATGAAAAAATACAATATTATAGAAAAAATATATAATACTTAAATTTTATTTTGTAACATCAGGGATTTTAATTTTTCTGATGATTTTGGAGCAGTAGACAATCATTTTAAACTATGCATGTATGCAAAATATGCGTAAATCTTGGAAATTAACGCTATTTTTTTCAGCTAATTTCCCCCCAAAAAAAGGACATGGAAGATATTTTTTCATTCTTACACTGTAAACACATATTTAAAAACTTTGAAAAATAAAAAAGTATTATGTATGAGTAAAAAACATAGCACAGTCATTTTTTTCAAACTTGAAACAGAAATGAAACCTAACTACATATTTATATTAGTCTACTATTTATTCCACATTGTAATAATAATACATTAAAAAAGAACAGATAAAAATATATATTGTAACATATGTTTGCACATCTCGCAACTTCACGTTGAGTGGCCACTCCCTATGTGCGACTAGTATTCTGACACTATAAAAAGGAGAAAAAAAATATTCCTGACAGATTTAAAAGCAAAAATATTTTAATTAAAAAGAAATGTTCCGAAATATAATAAAAAAGGCAAGTTCATGTTTTAATGTATAACAATGGCATGAGAACATTAATAGTTCGCGACATGTCAGAAAAGTTAAAGATTTCCTTTATTCGAAGAGAATGTTCATTAGTTTATTCTTTTGGAGTTAAAAATATATTCGTACCACTGAACCACTAAATATGATATTAGGTTAACTTTTATATTAAAATTTAGAGCATATGATTGAACACAAGAATCAGAATGATATTAAAAGCAAGAAACATGTAGTCAATTGCGTCGATTCTTTAAAAAAAAAAATTGAATGTACGAAGGCTGTATGATGTGTGAAGTACATGGCCTTGACAAGAAAAACACATTTTTATGTCAAAAATGTACTTTTTTGTTTAACATAATCTCATTTTAGTTGGATTCATTTAGCCCAAATTTTTTTTAACCCCTGTAAAAAATGCGATTTCTCCAAACCTTCAAATTAGGCATTTGTTAAGGCAATAGCCTGATTATTAGAGCCATTTTTTTACAGAGTTATTTTTCAAATTTGGAACAATAAAACAATCGTTAAGGGCATAATTTCATTAATATAATGGATGCAGAAGCAGTCCATATCTATGGCGATGAGTATCACTATGGCGATTACACAACACAGGTATCCACACGTGCAGAATCTCAATGAAAGAGATTTTTTTTCTTCGGCAAATGCGTACGTTTCTGTTGATGAAGTAAGTTGACATAACATTCTCCTTTGTTTTAGTTTTGCCTTTTTCAAGGTAATCGACGAGGATTATGCCGAATGCATCCCAAAACACTCTAGCCATGACATTGTTATTTACAGCTTAATACGTCTTAGTATTTTTTGGCGCAGGTTGGCGATGAAAAATCTACGTTTGTACTGTTGATTAGTTTCTGGTATACTGTGATAAATCCATATTGTAAATTGAAACAAAAAAGCTTTTGAATGTCGCTTTAAATTATCCAAACATTCGGTTGGAATTGCCACACAATTGTGTTTAATGTTAATTGGGAGTATTTGTGGCAAAAATTTTGAAGAAAGCTTTTTCATATACAAATGTGTTGTTTAAAGGTTTTATACCCATTCAATTGAGATGAAGCAGCCGCTCGTTTATCACTATATCGTGACTTTTTTCATTCATTTGTGATGTCGTAACCTCAATTAGATGACATGGACGTTCTGCATCAAAAATGGCTGTACGGACGCATCTGAATTCAAATGTTCAGTATTTTACGGTTGATGACAAAGATGCAGAGTCTCCCAAAACTTTTCAACTCCCTTTAATCTCATATATATATATATATTTTTTTTTTCAAGAACAGATTTTTTATCACTTCTCAATATTCTATTTTTTCTATTGTTGAAATATTACTAAAGATGCTTTAATGAAATGGTTTCCACTGACAAACTAAACCACTTAGTGAGTTGTGAAATTGCCACATTAGATGTGAAAGTCCACCTTTATGAAATAAATCATTTTTTATATTCTAGTAACAGCACTTCTGGACGAGGCCAGGTACTTACATACTGCCCTCGTATATCACAATTCATAATTTCTTTTCGTTAGATTTTGAAATTACTCCTTTGAAGCCATTCTAATAATAATTATTCCATCCCTGGATGCTTACAGTGAATTTTATTAATTCATTATTGAAAATTTACAATTTTTTTAATGCGGCCTACTAAATAAAAAAAATATCGTAAATATGTATAAAGAATTTCCTATTTTTTAATACCGTAATACACTCTGCATACACATATGAATTATGCGATATGCATATACCGAAATATTCAAGAATTGATATATATTATGTATAAGTGAAATATGAATTCGAGTTGCATTAAATTTCAAATGATATTTAATTCATAAACAGTTTTTTGTGATTTTTTAGAAACTTAACATGATTCTAAATTAAATATTTAACCATTTTCCATTTACATATTTCCCATTTTATCGTATTTAACTAGCATAATCTAAGATAAAATATTTATATATAAGAGAAACCATTAACTTATGCATTAATCAAAACTTAATAAAAGAATACAAAAAAATGCAGATTAGAAATACTCATTAATTCTTACATTTCTTTTTGAAATAAAAAGATGATACAGTAAAACATATTGGAGAAACAAAACGATTGAATGTTTTATTCAATTTGCATATACTTTATGATTTTTTCCGCTTAAAATAAAATGAGATACTTTATAAATAGATTTTTTGTGAAAAGTTATTTACTTTATGCAATATAATACCGAATTAGTATAAGAGAAAATACATTAAAGTATTTTTTAACACTTTTATTTTATAATTTATGTTGTCTTCATCAGTATGTTTGACACACTTTGTAATGTAAAAAGATATATTTTCATTAAGAATAAATGTATTTTGCCACATTTTTTATTTTGAATTGTAGTAAAACTTTAAGGATGGGTATTTGAAAAGGATTCTTCATTGAGCGATTTTGGGTTAAGATTTATTGAAAAATATTCTAAAATTTAAATTTAGTCTATAAAATATTTCGCCTACGTGAATTATCATTTAAAGTTGTGTTTATTTCCATGTCTTGTTTAAAAAATGATTTATAAATAATTAACTATATAATATAATGATCGATATTACATATGAAAGTTTTCGATGGGCTTTCCCAAAACATTTATAAGTACCTATTACGAAACAGAAATTGTACATGAATAGTAACCATGTGTTCATGCTGTAAATATTATTTTAAAAAAGTATGTCTTATGGCGAATTATTACTATGGCAAATGATGTTCATTAAATTTTGCATTTGTATTTCAAATAAAAGGATAATACAGAAAAACACATTGCACAAATAAAACGCAAATTATTGAATGTTGTACTACATTTGCATGGCCTTTGTTATTTCCTAAGATGCACTATGAAGTGATAATTCATAAACATTTTTCATGAAGGACTCTTTATTTTATGGAACACAATACTGAATTAGAGCAAGAAATAATACATTGATTTTTTATACCAATGTTTGTATGATTAATTTAATCTTCTTCGATCTAAAAAAATATAAAAAGGAGAACATTTGATATAAAACGCACAAATTAATGTAGTGAGATTATTTTTAGGTGTATACATATAGAAAGAATTTTCTTATAGTAATAATTAAAAAAAAAACATTTAAAATCAAAAATTTTTTCATCCATTGCACAGCCTATATTAGTGAAGATTTAAATGTTGTTATTAATAATATTAATATTAATGTTGCTAATGTTGTTAATCAGGTTATTAATAATGTTAATGTTGATGTTGTTATAACAACATTTATAATTTTCAATGATGACGGCCGCGTAATGGTTGAAAACATCTTAGTTTTTAATAAAGTTTAATCAATTTTAAGATATTTTAAATGCATTTTAAATTAATTTATTTCATTAGTATGTACTTTAAATTGATTTCAGTACATTTATTTGTCTTTTGGATATGACTTCTAATTATTTAATTAAAGGGGAATTTATCACTAGAATTTTAACTTTCATTTATATGAAAACGTTTCATTAGGAAGAAATGTGTAAACATTCATCAAAATTTTGATAGTTGATAATAATTTAATCCATGGATATTGCAAAAAGTATTTTCTTTTGAGCCATTTTTGGTTTAGGTATACTTAATGCAATTTGAGGTTTTTGAACGCTTTCTTATTGGAATTATCATCTAGAAGTCTCTTTATTTCTGTTTAGTTTAAGAGGTGATTTATAAAGTATTGTAATATCATAAATCACATTGTTCTGTATATTTAAGGAACTCGAGACAGTAAAGACATATTAGAGACATTTTATTTTATGAAATATCTATGAGTAACAATTCGAAAACAAAAGCTTTGTATGTTTGTTAATCTTGTGTACATGATGCAAATATTTATTTTATTTTATTTTTTTTTATGGCGAGAAAAATTAAAACATGTCTTCTTCTTGGAATGTATTTAAACAAGGTAGTAAATAAATTTGCATATTGATTACAATTATTAATTTATAATTTATTAACTGCTAAATTTGATTAAAAAATTCGATGAAAATAATGAAAAGTAACACATTTAGGGAAGATAACTAGCAGCTGTTTTCTCTATATATTTTACTTGTGAAGCAATTTTTAGAGCACTAGAAGAAATGCACAAAACTTCAGCTAACTTATTATTCTTAAACAGTGTTTTGTAATTTTTTTAAACTTAATATACTTCTAAATTGAATGTATATCAATGCTTCATTAACATATTTACTATTTTATCTTATAATCAAGCAGTCTGCGATAAAACGTATTTATAAGAGAATCCATTAAAATATGCATTCATCAAAACAAACTAGGGAACTGCAAGAAGTGTGAGTCACCGATTTTGACGAAAGTGGTATCGTTGGAAAGATCTCATAAGAGCAGTAAAAAACTCTTGGAACTACCCGTCGCAAATCAGCCGTTTTCGAGATATCCGACAATTTATGTTACGTAACTAGGGCATACTTAATGGGGGCCGCAAAAATTTTAGTCTCGATTTTAACGAAAGTGGTATCTTTAAAGAGATATCATCATGAGGGAGAAAAAACTCAACTGAACTACCCGTCGGAAATGAGCCGTTTTCGAAATATCCTATAATTTATGTCACGTAGCTAATGGATACTGTTCTAGCACACTTAATGGGGAACCGCAAAGAATTTTGTCAATTTTGATGAAAATGGTGTCGTTGCGAAAATATCATTGTGAGAAGTAAAAAACTCAATGGAACTACCCATCTGAAATTAGCCGTTTTCGAGATGTCCAACAAATATCACTTAATGCAGTTTCCCAGCAGTGTGCATTAGCAATGTGACACAAATTGTCGGATAACTCGAAAACATCTCATTTCCGACCGGTGATTCCATTGAGTTTTTTACTCCTCACGATGATATATTTTCAACGATAAAACTTTCGTTAAAATCGAGACTAAAATTTTTGGCGGTCCCCCCTTAAGTGAGCACTAGCTACGTGACATAAATTGTAGGGAATCTCGAAAACGGATGATTTGCGACGGGTAGATTCATTGAGTTTTTTACTGCTCACGATGAGATCTTTCCAACGATACCACTTTCATCAAAATTGGTGACTTACATTTCTTGCACTTCCCTAGTAAGTAATACAATTCATAAAAGTAAATATATCAGAAATGCTAAATAAATTTTACATTTGTTTTTTAATTAAAAGGATTATGCAGAAAAAAAATCCAGAAGCAAAAGACAATTCTTTGAATATGTTATACATTTGCATTTCATTTGTGATTTTCCACAGTAACTATAGCGTGATAGTTCTTAAATTGATTTTTCATGCTGGGCTATTTATTTTACGGAACATAATACTGATTTAGTATAAGAGAAAATACATTAATGTTTTTTAACATATTTACTATATGATTAATCTAATAGTCTGTAAAAATGAAACCATTTTATTAAGAGTGAATGTATTCCCCAAAATTAATCACTTTAACATTAAGTAACATTTTAGTGCATTCATATTTAAAAGAAAATATTTTCTTTCAGTGCTATTTGGTAAAGTTTACTCTAAAATCCGTGTTTTTGCGAAAACTTCAATTTTTCTTTTTTATTATATTAAATTAATATCACATATTTGGGATTCCAAAAATGCTTTACTTTTGGTTCAGCGATAATGTAACCAATCATGAAAATTCTAATGATATGAAACTATGTATGATATGTATTAGTTCTTCAGATATAAATATAGCGAAAATCACGTAAATCACTCAAAATGTAGCATAGCAGCTGTGAGGAGAATTTACATCTATTTACATCTATCTGGATCTAAAATACATAATTATAAGAAACAATTTAATATTCCACCTTGTTTAAATGATAAAATACCGTATTTAATTGTGCATAACGCGCAATTTTTTTTCAAAAAAGTAGGACAAAACTGCTAGGTGCTCGTTATACTAGGAATAATTTTTTGCAGTTGGATGTAATCGCGCGAAATACATATGAATAAAAAAATGTATTCAAAGAAAACATATTAGAACACACAAAATCTTATTTAATTAAAATATTAGAGCATCTTTATTTCACTCCTTGCAGTTTTTTATACAACAGAACAAATAACAATATTTAAACACTAATTAGCAATTCTCCTTGCCGTAACTCAACCCCCCCCCCCCCTTATCCTGTCATTCACTCCTTAGCCGAAATCTAAAAATGCATTTTTGCCTTGTTTTCTGGCCTTATTTAATATTTGTTTCGACTTTCCTTACTGAAATTCTTTCGGTCATTAATTTATTTGCATATGGAATTTACGGTGTCCGTTATATACGAGATTTAAAAAAACCCCGCCATATTTCCTTGTAAAGTAGAGGGTGCATGTTATACACGCTTCCGCGGTATACACTGGTAAATACGGTACTATATCAACTTTAAAAAGCTCGCCGATTTTCTTAAAAGTCGACGAAGAGAATAATAATATAGTATACAATTAAAAATATGCATTTACAATAAAAATATTTTTTTCATTTAATTTTATAGTACTTTCAGCCTGAAATCCAACCGAAATCGCAAATGATTATTTTTATAACCGTAACAATGAATAATTCTTCTAATTAATCAATAGCTTATTAATTACATATTATTACTTATTTTATATAAATTAATTCTAATTAATAATTTATGTAATAGGAAGTTTTTTCATTTCTAATACTTATATAGTATTTTTTTCACATTTAAAATAAAATAATAAATAAGTTTTTGAAAAATGATATTGTACATTTAGCAAGTAATCGCATTTTTGTAACTTAATAAATTATAAAATTAAATTTCTTTCCCTGACAACTCTTTAGATGAGATTTTTTAAGAAAAAATGTAGCACAGTTCACTTAAATTGCAGCATACTTTCTGTCTAAAATTAGATCAGTAAAATTATCACATAGAAAAAAACCGCTAAAAATGCAGCGCGCAGTAGTTACTCAGTTAAATGAAAGAATGAGTTTAAGATGACAGTAAAAAAAAAAGTATGATAAAAGTATAAAAAAAAATAACCACAGTAAAAATTAAGGGTATAAACAAACTACTTAATTATTTAAGAACAGAAAATTGTAATCTTTTATTTAAACGTCATTGAAAAAATTGCAAACTTTTTTACAACTAAGTACAAAAATAAATCTTCCATCAGCAATTCAAACAACTATTGCATAATTTATGCTCTGTGTTATTAAATGTAAAGACAATTTATGTATTTCTAAAGTAGAACCTCTAAAATAAATTATAAAATATATAGTTTAAAAATGAAATATTTTTTCTCGGCCCAAAAAGAAAAAAAAGCTTTCAATTACCTATTATTTTTGTTTTCAATTTTAGTTTTTTTCCAGGGATTTCATTTTTAATGCTAATTAACTGCATTCAAATATATTTTGTTCCTTGAAATAAAAATGAATTTGCAAACAATTCCATTGTATGAATAAAATTGCTGCTATGTTTTATAGCAAGACAAATTTAATTAGTGTGTGATTTAAAGTTTAAAGATTTCCCTTACGTGATAAATGGAGGGAAATTTGAGGCGCTTATTTTAAATGTTATATTTACATATAGTTTAATTTCTTTCCTTGTTGAACTTTTGTATTGCATTTTTGAAGATGATGTATAATTATCTGAAGAGTTAGTTCTATAATGGAAATTATAACTTGTTTTGAATACTGCTACATGTTTCGAATAAAAATATATTATTTACAGTAGAGACTGTTAATGTTTTCAAGTTAACTTGGATGATTGAAATCATTAGAGAAGTTGAATTACTGAAGAAATGTTCTTTTTTTTTTAAATTGAAAATGTATAATGTAGTGGAACATAATAAATTTTCCACGTTCGGACGAGATATCTCCAACATTTCTAAAGCAAAATAATAATAATAATAATAAATCAACAGACACGAGCAAAGCTTTTACACTTCAATATTTAAGTTCTTTTCTGATACAATTTTTTTAATTTACAGTTAGCTAATTTTCTTACTCGAAAAACTTGTTTGTTCTAGTATATGAGTGTACTATATAAAAAGTCTGTTTAAAAACATCCTGATCAAGTTTGGGCATTTTTTATGAGAAATATGAAAATATGTTTACATCAGAAATAATATGCATGGTAATATTTAAACTATGTTAAAATATTAATTTAAACATGCCTTATTGATCATTATACACTGCGTATTATTGAAATTCATTATGTGATGTCAAGCGAAATTAAAAAACCATAATTAATGATGTCACATTTATTGATATACGCTGCACATTTGTTTAGAAAAATGGAAGTTGACAACAGTAATAATATAAGGTAGATTTTCTTGTCATGGGGCTCTTAAGGAATTTCTTTAAAAATTGTTTTTTATTAATAGTTATAATTCTTATATTCAATTTTTTAAATATTATATTAATCTATCAACGATATTTAACAATTCTCACTCTGTCATTTCCGAATATGCAGCAAAACTTAATTTTATTTAACAGAAATATATCAAAATCATTAAAATGCAAATACTGAATAAAATCCGTTCCATGCATATGCAAAAAACAAAGAAAGAAAGTGTTAGATTGTCAAAGGTCCGGAAGAACATAGCCACCAGTTCTGATGCTTCAGGACTGTAAAGAATCTCACGGAGTGGATCCATCAGCGTTAACCAGGCAAGCAGATGTATCTGCATTAATATCTGAGTAGTCGAAAATGTATCTCGTTGTGAGTAGGGTTTCAGGGCAGTTTTTGTAATATATATTAGTTCTGGATCCATCAAGAAGGATTTTCATTCCTTTAAAGTGATTTGTTCTTAGCACGTTCGCTGCCGCTTGCGTAAACGTGTGATGATAGTTAATGCCGCACTGTAGAAGTGGGTTTTTCCCAGAAGCCAACCCGTGTCTGGTTATCGGACATAACCCCACATCACGCGCTGGCGCCTGAGTGGCCATCTTTACGTTGGCGCCATATCACGCGCTTTCCCGTGAGTGGCAGCGATTGTGTTAATCTAGTCATTCTAGTTGTTATAGCTGCAGGGAAATAAAAATAAGTTATAAATATTTCCTAGAGGATTTATTAAAAGTCTATATTCGAAAAACAACATTCGCATCTCCTAGTATAATGATACAACTAGGTTGGGCAAGATTTCGTGTCTCTTTGGCCAAAGCATCCGTGCATTCGTTACCGTCGATGTTTACAATTTTATTATTTCTTTCAGTTTTTTGTGTGTGAGATGAAAATTTCAACAGAACTGAAAGAGTTTTAATGTCTGTGCATAATGCATAATTCTTGAACTTTTCGTATTCTTCTATCTCCAACTACTTTCTAATCTTTTATTCCCTTAAGGGAGGGAGGGGGGGGAGGTCCGGCGCTCTTTCTTTTTATATATAGAGATTTTGTTGTGAAAATTTTTTGAAGTATATTTTAATATAATAAGAATATTAAATGTGAGCATCTGAAAAAATTAAAATATTTTTTTTAATGTAAATTAAAAAAAAAATAAATAAACATAGTTAATTTTTGATAAAACTACGGAAGTACATAATCGATTTACATTTTTTTTTCATTTTCGTGTACAAAAATTTATTCATTTTCAATTGCCTTCAGGATTTTTTAAAATATTAAATAAGAATTTCGAAAAAAAAATTAAATAAGTAAATGAAGTTTATGTATGAGTGATTAAACAGCATATTTTCACAATTATCACTCAAAATAAAAAATCTTGAAGACAATTTGTTGGAAATATACCATAAAAGCTCTGTTAAAATTCCATACACATATCTTTCAAGGAGTTTTAGATATATACTTTTAAAGTTGACAAATCTTGAAAAAATTCCTTCTGAGATAAATGAAGTTAAAGTTTTCATTAGAGGGCAGCTGATGCAAAGCTTCTCAAGGCAAAATGTGTTATATATCTGGACCCAATGAGGATAAAAGCATATGGTTTGAGGTATTAAAAGGTAAAAACTTTTTTTAAGCTCATAAAAAAATTTAATTTTTGGAGAATTTTTAGCCCCGGATCCCCTTAAATTAAATTGCGTAAACGAATGTTGCAAAACTAATTTTTGTAAATTTTTACTGATTTAAATAGTTTTCGTTGCTGGATGGTTTTATGCGTTTCAATGCAAGTTCACTAATGTGATTCCTATCATGTACATATATAAAGATATATAACAAGGTAGCACTGTAAGGAGTTTTATTCAAGAGAAAAACTTTTATTTCTTTGTAACACATTGTTAATATTATGTGGCAAATCAGGCTCTAGATACCTGGAATTTTTTAAACTTACTTTCATCTAAACACTCTGGTTCTGTTATTATCAGAAACCAAACATATACATAGAATTTCAACATATTTTCGGACAGTATACAAAGATTCATTGAGGGATTCTCACTAGTAATATAGAGACGCAATTAAACATGTCTTCTTGCATCTATATATCTTTAAATCTTTTTGGATTGAAAAGTAAAATGTTTATAGTATTTTTCAGAAGAGTAAAAACTCGTTTTCTTCTTGTGATCTCTTTAATATTTTAGTATACAAGGAAAATATAACTGAAGAATTTTTAGGTAGCATTTTAGGTACACGAGCTTATATATGAATAGTATTTGATAATAGATTAAAAAAAAGCCCATAAATAATTTCAAAAAGAAAATTTTTAATATATACTAATGATTTTTGACGTTATCGAACAACGTTATCAACATTTTATAAATAAAAAGCAAAAACAAAAATCACTTTAATTCTGAAAAATAATTCTCATGATAATAAATGATATAAATAAATATATTATGCAGAAAAATCTTAAATATAATTCTTTTAATGTATCAACTTACAAAAGAATCAAAATGTTTGAAATTTGTTTCTAGAGCAAGACATTAAAAAATATTTCTACATTATGAAAAAAAAGAACTTGTAAAAGAAAAGAACAGAACGGAAATTCAGTAGCGGAAGTCACGTTGAAAAGTTTTCTATTCAAAAGCAGAAAAACATATGGTTTATGTTATTTAAACGAGTCTCATTATTTTTTTATTTTGTCACACGCTAACACACTCTATCAAATCAATAATACATCACTATCTTCTCTGTCAAATAAAGTACTTTTTTGTTTCACATTTTTTTTTCTATTTTTCTGGTAAAAAAAGAGAAATCTTTGAAATATTTTCCAGATGAAAGAAACTTACATTTATTTTGAGAATTTTTTAACGTTATGTTATGCGTCAAAAAATCTAGCAGCGCATACTTATGCAGCATTTTAAGTGTTAACGTATGGATATAAGTAATATTTTTTAACACATTCTAAGAAAACGTATGAGGTATTTTATAAATGAAATAAAATATTGAAATATAATTTATCGTTTCAAATACATATTTATTGATGTGTAAATTTTACTACTAGTGAGAAATTTTAGAATAAAATGAAAATTAGTAAATGGGAAATTTCGTGATAGTAAATGAGTCATGGATAAATAAACGCATTAAAAATTAACTATTTTTTAGAAAATGAAATAAAAAAAATAAACATACTTCTGAAAAACTGTACATTGGAAAATATAACCAAATAGAAATAAATTCGCGGAAAATGCGCAAAGTAATTTTTAATTGCGTGACGGAAAATTATGTTGCTTATGTTATTTAAATGAATTATTTTATTTTTATCTAACATTTTTTACACATCACAAATTTATCTTAAACTGGTTTGTCAATCAGATCCTTTAAAATCGAATTTTTTTTTCTTTTTACTTTCTTTCTTTATTTTCTTACCTACAACATATTTATCATTTAACGACACATTGAAAAAGTCTTTATGGATGCGTTTCCTATTTAAGTCGGTCCATTTCCTAAATTTTAATTATACTCGTATTGAGATACATTTTTTATGTTTTTGAAGCTCTGCATAAAAATAAAGTACAGTAGCATTTATATTTCGTTTACAGGACCCGCACATGTTTTGCATTGCATATTTTATAAGAAAATTATTTATGACTTTCTTTCAATTTTATGATTTTTCAACTAAAAAGTTTTTTTTTGCATTTATATTGTGGAATAAAAAATCTTTTTTCATAATAATAAGGAAAAATTAGATGGGGGAAAATATCGATTACGGTGTATTTTAAGGATATTGTTATACGTCAAACATAATCAAATTTAAATAAATCCCTGTGGTGACAAGAAATTATTGCTTATATAAGATGTGCTGGAGTAATAAAACCAGGGGGATTAATAACATCAAGTGTTAATATTACGCGTAATTATGAAGGAATCTGAGAAAATAACAATACGAGTTAAGCGCGCAACGGCTCGGAGTCATTACATAAATTTGTAGTGTATCCCATGCACATTTAGAATATTGTAGGAGATTTTGGATATGTTTGCGTGATAGTTCATATTTCAAGGAATGATGCGCAAAATGTATACCGGGATAAGAACGCTATCCACTGGTGTAATTACCCTAGTTGGTTTTATTGAGTAGTGGAACTACCTTTTTTTATTATTATCTCATGAACGAGAGACCATTATTGTTATTGTTGAAGACTAAAAAGGATACAGAGAGGCATCCTTTTGTATTTCTTAAATTCAGCTATTTTTCTATTTATTTCAGAAGAATGAGATATTAAATGATTATTACTGCATCCTGTTATCGCAAAAATAGAAAATTAAAGCAATTTATCAATTTCTGCAGATGCAGAGTTTTAACATAAAAATTGGACAATTTACATGCCATTTATTTCATCTTATTTTATAGTTTTGATTGCATTGCGTTATTACTCACAGATGTGGTTAATAACGTCATGCAAACGCCAAATAACATTGATCAAAAAATCACGCCATTACATTTTATGAATACATGCCTGCTAAAAAATGCTTTATTGTATACATAGTCATTAAGGTGCTGCGTGAAATCGTATATTAAATTTAAGAAACTGAAAAATAGACGTAAATTGATAGAATGTTAAAGTTGCGTTTTTATCTAAAGACACCCCAGGTTATGAAGTGAATGGAACTTTTAACATTCAATTACAGGTAGAAAGAAAAAGTTTTACTTCAAACAGACAGTCCATACGTTGTATGAATCCACAGTGTTGAAGCTGTTTGTTTCACTCTGGTATGAATTTTGAGTTTGATCTATTTTTTAGTGTATTACACGGTGTGTATGAATTTGGTAGATAATACACATATAAGAATTTCCACACATTGTCAAAACATTTTTTTTAAATTGTCTGGTTTCTTTTTTCAATAATCAACGATAAGTATACAAATTCTTCCCCTTTTTTATTTATCTTTTTTTTTTAATGTCTAAAGCAAAATATTTGAAATATATTGTCCATATGAGAGACTTTATTTTTTCATTTTGAGATTTTCTTATCGTTACAATATGATTGAAAAACTACCTGCATACATTTTTTGCATTGTTTTTAATCTAAAAGATTATATGTGTATTAAACCTGTACATAAATTTTATTTGAAATCTAAGATTATTTAAAAAATAATTTATGCTTCTAAAAGAAATATTAACGATATTTTCAATTCTAACATCTAAATTTTGTTAAATTATGTTGCAATATTAAGATAGATACCAAGAATTTTTTTAATTAAATGATTAACTATAATTGAGAAATTTTGGAAATACACTTTTAATAGTAGTATGTATATTCATTCATAACCATCTTTTAGTGTATTACATTGAATGTATAAGTTCAAATTCGAAAGCTATTTATTATCAAATATATTTAAAAAGTAATTCTACTAGGATAAATTTAGGGAAGTTATGGTATTCTCCAAGACAAGTATACTTTCATTTAAATTTGTGTACCAATTTGCTAATTTATCAATACAGAAAATAATCTATTTCCGAAAAAAATTAGCTTTTTGTTAACACACTTTTAAAATTAATTATTATTTATTGCCTTAATACCGGCTTCATTCTTTTTTTTACACCATGTGTTCTGCATTTTAAACCAAATTTGTGGCTTTTTAGTTTACTTAAATGCTTACTTTTATGAAAGTTTTTAAAGAAATTTCAAATTCAATTTAGCTTGGAACACAGGATAATTTCGATCGATCATCGATTTTCAACCAGAATTTCCTCTGGAATATTTAATTACATTAAAAAAATTTATAAACTTTTATAGAATGCCTCAAACTTTTGAGCCTCATTTTAACATCGTGTGCTTGTGTTAAGCATATTTAATTACAATATCCCGTATATATTATTGTTCATATGAATTTTAAGCAGCTTAGCCAATAATGAAAACAATAAATAATACTCAATAGTACCCTAAATAGAAAAACAAATCAATACATCTGAACACAATTTACAGCATTGATAATTTTAGTTAAACATAAAATAATATGAGTGGAATTCCTCAGTGACTACCCCCATGTTTTACTTTAACTCGAAAACAAAATCAAACTCTTAGTGCCTCTTGCACCACAGTAGGAAAAGAAAAGTTTTTAACTTTAACGTAACACATAAAAGAAAGAATATTTTCAAAGTTAATAATCTGGAAAAACTCAATAGCAGTAAGTATCGTCAGCGCTTTACACAAAGAATAATCTTTGGAATCGTAATCTAGCACCTGTAAACTAATTTTCTTTGTCGTTCGATGATTTTTACTCTTTATCTGCCTTTCAACTCTTCTTTTTGAAAGGACTGAATGGAGGAAAATATTTGTCGTTTTAAATAGTGTTAGAAAAGCGTATATTTTCCTTTTCTAATTTCTTCCCTCATTTACCGATTAAGTTAATTGTGTGTTAAAATTTCTTTTTGAATATTATTAAACTATAATAAGCCGAAGAAAAAACGCTAAAATAACGGCATGCTGGATTAAAAAATCACTTTTCCACAATGTCCCCAGTAGTTTTTTTCCCAAAATTTGCAGTAAAATTAGATGTATTTTTTATATTACATCTTATTTTACTCCAAATTTAATGGCAAAACTGTTGGCAATATTGCTGCCAGCATTTTGTACGCAAATTTAGCGGATTTTTTTACAGTGTTCTAAAACGGTTTTACTTTTTCTACAGAAAAATAAAATGTCTTTATATAGATAATGTAGTTTTAAAATAACCTTTGGAGATTAAAATAAGGAGGTTAATTACGATGTTTATATAGATGAAAATATTTCAGAAAAGTAAAAAAAAAAAAAAAAAGACCCTTTCAATTACATTCTCAATTAACTATTTCTATTACCATTAAAGATCTTTTGGAGAGACGTACAAAAACAGAGGAAAATAACATTAATTCAAAACTAGAATTATTTTACTAAAAATGTTTTGACAACTTCATAAGCATGGTAAAAGATTGCCACCAAAGATTTAGTCATTCTGCAGTTTTTATTTATAGCGGCTTTATTCTATAAGAAAAACTGCTCTCATAGACTAGTATAAAGATAATTTATCGTTTTGTATCACTTTTCCATAAAAACGGTTAAATTACACGGTGGTTGTTGCTGTAGCTTTTCAGTTGTACATGCATATTTTTACCGCAAGCGCAAATAATATATTGCTTAACAAACATAGGAGAGAAAGGGACGCATATGAACCTGACAATTTTTGACAGTTGTGTGATTTTATTTGTTTATTTATTTATTTTGAAAAAAATGTAGCACCTGTAGACATATTTTAAAAAATATTTTAAGCTATTTGGCATTTGAATTTTCTTCAGTAGCCCAAGCTTTGCTTATGGATCTCAAAAGTAAAGTCTCAGCTATGTCTGAATAAGCAAGTAAGTTTATTTATTTATACATTTATTTTCATTTTAATGTTTTATCATACATTATAAAACCTAATACTTATTTTTGATAAAATGTTCTTAATTCTGTGAGAGAAACATATCGATCATTTATCAATTAATCTTACGGCACCCATGGGGACAACTGTGAACAATCTTGTTGAGGGAGATATTAACATTTCACAAGTACCCAAATTAATCACTCCGTGATTATTAATTTCATAAGAGAAAAAAAGTCAGATCCTAGGTTTACAACTTTTGTGAAATGGAAAATATAGCTGTCATACAAAATTGATTTTTATTAAAACTTCCACAAACACATCAGTCATCAAGAGCATAAAAAAAGAAACAAAAACGTTTACGTTCATTTGTAAATTGTATTATTTTTTTCTCAAAAATGCAATAAGTGTTAAGTATTATTTTACAGAACGGTTTACAACACTATATTTTTCTGCATTGTTATTACAAAAATAATTAATCTAAACAATTTTACTTTTTATTTCATTTGTACCAAACTTGCAATAATGACGTACTTGCATCTCGAAAATTATATAGCTTTGTATATGATGTTTTAATAGAAATAAGTATCAGTAATATTTCAAAAAACTAAACTGTGTAAATAGATAAGTTTTGCAAAATCTGGATTGTAAGCGCCACCCTCCATCTTTCAAAAGCCAAAAAAAAAAAAAAATAAAAATAAATAAATAAATAAAATAAAAAATAAATAAATAATAATAATAATAAATAAATAAAAAAATAATAAATAAATAAAATAAAATAAAATAAAATAAATTTAAGGCGAGGGGCGTGTAATTGAGATTTTAAAAAGAATCTTTAAAAACCACTTTTTAAACAATAATTTAGATGTAAATAAAGGAAATATAGGGATGAGAATAACTCCAATTTCGGTAGATATCCAATACATGTTATCTAAATTCCAACTTACAAAAATATTCACCAAAGACATACCCTTATGCAAAATTTCTTAGTTGCAATTTTTTCTGAAATTTACTTCTTTATTTTTTGATTATTTTATTGCCACAATAATTAAGGAATCATCAAAACCTACCCCCACAAAAAATCACCCACACTTATTTTCATTTTATAATATTTTGCTTAAACATATCAAATTAAACTAAAGAAATATGCACATTTATTTTTATTGTGAGTTTAAAAAACAATCTAACTAATGATTCTAATGAAAATGAATAAAAGATTAAAAAGCATGTTGAAGGATATTTTTTCTTTAAGAGCATTTGTGCCACACGTGTGTTCACAAGTTTTCCGCAGGTAATTTCACATGCAATTTTTTTTTTAATTATAAAACTAATAAAAAGAGTAATAGCTATATAAATAATTTTTAAAAAGTACTGTGTGGAAAACACGTTCTGGTTACCATAAAGAACAGTTTTTGTTGATAGAAGTTAACCCAGTTTTAAGAAAAAGTTATTTTATGAGGAGTATTAACGTGTGCCCCCATTTTCCAAATGTTTTTGGGGGAAAATTAAGATTCTGATAATTACTTAAGGTTTTTGTAACAGGAAGATAAGGACATTTAGATAATATTTATCTAAAATCTGTCGAAATACAAAAGGAACTGCCACCGGTATTTGACTTAGCAATGTCTAAATTAATGATAAATAAGTGTTTTCAATAATTTTTAAAAATCTCGATTATAAGTTCCCTCCATTTAAATTTTACTTATTTTGCCTGTAAAAGAATAGGGTGGCTTATAATTAGAATGTTAACTAGTTATAAGTTTACTTTCTTAAAATTATTAATGTAATTCTATTTTCATTCAATGTATTATATGCATAACTGTTTTGAGGATTAAAATAATAGCCATCGCTATATGTTGATACAAACGAAATAGAGAACTTTTCAAAGCTTTGTAACATAATATTTTTTGTATTAAAAATGCATAAAAAATATTGGCGTAAACTGTTCACTAAAATGATACGTAATATTCATTATATTTTAGATAACATTAAATTTTTTTAAAACACAACTAACCATAAGCGAGTTTGTTGTTCTTTATTTCTTTTTTGACAAACGTACTTCTGAAAATTTCAATTGAAAATCAACCTTGTTTGACGGAAATGCTTTCTATTTTAGCAACATTATAGATATTGTTTAAGTTGTTGAGATTTTACTTTTGAGATCCATAAGCAATGTTTTGACTACTAAGGACAAAAGAAATGCAAATAACTTCAAATATTTTTTTCTCAGTATATCTAAAGTGCTATCATCATCGATAAAATTTTCAAATAATATAATAATATAATAACAATAGAAAAGAAGAATGTTCATATTCGCTACTTTATTCCCTATGTGTATTAGTAATATATTAGTAGATAATTATTAGTAGAGTATTAGTAGATAATTTTTCAATTTTAAGAAATTATTTTACGCTGTTTTAGTGCAACTTTCCAAGAGAACTTTTTGTAAGAAAAATAGTCAAACAAGAATGTTATCAAAATGATCAATCTTTAAGTTCTTTTTAAATATTTTTAAGTATAAAAATATAGTAATCAACCTTTTTATTTGAAAATTTAAATGATATTTTAAAATTATATTATATACTATAGGATATTTTTTATTGCATAAAAAGCGTAAAACGCAGCTTTATTATAAATTAATAATATTCAAAAAGAAAATTTAATATGCAAATTGACAGGAAGTTCTACTAGTAGAACAAATTCAATATCGAAAGAGACAATATACACTTTTTCACACCTTTTAAAGCGGCAAATCTTTACCTTCACTCAGTCACTTCAAAGAGAAAAGTTGAAAGGCAGATAAACAGTAAAAATCTTCGAACAACAAAGAACAGGAGTTCACTGGTGTTAGATAACAATTCCAAAGACATTTCTTTGTGTAAAGTGCTGAAAATACTTACAGCTATTGATTTTTTTCCAGTTAATTAACTTTGAAAATATCCTTTATTTTATGTGCTGTGTTAAATTTAAAAACCTTTTTGTTTTTGTACTGCGGTGAAAGATGTACTATAAGTGTTATTTTTCATTGAGTAAATTTAAAACATAAGGATAGTCACTGCTTTAAAATGCACTTATAGGACTTTCTATTTTTTTAAGTTATCGATGCTGCAATTTTTGTTAGAACTGATTAGTTAGGGTTCTCTTCGTATGACGAAATTCTGTTTGTCTGATTGATCTGTCTATCGCAGAGTCCGTATGCAAAAACTATATAATTCAGAGTCTTGAAATTTTGTGTGCTTATAGCTGAACACTTCGTGTCAATGACAAATTATAAAATTTTGAAAACGTCTATTACTTTCATTGGTAAATATTTACGGTTAATATATAGGTAAATATTACGGTTAATATTTGAATGGATAGTAGTTGAGCTCGTTGGTATCAAGAAAACTGACAGATACATATTTACCAACCAATTTTGTCATCTCAAATTCTTACTGGAGAATTTTTGTCATTTACAGGAATTAGTAAATAGTAAAAGGGAATTAGGAAATAGTAAAATTTTTGGAATGGAGCTTTATATATTTTTAACATAAATATTAACAAAAAACATATTAAATTAATTTTTTAATGGCATTCTCTTTATAAAACCGATTATTTCAGAATAAGTGTATCTTGATCTTACAACATGTTAAAATATACCTACCCTCCCGAACAGAAACTAGTCGTTGGAGGGCACCGTAATACTTACCCATCATGGATATGTATATGAAAATAAAACATGTGAAAACTATTTATACAATACATTGCAATTCATAAACAAAATTTAAATATTGTTAATATACATAGTAATGCTCTATTAAAGAACTGCTGATTACCAATTTTGATAAATTATATAAAAGGCTAAACTACTAGTACCGAACTGCGTAAAAGAAACATCCTTATAACTCCAAAAATAATAATTATATTAACTAACAATCAAATGTGTCGGATTAAGCATCTCATTTACAATTAAAATATACCTCTGAATTGAAATTTGAATGAAATACAGGGTCATGAAAAATCGAAGAATGTGGAAAAAAGGATTACAAATATCTCGGCAACTAATAATCCGATCGACTTCGTTTTATATGCAAAATGTGTGTTATTTTATTACCTTTTACGGCCATTCCTTAAAACAAAAATTTCGAAAATTTTTATATACCTTTCATCAGAACGAATTTTCGAGAGTCCGAAAAAAATAGTTCCGGATTATCGAGGTTGCTGATATTAAATAGGCTTCGTCCCATTTTTACGTACTAACTACATACAAAATTTCAAGTCTCTATCTCAATTTGTTCGGGAGATAGAGCGTTTACAGACAGACAGACAGACAGACTGACTGACTGACAGACAGACAGACGGACGGCAAAATTTTTTTCTAAAAATATGTTTTTCGGAATCTCCAGTATCTAAAACGTGTAAATCCGTCAAAAATATTTTTTCGATTTTCAAAATGATTGCAAGACTTACCCTATACTACGTATGATGGGTAAGTAAAAAGATAACTTTCATTGTTTGAGGGTGGGTTGTGTGAATATTCTGCGTGTCGATGGCTTCTGATTTTTTTTAATATATATATATATATGTGACGATTTCAGGAGAACTCGAATTATTTCCACTGGTTAAACAGAAACACGCAGTCATGGCAAGCGAGGGAAAAAACAAAAATAATAAATAAATGTAGAAGATCCAATAATTAGTCATGGGCTGCTGTAAATTCATTTATTAAATTCGTGATAATGAGGAAGGAAAAGCTCCTTTTTGCAAAAATTCCATCATTATTTCAGCGAGCTGTCCTCATCGAAGAAGCAACCCAAGAAATCTTCAGAAGAATCTTCTTCTCATCTCGAGACTTCCCCCTTTTAAACTAAAAAGAAAGTTCTGGAACATTCGGTAACCTCAAACTATCATTCTTTCATGTAAACAGAATTCTTGTCCAGTTACGAGGCTATTTTAAACAGACGATAAATTTATTTTAAAAAAATATTATTTAACCAATTTATAATTGAATCGGGATTTTAAAATATCTTAGGCAGACGATTTTTATACACATGATTAATTTTAAGAGAAAAAGAAAAGAAATGAATTTATTAATATGCAAATTATCGTTGACGGCGGAAAAATAAATAAATAGATAAAATAAAATAATGATATTTTTTAAAGGTATGGGTTTGGAATAAATTTAATAAGACTTTCTTAAAAAGGGTTGATAAAAACATAGAAGAAATCAGTTTTATTTGGATTATTAAGAAATAAAGTTTTAATTAAGAATATTTTTAATTTAGAGCCATCTTTTTAAATTTACGCATACTGGAATAATGTTTTTTAAGGAAAATTAAGAATTTATATCGTCTGCATACAGATTAACAGATTAGATTTAGAAACAAGATTTTAATTTAATAATTTGAAGTAAGTACGGAATATTATTATAAGAAAATTAAGATAGTATAAAGGTTAGTTTTGGCGAAAAAATTTTAAATTTGTAATATTATCCCCCCTCCCCAAGACTTTGTATGAAATTGATAGTTAAATAAAACTACAAGTTCAGACAACAGAAATATAATAATTTAGAAAAGTTAAATTTTGGAATAAAACTGTCAAATCCAGGAAGCCAAGAGATGGAAGAAAAGAAAATTAACGCAATATAAAAAATATTAGCGATTAAAATAAAATAGTTAAGAGAAAATAATTCTGAATTAAATTTAGGTAGGAGCATTTCCCTGAAAGAAATACAATAATGTTACAACATCACTTACCATTTGTAAGTGCATAGGAGATAATACATATAATAACAGTAAATAAGTTATGAATATTATTCAGCAAGAGATAAAAATATAATAAAAACAATAAAAG
This sequence comes from Maratus speculifer, assembly GCA_964019185.1. NCBI lineage: Eukaryota > Metazoa > Arthropoda > Arachnida > Araneae > Salticidae > Maratus > Maratus speculifer. The sequence continues at coordinate 237,871,784 of OZ025289.1, forward strand.
TTCGTTCTCATGGAAGTTTAAATAACTACAATGACTTAATGCATAGTTTATTTTAAATAAGTCCTTTAAATGAAAAAAGTCTTTCAAGAATATATAAAAGAGTCTTTTTCAATGTCCAGTGAATATAGTCTCTTTAATTAAATATCTCCAAATCTAGTTTAAGCTTTGTTTTTTATGTTATGTTGGATCCAACATCTTTCAATAATATATCAATTTTTCAATAATAAATAGCATCACTCTCAATATCAATAATAAATAATATAGAAAAATTTAAATAATAACAATGTCAACAATAATAAGTAATAGTATAATAAGACTCCATATCCTAATATTTTTCAATAAGAGTATAATTAATACTAAACTTCATCATAGAAATCATAATAATAATAATAATAGTAAAACAAGAGTATAATCAAAAGAAAATATCACTATTTGTTTATTATTGATAGGGAAAATATTGGTTGAGGATAAAAATAATTACATAGCAACTAAATAATTTTCTTATCTTCTAATAGCATAAGAAAGTATTTTTTGCTAGCCGAAAGTATAAATAAAAAAAAATCATAATAATTCCAAAATCCAAATAAAATTAAATCTAACTATTTAGAAAATGGACTCTCAATCAGTATTTCCTTACAATAATTCCTCTCTGATACTCTTTTACAAAATTGTCAAATTTGGTTATAAGTTCTCAAATGTCAAATGTAGAATAATGTTTTATCTACACATGGTTTATAAACTTCAATAATAGAATACAAATAGGAATAAAAGGTGTCATTCTTAATTGAGAAATGGAAATAAAAATAGTGTGCTTTTTTGAAAAACTTTTAATAGCTGTAGTTTTCACAATCACTGAAAATCACATATTATGTTATAGGTTTGAGTAGATTCATTAGATTTTATAACTGTTATAACATAAATATCTGCTGAATAAATAGAATAATACTAAGGTCAAATAAATGAGTAAATATAGTTAGACTTAAACACCCTTAAAATTAATTTATCAACATCAATTTGAAAGCTTTTACAATCAAAGTGTTCACCTTATGCCTGCATAAGGAGCCCAATTTAATCCCAAAAACTCCCAAAAACAAGTAATATTCTTGTAGCGCTCCAAGAACATACCCGCTGATGTTGAAAATTATGGTTTTTTTATGGTAAATGGTTTTAATGGTTTAATGGTTTAATGGTTTAAGTTTTTTTATGGTATTTTTTTTTATGGTTGTTTATGGTAAATTTAATCTATTGTCTTGACTTTAGTTTGATCTAGTGATTGTATCTGAGGTTTTGTTTGTTTTTTGGATTGCTCATGAAACAGTTTAAAATCTTCGGGTGAAAAATAGGGTCTTAATTTAGAAACATGCACAGTAACGGAATTCTGTCCTGTCTCATAATTAAATTTATCTATTTCATAAGTTACATCAGAAAGTTTATTTATAATTTTCTATGGTCCAGAGAAAGTAGGTTCTAATTTTCGAGTGTTAGGGTATTTAAATTCTTCATAAATTACAGAGTCTTGTATTTTTAATGGGCATTCAACAAAATTTCGATCATAGAGTCTTTTACTTTTAAGGTGAAATTCATGAGTTCGCGCTTTCGCAATTTTGAGGGCTTTGTCTACTGATGTTGTATACATTTTAATTGCCTCACACAAAACCATTACCCACCATTTAAAAAAAAAAACTGAATCAAAATTATCGTGAAATTGTGACTATATTTAGCTGTTAACATTAACCAGAAATTTTATCTAATAAAATAGAAATTGTAAACATCATAGTTATACCTTATTATTACAAACTTGCCCTTAATCGTGCATAGAGATATCATAATAGTCTTAATAAGTAACAGTAAATATCTTAAGAACATCATACTCCTCAATTAAATCCTTAAGAATAAAAATATTTCAAAGTTAATAATTTCTATCAATTACATATTTTTTCAAAATTACTATATCAGATCCATAACATACGATAAATAATAAATAATAGAATAATAAATAAATTAGTAATTTAATAAATTAACTTCAAATTACTCTCATCAATAAAACAATAAATAAATAAATAAATAAATAAATAATAAATACTTTCCATCAATCATAAATAGAATAGAAATAATAATCAAAACATTTAATAAAATAAACTTACAGTTCCCGAAAAATCTTCAATAAAATCCATTCTTTATTAAATTCCTCATCAAATACCTTTCGCATACTCACCACTTTGAAGTTATTAATTTTCAAAATTTTGTCATTATGACCATGATTATCTTGAGTCATCAGTTACACATAAACAGCAAAAAGGTGGAATATCAGGCCTCAGGAATTCACGAGATATTTAGAAGAAATCTTTCAAACCACTCGGACAGAAAGCTGTTTAACATTAAAATCTCCTCTGTTACATTCACTCGAGGAATCAAAAGATAATGGCAATTCTTGCTTAATAACACTTTCAACCATGGCGGGAAAAATTTTCGGCGATTCATATTTTTGTCATCACTTCGTTTCAGTAGATTCATTAGATTCATTTACATAGCATTTTACTTCTTCAGTAGATTCATTTCAAAATCCGAAACAGGCACTAGCACAGGCATTACCTATCCTGTGCGACTTTTCGATTAGTTGTGACGATTTCAGGAGAACTCGAATTATTTCCACTGGTTAAACAGAAACACGCAGTCATGGCAAGCGAGGGAAAAAACAAAAATAATAAATAAATGTAGAAGATCCAATAATTACTCATGGGGTGCTGTAAATTCATTTATTAAATTCGTGATAATGAGGAAGGAAAAGCTCCTTTTTGCAAAAATTCCATCATTATTTCAGCGAGCTGTCCTCATCGAAGAAGCAACCCAAGAAATCTTCAGAAGAATCTTCTTCTCATCTCGAGACTTCCCCCTTTTAAACTAAAAAGAAAGTTCTGGAACATTCGGTAACCTCAAACTATCATTCTTTCATGTAAACAGAATTCTTGTCCAGTTACGAGGCTATTTTAAACAGACGATAAATTTATTTTAAAAAAATATTATTTAACCAATTTATAATTGAATCGGGATTTTAAAATATCTTAGGCAGACGATTTTTATACACATGATTAATTTTAAGAGAAAAAGAAAAGAAATGAATTTATTAATATGCAAATTATCGTTGACGGCGGAAAAATAAATAAATAGATAAAATAAAATAATGATATTTTTTAAAGGTATGGGTTTGGAATAAATTTAATAAGACTTTCTTAAAAAGGGTTGATAAAAACATAGAAGAAATCAGTTTTATTTGGATTATTAAGAAATAAAGTTTTAATTAAGAATATTTTTAATTTAGAGCCATCTTTTTAAATTTACGCATACTGGAATAATGTTTTTTAAGGAAAATTAAGAATTTATATCGTCTGCATACAGATTAACAGATTAGATTTAGAAACAAGATTTTAATTTAATAATTTGAAGTAAGTACGGAATATTATTATAAGAAAATTAAGATAGTATAAAGGTTAGTTTTGGCGAAAAAATTTTAAATTTGTAATATATATATATATATATATATATATTGGCATATAAAAGGGTGGGGAAGTAGCGTAAATCTTTGATGGAAATCGGATTAGTTTTTTTTATGAATAATGAGTTGCTGCAATTATAAAATAACAAGTACATAGAAATTTTTTCAATAATTCTAATAAACGTAATATTTTTTTTTCCAATTTAACTCTTTTTCCAGAATTTAAATTATGATTTAAGCAATCAAAAAATTTCGACCCTTTTTTTATTAAAAATAATTTGATCCTGTAACCTCTATCTATTTTTCCTAGAGAGATGCCGTTTTCACTTTTTATTCATGAGGGGTAATGTAGAAAATTATTTATTTATTTTTTCACTAAAACATGTTTCAATTAGGATCGGGACGTTTTCCGTAGTAGAAAATATTCCGCTTTAGAGAAATTCTACTGTGTGTGGATTTGCAGGAGATCTTTCCGAGTTCTATGGATTTACGACTTATATAGTTTCTGGCTCACAGAGAATTTGTATCGCATATATTAAATATATCGTAAATATTAAATTTCATGATATTTGAAAAATAAATATAGGCTATTATATAATGATAAATATCAATGCAGAATTTTTGTATTTCTTCCAAATTAGGATTTTCTATTGAAAAATGTTTATTCGTTTTATTACACTTAAGGGAGACCCGTAAGAAAATACCCCAAATTTTTATTATTGATTTTAAAGTAATGAATTTTGGTGTACTATTTAAGAATATTTTTGTAAGGAATAATTAGCAAAAAAAAATTCATTTTTTATTAAAAAGTATATTTTTTATGGGGATTTTTATTATTTTTTTTGTCGTAAAATACACTTTTTACACTTTTTACTACCCCTCATTCAATTTTCAATATTTTGGTATTACTAAAATTTCTTAAATAGTGTTATAGTATATGAAAAAGATTTAGGGAGAGATATTTTTAATTTTCTATTTTAATCAGCCAAAAAAAAAGAAAGAAATTACGCATGGTAAATTTCCTTAAATTCGTTATAAATTTCATGTTTACCAATTTATGCAAAATTTTCAGAAATAGTTAAAAAATATATCTCTCCTTACTTTTGTTGCAAATTTTTTTAAGATTCTAAAAATATAAACACTTTGTTTCTAAATCATTTTACCACTGAGACTTAGTACTTTGAACTTTGGCAACATATGAAAAAAGTCATTTTCAGGAAAACGCATTTTAAAATGGCCGTTAGTCCTTTAATCTCTAATGACTACATATAAAAAAGCTCATTTGCTACCTGTTCCAAGTGTCCCGGAGTTCTGAAATTTTGTATGGATATTCGCAAATATGCATTTTATCGTTTTCTGAGATAAAAAAAAAAAAAAAAAAAAAAAAAAAAAAAAAAATGAAGTTTTGATGATTTTTTGCCGAAAATAGGGTTCGGGTCTCCCTTAAAGCTGCGAAAGCAAATTTTATATAAATCATTTATAAAATAGACTTTATTTTTTATTTCCATAAATATCGAACCAATAGCTGCTTTATGCAATAACTTCTTGTAGAGTTAGTTGACGATATTTAATTTTCGCCACGACTGTACATCAACCATAGAAAATGAGGTGCCTTTGTTTCAGAACTAATTTTCTAAATATTTAGATCTTGGTTGAATAACTGTTGTAATCGCATGAAAAAATGCATGAATACATAATATTTACGACTGTATATTTTAAATTCAGCAATTCGGAAATAATATGACGTCCTCTTAAATAACACTTAATCATCATAGACACCTAGAATCATGGCCTATCATGGGATATTATTGAATTAATAACATATGATATAATTGAGAATTATAAAAGGGAGAAATTTTTATTTTTATCTTTTTAAGTGTTGATTACATAATAATAAATGACTCGACAAAAATCTGGAATTATTATACATATTAAATTGCAAATAATTCATTTGGGTAGTTTTGGTGCTGTTATAAGGGGATAGACGGAAGGACCAGACGACCACTATATGTGGTATGTATTTATGAAATTACGAACGCACATAAAATGAAACTATTACTATTACTATTGCTTTTTTTAAAAGAAATTTCATTACTCCAAAGGTTACAATTTTATCATATACACATTAAAAACAATTATATTCTCTATTAATCAATAAATGTTTGAATACATAAATTAGACTCTGCGTAGCACAGTAAAAAATAATATAATTGTTGTGTAGTAAAATAAATAAGCAAATGAATAAATTAAATAAATCATCTTATTACCAAATTATGAGAATACCAAAGAAAGAAATCTCTCTAAGCTTGGACTATAGGCGGAGGTAGATTCTGAAAAGTGCCCATTTCAACAACAAAACAAAAGATATAATATATAATTAAAGATTAATACATATAATTAGAGATAAATCCAGTGTACCAACTTTATTTGGCCGCTTTTGAAATTTTTTTTTAAAAATTTCGTTTTTCTGTAAGAATTTGTTTTGTCAGAATCATTTGAAGAGAAATTCGGCACAAATGCCCATTTTGAATATAAATTTTTAAATATATTCTTACTTTATTAAAACATTGACCAATACAACACATTAGTTCCTAAATAAAAAAAAACTGTCTAATGAATGCGTTTGGGAGCAAACTTGAATTTAAAAATGAGTCATAAAATAACCAATTTATACATTTTCATTTCTTTAATCATGATCGCTTCGGGAAATTTTGTGCGAACCAATTTGACAGCTTTTTTCTTAAATATATTTAGCCTTTTTCAAAAACTGACTAATACGACACATTATACAGTTCCTAAATAACAGAGCCTGTCAATTGGATACGTTTGGGAGCAAAACTGAATTTAAAAATTAGTCAGAAACACGCAATTTTTTTTATTTGAATACCTCAAATTTTCAATCACGATCACTTCGGGAAATTCTGTTCAAAGTACCCATATTGGCAGCTTTTTTTGAAATATATTCTGCCTTTATCAAAAAAGTGGCCAATCCATCACAGTATATAGTTCCTAAATAGGAGAACCTGTAAATTAAATACTTCTGAGAGCAAAAATGGATTTAAGAATGAGTCAGAATGTAAGCAGCTTGGATTTGAGGTCTTTTCTCCAACTCCTATTTGTGTTTAATTTATTTTTTCTATAAGAAGTGGTCCCATGAAAAACTTGTTAACTTAAAAGTTATAAATATATTGAGAAGATGTAAAATAAATTTAATTAGATTTGATAGTTTAAGAATTGAGTAAGTTATGGATTTTTTTTCTTTTCCCATCCCTCTTTTTCTTTTTGTTTTCGATTTGTTTCATCGGTAAAAGTTGGTTCTATGAAAAACTTGTAAAATAAAAAGTTTTAGATGATATTAAAAACATTTATAAAAAAACTAGTTGGATTTGATATTTTTTATATATTTGATATTGACGAATTTATGAATTTTTTCTCCCCAAAACCCTGTTTTTTTTTTCGCCCCTTCAGCCCATTTCTAAATTTATCGAAAATCTGTCATGCATAAACCTTTAGTCTATTTTTTACAATTTATATAAACTTTAAAATGATTCGATATCTATTTTAACTAAGACGTTATGGCGTTTTATATGTTTTCACAAAAACCTTCCCTATTTCCAACCCCATGGTCCGATTTTGCCCATTAACGAATTCGACCGAGATTTTATACCCTTTGATTTTATGTATGAGTTTGGAGGATATTGAATCAGAATTATAAAAGTTATCGTGTCCAGAAGAATGTTATATACAGGGTGGTTAGTTATTAACGTCAGGTGTTCAGAGCCCTCAAGCGAGTAAAGTTTTGGGTGAAATATAACCAAATTTGATCAGCATTCATAGTAGACCATGGGATTTCGATTTCTTAAAAAATAAAGAAAATAAAAAGTTTAAAAAATCACCACTAGGGGCAATTTTAGCTAAAATGCATAAAATCAGAAATTGTGGCTCACCAAAAGTGTATTAGTGTAAATGTTGAATGATTAAATGGCAAAAAATACAGTACAGATCAATTTTATACTGCTGGAATACTACCCGAGCGCTGATGGTACCTGGACATTTTTCATCTCTTGTTCGACAATAGCAGTTACAACTTCGTCAACTTGTTATTGACTAGTCACTTTGCGTCCTAGGCCTTTTTCCGCATGGTTTCAAATCGACGAATCATCTTTTGTAAATTTGTTATACTCATCGGTTTTTTTGGCAAATTCTGTAATCGGTGAAATTCATGACGAGCATCATTGCAATTCTCGTTCTGCTGATAACACAGCTTGACTAGTAAAGTATGGTAAGAGTTGATAATGACGAGAACTCTCCCAGCCTTTCCTTTTATACTCATGATTGCTATACACAACTGATTTTATGCAAATTAATGCATTGTAGTCGGTAAACAACGCTAAAATTGCCCCTAGTGACGATTTTTAAAACTTTTTATTTAAAAATTTTTAAGCATTTGAAATCCCATGGTCTACTATGTATGCTGATCAAATTTGGTTATGTTTTGACCAAAACATTTTTCGCTAGAGTGCTCTGAACACCTCACTTTAATAACTAACCACCCTGTATATAATACAGAGAGAGAGAAATGTACAGATATATTGATATCTATGGTATAAACTTGATATGGTATAAACTTGATATGGTATAAATTTTTTTACTGTTGGTAGTTTTGGGATCTAGAGGTCATGATCGGCGTAGATCTGCAAAAAGTTTTCAGAAATACTAACACAGGAGTGACCGCAATAGGTAGTATTTCATACGAAATCTACCTAAAAATTAGTAAGTAGTTGTATGTTTATGTGTATGTGTATAGTTAAAATATTCGTTATTAAAAATGCCAAAAGTGTTTTAGAATTAAGATGTTAATCTTTCAAAAAGTATAATTAAAGAAGAAAGGAGAAAAATCTCTACTTGTTTTTAAAATTTAGGATTCTCATAAAAAATACATTATTATAAATAAAGAAAACAATAGTAAAATTTTCAATATCAAATGGTATTGAATGACTTAATATAAAAAAAAAATCAGATATATTAAATTCACATAATTATTTCTATTATGCATTTTATTATGCATTTTATTATAACATAAAAATTTAAATATTGGTTCTGATTTATTATTTACTACATTTAACAATATTTAAAAATGTAGATAAGAAAAATCCCCTAAAGTAATTAAATTTAATAATTAATCAGTTATTTAAAAAGATTCATTCACTAATAAAAAAATTCTCCATTGCTAGTAGGATGAATGAATTAGCCGTAATATATAATCTTTCAAAATTGTTTATTTATTTGTTTTAATCTAAGTAGTCTTTCGCCCTAATATTTGTATGTTTTATCATAATGTGTTTGCGCGCAATCAAACGCATATCAAATCATTCCAGGTCACGTTAATGCTATACAACAATACATTAATACAACTGTTATATGCAGATATGCATAATCCCTCATGACTGATATCTAATAGTACGTAAATCATGCTCTGGATACATATGCACATGAGCTAAAAAAACACCACTTACATTAAGATAATGCAAAGTATCTATTTATATAAGCATTTCAAAATTGTACTTTTTAATCTTTAATCTCTTTTCTTGTGTATTATAAGAATTGTTTAGTTATAAATTGTTTAGTTATATAGATTGTTTCATTGGAATATATTTGTTATTAAAAACAATAACATTCAGTAGTTTTTTTTCTCAGACAATTTTGCAGCTTACGTCCATTGGATCCTTAAAAAATATATTTTCAGTTATTAGTATAAAAGCAAACATTATTTTAGTTTTTAATTTTGGTATTATTATATCCTTCAAATACAACTTTCATAACATAAAACACATACAAAATCTTATCTTTTGAAATATTTTTTTTTTTAAATATCGAAGTAGAAGTACGTTTTACGTCACATGTTTCTCAAAAAATATTTATTTACTGAATGAAAGAGTTATTAAGTGCTATATATGACAGTGTTATAATTTATTATATGGTAAACTAAAATAATAAAATTTTAATTATTCCATCTTTAAGGACATTAGTCAATGCTGAATAGATGTACCTTAAAGCTACATATTAGTATGTGAAAAAAAATTCCATTTTCTAATTAAAATAAATATTTTTTGTTATTAGTAAAAATATATAAAATATTAACTTTCTTTTAAATTCTAGTTTTAGAAGTTTGGTAATTATTTGGCGAGTTTTATAACTGTTGAAATCGAATTAATTAGTAAACTTTTATGAAATATTTACAAATTTAAGAATCGAATGAATGTTTTTTTAATTCCATTTGTAACTTCATTTTTATTTAATAGAGTGGTATTATATTTAAAAATATTAAAAGGCAAATTATTATCCCGATATATGAACATAATTATCATACGGTTCACAGAAACTAAATAAAATTTAGTATTTTCGGGTATACCTTTAAAAATCATACATAAAACAACAATTGAAGGTCAAAGTAGCAATGCTTACATTTTTGTGGCGAATGTGAATGTCTTGGTTTTTTAAAATCAAAAAGAGTGTTGTAATAAACTTGTAAAATGGAACAAGAAGGAAAGATTAAACAAATATGGTTCTCACCAGAGTACGACATTTTATCGCATGCCACCATTATTATTATATTGTAAAAATAATTCGTAATTCTACAAATGTAAACATACACAAATCTATATTCTTTCATTCCATTGGTACACTGTAAAAAAAGATGTAAATCTACAAAACTAGTTTTTGTAATGCTTACAGATTTTTGATTCGTTACAGATTTTTTTATACACGGGGAAACGTGTACCGTTTTCATAATTTTTTGCTGTTGCTATTACATAAAAGTTTCTATACTTCTTGGGAAAATTCTAATAACTTTCCAGAATACATATATATCCATGTATTCATTTACACTGTGTTGTGTGTTTGACTCCCATCCCAGATACTGAATCTTCTTCAAAACGAGAATATGAAAGATTTTCTCGTAATAAAATATATGATAATGATGTATTATAACGAAATTTGACAGAAATTGAGAAATCAAGAAAAAACCTACAATACAAGAGGCTAGAATTAAAATTTTTAATTTTCTAACACACTGTGAAAAAAAAATCTGTAAACTTACTAAACTTTTTCTAAGAGAGTACGATTTCTTGAACATTTTCTGTTACACTAACGGCAAAAATTCATGTAACCAATTCTGTCACATGCACAGTTTACGTTATTTATCTTTTCGTCTCATTTTATTGCACAATACCTAGTCCAACATACATGAAAATATCGCTCCCATGCAAGAAAAGTGACATATCTCGCAAATATGCATTTTGCATTTTATTCCGCGAATAATTGTGTTTTGCTATGCGAAAAGTTTCATAAGTGTAGTTTCGAAAAATCACTTTATTACACTATTTGTCCATCCGTGACGACAGAAGGGAGGTGGATTGCGTAGTGAGGTAAATTTATCTGACCATCTAAACATCATGAGGTGTCTTCATTCACATAGGTTTTATGCTTTTACGCTCAATTACTTATCCATCATACGTAGTATAGGGTAAGTCTTGCAATCGTTTTGAAAATCGAAAAAAATTTTTTGACGGATTTACACGTTTCAGACACTGGAGATTCCGAAAAACATATTTTTAGAAAAAAAAATTGCCGTCCGTCCGTCTGTGTGTCTGTCTGTCTGTCTGTAACCGCTCTATCTCTCGAACAAATTGAGATAGAGACTTGAAATTTTGTATGTGTTTAGTACGTAAGAATGGGACGAAGCCTATTTAATATCAGTAACCTCGATTATCCGGAACTATTTTTTTCGGACTCTCGAAAAATTCGCTCTGATGAAAGGTATATAAAAATTTTCGAATTTTTTTATTTTAAGGAGTGGACGTAAAAGGCAATAAATTAACACAAATTCTGAATACACAACGAAGTCGATCGGATAATTAGTTGTCGAGGTATTTCTAATCCTGTTTTTCACATTCTTTGATTTTTCATGACCCTGTATTTCACTTAAATTTCAACTCAAAGATATCTTTTAATTGCAAATGAGACACTTAATTCGACCCAAGAAACCGTTAGTTAATATGAGAATTATTTTTAGAGTTATAAGGATGTTTCTTTTATTGAATTCAGTGCTACTTGAATAGTTTGGCGTTTCATACAATTTATCGAAATTGGTACATCAGAAATTCATTAATAGAGCATGATGATGTTTTAAAAATACTTAAATATACGTTTATATTTTGTTGTGGAATTGTAATGCATTTTATAAATTGTATACATATGTTATGTTTTCATATATTATATTATGCATATCCATAATGGGTAAGTATTACGGTGGCCTCCAACGACTAGTTTTACTTCTGAATGCACAGCTAAGTTCTATATTTTGATATTGCAGAAAAATTGAATTTTCTATTGTCTGTCCATTGAAATTTACTTTTGTCGAGATGTGTCATTTTTGAAACCTTATGTTCTGCTTAACGTGGATTATAACATTTTAACCGTTTCCGCGTTTCATGCGTTACCCTGTTCCGGCAACTTGACACCATGTCCAGTTGTAATTATATTTAATAAACGTATATGCAATGATTTTTATTAAACTATTTTTCATTTTTTTTCAAATCGGAAGGGACTTATTATTATTTTCCATATTTGTCAGAGAATAACGTATTTTGCTATTGAGCTATCTATTGATGCTTAAAAAAATCAGAAAATGCCTTTTTATCCAGCATTTTTGGCGTTCCTGATTGTTTTGTGGATTTCTTGATATTTTATAGGAGGTATTTTATAATGCATTGTAAAATACATTTTTTAGATACAGACAAGAAAACTAGAGTCGATTGTAACTATTTCTTGCTTTAAATAAGTATGTAATGTAGAATATAGATTTAACATTAAACAAAATTTATTAAAATAATTTATAATAAATTTTGAAAAAGACCAATTTTTTAGCAAATATTTTCTAACCTAAAGAAATGACTTTATTTTCGAATACAAAATACTTTTTAACTTTAACAGACGGAAAAAATAGTTAAAAAAAAAAAAAAAAAAAAAAAAAGAGAAAGAAAAGTAAAGAAAAAGAAAAGTAAAGAAAAAGAAAAGTAAAGAAAAAGAAAAGTAAAGAAAAAGAAATTTTCAAAACTACCGTAAAAATTTATTCAATTCTGTCTTCGTGAAAAAGCTACACGTTATGTTCATTTAATTAATTGTTTATTTTTGTTTTGCACCCTCTCGCACAACATCTTTTTAACAATACTTCATATTCTACTAATACTATACTAATCCAAAAATGTTCTACTGTATTAGAGATTTTTCATACCATTTTTATATATCTAGTTAAAATGGTAAAATGTTTAAAAAGTTTTCCTCAGGACAACCATTTGTTCATCCTCTTGAGATTTCTTTAGCACTGTGAATTACAGCTTGATATACATAGTTTCTGATTTTTTATGCTGGATTTTAAGTGTCATGGTTTGGTTTTTGTTACTTTAAAAAATAGAACACCGCAAATTGTTACAAAAAGAAAAACTAAGATTGATTGAACATTATTTGTGTTTCAAAATAACTAATTTCCTATGAATATAAATTTTATAATTTAAAAGAAATTCCTAAAAAATCTCATGGGGTATTGACTAAATTAATTATATGCAACAATACTTTCAAAATATTTTTGCGTAGTACTTATATCTATCAACAAATAAAATGATTAAAAAAATAAAATATGTTACCCTAACGTGAAATTTTTATTTTTTTATTTTTTACCGATATGGATAAAAACTCGAGTTGGAAAACAGTAGAACGGAAAACGTAGCAGCGGAAGCCCTGCAGAAAAGTTTTAAATTTTACATCAGAAAAGCATATAGTTTATGTTATTTAAACGACTCGCGTTATTTTTTGTCACACACTATCGCACAAAGTCAAGTAACAATATATCACAGTCTGCTCTGTCAAACAACGCCCTTCTACGTCCGAGATTTTTTTTTTTTTCTGCTTTTCTGATAACAAAAGTAAAATGTTTAAAATATTTTCCAGAAGAAAGAAGCTTATATTTCTATTGAGATACATTTAGAGTTACGATATGCTAAGAAATTCTAGCAATGCTTTTATATGAAGTATTCTGTAAAAGTTTAACTGTAAATAGCATATTATGTCACATCTTCAGAAAACTAAATGTATAATTTTTGCAATTTTTTTTAAATAAGTATTTTATTGTTTAATATTAATATTAATTAACACATGGATTTTTTTTTCTTTTATTTGTATGAATGAAAATTGTTTGCAATTAAAGAAAATTAATAAAAGTAAAAATTTTGCAATAATCGTTCTTTTAGAAATAATTTACAAACAGACACATAAAATAGTTGAAACAGTATTTTCAAAAACATGATCATTTTAATTAAACATTTAAACACATAACATAAAACCAATGATTATGAAAACAGGGAAATGAACAACGTACACTGTAAAAAAAATCTGTAACCTTAGTAATCTAAATTAACCGAAATCTCTTATGCTTACTAAAATTTTATGTGTACACTGTACAAGAAAATGATGTCAATCTACAAAACTTGTAAGCAAAACTAAAACCATCTGTAACTTTACAAAAGAATTTACTAAAATTTTGGTAACTTTACTAAAATTTTATCTATAATGCTCGTTATCGTCACTTAAAAAGTTCTTGGAATACGATTTCCCAAAAAAATTCTTAGTAACCTTAAAATTTGTTTGATTCAAAGTGCAAATCTGTATCTGTTACATGAATTTTTATTGTTGCCGTTACATAAAAAGTTCTTGGAATACAATTCTACTAGAAAAATTTTTGTAAGTTTCCCAATTTTTTTTTACAGTGTAGATGTACAGTATCGAAAACCACTGAGAGAATTTTTCAATATAGATTAAGATTTTTAAAAGAGTTCTTTAACTTTACTGTTGCATACTATTACACATAGTTCAATACAAATTCAACTTGATACGGAATGATGTCATACAAGTAGTTGTATAACAGATTTTTTTCTTTTTAATATTTTCCACCTTTTTTTTAAATGTTTCTGAAATTGTCTTTACCTTGTCTGTTAGCTTGTAAATGCTTTAACAGTTTTAATTACGCTCGGATAGTCTGTAATTTTAAATCCTATTCAGGATTACCATAGAATTGTTGATATTTATAAATGTGTGTAACATTTATACTTCGTTTAAAGAGACACGGAAATTTATTTTGTACGTTATTATAAAGTAAATCGTTCACAGATTTTTTTTATATTTATACTATGATTATATTTCCGTATACTTCGGAGCAAAATTATAAACTCAAAAAAATTCTGAAATTGCTTAAATCATAATATAAGTAAGCCTAGCTTTACGGTAATAAAATAAAGATGAGTATATATAAAAATACATATAAATTTAATACAACTCATAAAAAATTGAGCTAAAATTTAATTATGAAAATACTAATTTTTATAAAACAACTTAGTGTGAAATCTGTACAAAATCATAAAAAAATTATTGCATATAAAAAAGTGGCAGTTGTTAAGAAAAATTTAATAGCTGCAAATATCTCCAGAACTTTATAAAAAATGATCAATGGAATTGTAATGCAACTCCTGTAAACTCTTTTACTTTGTCGTTCGAGGACTATTACTGTTTATTTGCGTTTCATCTCCTCCATTTGAAGTTGTGGAGTGAAGGCAAATATTTGTCCTTGTAAATGGTGCAAGAAAAGCGTGTATTTTCTATAAATGCATCGAATGTCTCCTCTAAATTAGACTTTTTAAAAGATTATGTTGAACTGATTTCGATAGAATTAGCACTGGTTGTTTTATAATTTTTCACAAAAGATTTTAATATGCAAAACAAATATTTCTACATGGCATTGTTATCTAATTACAACCGAAACTTCTGTAAAATCAGTAGAACTCTCTTATGAAAAATAGCTTTGGCTTAACTGGGAGTATCTTGATGAGAGTTGATATTTTATATTTTAAGGATGATTTTAATGTACTATATATTAATCTGTTGATCTTTTCGATATTCTATTGTAAATGATAAGCTAGAAGATATGCTCTTTAACATTCCAAATTTTGTCTGAAACTTTAGAAGATATAAAATCATAACGGCGTTCATGTTGTTTCCGGCACTGAGGAAAATATTGAAGGCAAAATTATATATAGGGTTTGTACGTGCTAGAGAATTTATTGTGGTTAACTGCCGAATTTTTATAAAAAAATTAGGTTAGTTGTGCCGAGAATTTTTCTGGCTCGTAATAAAGAGGCGTACAAACCCTGTAAATATAATAAAAAATGTCCTTTCTACCATTACTGGGAAGAAGAGGTAGCTATCATATTCCTTACATTATATTATTCAACCATACAAATTAGTGGAACACAACAATACAAGATTCAATTGTTATTTTGTCAGTACTGAATATGAGTAAGAATTTCGAAAAATTAATTAACTTTATACAAAGTGGTTTTATTTAAAGTTTTATTTAAAGCCGGTTTTATTTTTATATTTGATTGCCAAATTCCGCGATATAATGAGGTTGAAATTGAAAAAATTATTTTTCAATTTCTAATTTTTTGAAGCTCATTCAAATTTAATTACAAAAAATTCAAAAGGCCTCTGTTTTGAAACAAGATGGCAGATGTAGTGGCCAACGAACTCGGTCGGGATATATTTATGTATTATAAACAAACCAAGTTACATGCAAATAAGTTCATTAATACTCGTGTTATCACATGACAATTATCAGATCATTTCAAAATGTCATCCATACTAGAAATTCAAAGTGCTATAACTCAGTCATTTTTATAAGATACAGGAGAAACAAAAAAACTTTGTATCAAGATAAAATATATTAAAGAAAAATATTTTTTTATTTCGAATTTTTGTGTACCTAATTTTAAATATATTTTTTTTTTAGTTTAAATAGCCGTCATTTTGAAACAAGATAGTTGATGAAACTGGACAACAAATTTGGTTCACACTTTGGTATATACTATATACACACTAAGTTATATTCAAATCGTCTCGTGTTACCACCAGTGTTCTCGCTGTCGCTCGCCATTTCGCTGAATTGCGACTAAATTCTTCATTTGGCGAGTAAACAAGCGATTAGATTCGCCAAATTGCTAGTGCTCAATTTTTCTTTTTTTTTTTCTTTTCATTTTCGTTTTTCATACGTATGCATGTATACATATTTTTAATATATACATATTTTTATGTATTAGTAGCGGATAGTTGAAATTAGATTAATAACAATCGTTGTCGCAGTTATAAAAACTTAGGTTATTTTAGAACATATTTAAAAAAAGGGAGTACATTAAAGGATTAAAGACATTTTTTTTGTGCTTCACTACGAATTTATTTTGCTAATACTTTTTTCATTTGGCGAATGTTTTTGATTTTTAATTAGCCAAATTACGAACGTTGGTCAAATGTCAGCGAGAACACTGGTTACCACGTGATAAAAATCCGAACATTTCAAAATGTCAGCCACACTAAAAATTTAAAGTGCTATAAATCAGCATTTTTTAAAGATATAGACAAAACAAAAAATGTTGTGGAATCTTTGTGTCAAGGTCAAACACATAAAAGAAAGATATTTTTCAATTTATATTTTTTGTAATTTATTTAAGTTATTTTTTAATTTAAATCGTCGATATTTTGAAACAAGATGGCAGATGAAACTGGCCAACGAACTCTGAACAGACATACTCAATGTGTTCACTCATCGATATACTGAATGTGCACACCAAGTTACATCCTAATCGGTTCATAAATGCACGTCTTCTTCATGACAAATATCGGACCATTTCAAAATGTCAGCCATACAAGAGATTCAAAGTGCTATAACTAGGCCATTTTTTTTAAGATTCAAACAAAATAAAAAATACTCTGCAATCTTTGTATCAAAGTCCAACACATGGACGAAAAATATTTTTCTATTTCTAATTGTTTTGTACTTGATTTAAATTTAAATAGAAAAAAAATTATTAAATGGCTGCTATTTTGAAACGAGATGGTGGATGATGCGTGTTAATGAACTCAGTCAAGACATTATTATGTACTGTGTACATGCCAAGTTTCATTTAAATCGGTTAATACATATGATAGTGATAACATGACATAGATCATATATAGATGTATACGAATATCTCTTTATATACATGTATATCAACATTTGAACTGAGGGTGGAATTGGGGTCTGAAGGTCATGATTGGTGAAAACATACAAAATAATTTTTCGGATGTGCTCTCCACCGGACAGCTGCAGTAGGTAGATTTTACTTTTTGTAATGAAAGATACCTAGAAGAGAAACTCAAATTCACCTTTATCATTACGTTTGATAAAAGTTTGTTGGCAGAAAACGGCCAACATTGACGAAGTTCTTTTTCATTAGATTAAAAATTCTAGCTAGAAATGCCAAAATCAATTGATATTTCAAATTCTTCTAAATTAAACTTTTTGTAAACACACATCATCATTAAAAAAATACAAGGAGAAAAAACAGAAATTTTTATAGCTAATAAGAGCAATTTTTAAAATTCATGAAAATTATCATAAACTAATGAAAAATATAGTTTACACTAGAATCTTTAAATATATAAATTAATATATTTTGATAATGATCATTAATATTAATCATAAATTGCAGAAAAAGATAGCTTAACCTAGTGGTGGATGTATTGTCAACTATAAAATTCAACAATTAAAAATGTTAATTTAATAAGGAAATATTAATTTCCCTGTGAATAAAATGTGTTCCTTTCGTAGAAAGTATTTTTTTTTTTATAAAACAGAATTTTTGGAATTACAATGAAAGTGAAAATTAGGAGTAAAAAACATTTTCTTAAAGCAAAATATTAAAAAATATATTTATGTGTGATAAAATTATCACACAACGAATATACAAATTTCATTTTATTTTTCTGTTCGTTGGCCCATCTGTATAACTGTAAAAATAAAATGCATCCAAGAAATAGGTAACATATCTATTTATCTTAAATAACTGCTAAACTACTTACAAAACTTAATGTCGCTAAATGGAATAGAGATGTCTTTGCAATTTGTTTTCATTAAAAATAAGAATTAGCAAATCAGACATTTTCATTTGTATTTATTGAACCTAGAAAAAGAAAAAATAAGTTTTTTCGTTGCTAATTGTGCGTGAAAACTTATGTATCTATTTACAATATACTTTTTTTACGTTTTCATTTAGATTTATTATTATTTCGCTTAAATTTTTATGTCTAGTGTAAATTTCGTAGCAAAAGATTTGTTTCGATAAAATGTATCTAAAATATAATAACATCCAATTCAATGTATTCAAAACGTTTTTAATTGGAAAATATGGAAAATAGGAAAATGGTTCTTAAGTTAAAAATAAATAAATGTATGTTATTATGTCAACAGGAAGTTTACAAACCAAGTAAATGCAGATTTTTTTTATTAAAGAAGAAATCTGTGAGGGGTGGAGTGAGACATAATGCGACAAATGATGTTGTGAAAATTTGATCAAATGTAAAACGTTGTGAGTTGGAAAATATCGAAAAAAATAAAATGTTTCTTATATTAAATTCTGTTATTATATGTACAGGAATTTTAAAGAACAAAATAAATGTAGAATTTTTTTAAATTATGGAAGCAAGCTGTGAGGGCTGGAGTGGGACATAATGCGTTAAGTAAAATTGAAGACCAACTCAATATTGACTAATTATTCAAAAGTACTAGGTATCTTACTTTCAATTCAAACTTGTTTATTATTTAATCCATCCGTTAGCACTATGACATCTCAGCAATATCACATTGTAACATGTTGATTATCGTAGTGAAGTCACAATGAAATGTAATGTCATAAGGCTTTCTTTGAAACTTTTCTGTAATAATTACAGTGTAATAATTATGCAACGTCACAGTTTGATTCATTTTTTAAAAATGCTACTTTATTTTTCACGATTCTCCATATGGTGGATTGAATTAACCCTATTGGATTGAAAACCCTATTTGACCTCATTGAATATTCTGTTTAATTCTGTCACTATCAATATCGAACTATTACTTTTGAAATCGATTGGTACTTTCTAACATTGTTCATAAATCGGCATTTAGAACATTTTTAGAACGCTTTTCATCGGTTTTCATCCTTTTTAAATTTCGATTTTTTTAAAGAAATGATCTTAGAGATCATTAATATCTAAGTAATTACCATGGAAAATTTCATCAATTTAGCCCTTCAGTATCACAAAAATCAAAATTTTAACGTTTTTGGCTCCGACACTCCCTCTGGCGTGGAGCAAGGGCTCAGAAAGTGATTTTTAAATAGGATGGTACCTCCTGAGATAACGTAGAAAGTTATTCGCAATTTAGAACGTTTTTAGAGCGTTTTTTACACATTTTCCCCCTCCTTTAAATTTTCGATATTTAATAAATTGTTCTTAGGGATTATTTATATGTTATTAGTAGCTGCCATGCAAAATTTCATGTTTCTATGTCCTTCTGTAACAAAATAACCGTAACTTAGAACTTTTTCACTTTTGGAATATCTAAGTAATAGTGGTATCGATTTAAAATCGAACCTATGTTACAGCAAGAGCAGTCATCATCATTTTAACATCATTTCTTTTTAAATAGATTCGGTAATTCCTGATATTTTTGGAAATCGCTAATTAGATTATTTTTTAGAACCTGTTTTTGAACATATTCATCTGTTTAAACTTTTAAATTTTTAAAGAAATGTTATTAGAGGTTATTTATATCTTATATGTAACTACCATTCGAAATTTCATATTTCTAATACTTAAAGTAACAAAAAATTTGCATTTTTTGTGCATTTTTAACTTTGCACTCCCTTTTGGTTAGCTGTGTGGACATACGATATAGCCTATGTTTGAACACAGACAAACACTCATTATTATACTAGTAATTTCCAAATCAGTTCGGTAGTTCCAGTGATTACCTTCTGCAAAGAAAGAAGGTTACCTTTTTATAGTATATGTATAGATTAATATACCAAATTCTATGTTTTTTGGCCCTTTAATAGCACAAAAGTCGCATTTTTAGAGCTTTTTTCATCCTGTATCCCCATTGGGGAAGTGGCGCCGTCATATGATGTAGCTTCCTTTCTTCCTTTCTAACCGTTGACCAGACCCCTACCTGCCAATTTATCTCTTATGTTGGAACAAGGACTGTCACTATCTTTTTGACATTAGTATTTTTAAAAATATTTTTGATACTTGCCAAGATTGTTTGAAAATTGTAACTTAGGACTTTTATTTTATGCTTTTTGCGCATTTTCACTTTTTTTTAACATTTGTATTTAAAAAAAAATGTTCTTAGAGATAATTTTAAATTTATAAGTAATTAACATGTTTAATTTGATGCATATAGGTCCTTTCAGTAAAACTAAAATTGAATTTTTAGGGCGGGTTTTGCTATTGCACCCCTTTGGGTTAAATGGCATCGACATAAGATGCAGCTTACGCTATATAATATTGATATAGATTGCTTAATTAGGGTGGTTAATTAGAATCTCAGATTCTATTTATAAACCATTATTAGTATTTTCGGTTTATTGAGTTAAAATAATTATTAAAATAGTAAATATTTTCTGTAAAATTTCTGAAAGAATTTGAAAATAAATATGTTATAACACTTTACTGCACGATTTTTTTCATTTTTACAATAAATAAATAAAGAAAAGTCTATATATTGGTCTAATAATGAAGAAAAAATAATAAAGTCTACATATTAGTCTAATAATTAAAAAAATGTAAAAAAAGATATAACTTTAAATTTTTATCTAAATTTTGATATTTTATTTTGACTGCCATATGCTCAAAATTAAGGTTTTAAAATATTGCATTGCTGTATTTTGAAATTAAATGCGCTTAAATTAATTAATTTTATCTACTAATTGATCAACAGCATTCTTATATTAATATTTCAACGTAGTCAGTAAATATAATGAACGTAAATCTTACGTTGGAATAGTTTGATCGAAATTTCTTCCAATTTAAAATAAGATTTTTTTTATTTAGTGTAGCCATCTGACTTGAACAGAATAAGTGTTATTCCATTATTTGGTGTGTTCCAAATCAGGGACAGAGATCTTATTGGCCAAGTTCACAGCACATAATAGACTTTATACTGAATTTATCTATGTATCAAATATTTAGATATATATATTGCACGAAGTGTAGTAAAATGTTAGTATAGGATAAAATGGGGGAATGGGAAGCACTATGTGATTAAAAAAATAACTGTCGTTATGCTGATATTTATTGTAATAAATAAAATACTGGCGCATTCTTTTCTCCCAAATAGTTAGAAAATATACATATATTTCATTTGACATACTTTTTAAAAAAATTCTATATAATTTTTTGAAGAAATTTTGATTAACAGACGTCAGTTTACTTATTCCTCAAATTATTTGGCAGCTTTTTAAAAGTATTTCATTTTGAAATATTTATCCATTGTTGGCTCCTGTGAAGGACTAATTAGAAAGTTGCAGAAACTGATTTTTTATAACAATTCTATTCAAAGCCCTTTTTTCAATGTCTTTAGATTAATGAATATAGTTTAAATTATGTTGATAAGGTCCTCTGAATTATCATTTAGATAGTTTTGAAACTGATTTTACATAACAATTTACAATTATTTAAACCTTGTCAAAACACAGGTATTCAATTTTATCAACTGATTTGTATTTACACATTACTAAATTTATGTGATCACTAAATTATATAAAGTCTATTTTCACAAGTGTGATGTAAGTTTCTGCTTAGAAGAAGAACATTATACTAAACGCTGCATAAAATATATACAAAATATAGGACTCTAAGTCTATTTCTATTAATTCCAGAATATAATTAAAAAAAATTATTTTCGGTTTTCTATTTTTAAACAAATAATTTGTTATGCAATTATTCTTTTTTAAAACGCATATAAAGAATTATTTACCTGTTTTGAAGTAATACCATATACAATGTGTTTAAAGTATAAAAACATTAATTATATCCGTTTACGCCATCTTATGAACATATATATCTTAAAAAGAATTATAATCTTGTAAAATTATTTTGAATACAATTCTCACAAAATAAATCTTTTTTTTTCATTCAGTTACATTCATATTGTTCTTTTTTAGAAAATTCAAAAATGTATCACCAAAATGTATCAACATTTTTTATTTTTCCTAAAATGTATGGTTCGACAATAAGATATTTTTTTCTGCTTAACTAAAAAAAAAAAAAATCAAGCATACATTTTTTATTTAAATTCTTAATGCAACAAAAGTGATTATCTCAACCGTTAAGAATTAGGAAAAATATAGAAATAAGAAATCGATGCCGGATAAAGTGATTAACACTATTTTTTTTCATAATATACAAAGGTTGTGATTATCATTTTTATACCACTACTTAATAAAAATGATGAAAGTGTAAAAAAGAACAAAAAAAAAAAAAAAAAAAAAAAAAGAAAAAAAGAAAGAAAAAAAAAACACTTTTTGCAAAAAATAATGACCGTATCATTTTAAAAGATTAAAGTTTTTTTTCTATAAAAAGGAACATTGTATGAAAATTTTTGAAAACCTATTGTGTCATTTTATTTAATAAATCGGATTAAGTTTTTTTTAAGTTTATTTTAACTTGGAATCACTTTAAATAACATTGTGCGCTGTTAAATATATTTTAAGCAGATTGAGTAGAAGCGTTTTAAACGATTAAAAATTTAAAAGAAGAATATGATAAAGCATTATCTCAGACATTTAAGTGTTATTTATGTTTTTAACAAATAAATTTTTTGACCATCATTAATGCATAATTTGAATGTTGTTTGACTTATTTCCATAAACCAAATGAAAAATCCCATTACTTTAGGAATAGTAAAATTTACTATACTTTTAATTAATTGCAAAAATTTACTAACAGTTTCATAAAAAGATTGAAATAATGTTTAATAAAAATATTACTCTTAAAATAACAAGAACACTGTCAAATAAGCATGGATAAAATTCATATTTTGTGTCAAGAATGCGAATTCAAAAGGTTCAAGTAAATCATTCACTTAATATATATATCTTGGATCGAAATGAGCAGAGTGGGAAGCTAATTCTTAATTTTAGAGGTAATCATTGAAAAACGACCTGAAAATTTAACATATCAAAGTTACAGATTAATACAATAATGAAAAATCCCATTACTGTAGGCGCAGTAAAATTTACTGTACTTTTAATAAATTACAAAAATTTACTAACAGTTTCATAAAAAGATTAAAATTAATATTTAATAAAAAAAATATTGTTCTTAAAATAACAAGAACACTGACAAATAAGCATGGATAAAATTTATATTTTGTGTCAGTAATACGAATTCAAAAGGTTCAAGTAAATCATTCAGTTAGCAAGTTAGTAAGGCCAGGTACTTATCGTATGTCATTATTCATAATTTATTTTCGTTAGATTCTAAAATGACTGCTGTGAAGCTATTTGAATAATAATTATTCCATCCCTGCATGCTTACAGTTTATTGTATTTATTCATTATGTGCAATCTAATTTTTTTTATGTTATTTTCTAAATTAAAAAAATATTCGTAAATATGCATTAAGAATTTCCTATTTTTCAATAGCATAATATACTATGCTTACACATACCCATTATGCAATATGCACATGCCGAAATATTCAAGAATTGATATATATATTATGTATAAGTGAAATATGCATTTGAATTGCATTAAATTTCAAATAATATTTAATTCATAAACAGATTTTATGATTTTTTTTAAACTGAACATCATTCTAAATTGAATATTTAACCATGTTTCATTTACATATTTCCCATTTTATCTCTTTTAACTAGCATTATCTAAGATAACATATATTTATATATAAGAGAAACCATTAACCTATGCATTTATCAAAACTTAGTAAAAAAAAAATACAAAACAAAATACAGATTAGAAATACTCATTAATTTTTACATTTCTTTCTTTAAATAAATATTAATACAGTAAAACGCATTGCTGAAAGGAAACGCAAATCATTGAATGTTTTATCCATTTGCATATCCTTTGTGATTTTTTCCGCTTAAAATAAAATGAGATACTTCATAAATAGGTTTTACGTGAAAGGCTATTTACTTTATGCAATGTAATACTGAATAAGTATAAGAGAAAATACATTAAGGTATTTTTAACACTTTTATTGTATCATTTATGCTGTCTTCATCAGTATGTTTGACACAATTTGTAATGCATAAATAAAATTTTTTATTAAGAATAAATGTATTTCTCCACATTTTTTTTTTTTAATTGTAGTAACATTTCAATGGATGGGTATTTGAAAAGGATTTTTCATTGAGTGATTTTGGGTAAAGATTAATGAAAATGTTCTAAAATTTAAATTAAATCCATAAAATACTTTGTTTACGAGAATTATCCTTTAAAATGTGTTTATTTGCATGTCTTGTTTAAAAGGTGATTTATAAGTAATTAATTATATAATATAACAATCGATATTGTATATGAATATATTCGATGGGCTTTCCCGAAACATTTATAAGTACCTATTACGAAACAGAAATTTTAAATGAATAGTAACCATGTGTTCATCCTGCAAATGATATTTTAAAGGAATATTTCTTATGGCAAATTACTACTATGGCAAATGATGTTCATTAAATTTTACATTTGTGTTTCAAATATAAGGATAATACAGAAAAACACATTGCACAAATAAAACGCAAATCATTGAATGTTGTACTACATTTGCATTTCTTTTGTTATTTTCGAAGATGCACTATAAAGTGATAATTCATAAACATTTTTCATGAAGGACTCTTTATTTTACGGAACGCAATACTGAATTAGAACAAGAAATAATACATTGATTTTTTTTAATACCATTGACTGTATGATTAATTTAATCTTCATCGATCTAAAAAGAAATATAAAAAGGAGAGCTATTGATATAAAAGGCACAAATTAATGTAGTGAAATTATTTTCAGGCGTTACATATAAAAAGAATTTACTTAATAATAATAATAATACAAAAAAAAAACATTTAAAACCCAGAATGTGTGCATCTATTGCACAGCCTTTATTAGTGTGAATTTAAATGTTGTTATTAATAATATTAATGTTGCTAATGTTGTTATTAATATTATTAATAATGTTAATGTTGATGTTACTATAACAACATTTATAATTTTCAATAATGACGTCCGCGTAATGGTTGAAAACGTTTTAGTTTTTAATAAAGTTTAATCCATTTTAAGATATTTAAATGCATTTTAAATTAATTTATTTCATTAGTATGCACTTTAATTTGATTTCAGTACATTTATTTGCCTATTGCATATGAATTCTAATTATTTAATCATAGGGAAATTTATCACTAGAATTTTAACTTTCATTTATATGAAAACGTTTGATTAAAAAGAAATGTGTAAGCATTCATCAAAATTTTGATAGTTGATTATAATTTAATGCATGGATATTGCAAAAAGTATTTTATTTTGAGCCTTTTTTTTTTTTGGTTTAAGTACACTTAATAAATTTTTTTAACGCTTTCTTATTGGAATCATCATCTAGAAGTCTCTTTATTTCCGTCCAGTTTGAGAAGTGATTTATAAAGCATTGTAATATCGTAAATGACATTGTTCTGTATATTTAAGAACTCGAGACAGCCAAGACATATTATAGACATTTTATTTTATGAAATAATTATGAGTAACGATTCGAAAACAAAATCTTTCTATGTATGTTAATCTTGTGCACATGATACAAATATTATTTTTCCTTTTTCTTTATATATATATATATATATATATATATACATATATCTATTATGGCGAGGAAAATTAAAATATGTCTCCTTCTTAGAATGTATTTTAAAAAGGTGGTAAATAATTTGCATATTGATTACACTTATTAATTTATAAATTTATTAATTGCTAAATTTTATTTTAAAAATAGATGAAAATATTGAAAAGTAAAACATTTAGGGAAGATAACTAGCAGCTGTTTTCTTTAGATATTTTACTTGTGAAGCAATTTTTAGCAAACTAGAAGAAATGTATAAAACTTCAACTAACTTATTATTCGTAAAATGTGTTTTGTAATTTTTTGTAAACTTAATGAACTTCTAAATTTAATGCATATCAATGATTCATTAACATATTTACTATTTTATCTTACAAATAAGCAGTCTGCGATATAACGTAATTATAAGAGAATCCATTAAATTATGCATTGATGAAAACTAAGTAAAACAATTCATAACAGTAAATATATCAGAAATGTTAAATAAATTTTTATTTGTTTTTTAATTAAAATGATTATACAGAAAAAACAAACTCCAGAAGCAAAAGACAATTCATTGAATATTTTTTTTTACATTTGCATTTTATTTGTGATTTTCCACAGTAACTATAGCGTGATAGTCCATAAGCTGATTTTTCATGCTGGGCTATTTATTTTACGGAAAATAATACTGATTTAGTATAAGATAAAATACATTAATGTTTTTTAACGTATTTACTATATGATTAATCTAATAGTCTGTAAAAAGGAAACCGCTTTATTAAGAATGAATGTATTCCCCAAAATTAACCATTTTAGCATTGAGTAATATTTTAGGGCATTCATATTCAAAACAAAATATTTTCTTTGGATGCTATATGGTAAAGTTCACTCTAAAATCCTTGTTTTTACGAATACTTCGGTTTTTCTTTATTATTATTTTAAATTAATATCAAATATTTGGGATTCCAAAAATGCTGTACTTTTGGTTCAGCGATAATGATAAGCAAATATGTAATCTAAAATATAAACTGGAAATAAAAATTCTAGAACCGAAAATGAAGGTTTATGAAAAAATGTATAGACAATCCACTTAATACACAAATATATAATACACATGGCTGCCAACTTCTACGCCTTTTTACAGCCAAACAAACCCATTCGAACCAGAAATTTCATTAAACAAGTTAAAAGAGTATGCAGTAGTACAAATCATGAAATAAATACAGAACGTATATTATTTAATAAATTTTCTGGTTAGAAACGCGTTTTTCTCATTTAAAAAGGCGTAGAAGTTGGCAGCTCTGTAATACACAGTATATGCAAAAATATCTAAACATCTATAGGCATGGTGGATTTTAAAGTTGTTAGCTTTATACATAATATTATGTGTTATATAGAAATCTTAATTTGCGTTTTTAGTAAACAGCATTTTTCATTGTATACATTTACGGGAAACTTAATTTCTTAAAAAAGTCTTTAAAATATTGAAATAAAATTTTGTAACAAGATATTTATCATCTATTGGTATGTTTAGAAGCAAAGTATAGCTAGTAAATTTGTATATATTAATTTAACCCTTTAAGCGGCCTAACCAGGTTTTCCGTAACGTAGTTTTTGGATTCAAAGGCTTATTTAACTTAAAATTTATATTAATGCTATTTTTTTCATTTGCATATGGTAAATAATTTTCTAAGATTGTAGAATAGAAATATCCATATCAATAGTTCCGTAGCTGTTATTTTATAAATCGTTAAACTTGCATGTAAAGTTTCGTAGGGCGTTTAAAGGGTTAAGAAACTTTTTTTAAAATGAAAAATAATGTTTTCCATGAAAAAGCATTTTTGTATACAAAATTATGTATATGCTATTAAATTTAAGAAGTATTTTTAATATTTTGCTTCATAACAAACGTAAGTGATTTGCTAATGTATTGTGAAATAAAAAGTTAAATACATTGAATAGATTTTTTATAGAAGGTTTGGAATAAACGCAATTCTGTTCTACAATTTCAAAAAATATTGCTTAAACTTGTAAAGTTTTTTTTTTTTAAATTACATTAAAATTTATATGATTTCATTGTTTTATTCTGTTTTTTAACTATCAGCACACATGTGTATGATAGGAATTACATAGTTTCACAAAAAGTGCTTCAATAACAGGCATACTATTTATTAATGATGTTTGAGATTTTTAAATTTAAATATTAAATTCTTTCTCTTGTAAGAAGAGTCATCTAGAAGTGTCGTAAATTTAATGTCTTGTTTAAGAAGTAACTTATGAAATATTGTAATTTTGTAAATGGTGTTATACTGCATATTCAAACTTCTTAAAACAAAAAAGACATCATCAAAACTTTGTATTTCAAGAAATTTTTATGATTCTAATGATATGAAATTATGTATGATATGTGTTGGTTCTTCAAATATAAATATTGCTAAAATCATGTAAATCGCGCAAAACGCAGCATAACAGCGCCACTATCTGAGTGATTTACACCGATTTACATCTAAATAAAAAACGCTCCCATGTGTAAGTTGCGGTTTTTCGCGAG
This sequence comes from Maratus speculifer, assembly GCA_964019185.1. Classification (NCBI taxonomy): domain Eukaryota; kingdom Metazoa; phylum Arthropoda; class Arachnida; order Araneae; family Salticidae; genus Maratus; species Maratus speculifer. The sequence goes on from OZ025289.1 coordinate 237,900,616, forward strand.
TGTGGTATCAAATGAAAGATCTCATCATGTACTTTAAAAAAATGCATTAGAACTTATCGTCCGAATCCAATTACTTTCGAGAAATTAACACTTTAAATATAAAAAACAACTCATTTCCATAAGAATAACAAAGCTATTATGCATCTAACATAACCTCCAGCCTAAGAAATTCAATTTTATACACAATATTTACATATAGTTTATCCATTATGCCATGCCACACATTTGACGAAAAAATTGTATAAAACAAGGTGCTGGAAATAACAAAAACATATGGCGAAACTGTCCGAGTGCAGCCGTATGTAAAAATTTCATAGAATGCGAAGCTTTTGTTCTTCAGATATAAATATCACTAAAATCACGTAAATCACTCAAAATGCAGCCTAGCAGCTCCACTGTCTGGGAAATTTACATCGATTTCCATCTAAATGAATCAGAAATACATCATCATTAGACACGATTTAATATTCCATCTTGATTAAATAAGAAAATACTATATCAACTTTAAAAAGCTCACCGAATTTTTTTAAAGACGATGAAGGAAATAATAAACACTATATGGCCAAAGATGACATTGCGACTTCCACTTAATCCACTTGCGGTTCTTGACATTTTGTTAAATATCTCAAGAAATACATGAGCCATTATATTCAAACTCCAGGTGTATAAATGTAATTGTAAAAGTCGTATATGTCTGTGAAATTTTCCCCCTAAAACTCTAATAAGGGACCGTCAACAAATTGAAAAATAACTAATATATTTTGGATAACCCTGTAAAAACCAACACAGCAGATATGTTCAAACTGCAGATTACGATTACATGACTTATTTTAATAAATTGTGTTAATTTATATAAGGGTAGTACGTATACCCGATGAAAAATTAAGGTTTTTGTATAAAAAAAAAAAAAAAAAAAAAAAAAATCCCAAACTTTGCCAAATTTTTTGCTTATAATTCTCAGATTTCTTAAAATAAAAAACTGTTCTTTTCAGAAAGTATGAGAAAGAATATTGTAAATAATACCTTATAATTAAAATTAAAAAATAATAAAAGCATCATTTTCTGGGTGATTTGCAGCGATTTACATCTAAGTGAATGTGAAGTACATAATAATAAAACACAATTTTATATCGTATCTTGATTAAATCACAAAATACTCTATGTCAATATTAAAAAGCTCACAAATTTTCTTAAAAGACGACGAAGATAACAATGATATAGTACACAATAAAAAATATGTATTTACAATTAAAAAATATTTTTCATTTAATTTTAAAGTACTTTCAGTTTGCAATCCAGCGGAAAACGTCAGTGATTAGTTTTATAAGAGTAACAATAAATAGTTCTTCTAATAAATCAATAACTTATTAATTAAATATTATTACCTATTGTATATGAATTAATTTTAAAAAATAATTTAAGTAATAGGAAATTTTTCATTTGTAATATCTATATATTATTTTTTTCGCCATTTTAAAAAAATAATAAATAAGTTTTTAAAAATTGATACTGTGCATTATGCAAGTAATTTCATTTTTATAACTTATTAAATTGTAAAATTTAATTTTTTTTCTCAAGCAATTCTTTAGATAACTGTGCAACATTTTTCAAGAAAAAATGTTGCACAGTTCAATTAAATTGAATAAAAGTGCATCATACTTTTTGTTTGAAATTAGAACTGTAAAATTATCACATAGAAAAAAAAGCTAAAAATGCAGTGCACTGTAGTTTATAAATTTAGTGAAAGAATGAGTTTAATATGACAGTAAAAATTAAAAGAACTAGACGATAAATGTAGAATATTTCGAAAAGTAGAATGTTGGTAGAAAAAAATAACTAATAAAAACTAACAAAAATCAATGGTATAAACAAACTACTTAATAATTTACTAATAGAAAATCGTATTACATTACTTAAACGTCATTGAAAAAAATTGCAACCTTTTTTTTTACAACTAAGTATAAAAATAAATCCCCCATCAGCAGTTCAAACAACTATTGCATAATTTATGCTCTGTGTTATTAATATTAAAGATAATAATGTATTCCATATCTTCATTTTGCAAAGAATATTTATAAATTTTTAAAGTAGAACCTCTAAAATAAATTAATAAAATACTCGATTAAAATGAGATATTTTTTTCTGGGGCCAAAAAAAGAAGCTTTCAATTACCTTTTTTCTCAAATTTAATTTTTTCCAGGTATTTCATTTTTAATGCTAAATAACTACATTCGAATATATTTTGTTCCCTGAAATAAAAATGAATTTGCAAACAATTCCATTGTATAAATAAAATTGATGCTATGTTTTATAGCAAGAAAAATTAATTTAGTATGTGATTTAAAAATTGAAGATTTCACTTACGTGATAAATGGAGGGAAATGTGAGGTATTTATTTTATTTTTATATTTACAAATAGTTTAATTTCTTTCTTTGTTTATTTTTTGTATTGCTTTTTTTAAGATGATGTATAATTATCTACAGAGTTAGTTCTATAGCGAAAATTATTATTTTTTATTTTTGTATTGCTTTTTTTTAAGATGGTGTATAATTATCTACAGAGTTAGTTCTATAGCGGAAATTATTACTTGTTTTTAACACTGCAACATTTTTCGAATATCAATATATTAATTACAGCAGAGACTGTTAATACTTTCAAGTTAAATTGGATTACTGAAGTATTTAGTTAAGTTGGATTACTGAAGTAATTCTTTTGTTTAATTGAAAATGTATAATGTAATGGAACATAGTAAATTTCCCACGTTAGGACGAGATATCTTCAGCATTTCTAAAGCAAAAGAATAATGATAATAATAAATCAACAGACACGAGCAAAAGTTTTGCATTTCATTATTTAACTTCTTTTCTGATACATTTTTTTAAATTTACAATTAACGGCAATTTTCTTATTCGAACAACTTCTTTGTTCTATTATGTGAGTGTACTATATAAAAAGTGTGTTTAAAAACACCCTGATAAACTTTGGGCATTTTTTATGAGAAATGTGAAAAGATGATTTCATCAGAAATAATATGCATGATAATACACTGCTCAAAACAATTAAAGAATATTGCAGTTTTAGGTGGATTTTGTATCTGGGAAACTTTTTAGCTGATTGATACATGGTCGACAGACATAGTAGGTTATATGAGAATAAATTACACATGTTTGGCCGAAAAAAATGCATTTTATTGCGCATTTGTACGCAAAAGGAAAAAAACACAATTTATGGATATGAGAAAAAAAGAATAAGAAAATGTGTTTTCTTCAAAGAAAATCATTTTAAGTAGGGGATATGGTTTCCACGGGCGGCCAGCAACGTTGAACACCTTTGAGGCATGGACTCAATGAGGCTATTAATGACGAGTTGGGGTATTCTGCGCCACTCTTCTAGAAGAGCTCTTTCCAGTTCTTGGAGAGTTTGTGTGGGTTGTTGGCGGCCAGAAACTCATCTTCCTAGAGCGTCCCAAACGTGCTCGATTGGATTCATGTCTGGAGAACACGCTGGCCATTCCATTCAAACGATTCCTTCCTCGAAAAGGAAATCCTCCACCAGGTGTGCACGATGTGGCCTGCAGTTATCGTCCATTAAAATGAAGTTATCTCCGATTGATGCAGCGTAAGGGACTGCAATAGGTCTGAGGATCTCATCCCTATATCGGCGACCAGTCAGAGCTCCATCTCGAATGATGTAGAGGTCAGTGCGCCCGTCAATGGAGATGCCACCATACACCAACACTCCTCCACCGCCAAATCTAACACTTTCGTGCACGAACGCAGGATTATTCCTACTGTCACGGTCCCTTCAGATGAAAATACGCCTATTATCCGGATGCAAAGAAAAATGGGACTCGTCAGAAAACAGAATATTGCTCCATTCATTTCTCCTCCAGTTGGCATGCTCGGTTGCCCACTCCCTGCGATCGCGACGATGCCTTGATGTTAATCTAACACATACCATCGGTCGGCGAGCATACAGACGTACAGCATGGAGCCGATTTCGGACAGTCTGAGTTGAATTTGTGGTGCCTGTAGCCGAGCGAAAGTGCTGTTGGAGAAGAGTAGCGTTCATGTTTCGGTGTCTTCGAGCTGTTAACGCTAAATACCGATCTTCATTGGGCGTTGTTGCCCGTCTACGACCTTGCCCTGGTCTTAGGCCTGCACATCCACTCTCCAAAAAACGGTTCCAGATCCTGGAAATGACACTTTGTGACACTCCAATGGCTTGCGCTACTTCGGCTTGAGTTTGGCCCCCTTCTAACCTACCAACAATTCTCCAAGCTTCTGAATCTGTCAAATGACTTCGCTGAGACATCGTACTCATCGAAACAAAGCAATCACTGAATGCCGATCATCCTTGTCTTCATTCTCTTTTATCCAGTTGAAAGTCAAATTTCATTCTCTGCCGCTGAAGCGACGTTTTTGACGTCGAACTCAAAATTTGCATACTCCACAGTTTGAAAACCAGAAAAATTTGCATTTGTGATTCTTTTCTTCTATTTTCGACAAAAAAAAATTCGTTTATATCTTTATTTTATATAAAACTTCAAATATCCTTTAATTGTTTTGAGCAGTGTATTTTAACTGTGTTTTAAAAAAAAAAAAACTTATTTAATTATGACTTATTCATCATTATACACTGCGTATAGTTAAAATTCATTATATGATCTCAAGATAAGTATAAAAAGCATAATTAATGATGCCCCGTTTATTGATATACGCTAAACATTAGTTGAGAAAAATGAGTGTCGAAAACAGTAGTGATATAAGGTAGATTTGCTTGTAATGGGCAATGGGGCACCCTTAAGGAATTTCTTAAAAATTATTTTTATTAATAATTATAATCCTTTGTTCGATTTCTTTTTAAGGTTATATTAAACTATCAACGATATTTAACAATTCGCACTGTCTCTTTCCGAATATAAAGGATAACTTAATTTTAATTAACAAAAATATATCAAAACAACTAAAATGCAAATGATAAATAACACCCGTTCCATGTATATGAAAAAAAAATAAAGAAAGTCTTAGATATTGTCAAAAGTGCGGGGTGCCTCAGCCACCAGTTTTGACGCTTCAGGACTTTAAAGAATCTCCCGAAGTGGAGTCATCAGCGTTAACCAGCCAAGCAGCGGTATCTGCAATAATATCTGGTAACCAAGCAAGCTTTAAAATATCTGCAATGATATCTTGCCACTCGAAGGCGTATCTAAGTGTGAGCGGGATTTCCAGGCAGTCCTTGCAATAAATATTAGTTCTGGTCCCATCAGGAAGGATCTTCATTTATTTAAAGTGATTTGTTCTTAATCTGGTCATTCTAGTTGTTATATCTCTAGGGAAATCAAAATTAGTGATAAAAGGGTTCCTTGGGGACTGATCAATAAGTCTATATTCGAAAAACAACGTTCGCATCAGCGTAATGATAAAACTAGGTTAGGCAAGATTTCGTGGCTCTTTGGCCAAAGCATTCGCGCAATCGTTACCGTCGATGTTTACAATTTTATAAGTTCTTTCAATTTTTTGTGTATGAAATGGCAATTACAACAGACTTGAAAGAGTGTCAATGTATCAGCCTAATGCATCATTCTTGAAGTTTTCGGATTCTTCTGTCTTTAACTACTTTGTAATCTTTGATTCTCTTGGGTCCGGGGGCTCTTTTCATTTTTTTTTTCTTTTTTTATGGAGATTTTGTTGAGCTTTTTTTCTAAATATATTTTAATATAATTAGGATATTGAATGTAAAAAAAACATCTGAAGAAATATAAATATTTTTTTTATTTAAATTTTAAAAATTTAAACATATTTAATTTTTGCTATAACTATGGAAGTGCTTACTCGATTTACAAAATTTTTGCATTTTTGTATACAAAAAATTTGTCATTTTAAATTGATTTCAGGATGTTTTAAAATATTAAATAAGAATTTCATGAAAAAATTAAATAAGTAAATGAAGGTTTTGTATGAGTGATTAAATAGCATATTTTCACAATTATCACTCGAAATAAAAAATACTAAAGACAAGTGTTTGGAAATATAGCATAAAAACTCTGTTAAAAAATTCATACTGTATCTTGCAAGAAGCTTTATATATATCCTTTTAAAGTTGACAAATCGTGAAAAAATTCATTTTGAATTAAATTAAGTTAAAGTTTTCGTCAGAGGGCAACTGCTGCAAAGCTTCTCAAGGCAAAATGTGTTATATCTCTGGATCTAATGAGGATGAAAACTTATGGTTTGCGGTATTTACCGGTAAAACTTTTTTTTAAGCCAATAAAAAAATACAATTTTTGGAGAATTTTTAGCATCAGACCCCCTTAAATAAAGCTGGCGTAGACGAATGTTTCAAAACTTATTTTTATAACCTTAAACTTAATTTTTTACTGATTTAAATAATTTTCGTTGCCGGATGCTTTTATGCGGTTCAATGCAAGTTTACTGATGCGATTCCTATCGTGTACATACATAACAATGTAGCATTGAAAGGAGTTTTATTCATAAGATAAATTGTAATTTTTTTGGTAACGCATCTTTATTATAATTCCGCAAATCTGGCTCTAGATACCTGCAGTTATTTTTTAAAGCCCATGCATGCTTACTTTCATCTAAACACACTGGTTCTGTTATTATCAGAAACCGAACAAATGAACATTCATCATATTTTCGAACAATGTAAAAAAGATTCATTGAGGGATTCTCACTAGTAATATAGAGACGCAGTTAAACATGTCTTCTTGCATCTATATACCTTTAAATCTTTTTGAACTCAAAAGTAAAATGTTTATAGTATTTTTCAGAAGAGTAAAAACTAATTTTCATCTTGTGTTTTCTTTCGCATTTTAGTTTACAAGGAAAATAGAGCTGAAGAATTTCTATGTAATATTTTAGGTACACAAGCTCATATATAAATAGTATTTTATAATAAAAAATATTTCAGAAAGATTCTTATTAATGTTTACCAATAATTTTTGACATTATCAATTTTTTTTAAATAAAAAGTTAAAAAAAAACCTTAAATTCTTAAAAATAATTCTGGTAATAGGAAATGAATAACAATAAATTATATAAATAAATATATTATGCAAAAAAATCTTAAATATACATTCTTTTAATGTATCAACCTACAAAAGAATCAAAAAGTTTGAAATTTGTTTCTAGAGTATGACATTAAGAAATATTTCTACATTATGAAAAAAAAGAACTTGTAAAAAAGAACAGATCGGAAATTCAGAAGCGGAAGTCAAGTTGAAAAGTTTTCGATTCAAAAGCAGAAAAAACATATGGTTCATGTTATTTAAACGATTCTCATTATTTTTTTTCCTCATACGTTAACAGATTCTATCAAATCAATAATACATCACTATCTGCTCTGTCAAATAACGTACTTTTATGTTTCACATTTTTTTCTATTTTTCTGATAACAAAGAGAAATCTTGAAAATATTTTCCAGACGGAAGAAACTTACATTTATTTTGAGAATTTTTTACTTTATGTTATGCGTCAAAAAATCTAGCAGCGCATTCTTATGTAGCATTTTAAGTGTTAAAGTTTGGATATAAATAATATTTTACAATACACCCTAAGAAAACTTATAAGGTATTTTATAAATGAAATAAAATATTGGAAAATAATTTATCGTTTCAAAAATATATTTATTAATATATGCAATTTTACCAAATTTTAGAATATAATGAAAATTAGTAAATGGGAAATTTCGTGATAGTAAATGAGTCATGCATAAATGTACGCATTAAATTTTTTTTTAGAAAATGAAATAAAAAAATAAACATATTTCTGAAAAACAGTACATTGAAAACAGTACAATGAAAAATATAAGTAAATTCGCGGAAAATGGGTAAAGTAATTTTTAATTGCGTAACGGAAAATTATGTTGCTTATGTTATTTAAAAGAATTACTTTATTTTTATCTAACATTTTTTACACATCACAAAGCTATCAATATACGGAAACTGTTTTGTGAATAACATCCTTTAAAATCGAGGATTTTATTTTCCTTTTATCTTTCTTTCTTTTTTTATTTACCGACATATTTATCATTTACCGACACATTGAAAAATTCTTTATGGTTGTGTTTTCTGTTTAAGTAGGTCCATATCCTAAATTTTAATATACTCGTATTGAGATACATTTTATATGTTTTTGAATCTCTGCATAAAAATAAAGTACAGTAGTATTTATATTTCGTTTACAGGACCCGCACATGTTTTGCATTACATTTTTTATCAAGAAAATTATTTACGACTTTCTTTCAATTTCATGATCTTCCAACTAAACAGAGATTGTTATGGTAATAAAAATTTACCATATTTTACCATAAATTTACCATATGGTAATAAAAAATCTTTTTTCAGAATGATAGGGAAAAATTAGCTCATTTATAGAAGTACACAAATTACATTCATTGTCATGTGATTCATGAAAAAAATCGTTTACGGTGTATTTTAAGGATATCGTTATAACATCAAAATAATCACATTTAAATGAATCCCTGTGGTGACAACAAATTATTGCTTATAAAATGTCATGACGTAATTACGCCAAGTGTTAACATTAGGCTTAGTTATGAAGGGGTCTTTTAAAATAACATTACGAGTTAAGGGCTGAACAGATCTGAGTTATTTAAATCGCAAAAAAAACTGTTAAAAATATTTTGTTACATATGTAGACCTTAACCCTGGAATAAGCACAGAAGAGTTTACTGCCAATCTAAAATTTTCTAGATCAATTCTGTGATTTGAAGTATATAGATTTATTCAGAAATATTTTCTTTATTACATAAATTTACAGTGTATTCCATGCACATTTAGAATAATGTGGGAGATTTTGGATTTGTTTGCGTATTTTAAGATATGCTGCGAAAAATGCATACTGGGATAATAACACTATCCACTTGTGTAATTACCCCAGTTGATTTTTTTCAGTAGTGAAACTACTTTTTTAATTAATAGTTTGAACGGGAGACCATTATTGTTATTCTGAAGACCAAAAAGGATATAGAGAGATGTCCTTTTGCATGTCCTAAATTCTGCATTTTTTCTGTTCATTTCAGAATAATGAGATATTAAACGTTTATTACTGCATCCTTTTATCACAAAAAAACGGAAAATCACAGTAGTATGCCAATTTCTGCTGATGCAGAGTTTTAATAAAAGAATTGGACAATTTACATACCATTTATTCCATCTTATTTTACAGTTTTGATTCTATGGCGTTATTACCGAAGATGTGGTTAATAACGCATTGCACATAGCAAATAACATTGGTCAAGTAATCACGCCATTACATTTTATAAATACATATCTGCTAAAAAATTCTTTCTTGTTCTCATAGTCATTAAGATGCTGTATGAAATCCTATGTTTGCTTAAAAAAGAAAACAAAGCCGTGAAAATTGGTAGAATGTTAAAGTTGCGCTTTTATCTTAAGACACCTAAGGTTATGAAGATAATGGAACTTTTAACATTCAATTACAGGGAGAAAGAAAAAGCTGTTCTTCAAAAAGACGCTGCAGTCCATACGTTGTGTCAATCCACAGTGTTGGAGATGTTTTTTCACTGTGGTATGGATTTTGAATTTTATGTATTTTTTAGTGTATTACACGGTGTGTATGAATTCGGTAGATGATACACACATAAGAATTTCTACACATTGTCAAAATATTTTCTTTAAAAAAATTGTCTGTTTTTATTCCTCAATAATCAACGATAAGTATACAAATTCTTCATTTTTTTATTTATCTTTTTTTAATGTCTAAAGTAAAATATTTAAAATATATTGTCCATATAAGAAACTTTATTTTTTTATTTTGAGGTTTTTTTTTTATAATTACGATATGATTGAAAAACTACCTGCATAATTTTTTGCTTTGTTTTTTAATCTAAAGATTATGTGTAAATGTATCAAAAATGTCTTTTATGATTAACCAAAAAAGAATAAACCTGTACATAAATTTTATCGCAAATCTAAGATTATTTAAAAATAATCTGTGCTTCTAAAAGAAATATTAACGATATTTTCAAATCTAAAATCTAAATTTTGTTAAATTATGTTGCAATATTAAGATCGATACCAAGAATTTTTTTTAATTAAATGATTAACTATAATTGAGAAATTTTGGAAATACACTTTTAACAGTAGTGTGCATTTTCATTCATAACCATCGTTTAGTGTATTACATTGAATGTATAAGTTCAAATTCAAAAGCTATTTATTATCAAATGACAAATAAAGTAATTCTACTGGGATAAATTTAGGGAAATTAAATTTAGAACAAGTGCTATACTTTCAATGAAATTTCTGTGCCAATTTGCTAATTTATCAATACATAAAATAAACTAGTTCCGAATAAAGTTAGACTTTTGTTAACGCAATTTCAAAATTGATTGTTATTTATTGACACAATACCGGTTCCATTACTTTTCTTTTCAGTATTTGTAAAAAAATGCTGCATTTTAAACCAAAATATGTAGCTCTTAAATTCTTACTTTTACAATATTTTTTGAAAGACATTTCAAGTTAAATTTAGCTTGGAATACTGTATAATTTCGATTGATCATTGGATTTCCAACTAGAATTTCCTCTAGAATATTTGTTTGACTTACTTTTTATTTAATGCCCCTAACTTTTGCACCTCATTTTAACATTGTCAGCTTGTGATAAGAATATTTAAATACAATATCTCGTATATTTTGTTGTTCATATAAAGTTTAAACCACTTAAATGAAAACAATAAATAATACCCAATTAACTATATAAAATAGAATGTTCCTTAAATAGAAAAAAAATCAATACATCTGAACACAATTTACAGCATCGATAATTTAAGTTAAACAAAATACTATGAGTGGAATTCCTCAATGACTATCCTAATGTTTTTTTTTTTCTCTCAAAAAACAAAATTAAACTTTTAGTGCATCTTACACCACAGTAGAAGAAGAAAAGTTTTAAACTTTAACATAACACATAAAAGAAAGTATATTGTCAAAGTTAATTATCTGAGAAAATTCAATAGTTGTAGGTATCTTCAGCACTTTACTCAAAGAATAAGCTTTGGAATCGTAATCTAGCATCTGTAAATTCATTTTGTTTCTCGTTCGATGATTTTTACTCTTTATCTGCCTTTCAACTCTTCTCTTTGAAGGGACTAAATGAAGGTTAAGATTTGTCGATTTAAATGGTGTAAGGAAAGCGTATATTTTATTTTTCTATTTTTTTCTCACTGGTAGTATTTCCCATTAATTGTATGTTCAAATTTCGTTTATTATTAATCGATGATGCTATGAATAAATATTATTAATCTATGATACACTATAAAAAAAATCGCTAAATTTATGGCAAAAAAAGTTGGCAGCAATGCTGCTAGTAGTTTTTTCCAAAAGTAGTTTATTCCAAGTAGTTTTTTGCCGTAAATTTAGCAGATTTTTTTTCTTAACAGTGTACTAGAACGGTTTTACTTTTTCTACAAAAAAATGAAACATTTTTAAATAGATAATGTAGCTTTAAAATAACCTTTAAAATTATATTAAGGAGGTCAATTACGATGTTTATTACAGATAAAACTATTTCAGAAAAAAGAAAAAAAATGAACTCTCTCAATTACATTCTCAATTGGCTTTTTCTATTACCATTAAAGGTCTATTGTAAAGTCGTATAGATACAGAGAAAATAACAGTAATTAAAATCTAGAATTAATTTACTAAAGACTTTTTGGTGACTTCGGAAACATTGTAAGAAATCTCCCTCAAAATATTTAGTCATTCAGCAGTTTTTATTTATAGCGACTTTTTTTTCTATAACATGAACTGCCCCTTTATACTAGTATAAAGATAATTTATCGTTTTGTATCACATTTTGAATATAAATGATAAAATTACATGGCGGTTGATGCTGTAGATTTTCAATAATACATGCATATTTTTAATGCAAGCGCAAATAATATACAGGGTGTCCCAAAAGGCCGTTTACAAATTTAACATGCTGGTCTGTCATATCATGATGAACAATATTAAATAGGAAACTAAGGCTCCCAAACGTCTTCCAAAGGAGATATGCACCATTAAAGTTTAGGGTCCAAAAATTCAAATGATTATAAAAAACAGAAAATTTGGTCGATTCTTTTGCGATTTTCACTAAAACTATTCTTTATGTCAGTATTTTCTTGAAAATAAATTATAAAGATAAATTTCAAAAAATGTCGATAGAGGGCGCTTTAGACTTTGGAGTAACGATAAACTAGTTTTTACCATTATTATTTGCATCTTATTAAATTTTTTTAGAAGCTTAAGCATAAACTTAAATTTTGAGGTCAAAATCTAAATCATTGGAAGTGGTTAAGTATCGCAAACTGAATTGCGGGGTGAGGTTCAAATTTCAAATGATTATAAAAAACGGAAAAATTGGTCAATTGATTTGAGATTTTCACTAAAATTATTCTTTATGTCAGTAATATCTTGAAAATAATTTACAAAGATGAAATTTAAAAAATGCCGATAGAGGGCGCTTTAGACTTTGGAGTAACGTACAAGTAATTTTTCCGTTATTTCTTGCATTTCATAAAATTTTTTTAGAAGCTTAGACATAAACTTAAATTTTCAGATAAAAATCTGAATCATTGGGACTGGTTAAGTAGCGCAAATTGAGCTGTGTTCAATGAGGGGGGGGGGGGGAGGTTCAAATTTCAAATGATTATAAAAAACGGAAAAATTGGTCGGTTTTCACTAAAACTATTCTTTATATCAATATTTTCTTGAAAATAAATTTTACAGATATCTTTCAAAAAATTCCGTCAGAGGGCGCATTAAATTTTAGAGTAACCAACAGCTATTTTTAGCCGTTATTTTTTGTATCTAATAAAATGCTTGTAAAAGTTCAAACTTAAATTTTGTGCTCGGTCGGAAATTGAACTGCGGCCGAAAAAGCGGCCGAAAATTGAACTGCGTTCGAGGGATGGGGAACGTAACATTTCAACTCCTGAACACAGTTCAGTTTGCGCTTCTTAACCCCTCCTATCGATTTAGATTTTGAGCACAAAATTTAAGTCTAAACTTTTCCAAGCATTTAATTAGATAAAAAAAAAAAAACAGTTAAAAATAATTGTTGGTTATTCTAAAGTTTAAGGCGCCCTCTAACGGATATTTTTAAACTTTTCCTTAAATTTATTTTCAAGGAAATATTGACATAAAGAATAATTTTAGCGAAAACCGACCAATTGTTCCGTTTTTTATAATCATTTGAAATTTGAACCTCCCCACCTCCATTGAACACAGCTCAGTTTGCGCTACTTTACCACTCTCAACGATTCAAATTTTCATCTTAAAATTTAAGTTTATGTCTAGACTTCTAAATAAAATTTATGAGATGCAAAAAATAACGAAAAAAATAGTTGTACGCTACTCCAAAGTCTAAAGCGCCCTCTATCGGCATTTTTTAAATTTCATCTTTATAAATTATTTTCAAGATAATACTGACATAAAGAATAATTTTAGTAAAAATCGCAAATCAATTGACCAATTTTTCCGTTTTTTGTAATCATTTGAAATTTGAACCTCCCCCCGCAATTCAGTTTGCGCTACTCAACCACTTTCAACGATTTAGATTTTGAGCTCAAAATTTAAGTTTATATCTAAGCTTTTAAAAAAATTTAATGAGATGCAAAAAATAACGGTAAAAATTAGTTTATGGTTACTCCAAAGTCTAAAGCGCCCTCTATCGACATTTTTTTGAAATTTATCTTTATAATTTATTTTCAAGAAAATACTGACATAAAGAATAGTTTTAGTGAAAACCGCAAACGAATCGGCCAATTTTTCTGTTTTTTATAATCATTTGAATTTTTGGACCCTAAACTTTAATGGAGCATATCTCCTTTGGAAGACATTTGGGACCCTTAGTTTCCTATTTAATATTGTTCATCATGATAAGACAGACCAGCATGTTAAATTTGTAAACGACCTTTAGGGACACCCTGTATTTACTAACAAACATAGGGGAGAAAGGGACACATATAAACGTGACAATTTTTTATCGTTGTATGAATTTTTTATTTTTACTTATTTATTTATTTTAGAAAAAAATAGCACCTGCAGACATATTTTGAAAAAGTATTTTAATTTTTTTGTCATTTAGTTTTTCTCCAGTTGCCCAAACTATGCTTATGGATCTCAAAAGTAAAATCTCAACTCTATCTGAATAAATGAGTACGTTTATTTATTTATTCATTTATTTGAGTTTTAATGATTATTATATAGTATAAATACTAATACATATTTTTGATAAAATATTGTTTCTTGTAAGTGTGCGACAGGCTAATAATTTATCAATTTAACTTATGGCAGCCATATAGGGCAATTGTGAACACGCTAGTTGAGGGAGATATGAGCATTTCATAAGTGCCCAAATTAATCATTCCGTGATTATGTTCCTTTTAGTCAACATCATAAGAGAAAAATGTCAGTTTTAATATCTATATTTTTTTAAATAGAAAATATATCTGTCATACAAAATTCATGTTTATTAAAACTGTCAGCAAGTACATAAAAAGCAACAAAATCATTTACGTTCATTTGCAAATTATATTATTTTTTTAAATTGCAATAACTGTTATGTATTATTTTACAGAACGGTTTACAACATTATATTTTTATGCATTGTTATTACAAAAATAATTAGTCTAAACAATTTTATTTTTTATTTCATTTGTTCCAAACTTACAATAATGGCATGCTTGCTCTCGAAAATTATATTATTTTGTATAGGATGTTTTTGATAGAAATCGGTATCAGTAATATTTCAGAAAAGTAAATTTTGTAAACAGATAAGTTCTCTAAAATCTCGATTGTAAGCACCATCATCTATCTTTCAAAAACAAAAGAATTAAATTTTTGAGAGGGGCTTATAATCGAGATTTTAAAAAGAATCTTTAAAAACCATTTTTTATCAATAATTTATATGTAAATGAAATAAATATAGGGACAAGAAAAAACTCCCCCACCAAAAGAAAAAAAAATAGATTATCTGAAGAAATTTTACAGAAATGTGAAAAAAAATAAGATTTAGCTTTATCTTAAAAATTTCTGCAGAATTTTTTAAGATATTCTTAAAAATATCTGCAGAATTGGCTACATAGTTACAGATTTTCTACAAATTTTTTCTAGTGGGGTAACGCACCATCTAAGCGCTACCCTCCTTCTTTTAAAAGCAAAATAGTTAAATTTGGGAGAAAGGCTTATAATCAAGAATTCAAAAAGAATATTTTAAAAAAACTTTTTAATCAATAACATAGATGTAAATAAGGTAAATTTAGGGTTGAGAATAACTCACATTTCGGCAGATATTCAATAAATGTTATCAAAATGCTTACTTACGAAAATATTCACCAAAAACATAGCCCTAAGTAAAATTTAAAAGCTGAATTTTTTTTTTCAAATTTACTTCTTTATTTTTTTATTGCGACAATAAATAAGACATTATCAAAACCAACCCCCACAAAAAAATCCCCTCACTTATTTTTATTTTACAACTTTTTGCTTAAACATATCACACTAAACTAGAGAAATATGCACATATTTTACTTTATTGTGAGTTTAAAAAATTATGTAACTAATGATTCTGATGAAAATAAATAAAAGATTAAAAAGCATGTCGAAAGATATTTTTCTTTATTAACATTTGTGCCTCACTTGTGTTCACAAATTTTCCGAGGTAGTGCGCATGCAAACATTTTCTTTTGAAATTATAAAACTAATAAAAAGAGTAATAGCTATATAATTAATTTAAAAAGTACTGTGTGTAAAAAAAATTCTGTTTACCATATAGAACAGTTTTTGTTTATAGAAATTAACTCAGATTTAAGTAAAAGCTCCATTTATGTGAAGTGTTCACATGTGCTCCCATTTTCCATAAGTTTTAGGAAAAAAATTAAGATTTTGAATTTCCTTAAGTTTTTTGTGCGGGGAAATTTTCATTAAATATTATTTATCGAAAATCTGTCGAAATACGAAAGGAACTGCCCCGGTATTTCACTTAGTAACGTCTAAATTAATGATAAATAAGTGTTTTAAATAATATTTAAAGCTCCCTCCATTTATTTTATTTTATTTTATTTTATTTTTTTGCTTGTAAAAGAAGAGGATTTCCTACAGTTGGAATTTTACCTAGTCATAGATTACAAAAATTTACTTTCTTAAATCTATTACTAGAATCTATTTCCATTCAATGTATTATGAATAACTGTTTTGGGAATGAAAAAAAGCCATCGTTGCATATTTGAAACAAAGGAAGTTGAGAACTTTTCAAAGTTGTTTAACATAATACTTTTTGTATTAATAGTGCATAAAAAATACCGGCGTAAAATAGCTACTCACTAAAATCATACGTAATATTCACAACGCTTTAGATAATATTAAATTTATTGAAAATACAATTGAACATAAACGAGTTTGTTGTTATTTATTTATTTTTGACAAACTTACTTCTGAATATTTCAATTGAAAATCAACTTTGTTTAACGGAAACGCCTTCTATTTTAGGATTTGAGATTTTACTTTTGAGATCCATGAACAATGTTTTGACAACTAAGGGTAAATAACTTCAAATATTTTTTTTACAATTATCTAAATGTATTATCATCATTGGTAATATTTTGAAGTAATAACATAATATAATATTAATAGAAAAGAGGAATGTTCACCTCCGCCATTTTCTCCTCTATGTTTATTAGTAAATGTATAATTTACGCCTGCAATAAGAAGAACACTGTTAAAAATGTACAGAAACAACCGCTCTATAGTTTAACGTATTATTTAAAAATCGCTACAAAAGCAATAATTAACAAAGCCTATGAGAGCAGGTCATATTACAGTCGAATAACTCCAATAAATAAAAACTGCTGAATGACTAAATAGCTTGTAGGATATTTTAAACTATGTATTCAAAGTCGTCAAAAAGTCTTCAGTAGATGATTTCTATATTTTAAGAAATTATTTTACGCTTTCCGAAAGAGCTTCAGTGGTAATAGAAATAGTCAAACGAGAGTGTAATGAACACGATCAATCTTTAAGTTCTTTTAAAATATTTTTAAGTATAAAAATATCGCAATCAATCTTTTTATTTTAAAATTTAACTCATATTATATAGCTTAGGATATTTTTTATTGCATAGAAAGAGTAAAATGCAACTTTATTATAATTTAATAATATTAAAAAAAATCAATATACAAATTGATAGGAAGTGCTACTAGCAAAACAAATTCAATACAGAAAGAGACAATATACACTTTTTCTCAACTTTTAAAGCGACAAATCTTTATCTTTACTCAGTCACTTCAAAGAGAAAAGTTGAAAGGCAGATAAACAGTAAAAATCTTCGAACAACTAAGAACAGGAGTTCACTGTTGTTAGATAACAATTCCAAAGATTTTTTTGTGTGTAAAGTGCTGCAAATAC
The DNA here is from genome assembly GCA_964019185.1 of Maratus speculifer. NCBI lineage: Eukaryota > Metazoa > Arthropoda > Arachnida > Araneae > Salticidae > Maratus > Maratus speculifer. Next base: position 237,918,074 of record OZ025289.1, read on the forward strand.
TTACAGCTATTGATTTTTTCCAGTTAATTAACTTTGAAAATATCCCTTATTTTATGTGCTGTGTTAAGTTTAAAAACCTTTTTGTTTTTGCACTGCGGTGCTACTATAAGTGTTATTTTTCCGATGAGTCAATTTAAGGTGACTTAAGAATAGGCATTGCTGTAAAATACACTTACAGGATTTTCTATTTTATTTATGTTATCTATGCTGTATTTTGTGTTAGAATTGTTAACTTTTTAGGGTTCCATTCGTATGACGAAATCCTATTCGTCTCATTGCTCGTCTGTACGTCTATCACAGAGTCCATATGCAAAAACTATATAAACCAGGGACTTGAAATTTTCTAAATCTACAGTTACAGTTGAATACTTCGTGTCACATGACAAATCATAAAATTTTTAAAAGTTCAATTACTTTCATTAAATTAATATTATCATTGCCATTTGTTCACTTTTACGATTTTATTTTTAAAAGAGAATCTTAATTTCAACTTTTTCGTGTAAACATCATAGTTTGAAGGTAATTCATCTAGGTAGTAAACAGAAGGTTAAAATTTCGAAACCTGGCTCTGGAACTTGAAATTTTTATATTAAGAGGAATTTATTTAAAAGAAATTTCGTATTTTTGGGGGATTTAGTGATTTATATTATTTTTTATAAGGTGATATTCATAATATTTTTAAACCAAATTTTCTTTGAACTTTGAAACCTAATGCGATGTATTAATGATTCAGCAATTTAAATTGTGTTTCAACATTTTTTTGTTTGTTTTTACAGTTTTCTGTATATTTCAACAAAGTTTTTTTTCGGATTTATAATAAAAATTGTAATTTTCGATTTTATTTAAATAATTTGATTTGAACATTTTTAACTTTGCTAAAATAATCTTCATTTAATAATCATTTTTATATATTTTTTAATTCATTGGTGCTACCATTTTTGTAAGACTTTGATAATTATAAATTAACAATTTGAATTTATTCATTAAAGCATAACTTGTTTTGACAGAAATATTACATGAAATATTCTGCTCGATTTGCGATCACAACCACTTGTTTTCTATTTCTGTTGAGAACTCACTACTTGAAGTCGTGAATTATAATTTAGTAGTATTTTTTGTATACAGTCGATTTTCGTTAATTCGAAATCGGATAAATCGAATTATCGCTTAATTCGAACTAAAGATGAATTCCCGAAGTTTACAAAAGCAGAATAACGTTAAAATTTTTCGTTTATTCGAGCTCATTTTCTTTTGCTTTGTTAAATTCGATCTAACGATAATTCCAACGTTTATTTTCCCTTACTTACATACCACACGGATTTCAGATCCTTAAAATAGTTTTCTGTTTTTCATTTTTGTCAAAATTTGTTCGGAAAAAAGTATGCATATAATCCCATTCATCTGATTCCCGCTTTCTTACAACACTTCTTCCGTTGTGCTTGCTCCCAAGCCCGTAATTATTTTATGTATTTATATCATTAATTTAAGGTAAATTCATATTCTAAAGATAATAGCCGAAATAAATTAAAAAAAAAATACTATAACATTAATTTCTTTAAAATAATACCCCTTTAAACATGCTATAACATGCTCTAATACCTTCCATAATTCCGGATTATTCCTGTGGTCCAGACGAGTTCAAATTAACGAGAACCGACTGTATCTATTTCCTGTCTTCTATCGATATCTGAGTCCATTGAAAGCATTATAAGCATAACTGTTTTGGAAATGGAGGTAAATCATTGTTCCTTGTTTCGAACAAATTAAATAGAAAAAATTGCAAATTTGTTTAACATAACATTTTTTGTATTAACAATTCATGAATACATATGTATATATAAATCGTGTAATAACATAGTATACAACATTTACTATGTTTCAGATAACTCTAAATATTTTAAAACTACTATTAAACGATGCTCTTTATTCCATGCTGACAAATGTGTTTAATGAATTTTTAATGTAAAATCAACTTTGTTTGACGAAATGTATTTGACGAAAATATCTTTAGAAAGGTTACAAATTTAACAGCTTCTTCAACAAACCAACTTTATTACATAATTATATTTCATATTTTTTAATTTATTGGTTCTACCATTTGTGTAAGATTCCAGTAAATATACATTAACAAATTGGATTTATTGATTAAAACATAAGTTGTTTTGAAATAAATGTTACACAAAACATTCTGCGTGATTTGCGATTCCACCCACATGTTTCAAATTTCTATTGAGAACTCACTACTTGAAGTCGTGAATTAGAATTGAGTATTTGTTTTGGAGATGGAAGTAAATCATTGTTCCTTGTTTGGAATAAATGAAATAGAAAAATTGGCAAATTTGTTTAACGTAACAATTTTTGTAGTAACACTGCATAATATATATATATATAAATCGTTTAGTAAAATAATACACAACATTTACTATGCTTTATAGAACACTAAATTTATTTAAACTACTAATGAACGATGTTCTTAATTTCATGCTGATTAAAGTGTTTCAAAGCAAAATCAACTTTCTTGGACGAAAATGTCTTCAGGAACGTTATATATTCAGGACCTGACATCATTTTTTATGAAGTGTATTGAAAGCAACAGAATCAAAGAATGATTAATGAAATACTAAATGTTCCTATCTGTCCAAACGAGTCCATTCAAAAATGCCTTACAATGTTGCTAGGCAATAATTTTTAAATTTCGCAATTAAAAAATAATAAATTAAATACTTTATTAAAAACATTAAATAACATTTATAGTACATGTTAAAAAGATAAAATTCACGTATATGAATAGATAAAAAAAGTTTTTTGAGCTTGAAGTTTGATTTGAGATTTTACTTTTAATATTTTTAACTTTGTTTTAGTTACTAAGTACAACAGAGTCGTCAAAGATCTTCGAAAACCGGTACGATATCTCTACAGATTTTGCTTTCTTTGGTATTTTTTACGATTAAAAAATAATTTAAAAAATCGCATAAAAACTAATGATTACCAGTGATGTCCACATCTGCCCCATTTTCACAAATATATATTCTTTTCCCAAATTTAAGTATAAGAAAATTCATATCATTAAAATGTATTCCAAAATAAAGAAATTGTGAAATCGAGTATCGCTCAATTACAGTTTGCTATGTATATTTATAATTTAACATGCATCCTTTCTCTGAAAGAAATATTTTGTTTTACAGATGATATTTCATAGTTATACCTTCTTCCTTGTTAAAAAATTAGTGAAAAAATCGTGGAAAAAAATGCTTTTTAAATCTGAATTTAACTGCAATTATATTTTGTAAAAATATTAGGCAGTATTTAGCAAAATTTAAATGTAAATTTCTATTCATTCGCAAAGTCTTATAACTCTCTGATATTTATTTATCACAAATAACTGTTGTAATTAATTACGGAACAGAATATCGCTAAATGGAATACGGTCGTGTTTTTAATAAGAAAAAATCAGATATTTGATTTACATTTTGATTTGTATTTATATAAAAAAAAACAAGGGCATAAATAAGTTTATCTTTGTTTGTTGTCGTAGAAAACTTATCTATTATATTTATCGGTACTGTTATTTATTTACAAGTTTATTTCTTTTTGATTTTTAGGTTTAGATTTTTTTTTCTGTATACGTTTTCTTCAATTTGAAGTTCTTTACGAAAGCTTCGTTTCAAGTAAATATACCTAAAGTATTCTAAAATAATGTTCATATAAATGAAAAATATTTTAAATTTTAAATACTTAGAATGATAAAATGTTTCTTAAGATTAAGAAAATAGCTTTTAAAAACATTTTAATATATATACCCAGTATACTAACTATAATAAATATAGAGTTTCGTTAATTAAATAAACACAGTGTGGATATCATATAATTTGACAAGAAAAAATGGAAATTATCTTCATTTTGACTATTTTATAATAAAAAGTCATAGTTTCTCACTGACAATTCCGAATTTCGGCTTAATTCGGAATTTGGCTTAATAATACTTTAATTCTCTTATATATAGCATTGTGACGTCATACTATATAATTTTAATGTCACAGTGAACTCAATGTTCTGTAGTTATAAATATATATATATATAATATATATATATATATATATATATATATATATATATATATATATATATATATATATATATATATATATATATAATATATATATATATATATATATATATATATATATATATATATATATATATATATATATATATATATATATATATATATATATATATATATATATATATATATATATATATATATATATATATATATATATATATATATATATATATATATATATATATATATATATATATATATATATATATATATATATATATATATATATATATTTCGATCCACTGCTGGATGTAGGTCTCCCCCAGATTTTTTCAATGTTTTCTGTCTAGTGCTTTTGCCATCCAATTTACACCAGCCACTTTTCTAATTTCGTCACTCCATCTTACTTGTGGTCGTCTTCTTGGTCGTTTTACATCTCTGGGATACCACTGTAGTATATTTGTGCTCCATCTATTATCTTGTCTTCTTGCAATGTGCCCAGCCCATTTCCAATTTAGCTGTTTGATTCTTTCAAGGATGTCAAAAACTTTTGTCTGATTTTTTATCCATGTTATCCTCTTTCTGTCTCTTCTAGTTATGCCTAACATACATCTTTCCATGCTTCTCTGTGTTGTTTGTATTCTTTGTATCATCCGTTTTGTTAGTGTCCATGCTTCTGCTCCATAAGTTAATGCAGGTAAAATACACTGATTAAACACTTTACTTTTCAAACAAAGAGGCATATTCTTTAGAATAATACTGTTCTTCCCAAAAGCACTCCATCCATTTCTTATTCTTCTATTGATTTCATTCATGATACTATTATCCGATGATATTTCCTGTCCTAGGTACACATAACTTTGCACTTCTTTAATCTCAGTGTTCTTGTAGACAATTTTCTTTTTTGATGCAAATGAATTAAACATCACCTTAGTCTTTTCTAAATTTATTTTTAGTCCCACATTGATGCTAGCTTCTGCAAGATCTTTTAGCATAATTTCCAATTCTTCAGGACTGTTACTGAAAATTACAATGTCGTCAGCGAACCGGAGATGACTTAAATATTCCCCATTTATTCTGATCCCTTTGTTTTCCCAATCCAGCTTCTTGAAGATATTTTCTAAGACAGCATTGAAAAGCTTAGGTGAAATGGTGTCTCCTTGTCTTACTCCTCTTCCGAGCTTGATCTTCGCCTTTCCTTTATTTAAACGGACGGTTGCTGTTGCTTTCTTGTAAATCTTCTTTATGATATGTAGGGTTTGTCTATACCAATGTCCTCTAGAGCTTCTACTACAGCTGATGTGTAGACGGAATCAAATGCTTTTTCATAATCAGTAAAGGCAAGGCAGAGAGGTAAATTATATTCTTTATGTTTTTCTATGAGTTCCCTTACTGTTTGGATGTGATCCATTGTGCTGAATCCACTTCGGAATCCTGCTTGTTCTCTAGATTGAGCTGAGTCCAGAGCTGATTCAAGTCTTGACGTTAAAACTTTGGTGAAAATTTTATAAATCACTAACAGTAAGCTGATAGGACGGTAATTTTTAATGTTTTCTTTCTCTCCTTTCTTGTAAAGTAGCACCATCACAGCATTATTCCAATCTTCTGGTACATCTGACTTCTTGAGACATTTGGAAAACAGTAAGGATAGCCTTTTTGCACATTCTTCTCCTGCTTCTTTGATAAAGTCAATTGTAATTCCATCTTCTCCAGGGCATTTACCTTTTTTCATAAATCTAATAGCTTGTAAAACCTCATCTGTCATCACTGGGATTATCTCTTCAGTTTCAGTTAAGATTTCTCGTTGATTGTGTACGTTAATTTCCCTCTGATCTTCACATTTATATAGATCATTATAGAATTTTTCAACAATGTGTACTATTTCGTTGCTGATTTTGGTGATTGTTCCATCTTCTCTCTTCAGTGCAAAAATACCTTTTCTTCCAACACATAACTTGCGCTTAGCTGATTTTAAACTTTTGTTATCTTCCAGAACTTTTTTAACAAGATCACAGTTAAATTTTCTGATATCTTCTGTAACGCACTTTCTTACTGTTTTACATAATTCAGCATATCCAACTCTTGATTTAGGATCATTTTTCTTCATTTTGAATTCTCTGCGTTTTTTCATCAATCTTCTTGTTTCTTCTGTTATTTTCTTTGTCTGTTTTATTTGTGCATCACCGGCTATCTTCTTAGCAATTTCTTGTAGAGTATTGGTTAGCTTCTTGTTCACTATTGTAACATTTTGCTCTTCTTCTAAAGTTGATTGAAGTACTTGAAAACGGTTTTGAAGTTCCAAATGAAATTCTTCTTTATGTTTCTGGAGGTTTATAATATCGACTGATTTCTTTGAGTGTAGCAAAAGCTTCATTCTTTCTACTTTAGTATTTAACAGCAGTTTGCATCTAACCAATCTGTGATCACTTCCTGTATTGAAGTTATTGAGAACGCTACAGTCCTGAATAAGATACTTTTTGTTGGTCAAGATGTAGTCAATTTCACTTGTTGAGCCATTTGCAGAACGCCATGTCCATTTTCTTTGTGGCTTTTTCTTGAAAAACGAATTCATGATATACATCTGTTCACATTCTGCAAACTCAATCAATCTGTTTCCTCTTTCATCTTGCATACCATATCCATGATTACCTACAGATAATTCACCTTTCTTTTTCTCTCCAATTGTAGCATTCCAGTCTCCCATTATTAATTTTATGTAGCAATTTCCCTTTTGATGCATTGAAGTTACTTCTTCATAGAAATCTTCAATTAATATATATATATATATATATATATATATATATATATATATATATATATATATATATATATATATATATATATATATATTACAAAAAAATCTGTGATCATTCTTGTAAATTATTAGTGTGAGCTATTTGCAAAAAAAAGATGTGAAATATTAGTCGATTTTGAATTGGGCTTATGACAAGATTATAGACAAGTTAGAATGTTCACTCTTTCTTTTCTTCTTTAGACAAAATCGAATTGGAATCATTTTGGTGGGTAGATTTTATCAAAAGTAGGCCTAAGATTATATTATAACTTCGTTCTTTCTTCTTCTCCTTCTTCTTTTTTACTGTAGTTTGGAATTAATTAGAATCTTGTATCTGGTCAAGTATCCAGGTTTTACAGGTCCCATTTCGAGAAATTACATTTACTTCATTAAATGCCAGATTCTGATAGTAAAATCATTTACAAAATTAAAAGAAAATCAAATGAAAATCAAATCAATAACATATTCAATAATACGGGATTGGATTCTGATAAATTCCATTCACCCACTGAGAAAAATAATATACCACCTTCACCTAGAATGAATAGTTAGTCACTTTCTGAATATCTAAACTAGAAATGCAGATGACCGAAGTCTGCTAATAAGATAAACAACTAAGCTGAATACACGAATTAATCTAAAACAGCTGTTCCCAAACATTTTTGGCTTGCGACCCATCTTTCAGTGAAAAAAAGTTTGGCGACCTACCTTCCAGTAATAAAAAAAAATTTGCAACTCACCCAAAATAAGGTTGTAATTAGTATATGAATTTTTGTAGGATCTTTATACGCCCGGCTATCATATCCTACGAAAAACGCAAATTTTCGTATGGAAGATGCATTATCAACAAAAACAAGAATCGGTATTCTAAATGTGTGTAAGTAAATAGTAATTAAACAATGCACAAACTACAAAGATAGTTAAAAATACTTTTAATTATTATGAAAACATAACTTTATAATCAATGAGATTTCTGGTACTGTTATTTACCAATGTGGGAACATGAATTAACACGCAATTTTTCTCAGTACTTGTCTATGAAAAACAGCAAATTAGAAAAACCATGTTCTCATAAGCACAAAATGTTGAATTTCATCAAGAACCTCAAAGCTGATTTAAATATTTCTAAATATTCTGTTCGTATATTAATCTGGAAGGACATTAAGGATTTTCTCTTGAAATATTATTTCCTGTTGAAATTGTCATATATTTTTAATCAGATGAAATAAAATATATATTTTGATGACAAACTTCGATTGTTCCGCGGCCCATAGATTGGGAAATCCGCTGATCCAGAATTTCTAGTCCCTCGTTGTTTAGGTAACGAAATGATAGGGGGAACTGGGGTACATTGATACATGGGGCACATTGATACACCCCCTCTACCGCTCACAGGGTCATTACAGGAAGTTTCACAACAGCTCCAAAAGGTGATGCTAGTGTATTCAACTACATACAGAAAATCTTGGAATGATTCAGCAGTTTGATGAAATGGGACGGGTGATTTATTGTTTTTGTTGTTCAAAAGTAAATTTGAGTTGTACAATTGAAATTCTATTATACAACTGTTCCAGTATTTTCAACCAAAATGAATACTCTCCCTGGTATGTACTGCTACTCTTTATCAGTTCCTCATTATTTATTGTTAGATATATTGTGAAGTGTTGGATTTGAGACTCATTTTATTCAAAATCGCTGTATGGGGCACATTGATACAGTTTATGACGGGGCACATTGATACAGCCTAAATCCTTTAATAGTTCATATTTTCATTATCTTTTATTATTTTTTTTACCATACACTCCTTAATCCAACCTTTTTTTCACGAAAAATTTCTAATATTAGTTTTTATTGAAGTGAAATAGCTCTAATTTCTTTATATTAGAGCATTTTATAGTATTTTTGAAAACAGAAGACGTAGGAACTTACCCAGTATCTAGTGCTAGTAGAACTAATAAAAGAAAAGGACGGCATTCTGGCAAATCTCGAATTTATATCGATTCTCCAGAGAAAAAAGTATTTTCGACATGAGAAATGTTAAGTAAAAGAAACAAACTGCAGAACAGAAAATGATACTTATATTATAAACAGAATTTTTAATATAATTATCCTTTATTTTCTGTTTATGAACCTATTTATAAACAGAAAAACTGGTAATTTTTTCATCTTTCATAAGAAAGAAGATAATGCTGGGGTTGAAGTGCTAGATATGACAAAGTTACCACAGCCAACAATCAGACAAGAAACAGACAGAACACCAAGTCATAATATATTTAATTTTGATTGCTTTAATATTGCTTAAAAATAAATTGTGGGTGATTTGAATTTTTATAAATAAATATAAAATGGTTTTCTAACTCATTTTTTATGAAAAATAAGCATTGGTATTATTTTGTCGTCATTTTTCTTAAACGTATCAATCTGCCCCGGGGATGGGGCACATTGATACAAATGACTTTTTTTGATTTTTTTAAAATTACATGCAAAAATACTACATAAAACAATGATTGTACATTTTTATAACATACTACACAAGTTTTGCTGTCACCTCATGGAAAAAAAACTTGAATTTTCTACTTTCTTGACACCAAAAAAAATCTTAGAAAAAAACTGTATCAATGTACCCTAGTTCCCCCTACTGAATTCTTTCAGTAGCAAGAAATTATCGCTTACGAATATTTTCGTAAACTAATATTATAGTTACTAAATCAAACCTCTTGTGTTCGCCTCTATGTGTGGAGAATTTTAAATATGCTGGGCAACGAGAATGTAGAAAAAACGCTCTTGAGTTCTAGCAAAAAACTCTAGAATTCTCTAGCAAAGGGAACTACGATTTATGAGGATGGCATGGAATTCTTTTTTTCTAAAGCTTAATTAATATTATACTAGATCCGAAAGGGTTAAAATAACCAAATATATAATGAATGTCATATTGCATTTATAAATGTATACTTTAAACAGTTTCCTGTTATTTATAACGAATTGTCATGATGTAAGTAGTAAGAGATCTTCAGTTTTTTTTTTTATGTTTTATTCATGACAGTAATTTTAGTCTGTTTAATTTTGTACTGATTAAGTATATAACATATTTGGTAATGTTCATTTATTTAGGACTGCCTTTTATAAGTAAGATTGTGCGAAATTCGTTCAGAATTATACAAATAGTTTCGATTATTCGAATGTAAATCTGTTTTTCTCGTTTTGTTTTTAATGAGCTAAATAACTATTTTTTTTTTAATTTGCAATTATAAAATTCCAAAATTGAATATGATGTTATACAATTCCAAGATGATATCTTACAAAGCAAGAATCTGTGAAGTTATTTCACTGCTAAACTTTCAATCATAGACCGTAAGTACATGCATAGTGGTCTAAATGTGAACTAGTAAACATTCCTTTGAAGAAAATCTGAATGAAGTATGATGATAACCCCTCAATAGCAAAGAATATATACATTTAATGTGATACTTATATATAACTTCGTATTCAAGCATTTTGTCCTGATTTCAAACATTTTACTGGGGTAAGAAACTGTCTTTCCACGACAGGAAAGCTTCATGTGTGCTTTCACCCGGACTTTTTACTTTCAACTCATTTAGGTGAGTGGGGCTGCTGAAACGATTTATCTCGCTCATGCAAATAAGCCGCATCCAATCTATGTTTTCAGATACTCGTATTCATATACATATTAATATATACGAATATGAGTATCTGAAAACGTAGATTGAATGCGGTTAATTATGCGATATTATATGGTATTTTCATATTCCTCTGTGTATGTATGTGTTGTTTTGTTTATTGGCATGTGCATAACAAGCTTTTTTTTTAATAAAATATTTTTAAAGTTTAAAGTGTAATTTTTAATTTTCCATGCTTTAAGATATAACATGTGTATTTTTATATAGAAACGAAATGGTTCCACTAATATAAAATGAGAGTATTTGTCTCCAGGCTTCCAAAATACCACATATCATTTGGTATTTTATGCCATGTATTTTTTACGAATCACTCCTTTTTAATGATAGAACCGGAACTTCGATCTCACATATCTGGACCCAGACCGGCCTGAGATATTTACATTTCAAAAGGGACTTTCTCGGTCAAAGAATTACATTGAAAAACGGCAGAACACAGTCATCCTCCTGACGTAATTTCAATTCTTCCTACAAAACGATTAAAATATTCAAAAGGCTTATTCCTTTTTTTGTGTACAAATACTTTCTAGGTTGTGGGGGGGGGGGTCTAAAAGCGAATACACTGATCAATTATCATTCGAATTTTTTTTTTTATGAGAGATAGTTTTCTCTTAATTTCTGGATTATGTTTTATCAGTATTTATATTTTATATTTTACCTGTATTTTGTTTAGACACCAATTTTGAAAGTTAAATTTTATAATTGATAGTGTAGTTATTCAATAATTAAGAGTAGTCCTCTCAAATATATGTTTACATTGAATAATTGGAGAACTAGTTTTTGCACAGTTCAGTGTTTGTACCTATTATTAAAAGTAGAATCCCCCTTGATATTTAGCCATGAGCAATGGACTTGAGGGATATTTTATTCACTTTGTGAAATAGTTTCTAATTTTAGAAGGTATTCCGATATGCAATATTTTATCGAGTACGGAGATGTTAACTTCAGTTATTAGTATATTATCTTAATATTTATTACTTAATTATAATTAATAAAAAAATATGTGATAGTATTTTCTATCAGACCATACATTTCTTACAAAACTTTTCAGTATTTCGCTATATATATGTGTGCGTGTATTTGTTAGTATAAATAAATAGTTTTTATATAAACTCAACTAATTGATTTTTTATCGTCGGTTATTATTTTTTTTTTTAAGTCTGTGTGTGTTTTTGAGAAAAAAATGGTTCAAATAGGGCAGTATAACTTTTTATATTTCAGATTTTTCGGCTATATAGTTATTTTACGAGCTTTTTGAAACCGACATATTGCAAAATATATTCTTATCTTGATATCAGTGCGGTTTTTCTCTTGCACCTTGAAAGGGGTATGATTTGTATTAACCAAAGTCAAGACAAGAAATTTTTCCATCATGACAGATTTATTTTTCCATACTAAGAATATTGATTACCAACAATATAATGAGTAATATTTAGGCATTGTGTCGATAATTTTATGATTTTTTAAAACTTTCCTTCTTGTTCTCATACAGATCACTGATGCTTTAAAGAGCAAGTAGCAACTATTTACAAACAGGTTAATTTCTTCCCAACAGATAATTATTTTGCCTGATGATAGTAAAAACAAAGTAAGTTAATGGGATATAACCTGAAACGTTTTAAAATTAAATGACTATAATGAAAGGAGTTCATTTATTCAATATTATTAAAATATATTGCATAAATTGACTCTTTGACTTTATGTCAATTTGTCGGCCAATTTAGATCTATAAATTTGAAAAGAATATAAAAATATCATTTTTTACAATTTTTGATAGAGATTCTAATAAAGATTCTAACTGTCTTCAGACTGACTTTATAATTTCAGTTCTTGATTCACATAAAATTCTAACAACACACATTTTTACTCATTCCAAATTTCTCTTTAAAATCAAAATGGTTCAATTTCAATTTAAAACTCTATTTTTTTATAAAATTATTTGTTATTTTTTTTTCAAATTATTTAATTATGAAATACGGCACTGTTATTGGAATCATTATATCCAATTTTCAAACATTCAAAAATTGATTTTTTTTTTCATATAAATCTTGTTTGTACATGAATTAACAAATGTGTAGATACATTTTCGTTTCCCCTTTTCTAAATTTATGTGATTTTTTTCCTTATTTTTTGAAATAGCACATAAATCGGATGGCAGCAACGAAAATCTTGATAACATGCATCAATTTCTTTTTTTATACGTTCAAGTCAATATATATTTTTCTTTTTTTATATGTTCAAGTCAATATATTTCTTTTCATATACTAATTGTGACTCTTCATTTTTCTTCTTTTTTATAACAATATATTATACAATCAAACTTTTCTTTCAACAAATATAATAAATATGTCACTAAATTCGAAGTAATTATCTGATGTGATATATTTGTTACGTGTTTGGTCTCGTATAAAGCGTTTGATTTATTTACTTTTGATTCAGTCGATCCATTTGAATTTTATTATAAAAAAAGAGTCGTAATTAAGGAAACAAGAAAAAAATATTTGATATTTAAAATGCTTACAACTGTAGTAGACAAATGAAACTATTTCTATTGTGATTATTAACGATTTAAAGTTAGTAATAATTAATTAATTTCAAGTCAAAAATCACATGAGGATACTACATCTCAATATTCAATTTAAATTAATAGTTTTGTTGTTACTTTGAACGTATTTCATGAAATATGAAGAGTTGGTCGTTTAGTATAGTTGTGAAATTTTCTTGTGTAAATAGCGTTGCAAAGGTTAGAAAAAACCCGGTTTAAACCCGGGAATAAACCGGGTTTTTAGGAATAAACCTGGAAAAAACCCGGGATTTTTTGGAATAATTCGGTTTTTTGGGAATAAACCTGGGAAAAAACCTGGTCTATTGGAAATAAACCCGGGAATAAACCGATTTTTTGCAACTCTATGTGTAAATAAAGACATGTGTTTATTATCATTACAAAAACCGTTGATTTTAATTTATTGTTACTTATGCTACTTTTTACTTTAAGTTAAACAAAAAGATAAAAACATATTACCAGCTATCGTAAATCATTCACGGTACATAATATTGTTATCACCAATATCGTCATCATGATGTACTCTGGAGTAAATAGCCTGGTGTCTAACATTGATCTATACTGGAAGATATTTGAAATACAAAAGTGAAATACATGGTGGAATGTATGCAGAAAATCTATCATTTCTTTTTTTTCTTCTTCTTTTTTTTTAGCCAAAGTAATTTTCTTACGACTCGCTACAATGCCTTTTATACTTATCTTTTTGACTGATATTTGACAAACATAGTAACTTGCGTCCAAGAGCCCATTTATACGGATTTATGTTCGAAAAGTTTGATCTTCATTGAGGGTTTATTTGAAGAGTAACTTGAAGGGAGAATCTCTCACAACTCGCTGCCATTTAGCCCCCCAGTCCTGATGTCGCCTGGAGGCGACACTAAAATGCACGCTTTAAATTAATTTAAAGGCTTCTAGGGTTGATAAAATTACATCTAGATGTTTTTAACGCAGATGTATATATTAGATGCATCGATATATAAACCGATGCATCTTTAGAGCAGATTTATAATAATTTAAAATTTATTTTTGCGTAATATTTGTCTCAGTAATGAGGAGGGTCATATACATCCATCTAAAACAAGCTCCCTCTGTATCCTTCTTTCTTATTGTGATACATTGTTATAAAGCCATAATAGAAACAATGTTGAAATTATTAACTCCCGTGACATCAATTTTAGGTAATTTCCTCTTTGCATTCACAGCAGTTTTTCCTAGTCTCTAGTAATATATATGGTTGTTTTGTCTGACTTGCTGCTTCAAACAAGCCATATTACGTGTCATTTCGATGGAAAGAAGATAGGCATCATGCATTTGTGGTACATTGTCTCTAAAGTTATGTTTGTACTGTTAGTTAACTAGCTTCAACAGTGTAAAAAAAAAATTAATGTCCCTATTTTGGCGACTGCAGGCATCATAATATAGAGTACTTGTTTTATGTTTTGAGTCTTTCTTTCTTTTGTAACTTGCAACAATGCTATGAATGTCTTGAGATCCCTTTTCTCTCTCTATTTCATCTCAGACGTATAAATATCCCTCATTATCATTATAGAAAACTCCCCAAAGTTATAAGCATTTTGTTAATATGTTAAAGCATATCATAAATATGTTATTTATATGTAAATATAATTATAATAAGTTATGAATCGTGAAAGCTTTTGGAAAACGAAGTGCTTTTTGCATATCGAGTGTATAGCAATAAGTTTCTTCTGCGACTTTAATTTATCAATTTTCATTTTCTTTTTAATCTATTAATTTTCTGAAATTGGAGCTCTCTTTCAGATTCAAGAATTTTTCTGGTGTTTTTAGTTGAAAGAATGATTTATATGTCGGTGCATGATGTACAGTTGTCTGTTCTTGGCGGCTTGAAGTGTAAATTAAGCTTTGTGCTGGAGACTTAATAAAATTTATCTTTCATGAGTTTCTTGTTCTTTGTCGCGCATTCACCTCGAGGAAGAAGACTGAATTTTTTTTCCATTGCAATAAACTTTTCAAGAGAAAGGCTGTCGGTACATTACTATTCATTTGTTATGGCGGAGATAGGGTGTCATCAAGAACAATATCATTTTCATTTATAGTTTAACTACATGATGATTCACGAACGTTTATTTTCCATCGGATGTTTTGTAATCGCTATTCATCTAAACTACAACTTTTTTGACAGCAATGAGGTAAGATTTAGACAAGAATGAACAACAGATGAAAGAGTATCACATAGATAAATGGATTTGATTCAGAATGGTTGTAAAGGTTTCTTGTATTAATTCACCAATTGTGAATGCAGATGCACTCTAAGAGAAAGAATATGAACTATTATAGAATTTAAATACTATGGAAATAGGTAAAACACAATTCATTTCACCTTATACAAGAACTATTTCATTTGTGACATTTATACTCGGTTCTACTATGGTTTTGAGCCTCGTATTTAAAATGCAATTTCTACAAGAAGTATTTTTCGTTTAGAAACATACACATTTTTTATTTTAGACAAATTGGTAGTTTTAGATAACTACAAACATGCTTTTTTTCTTCAATTAAAAAAGAAAATTGAATGCAAATTTCATTATTTGACAGGATTTGTTTTTTATAAGTATAAAAAAAAACATTTTTTATTTTCATACTAAAATATTTATTTTTTATGCTAGAAAAATTATTATCTCAACCGTTAATAATTAGGAAAAATATTAATAATCCCTTTTAATGCATTGTTAAGTAAAGAAATCGATGCCGTATAAAATCATGATTTTTTTTTCAGAAAACATAAATGATACGATAATCATTTTTACATCATTACTTACTAAAAATGTAAAAATTTTATAAAAAACAATAAAAAATGTTGTCACATTTAAATTATGACCGTATAACTTTCAAAGATTAACATATTTTTTGTTCAATAAAAAGAAGCACTTAGAAGTGTTTTTGAAGGTCTATGGTGCATAATTATATTTAATAAATGAAATTGTTTTTTTGTTACTACATTTTAAATTAAATCATTTTAAATAAAAAAAAAAACGTTTCATTGAAGAATATATAGTCAACAGATTTAGTGTAGCCGATTTAATCGATTAAAACTTTAATACTGAGAAAGATCACATTTCTACAAGGATTTAGATTTTTATTTATGATTGTGATTAATAAATTAGCTGCGCCAATATTTGAACTTAAATTATAATAATTTCCATGAACTAAATTAATCATTCTATGATCCTGGGAACAGTAAATTTTACCGAATCTTTAATTTTTTATAAAAAACTTTGCAAAAGTGTAGCGAATCGTAAAATTTCCAGAAAATGGATTAAGTAATGATTAACTGCATATATCGTACCAATGATACGATGCCATTTGTGTTTGCATGGATCATTAGATTGGAGATGCAACTCAAATTTCATAATAGGTCTTTTTAACTACTATACTTTAGTGTAAATATCGCTCTCTAACTATAAATAACATTTGTTTTGAATACTTTACAACAGATTTCAAAAATGTTTATGAAATCGGTTTGCCTGTCTGTCTCGCTATTCTCTAACCCGCGTAGATATACTCCAAATATCATTTAAATGAAATAGGCTATCTAGGATTATTGGCTGGAGCATTCGGTACATAGAATAAAAAATGATTCATTGAGAGTTTTTTTTTCTTTTTTTACAGGTTATTCTAAAAGTTTCATTTCGATAAATAAGGAAAAAATATTCTAATAATGTTAGTTATCTCAAACATAGTGAAACTCATATGCGTCACTGAGGATGATGACAATTTTTTTCATCATGAAATAGAATGCATGACAATATCTTTCCTCATTACACTGTAAAAAAAAATTGGGAAAGTTACAAAAAATTTTCTAGTAGAATTGTATTCCAAGAACTTTTTATGTAACGGCAACAATAAAAATTCATGTAACAGATACAGATTTGCACTTTGAATCAAACAAATTTTAAGGTTACTAAGAATTTTTTTGGGAAATCGTATTCCAAGAACTTTTTAAGTGACGATAACGAGCATTATAGATAAAATTTTAGTAAAGTTACCAAAATTTTTGTAAATTCTTTTGTAAAGTTACAGATGGTTTTAGTTTTGCTTACAAGTTTTGTAGATTGACATCATTTTCTTGTACAGTGTACACATAAAATTTTAGTAAGCGTAAGAGATTTCGGTTAATTTAGATTACTAAGGTTACAGATTTTTTTTACAGTGTATATATAATGCATGACAATTATGGATTCTATAGAGATATAAGGAGTATTATTCAATTCATAAAAACCAATTGAAGAAATCAGCTTTCAATGTATTTTAAAGATGTTACACTGTCTGAAATATACTGGAATGGAAAAGTATCACTAAGGTGAAGAACAGCAAATTTAAATAGAAAAAAGAATATGTGGTGTTACACGTAGAAAACACACGTATTACTTAACTTGTGACACTATTAATTTGTGGCACTAATTTTATTATTGTAAACTTATGCATAAACATATTGATACGGAGGACATATTGATTTAAAAGTTCGAGGAAAAGTTGTACAAAAAAATTTACTCGCAATAGTTCACAGTATCGAAGCATATCTACCGTCAAAGTAGTGACCTTGGGCGAAGATACATTTCTGCAACAGTTCTTAAAAATTCTGAAAGCACCGCTGGAAATCATTATATCATTTTTCCTAAACTTCCATAAGGCCTCCTGCGATGTTGTTCTTACTTCATCTGATGACGAAAATCGGCATCTCTGTAAATGTGTTTCATTGATGAGAACAGGTAAAAATCAAACGGGGCTATGTCCAGTTGATAGAGCGTGGTGTGAGGAAGCACATTAGAGCGAGTTTTGAAGAGGAGTTGTTTTACTAGTTGGTATTGATGTAATGGTGCACTGTAAAATAAATCCGTTAAATTTAAGGCAATAACTGCAGGCAGCAATATTGCCTGCAGTTTCTCCGTAAAAATTGCACCAAAATTAGATTTTTTAAAAACTATTTCATCTAAATTCACTGCGTTTTTTTTACGGCAAAGAATGCTGGAAACATTTCTGCCAGCAATTTTTGCAGTAAATTTAACGAATGTTTTTAGTGTGTGCGTTGTCAAGCAGAGGGTATTAGTGCCCCAGCGAAGGTTTTCCAACAAATTTATCGTCTTTGAGGGATTCTCGGCTCTCTTTAAAACATCAATGCCATTCATAAACTTTGAGTTTCACTATAGTAGATTCATCGTACACCCATCTTAGCATTTTTTAAAGTTTTCATTTGTGTTTTACCTAAATATTGGCATAAGCTAATGCTGCAAAAATGACCAAGAAAAACCATTTTTGTTGCATCACACGACAAAGCTAACTAACTTTTGAAGATATCATCTGTGCGTGCAGTTCGGTCACATGACATGGGCTAAAGCAACATGTGTAAGTAATGTAGGGTTGAGAGAAAACATTTCCAATGGTTTTACTTGAACCACTTTCTTTTGTTATGAAGAATGATTGCATTCCTCGAATTTTTGAATCGTACTACGTAGTTAGGTTATAAGAACACTAAAAGTTATTAGGGTATATTGCGTTTAATTCAGAAAAAATACACAGGTGTGCAAAATTAAGGACGAAAGGGTTTTTCGAATGTAACGTCACTCTGAAGCTTTTCACACCGACCAAAATCATACAATCCGATCTTCAGGATGTGATTATATGGGACAAGTGACAAAAATTATCTAAATAAAGAATCATAAGGCTACCAAAGCACTTTATTGAATAGGTCACGAGGAGCACAGATTTAGAGAAGACAGAAACGTCTATCTTACAGGCACCTTACATGTAAAATTCACTCTTTAACAGAGAATACGGTTACCCCTGACTGCAATACAGGATTTACAACGTCTGTCCATGTTCGCGTCGAGATTGTCTAACAGATATTGAGGCATCGAGTTCCATTCCTCTTGTAAATTGAATATCAGTTCCTTAAACTTTGCTGGCGCCTGATCACATTATGACAAACGTCTCCCGAGGAGATCCCATACGTGTTTTATGGGATTCCGGTCTAAGGAATTAACAGGCCAATCTCTGCGATGGATATCTTCACTCTACTAGAATTTTTTGATAGCCACTTTATGATGAGGAGGGGCCGTTATCGTCAATGAAAAGGAAGTCCGTATCCACAGCACCTCTAGACAGATGTACATGAGGCAAGAGAATTCCGGTGCAAAAGGGGCTACTAGACAGTGAACATCCTTGGAAGAACAGCTCCATGCGGCTACCAAGTATGATACCATTCCAAACAAGAAGTCTGGTTCCTCCAAAACAGTCCATTTCTATGATTATTGGAGGGCTAATTACGTGTCCCCTGCTTCTATGGACACTTCGATAATCACTCATCATACTAAATCGGCTCTCATCCGTAAACAGTATTCAGCCCACTCTTGCTGTGTCCATGTCATCTATTCTTGGAACCACAGAAACCACCGGCGTCTCCGATGCGCAGACGTTAACGGTACATACTATGCTGTTTGTCGTACATGTAGAACACCTTTTTGCAGTCTCTCTGTCATGGTAAAAGGTGATATCCGATGTTCAGATGAAAAGCATTGTTCATTGAAACAAGATTCTTTTTTATTATAAAATCTATTTACTGATTGTATGCTGTAACAATATACATTAATACAATGTATGAAAACAATAATGCTATTAAAGGGACACATTTCGATTGCGTTAATTTCTGCAAATATGTCAAATATTATTTATTACTCTTTTTTGTAAAACGACAATTACAAATTAATTAAAACCGTACCATTAAAAGCTGAAGAACATATAAACAAATGTTTTAAATTATAAATTTCTAAAAACATTTTTACATAGTTACTATAAACATTCTTTGCTTATAATTACTCAAAATTATAAAAAAATGATTGAAAAAAGGAATGTTTTTGTTGAAATTAAACATATTTGACATTTTTGTGTAACAGCTAGCTGTTTATTTCTAAGGAGATTTAACCTTTCGCCGGGTTTGCAAATTTTCATCACATTAGCGGGCGCGCGTTGTAAATTGTACAAGAGGCGAAAAACAATCCATTATTGCCACTTTAATTTAATTTTACAAATAATTTAACTTACAAATATCATATAAGTTATGTCTGATCACAATTTATTCCCCATTACACTTATTTTATTATAGCATAATAATGCAGAAATTTAGATGTATAAAAAACTACTTGCTACTACAATCATAAATATTAGAAATTAATAATGAATTACTAAACAATAATTATGTAATTTAAGATTTACAGAATTAGTCGTATATTTCATCTATATTAGTCGCTTCCCATATCTAGCATAAGATTTACTTTTTAGAAGGGAGTTTACAGATAAACCTTGCGCATTTTATGCACAGTTAGCAGATTAAAATGGCAGGTGTAGCTAATTGCGCCATCTGAATTACAAATAAATTTTAGAAACTGGGTAAAGCGATTCAATAAATGAATACAAACAGTTATTTAAATACACTATTGCATGAATTCCTTTTTAAAGAAAAAAGAAAGAGAATGTTGTACATTTTACAACGGCGCGTCTAACGGAAGGTTAATAAAATATATTCTATTTTAATTGCATAAGGAAGAACATTTATTTACTGTAATTATTATCTGGGAACTGAAACAGTCACTTACATTTATACGTGAAAACAAGAGGACACAGTTTTTCCTTAAGAAAATTTCCTACAAACACCTAATGGCCGTAAATATCTGCAAAACTCAACACAAAACAAAGCAAAAGTAATCCCGGGAAGTGTAATCTAGCACCTGTAATTTGTTTTCCTTTTTTGGGCAATGATTGTTACTCTTGGTCTGCTATTCACATTCCTTATTTGAAGTGACTTGAAGAAGAAGGTAAGGAATTTCCTCTTTTGTTGATTCGGGGCCAGTATTCTTTTTTTTCTAGTACATTAACTTTTTTATTCAACTAATGGCATTTTCTTGTTACTATGTTTAGGTTTTTTAAGTTGAAAGAACTCAGATATCAAGGTTTTTCTGTGTAAGCTTCCAAATATTTCGGATGTGAACATAGTTTACGATTTCAACAGAACAAATTATTAAAAAATATATATTTATGCTAAATTCTTCATATTTTCTAAAAAGTAAAATTAAGCTTTAATATTTTTTATGTAACTGGAATTGTTGTTTACAGAACACGTAATCACATACATACTTACATGCACATACACACATATATATATTAATGTATAAAACAAGCCAACACAATGCATTTCATTATAAATATGTGTGTGTATATTAGAATTAACATATTATGATTTATTAAAATTTGTAAATAGAAAGTAAAATTGTATTATTGTAAATATCTGGTAAACTCTACACAAAACAAAAGAAGAGTAATCCTGGGAAGTGTAATCTAGCATCTGCAATTTGTATTCCTATCTTGGGCAATGATTGTTACTCTTGATCTGCTTTTCACATTCCTTATTTGAAGCGACTCGGGAAAAAAATAAAGAATTTCTTCTTTTGTTCGTGCGAATGGAGCAATTTTGTTTTCTTTGACATCAACTGTTTTATCTAGTTAATATCATTTTCATGTTTTATTTAACTCTTTCGGGTTCGAATTCCGTTTTTTCATTTTTTGAAAAAATTACTTTTACGCTAATAATATTAACACTAGCTATCCAAATAGACTATATAGTGTTTAACGAATATTTTATTTTTTGAAACACATCGAATGTCATTGTTTTGCATACTGTTTAATTAATATTCATATGACAATAGGCTAAGGAAGAATTTTTGGAGATGTTTGGGAAATAATACATTACAATAAGATTTAACTTATGTTACAACTTTCTAATACGTTTTAGGCTCCATTACACATGATTATTTTAGGAAAATAACTTTTATTTTAAATTTAAAGAGTGAAATATATTTTTAAAATAAAAGAATTGCAAGCTGCGCAAAGAGAAGTAAACAAATAATAATAAATAAAATTATTACTAAATGCCTTAACATAAATGAAGTCATGAGATTAATGCATTTACGTATACTATTATTACTACATATAAATTGCAGCAAAAGTATTTCTCAAAACAAGATAATAGTCCTTTAAAAGACATATACTATTAATAGTACGCCAGACCCTAAAGGTTAAATTTACAATTTTCTATAAAAAATATCGCTTTGTTTTTTTGTTTTTTTTCGCATAAAATCAAAATAATCTAAAAAGTGTATTACTTTTATTAAAATCGTATTAGATAAATTTAAAGCATATATATGTGTTGTTTTTTAATACGCACTTTAAATACACAAAGGAATATTAATTACAATTATATTGATTAATATAAAAAATATAGTACGTAATGTTGAGTTTAGCATTTTAATGTTTTTGCTCATGTGTACATACACTCAATAAACATACACATACACACATACAATAAGTACTTAATGAGCAGTGAATCTCATTTCAGAAGATCATGTTTCTTTTAAATTAAAGATATACTATTTTTTTTTTTTTAAACAAATCTTGTTTAAAAGGAACTCACGCACAAAAACGACTATATATTTTATAAATTTATAAAAATATTAAATTCAAAATTTATTTAACAAACTATATGATTAAGTTCTATCAACACAAAATCCATGATTATTTGTATATTGCACAGATATATGTGTAGTCATCTGTAATTCACACATTGGGCTATGTATTTCAGAATTATCTGATAACTTTTTAGACACTTAAACAGCTTAGTGTGATAACATGAAAATGCACAAAACAATATGTGTTTAGAAATTAACATACCAGGCGTGTATTTATGACCACACCTGTATTAGGTGCTAATGTATGCATTTATTTTCTTGAGTGTAAAACTTTTAATGTACATTCCAAATCTACGAGATATTTAATAAAAAAATCAAATTACATATTTAAAGCCAACAAACCTTTTTAAAACATTCTTGAACTTATAACAAAATAAATCTAAGTGTATTGCGGGATACTTTCATAAATTGTGAAGAGAGAAAACATATATCTTTTTTTTATGTTAAATTATTTGTAAAATTAAAACAATACAGCAATAACTGAATGTTTTCCTCCTGTTGTACAATTTGCAAAGCGCGCCTGCTCATGTGTTGAAAATTTTTATGCCCGGCGAAAGGTTAATTAAGATATAATAAATAAAATTTTATTTATCAACGTTTTGCATTCTACAAATCTTTATTCAGTATTAAATAGGTAAAAATGTATAATTCATGATAATAAAGAATGATTTTGTATGATTTATATGATAGTTACATTAATATACTATCAATTAGCTTGCATATTTATAAAAGGACACGAAAACACCCATTTAAATAGCAGTACACAGATATCAAAATATCGTATAATGTCAAGAAACAACTTGCAAAATTAAGCATTATTAATTTAGCATTACTGGAATAGATTAATGTTTGTTATTTCTTTTAATGTATTGATACATAGTGATATTTCTTTCCATCTTAACCCTTCACTGCATGGTGTGCCATATATGGAACATAGCGATAAAACCCTTCTATTTTCCTAAGGATCTTAAATTTAGGTTATCTAAGCTTTGTGGCATATGTACCTCGCTAGTTATAAGGCTTTTATTTCAAAAAAAAAAAATCCAGTCTGCGTCGTACACAACAGTTGAATTTGCTTCAATTTTTTCACCCCAAAATATTGAAAGTATCGCAAGATAAAATTTTTGACATTCGAGTATATCATATATTTTTAATTAAGGTTGCTTAAAACTAAAATATTTCAGTACATCAGCTTGAAATATTGTTTTTGTGTTTGTGTCAGATAGGGAACTTAGAGCATAACGCTCATAAAACATTCTAATAAAAATGGAGCGCAAAGGGCTAACGCAAGGTTAAATCAATGCAATATTATTTGCATCTGATAATGATGATCAGTCTTTTGGAGTTTCTGATGATAGTTGAGGTAATTCAAGATACATTCCAGCTGAAAATAATTGAAAATGCTATCTCTTCATATGAATCAGACATTGACTGCAACAAATGTGAACCAAGAAATTGGTTCAACTGCCACAGGAAATACGTTTTCGTAATTAATATTAAAGTAATTTTAAATTTCATTAAAATTACAATACATAACAGTTAAAATCAACAAGTGAAATTTAACAATATTGAATTCAGGTGTTTTTCCACTGGCCAGACATTGTTATGTGCCGGGAGTGTATATGGAGGGGAGGGGTAATTAAATTTCTAAACTAAACAAATTATCAAATTATCAGTGTAAGTACATGTAAATGTTCTACGAATGCTCCCTTCTCCCTGACACTGAATTCAATGCTGAATATATATAATGAGAAGCATCAATTTAGAGAAAGCTTGTTTTTTTTTTTTAGTGCTGCAGGTATCAATGCTGGAGCAAGTGTTGATAGAAAAATGTAACAAAGGAAAGACAAATACCTGAAGTGCAAATAAAATATAGAGGAAGCAGTTCCTTAAGTTTTGAAATTATAGCTCTGGAGACCCCCTATCAGTTTTTGTCCTTTTTTTTTACCCGAAACTTTTGAATCTTATTTCAGAAGAGAGACGTAGATACAGCATAGTAAAGGATTTTTCATAAACTTTACAGGTTTCCATTACGGATATTTATTGGAGTGATGTTTTAGGAAATCAAACAATTAAAGAAACAATGTCTGTCATTGAATTTGAAAAAAAAATCTGACAATTTTCACGTTTTAATGACAATACTAAAGAAATTCCCAAAGGCGTGAAAGGCCGTGATAATTTTTTTGAATTAAGGTCTCTAATAGAGTGCATCAGGGCAGTGGGATATATTACATACCACCTGATTTGAATCAAGATTCACAACAGGAGCTTTTAATTAAATTTATATTTGTAACTTAGGAGAAAAAAAAGTTTCAAAATTGATTTTTTCGTTTTAACTTTTTTTTCGAATAATGTCGTGTGAATTCAACAATATTGAAAAATAAATTCTAACCCCTCATAGGATTAAATACCTGCAATAAAATCTTTATATACATTACACTATTTTGTATATGTAATATACCAGTAATGTGAGCTTCTTGCCACATTTGGTATAAAAATGAAAATATCGCATTTTGTTCTTTGGAACACAAATGGCACATACCACAAAAATCCATATTAAAAAAATATATATGAAGTGAGAATTTTTTTTATTATTTTTCCCGCATTTGTGACTACCTAATGTAATCAAAATAATTTTTTCATGCAGAAAGGAAAAATCATGCAGTGAAGGGTTATTTGGATTTATTGGATCTCACAAAAATGCTTTCCTTCGTCAGCAGAATAAAAAATTATATCGTTTTTATTCACATGTATTTCTTCTTAGTAAATGTGTTTCTTTTTTGATAAAGTATTGACAAGCACTTTTTTAAGCTCTTACTTTTTTAAAGTCAATTCAGCACAGATGTCACATATTTGCACGTGTATTTTCCCCGCCAATTTGGCAAAATCTGGTTTTTGAATGCAAGTTACAAATTCCGTGCTTGTGATTTGGTATTGTAATACGAAAATAAAATGAAAAGCGAAAAAATGAAAGCGATTCTAGTATTTAAACAAGTAAGAAAAATCATGCGTTAAGTATAGGTTATGAAGCACTTTCCAGCACTCCATGCAATCTTTAACAAAACTTCGTTATTTAGGTAAATAAGGATATAAATCCAAATATAGCGAAATATGTATTCAAGTACTATTGAACAGCCCTGTATTTGATATGTCAGCTAATATACGTACTATATAATGGGAAAACTTAGTTTAGCGAAAAAATGCCTAGAAGCTCGGAATTTCTCATTCAGCAATTTATACTAATAGATGGAAACGATGGAATTGATTACTTTGCTCAAGATGGATTAAGAAAAAAACCAAAGTTTTTTATCTATAAAATTTTTTTAAATAATATTGGTAAATATGTGGATATTAAGTTGATTACTTTGTTCAGCCTTGTAGCTTGCCTGGTACCTTTATTATAAATCAGTGTTAAGCTAAAATTTTTCACACACATTTTTAATAATTTATGCTCAGATTCAGTAAAGTTGACGAGCTCGTTTGGTAGCCCTGAATATAAACTATAGCATTTATACGCATCACATAATATGCATAAATTTAGTGAAGCTTATACGCGCATATCATACTTAAAGTGCATTTCATCCATCCATCAGCCATCATCGGATTCATATACAGTACTTCGGAAAGAATGTACTATTTGAAATCTTTTGTGTGTCCCTGTAAATCCTATGTACTTTATATTAGAGAAGGCAGTATCGTATAATTTGTAATAAGCCTCATTGACATACATCAATTTTATCATGCCTGAAGCAGTTTAATATATTAAAAATATGTCACACACAATTCCTCCCTTAACCATATCTAATGGAATTTTTTGTGTGGCCCTGTAAATGAATAATAGCTATATTTCACCTTATATTTTATAGAATGCATTTTTTAATGCACCTCGTAAAAGCATATAAATTTTAATATGTTTGACAGCGTATAACATCATTAAAATTCCTTTGAAACGATTTTTTCCCCATAGGCCGTAATATAATGGGAAAATTTTAACTCTATCTGTAGATAAACTAATCATGGTAGAAACTTCATTTTCAATAGGGTTTGTGCTAGGATAAGCGTCAATAACGTCCTAAAATTTCATGGCAATCCAAGCATAATTACGTGAGTTTCAACGCGGACAGACGGCCAGACGACCAGACAAACCAAATTCATAAGCACTTTTCAACTTTGTTGGAAAGTGCTGAAAAAAGGTAAAATAAATAAATATTTATATAATATGTAATAAAAGTAATTTAAAGAATTAAAATAAAAGATAACATAAATTTAACAGAAAAGGAAAAAACAAATAACCAGGTTTAAATAAAAAACTTAATAAAGTAAGAAACAGTAAATAATCATAAATCGTAATTATATATTATAATAAATCGTAAATGTTAATAAATCGTAAATATCAATAATTGCCGAAACGTCAGTGAAGGCTTACTTTGGAGACACGAAATTTTTTTGTGTCTGTCAGTTTGTCAGTCTGTCTGTTCCGCGATAACTTCCGTAAAAAGTATCCGATTGGCTTGAAATTAAGTGGGCATCTTAGTGATTCATTTGTTCGGAAAATATAGAATATTTTATTTTGCGCAATAATGCTTTTCTATGGCTAATCCAATGATTTTTAATTTTTTTCTCTTGAGAGAAAATGTCACATTTCATTAAAGAAATTCAATGATAAGGGGATACTGAAATTTACCAGTTAAATTATTCGTATTGTTTTGAAATTTTGTCTACACTATTGTCAGATTTTTTAAATTATTACTATAAATTTTGGAGTTTTTTTAATAAATGTGTTCCAATAATATGAACCAATTTGTTTTAGAGATTTACTTATTTCAAATGTATTTATTTTATTTTATTTATTTTCTCTTAATGGTTGCTTAGCAACCATTCATCATAATCCTTATTTTTATAATGTTATAAATTTGAATGCGCGTACAAAATTTAAATGAAGTCAACGTCAAAACTGATGAATTAATATGTTTGTATCGTTGTGTATAACTATATCATAGCCCAGAAAAGAACATAGACTATGTTTTATTAATTTTATTCACATATTTTCCTTAATAATTCAAAATTTCCTTCTTTTTCAAGCAGAATTAATAGCAATTTTTTAGATAAAATTTAACTAATTTCCTTTATCGTTGCCAAAAAAATCAAAATATGGAATAATTTTTCAACGGCAATAAGTTTCAATTGAGCAATTTCCATTCGAAAAATTAAACTAAGAAAAAATAAATATGACGTTAGAATTAAAATTAAAATAAATATAGTACTTTGTTAAATATTAAACACGGAAATTTGTTTCGTTAATAAGAATTTTTCTAACAAAAATGGGGGCATTATTAGAAGTAAAAGAAATGAAAAATAATTATATTTTTAAGAATTATTTCACCTGATAAAATTTGACGTCATAATTGAAATAAAACAGGTATTTTATAGTAGTCGTAAAAAATATTAGCAACATGGATAGCAATAACTCATGGATAATGACGTCATTTCCGAAACTTCAGTGAAGGCTTATTTTGGCGACACAAAATTTATTGTTTTCCGCCTGTCAATCTGTTCTGCCTGTCTGTCCGCGATAACTGCCACAAAATGCAATCAAAACCTCTTTTTTTTTCGGAAACAAAATTGTAAAACCCTAGATTACTGAGTTTACACTTTCAAAAGTTCCTGATAATCAGATTTAGGTGTTTGTGGTGGGCAGGTACGTAGAAGTATGAGGATAATGAAAAATGCTTATTAAAACTGTTACTTATCCTTATAAATCAAAATGTATGAAAAAATACAAGATATACGATAACCATTAGCAAATTGATAGAAAGTTACAAATTTAAGTATAAGGAGACTACGGGGGGTTCAGGGGTGCTCCGCCCCCCCGAAGAAATCTACTGTGTTATAATAAAAAAAAATAGTATATCATGAAAATTTCAAAATATCCTAACATAATTAAAACTTTAATTTAACGCTTTTGATGGCTGAAAACTTCTTATTCTTATTTTATTCTTATAAATAATCATGTAATTTGAAAATTTTAAATAATAGTTTCCAGGAAGTTGAATATTACCCAAAGTGCGTTAAAAAAAATGATGTGCAAAGCTGAAGTTGAGGCTCCTGATCTGCAGATTTACTAGTTATAGCTATGTTGAATGTATGCAGTTGCATCATTCATTAAGCACATTTGGCACAGATGTCATACACGCAACGCATTTGCACGTGTTTTTTCCGCACGCCAATGTAGCATTGTGCATCTGTGCCAAGGACAAAATCCATTTAGTAAGTTTATAATAATTGTTAGGGAAATAAAAGAGGAAAAATTAAAGATTTCAGTGAAATATGTGCTGATTAAAAGATACAACTGCGTGCATTCAATATGACTATAAGTATTAATGTTTACGATTTATTGTGAAAACTATATTTACTCATTTGTTACTTACTAAGCTTATAATTTATAACTGTTTATTTATTAGCCTCCGATGCTATTTCTTTCAGACAAGCTAAAAATGTCGTGTCATCAGAGATCTGAATTTTCTATTCAACCGATTTTCATAATTATTTTTTTAAATGAAAGCTATTTATTTGTAGTTGTGCCCATTTTAGATATTTTTTAATTTATTTCCATTTTTATATTTTATTTTTAATTTTAAAAGCTTTTTCATGACATTTCTTTAAAATGGTGGCAACACAGTTTAGCTTTTCTCTCTTTAATAAAAATTTATTTTCCAAAATGATTGCATATAATTGTGCACTAATTGAGGTTAAAAAAATATATTTACTGAGAAATAATATTAATAATGTAAATAAAATAACAGAAAATAATTTATGATAAAAATTAATGTCTAAATCAAAATTAGAGAAATTTCAAATGAGGAAAATGATGTCATTCAGCAACCAGATAAATGGGAATGACAATATTATTACTGATGCCTTTTTCATATTACTAATAACAGTAACTTTTAAAAAACATTTGAAGAGAAAATGACGTCCCTATTTAAAACATCGCATTTTTACTCATAACGATATTAGGTACTACTCTGTTATACCGTCGACCAATTTCGCCAAATTATACAAATCGCCAAACTAATAGCCAAATTATACGTATTGACATAATTTTTATTTTAAATAACGAAAAAAAACAAATTATTAGTAGAATATTAATAAAATATTAATAAAAAGTCGAAATAAAAATCACTTAATGACATTTTAAACACATGAATCGTATTTATGTCATTGAATGTGAAAATCACGATCATCCATTATTGGCATTTAATCTTATAGTTTGGCGATAATTTTTTGGTCGACGGGATAACCTAGTAGTACCCGATATTACATTTCAATATTTCTTTTCATTATGGAAACTGAGATTGAGTTTTTACTTTCAGATGACTTAAGTTTGTGAAAATAATGTCACAGTAAAAATGAATAAGTTTTTTTTTTTTTTTTTTTTTTTTTTTTTTTTTTTTTTTTTAATAAAACTATTTTTCTGTGAGTGCATATAAAATAAAATTTCTGGATTTCGCCGGCACTCAGATTACAATTTTAACTGAAGATGTGCGAATATTTGCATGCAAAATTGTAATTGGCAAAATTGACATTTACTTTGTAAATATATTTATTATATATTGATTCAATAATGTAATTACTTTTGCTTTTTTTAAAACCAAATCGATCGGGACTTTTAAACATTTCATTCGTCGAATTCGACGGGATTCCACTCGTTTTATTGTTAAATTGCATTTCCTTTTATTCAGAGTCTATAAAAAAGCGTTTAAACTAAAGAAAAAATCCGTTTTTGATGAATCTAGTCAAAGAAGAAGTAGCACGTCAAATTATATCTCTTTATTATTCCGCAATTCCAATGTCTCAGAGAGAAATTGCTAATCAATTGGGTATTTCACGCCGTTCTGTTTACTATTATATTGACAGACACAAGAAAAATGAAGTTAGTTCATTGCAATCTAAACGCGGTCACTCTTCTAAAAAACCTTTATCGATTTTTTTTTTCTTTTTACCTAATCGGAGGCGAAACTGAATTTTGCAATGGCAGAATCTACATTCAACTTGTTCTTTATTTTTTTTATTAAATTCATGTTTATTTACTGATATTTTTTATTTTAATTCTTGAAATTATTTTTATTATATACAATACCAATAATTATTTATATCATACTATCATTTATTTACTTTTATTTCCTTTTTTAAAATACTAGACTCTCTTTTATTTTTTCACGTCATCCTACTTTTATATTGCAATAAAAAATCAAGTGCTGTTATTGCATGCAATTTGTAACCCAGATTCAAAAACAAAATTTTTGCCAAATTGGCGTGCGGAAAAAACATGTGCAAATGTGTTGCGTATATGACATCTGTGTCGCACATTTTACTGAAATCATTCATTTTTCCAACAATTGTTAAAAAATATTGAACGTTTTTTTTCTTGGCACAGATGTGCTTTGCCAAACAGTCGGAGGGAAAAAAACACGTGCAAATATGGCGCGTATATGACAAATGCCACCAATTCATAAAATTTTAGATATATTTGTTTTCATCTAATTTGAATTTTTTAAAGTCTGCACTTTTTATATATTTTAATATATTACAATTCAAATATCCTTCTATAGTAAAAAAACTAGCCTTAAAAGGAATGACTCCTAGAATGATGCTGATGTGTAAGACTTCCGGAAATAACGAATCCGGGCGGACCACTCCTTCCGTGAGTCGAATAGACCAATCAGGAAAGGGCCCCGTCTATGCATCACCGTATGGGTTACCATAAAGAAGGAAAGGTTACCATCGCCAACAATCGCCAACTTGGCGATACATCGCCAAATTTGGCGACCAAAATTAGTCGCCAAAAGTGACGCCAACTTGGCGATAGCTGTAATATTTCGCCAAATTTTTAATTTCTTTTCAACACCAGTCGTGTGACACATGATTTGAAAGGTCTGCAACTGCTTAATGATATTATGGATGTCTTGTGTGTCAGCCCCACACTCTGCTCCCCCCAGGGGGGGCACATTTTTAATTTTTTTACAACACCAGTCGTATGCACATCATTTGAAAGGTCTGCAACTGCTTATTCATATTATGGATGTCTTGTGTGGCAACCCCCCACTCGCCCCCCAGGGGGGCACATTTTAAATTTATTTACAGCACCAGTTGTGTGACACATCATTTGAGAGGTCTGCAACTGCTTATTCATATTATGGATGTCTTGTGTGTCACCTCCCACTCTGCCCCCCAGGAGGACACATTTTTAATTTCTTTACAGCACCAGTCGTGTGACACATCATTTGTAAGATCTGCATCTGCTTATTCATATTATGAATGTCTTGTGTGTTACCCTCCCCCCTCTGCCCCTCAGGGGGAGCACATTTTTAATTTTTTTACAACACCAGTCGTGTGACACATCATTTGAGCGGTCTGCAACTGCTTATTCATACCATGGGGCATTGGCGAGCGCAGCAAGCAGGGGTAGTCTACAACTTGGAATCGCGAAGCAATTACGCGGGGTGTTGGCGAGCGTAGCGAGCAGGGGGGCGGAGCCCCCCTAGTGTCTTAAAAGTAAGCGAGATTTTTTTTGATTGTTCAATGTCAAATAAATACAATTTTTATTCGAAATCTTTTTTAACATACATGACGTCATAAATAATTTACAAAAAATACAAACATATTAAAAGAAAGTATGATTCAAATTACTTTTTTTTCAAATTTAAATATCTAATTCTGTAAAGCAATGAATAAAGTACATCAATCTCCCTGAATACGCTTATTATTAGCATTATTATTATTATGAGGTCTAAAATATTGTTGTTGTTTTTGTTTATTATTATTATTATTATTATTATTATTATTAATGTTATTGTTACTGTTGTGTATTATTAATATTGTTATTGTTACTGTTTAGTATCATTATTATTATTATTTTTGCTATTATTGCTCTTGTTGTTTATATTATTATTATTATTATTGCTCTTATTGTTAATAGTGTTGTTTATATTATTATTATTATTATTCCGTTGATAAATAATTACATAATATAAGCATTTTTTGTATGCTTGATATTCTTTTTTGTTTGTAAATTATTATTATTATTATTATTATTTTTTTTGAGAAATATAGCTCCTGCAGTTTATTGTCTGAGCGAAGCGAAGCCTTATACTCAGAGTACGTAACGATATTAAAAGTCAAAAAAATTCTTTCGTCAAGCAACTCTCAAAAAGTACTTGTCGGATTTTGATTCTGTTTGTACCAGTAGGTACCTATGAAGGTAATCTGGTGAAAGCACCTACTACGAAAAATTAGTTCCAAATAGTTTATAAGTTATATTTAAAAAACTGATAAAAAAGCACAATTTATTTGCATACGTCACAGAAACTTTGTGCGCGTCATTTTTCACCGGTTTGATATTTTCATAGACAACCGAACCAGAACACATGGAGTAAATAGTAATTGGCTGAGCCAAGCAAAGGCTAATACACAGCGCAGTATTACTTTCTGGACATATACAGCTACGAAACTATATTAAAAGTCAAACAAAATTCTTTTGTCAAGCAAATCTCAAAAAATACTTGTCGGAATTTGATTCTGTTTGCACCAGAAGGTACCTATGAAGGTAACCTGGTGAATGCACCTATTTTCAAAAATTAGTTCCAAATATTTTAAAAGTTATATTAAAAAAACTAATAAAAAAAGCACAATTTATTTGCATACGTCACAGATACTTGATGAGCGTCACATTATATCGGCTGGTTTTTTTCCCTTGAGATTCCAGAATTCGAGCACATGGAGCAAAGAAAATACGCAAGTATTTTTTTATTCAAGTACAATAAAATATATTAAACTTAAGAAACAAATTGGAAAATAAATCTGACCATAATACTTAGTAACTTAGTATTTGAGATTTTGCGATAATCGTTATAACAGCATTTTGCAATCGCCATTCCATTAACATTTTTTGTATTTCCCGCGTGCAAATCGAAAAAATTCTTTCGTGTTTAAATAAAATACGAGTTTAACATGCGTGCTTTAGATATTGCTTTAATCATAGATTATATTCTGTTATTTCTTTTTACATAGATTACTTAATATTATTTCTCATCAATGATGTAGTCATAAAAATAGCAGAGGATATACGCTCTAAACAGAAGGCATACGCTCAAGTCAGACGGTATATCCTAGAACGTGTGTATTAAAGATTTCTTGAGAAACAGAGGGTTTACGATGGTAATTAAAAAAATCCAGAAGGTAAACGACACATACTACCGTATACACCTACACTACATCCCATGTTTCTCATGAAGCAATCTGAGTTCTTCGGCGATTATTGCGTGACTGGACGCATTTTATTATGGTTAAATTGTCTGAAAACACATAAATGACTCAGACGTCATATACGCACTAAGTTGGCGAGCTTATAAAAAAAATGGCGATTTTATGTGTCACATGGTAACCCGTTTATTTTGTTTCAACAATTTATTTAAAAAATAAACAATAGTGGAAGCAATAAATAAACAGTTATAAATAATAAACATAATAATAAATAGAATAAAAAATGTAAATATCACAAAAAATCATAAATATTAATATTTAGAGCAATATTAAAAAACTTTCGCCAAAACAAAATTTTCACCAATTTGCGGGAGGAAATATCGTGCTACGTAGTGCGTATAAGATATTCGTACCTTATTTATATGTAAAAATAAACATTATCGTTCATCAGGTTTGTTTATGCAGCTATTTGCCACAAATCTCACTTTATAAAGTAAAAAATTGGACGAATGTTTATGAAAACGATATGGTGAAGGTAAAATTGGAAAATTACCATGAAATTAGGGCAGGTATATCGAATGCGCATCGGGTTTGAAGCAAATTTGGCGAAAATCATTTTTGAATATTAGTTACATTTATATTTTTCAATTATTTTCTATTATTTAAAAAAGGAAATAACAATAAATAAGAACACGATTAATTAATATATATGTATATATAAACTATTGGTACTTACGTATTGACGCCACCACAGCAGAACTTGCTCTAATGCGCCAATAAAGAGCTATCTTGTTGTTTGCACGTAAACAAAAATAATAGCGTCAAAAATGAGCAAAAAAATGACTAAAAGATACTAAAAAACACTAAAAAAGCACTAAAACACAAAAAATGGCGTTAAAATTTAGCAAAAAACAAGGCAACAAGGAATCCAAAAAATAACTGCGGTGACGTTAATACGTATACGTACGTATACGTATACGTAATACCAAACTTGAAAAAACAAAGTTAAAAAAAATTATTTAAAAATAAACAACAATAGCCGGATTACCCAGCCATGCAAAATATCGATATTTTGGGGCCAATTATGCGGAAGAGTTTCATATTCTTTTCTGGCTTTTTTTGGCGAGAGTTTTTATTTATTTACTTTATTTTTTGGCATTTAAATGAATAGATGTGATTTAGTGTGTATTGTAATAATGCCTCTGGGTTTCCATTTTTAATACTTTCGAACAAAGTTGAAAAGTGTTTGTGAATTCGATTTGTCTGTCCTTCTGGCCATCCATCCGCCTGACCTCGATCTAATGTCCGTAAATATATGCTTATTTTAATGCAATTGGTAAACCTTATCAAGGTTCCTTGGTAAGTTTGCTATTGTATGTGATGAATGTGGGATTAAAGTTCCTTTAGAGGAGCACCAAAAGAATTCGATTACATTATGGTCTATAGGGAAAAAACATTTACAGAGTATTTTAATGATATAAAGCTATTACAGATGAATTGAAACTGATATAAATCACCGAGTTTCGACATTCATATAATTTTAAAACCATTTATAGGGATACACAAAAGAAATCAGTTACAATACTGTGTTTTAGTAATAATTGCTGAAATGAGTTTTTAATTTTGGCATGCGCTTTAAAATTTAACTACTTTTTAGGTACGTTCATAATTTTATAAATATGTAGCACTTACAGTCCTCGTCTGATCCGTTATCTGATCCTCGTCTGATGCTGCTATCTGTTCGCATATAACATCACAAAAACTACCCAAACGAATCGTTTGAAATTTTAAATATATATTTGGTGCCGAATTTTGTTGAGTCATTTAAAATTTTAGAAAAATTGGATATATAGTTCAAATACAGGGGCAGTTAAAAGTGTTCCGTTGCATTACGGCCGATGGGCTGAAATAGATCCAAGTGCTTTTTAATTATAACACCCGTCGAAACATAAAGAAATTGATATGAATTTATGAAGAGCACTACAATATAAATTTAGTAGAATATGCCGCAGAAAAAGTACTTATTATTCATTTTCCAGGCACCACAAAAGAATTCCGAAGCATAATGGTATGAGGGGGGGGGAAGCAATATTTTTCCCAATCAAGAGATTTCATTCATAGTGTCATTTTCTCGTTTGTCATCACAAAATCTTTTAAATAATAACTTATTCAGGTAAAACTGCGTAATCGATTTCACTTGAGCGTATTTGAGCCTGCATGTTTTGCTGAAAAAAGTTTGCTCAGATTTCTAAATTACTTGTGATGACATTTTAAAATCTCAAAGCTTATGCAGACGAGATATTCAAATTTCGTGTCGTACCGTATTCTATAAGCATTGCCAATTACTTTTATTTAATGCATGCTAAAGTGAAATACTGCTCAACTTCTTGAGAAAAGAAAAGAAAGAAAAGAAAAGAAAGAGCGTTAGTAGTGGCCAGCATGCAATACCCATTTAAATCCGATTGATCATATCTGGAACACACTCAATAAACGGATCGCATTCCTTTGTTGGAGTTTTCGGGATTTTTATGTATCACTTTTTGAAGAGAGAATTCCCTAAATT
Source organism: Maratus speculifer (assembly GCA_964019185.1). Lineage (NCBI taxonomy): Eukaryota > Metazoa > Arthropoda > Arachnida > Araneae > Salticidae > Maratus > Maratus speculifer. The sequence continues at coordinate 237,954,571 of OZ025289.1, forward strand.
CTTAGCGAGACCTTCATCGCATCAATAGAAATCAGATGTAGGTATTATACTGTTATATATATTAACTATTTCGTATTAACTATTTAAGGGGTCCACACATTATATAAAAAATTCCCTCTTTCTATTCAACTATTATGATTTGTAAGATTTTTAGTTATTAAAATTGGTGTGGAGCGTCTTTTTTGATTTCTTGGCGTAATTTCGAAGAGTTCAAATTCCGATACAAGATATGCTAGTGTTTTTCTGTCTGTACTACTTTTAATGTATTGAGTACTTCCAATTTTATACCCATGCATGGCTGTGTTGAATACTTTACATAGTTTTTACCATTTATACGAATTTATATAAAATATTTTGTAATTCTATAATTCAATTTGGTAATTTTCGTCATTTGAACTTGTGGCAGTATATTGTCAATTAAAGGCAGGTCTCATTTTTTTATTTTACTTTTCGCAAATTATTATTAAATATATTTTCTCAGCAATATCGCTCAGACTAATCCCTCTGAGGGAAGTCCTAGTTAAACTATGTTTTTCAACTTTTTCTTGTTCAGGTATTTTATAGATTTATGATAGTATAATATTATAAAAAATAGGTTTTTCAATATCTTCAGCTATTTTTCTAGGTACCTTATGACGATTATCTTAAATATAAAATTTTTACATGCAATGTTCCTTTAGAATTTAATTAGCATCGTTATATGAAATTACTAGATAAATTTTCATTCAAAGGTATTATGTTCCGAGTGTACCCGAATGCAGTGCAAAACCATACAGGGGAGGTGCAGAACATTGTGAGAAATGATTGTTATATACGAACGCATGGATGGAAACGTAATTCTAATAGGATAAAGAGAAACGAAAAGAGTAAGGTCATAACAGCGAGTATAGTGTAAAATTCTTCATTACACACACAAAAAAATAAAAAGTATGACATACAAGCATAACAATTGCTGTTCAAAATTGCGGCCATTCGCAAGTATGTACGCACAGCACCAACCGAAATGGATTCCAGGACACGTTAGAAAATACCGGATTTTCAAGGATCACAGCAGCAACAATGGATTGTTTGTGCCACCAGATGCATTTCCGAATTGACAGGAGTGAGTTACTCATTTTTTTTTTCTTCATGACACCACAGAAAAAAATAAGATAAATCAGGTGATCTGGATCGGCAAACGAAGGGACCGCCACGCCTAATCCGCTTCTTTCGAAATACCTGTCCCAAATGATCAGAAACACATTCTACATAATAATATGACGCATCGTCCTGTTGCAGTCACATGCGGCTATGAGCAGGTGTAGGAACATAGGTAAGCCAATGAAGAAAGGGAAAAATATATATGTTGAATAAAAAAAAATATATAGATACAGTAAAACTCCGATCATTCGGATTAATTGGGAACAGGCCCAATCCGGTATATCGAAAATCTGGATTATCCAGAGCAGGCCTGTCCAACCTTTGAGTAACCAAGGGCGCATCTTGGCTCTTGGCTGTCAATGAAGGGCGTCATTATTTATATGATTGAAAACATGTAGCAATATTATCGCATAGTATTAGCACGCCTTAACTTTAATGCAAATAAAACGTAAACCGGTAAGTAAAAGACCCCTACAGTTTTGCTATTACGTGTACTAAATTTCAAATTCTACATTTTTTAATATGAGAAATCTATATCAAAAATGTTTGTAAGGTTAGGCGCCAGAAACTGTAATCGCGTCTTTAATAACAGTAATAATAAATAAATAAATAAATATGAAAATCAGAGATTTTGCTTCGTTTGATTTATTTTGAAGGCGTGGATTAGTTTAGTTTTATGAAAAGTGCAAAAACAGACAAGCATGATAGTGACTAAACCATATCTTATACTATAATGCGAGCAAAAATTGTGTGTGTGTGTGTGTGTGTGGGGGGGGGGGGTAAATTTTATCTCAAAAACGGCTCTAACGATTTTCGCAAAAATTTGGATTTTACCATTTTCGGGCACGAGAAGACCATTGGGCTAGGTCCCATGTTCGGGAAAATTCGATTACTGGGTCATTTTGGGTCACAATGGGTCAGGATCAAGCTATTTATATCTAGAGAACGGCTGGATGGATTTTAAGGCAATTTTGTATCCAATCGTTTTTTGGCACGAGAAAACTATTGGGCTGGGTCACATGTTCGAAAAATTTCGATTAGTGGGTCATTTTGGGGTCATTATGGGTCAAGCCATTTTTATCTAAAAAACGGCTCTAACGATTTTGACCAAATTTTATATTGTATCGTTTTGGATTACAAAAAGACCATTGGGTTAGGTACATTTTCGAGAAAATTCGGTAAGTGGGTCATTCTTGGGGTCATTGTGGGTCATGCTATTTTTATCTAGCGATTTTCTCACGCAATTTTGACTAAAAATTGCATTCTATGGTTTTCGGGCACGAGAAAAACATTGGGCTAGGTTACATGTTCGAGAAAAAATTTCAATGGGTCATATTGGGTCATTAAGAGTCTGGGTCAAGCTATTTATATTTAAAGAACGGCGTGATGGATTATAACGAAATTTTGTATGTAACAGTTTTTTGACATGAGAAAACTAATGGGCTAAATCACATGTTTGAGAGATTTCGACTATGAGGGTCATTTGTGGGTCATAATGGGTCATGGTCAACCTATATCTAAAGAACAGGTGGATCGATTTTAACGAAATTTTGTATGCAACATTTTTTTGGCACGATAAAATCATTGGACTAGGTTACATGTTCGAAAAATTTCGATTAATGGGTCATTTTGGGTCATTAAGAGTCCGGGTCAAGCTATTTATATTTAAAGAATGGCGTGATGGATTATAACGAAATTTTGTATGTGACAGTTTTTTGACATGAGAAAACTAATGGGCTAAATCACATGTTTGAGAGATTTCGACTATGAGGGTCATTTGTGGGTCATGATGGGTCATAATGGGTCATGGTCAACCTATATCTAAAGAATAGGTGGATCAATTTTAACGAACTTTTGTATACAAAATTTTTTTGGCACGATAAAATCATTGGACTAGGTTACATGTTCGAAAAATTTCGATTAATGGGTCATTTTGGATCATAAAGGGTCTGGGTCAAGCTATGTATAATTAAAGAACGGCAGGATCAATTTTAACGAAATTCTGTATGTAACAATTTTTAGAAACGAGAAAACTAATGGACTAAGTCACATATTCGAGAGCTTTCGATTATAAGGGTCATTTGTGGGTCTTAATGGGTCAAGGTCAAGCTATATCTAAAGAATGGGTGGGTCGATTTTAACGAAATTTTGTATACAACATATTTTTGGCATGAGAAAATCATTGGGGTAGGTCACATGTTCGAGAAATTTCGATTGGTGGGCCACTTTTGGGTCATTCTAATTTTATCTTGACAACGTTTCGCGCAATTTCGATTAAATTTTGTATTTTATCGTTTTCGGTCACAAGAAAATCATTGGGTTAGGACAGATTTTTGTGAAAATTCGATCAATGGGTCATTTTGGATTATAAGGGGTCAGGGTCAAACCAACTATATCTAAAAAACAGCTCAATCGATTTTATCTAAATTTTGTATCTAATGTTTTTCGGCATGCTAAAACTAAAGAGCTAGGCCACACGTTTAAGAGATTTCGATTATAAGGGTCATTTGTTGGTCATGATGGGTCATGCTAATTTTATATAGAAAATGGTACTCACCATTTTGACTATACTTTGTATTATATCGTTTTTGAGGAAGAGAAAACCATTTGGCTTGGACACATGCTCGCGAAAATTCTATTAGTGGGTCATTTTGGGTCTTAATGAGCTAAAGTCATTCTAATTATATACAATAACGGCTCAATCAATTTTACCTAAATTTGAAACAAAACGTTTTTTGTCACGAGAAGACTATTGGGCTGAGTCGCATGTTAAACAAAATTATATTAGTGGGTCATTTCGCTTCATTGCTGAATGCTGCCAAGCTAATTTTACCTAAAAAATGGCTTGAACGATTTTGATTCAATTTTATATTCTACTGTTTTTGATTACCTGAAGACAATTGAGCTATGTCACATGCTTGATCAAATTTGATTAGTGGCTCATTTTGGGTAATACGGGTCAGGGTCACGAGAATATGGCAAAAGCCAATAACTTGGTGATATTTGACAAAATATTGGCGACATATGGCCAAAAAATCGACTATAAAAATTACGAAAACCAAAACACGTATTTGGAGCCAAATGAAAGAATGCCTCCAAATTTGGCTATATCTAGCAAAATATATTGTCTTTCAGAATGTAAAGAATTTTTTTATACATTCTTAAGAGGATTCGAGATGCATGGTTAAACCAATCAGAGTCGAGCTAAAAAAGTGATTTAGATCGATGTCCTTTCGTTGTAAATTTTAAAATAAAATAAAATTTATAAATATGCGCATAAAAACATAGTTTTCTTATTGATTGTTTTTCTAAATAATACTATTATAAACATGTTTTACAGTAATAATACAGAGTTAAAGATACAGTGAAAATACTATATCGAGTTGAACACAAAGTTAATTTTGACCGAGCTAAGCTCGGTCTCCCCTGCTAGTGAGTGGTTTCAAAGAGATAAGCTGGAAATGTTTTCATAGATGGATATCCTTTTGAACTGTTTCTTATTTTTTCTATGCAAAATCACAGAAAAAATAAACAAAAAAAAAATCCTTCTACAATTTTGAATATGAAGAAAGAAAATTAAGCCCTTTTATCCTTGATATAAAATATCCAGATACAAGTTTTAAAAATGTCTCGGATAAAAAATTAAAGATTTTTTTTAACTATCTTTATAATGGAATTTGACTTCTAAAATATTTAATAACAGGAAATCTTCAAAAGGGCGCCAAGAAAATCGTCAAAGGGCGCCGCGTTGGAAAGCCCTGATCCAGAGAATTAGAGATAAATAAAATAAAAGATACTTAGAGAAAATCACCTATATGTTAAACTGAAATGTGCCTGACATCAATGCTGCATAGTTATAAATGTATATAATTTTCTGTAAGTGACATTGTAGAAGCGTTTTGTAACAATAATAAGGAAACAGACGTATGGGTTGACAAAGATCGGAAAGCGATCCTTATCAGATAAAGGGTCTTATAAGGACTATTTAACCTTGCTTTCTTCCAACGCTCTAAGTAAAAATTTATAGTGCAGTGCTTTTATATAACATTTCTAAGTGGTTTAAATAAAAAATTCAAATAAGTGGAATTGCAAAACTTAGTGATATATTGTTGTTTCTTTGAAAGATAACATCAAAGAGTTTAAATAATAAAGCTTAAGATATTCTTCCAAAAACATTTCAGATTTCTTTTTTAATTCAGAATTCGACGATGGAAAAAGTTAATGTTATGGAAATTAGGAAATCGTCTATCAAACTTGAAACAATATGACCAAATCGATCCGGATTACTGGGGTCCGAATTAACGGAGTTCTACTGTACTATAAATTTATAAAACAATATATATATATATATATAATACACTTTCTAAAAATCACCTTAAAATAAAAATTAAAAACAAAGCATGACGCGTTTCGAGCTAAAAGGTTTTTAGCTCTAAATGCGTCCTGCTTTTTTTTTTTTTTTTGCTTGATGGTAATTTTTAAAAAGTGTATTATTTTATTTATTAATATTTAATTACTGTCATCATTTTCGGTGCTTTTTCACTACATATATATATATATATATATATATATATATATATATATATATATATATATATATATATATATATGTATATCAAAATTCGGAAAAAAATTATTTTATTTTTCCTGTTACATTTACATTTACATATAACTTTCTGCTTTTGTGTTTCATCGAGAGGAGATGGAGCCTGCTTCACGGTTAAAAATAGGATTTATCTAATAAAATATTTTGGGCATATTTTGCTTTGTTTATAGAATGGAAAAGAAAGTGTTTTAAAATGCTTTCCACTAGAGATATTCTTATGTCTCCCTGGAGAATTCAGAGTTGGATATGTTCGATACCTAATATTTTTAGTTTGTGTAAAGCAAATGTTAAACTACTACTGCCTAAGTATAAACAATTCAGAATATATCTGTAAATATATAGTTCAATATTTGTACACTACCTAGCCATAACATTTCACATGTTATGTTACAGAATGTAAAACAAATTATTGATTGAACATAAAAAATATATTTTCTCTCTTTAAACTTAGAATTTCGAAAAAAATCATGTATGACAAGTGAATTACATCACTCAGAAAACAAATATACATGATATAGTCAATGTATTTTTTCTAATACTCTGAGTGTTAAAAGTACTTTTATACACACACAAACATACATGCTATGCTAAACGGTATAGCAAGCTACCTAGCCATCTGACTGTTCTTATACAAAACGGTTACTTAACCGTAATTTAACTCTATTCTAACCATAATAGGTTCAGACTCGAATTAAATTATATGTTTATGCAACCATTTTTCATAAATAAGATTGACTGACTGCATTGTTAGAAATATTTCCACAAAATTACAGAGAATGTAGTCATCATTTGAAGGCTTATGTAAAATTACACAGATTAGAAAAACTTAGATTCTGTTGAATAACAGAGAAGTTTTTCGGTATATTTATAGAAAACGAACGATGTATAGAAAGCGAACGATTATAAATTCACAAATAATGTATGGAGAGGTAGCATACAGCTGTTAGAAAAAGCAAAACTGATCCCTAGCTCAGTTTTTCTAGTTTGTGAAGTTTTGCACACATGAAGAATCTCGATAGTAGATTGAAAGCAGCTGTTTCATACCTTTTTATACATTATTTTTCCATTTATAATCATTGGTTTTCTATCTTTAAACATTTTTACACAAAGGCTTTATTTGCTATTTTAATATTCGGTATATTTACGATGCATTGTGTAAATTAACATCATTAAAAACACACAAAACTCTGTAAATTTATATTTAATGAAACGATTTAAATATAGTTATAAATATTAACAAGTCACTTAATTTGCAGAGAGTTTCAAAGAAGTTTAATATTTGGAGTAAATATGAACTGCTGTATCATTTCATTTTCAACCAATTTGTTTCTAATCGTACGGGGGTTTAAACACGAGACCTCTTAAAAAGTGGGAAAAAAAACCTTACTAACTGAGCTCTAGAAACTGTTGTTTCTGAGTAAAAAATGTATCTTTTCAAAGATTTCGCTTCAAGTATATTCGTTAAAAAAAAATCATAAATTATTATTTTTAATTTATTTTAGACCGATTCATTACTTATTATTTTTTTAATCAATTTCAGTTTTTTAAATAGTTTAAGAAAATAATAAAAAAATCATTTTTTAAATATAAAAATTTAAATCTGATTTGATTTTACAACAAGTGTGTTTTATAGAATTTTCCGAAATTGCCGCACGCTATTTATTTTTTAATGCGCTTATAAATTATTTTGTACCAAGGATTAAGACAAAAACAAACAGAAAAAACACAATTTGTTATTTAAATATGATTTTTTGCGTTCTCATTACTTTTATTTATTTCATGTAATATCTATATAATAAAGGCCAAACGTATCTGTGCGTAACGCATACGTCATTTTTCGAATGGCAACACTTTCTGATGAAATTTCGCTTTTGCAATTTTCATTACAGCAAATTTTTTAATTCCTAGACATCGCGCATTTTCAATCTTTACACCGTTGTGTAGGGAAAAATATGTACTTTTAAATGCAATTTGTTTGAAAACTGTATCTTAATTTGTTTTTGAGATATTAATTTTTTTGTAGTTTTTAATTTAAATTTTCTGGAGGTGGCAACTTGAGTACTCCATTTCTGTGCAAAGTAAAGGAAAAATAACCATAAAGTAAAAAGAAGAAATAGAGAGATATTATGGTGGCTGGAATTGGCGCAAAAAATGTAATCCTGAAATCTGCTACATTAAGCCCAAACACAACCGCGTGTTTTCGCAAAAGAGAAGGAAACTTTCCATGACAAGTCTGTGGAAACATTTAGTACTATAGTTTTTAGTTTATAATAAAAAATAAAATGCTACTTTAGAATGCTTTTATTTAGAGAAGAAATGCACAGCTGATGTCAAAGGATTTAGTATCTGTTCAATGTGATTCTTCCCCCCCCCCCCCTCCGGGTCGATTTTTTTTTTTTTTTTTTTTTTTTTTTTTTTTTTTTTTTCTGCCGAGTTAGACAAGCAAACAAAGATGATCTTGGCAATAATTCCAGGTTTAAAGTAATGTCCGGTTCCCCAAATCTTTGTACAATTGTTTAAGACATTCAATTATAATTATATTAAAATAACATTATTCGCTTAATGTAGTTTTTTTTATAAATTTCAGTTAAACTTGCTAGATCAGACACTTTTTTTTTAGTTCTTTTATTACCTGTCATTTTACCAGACGGAAAATGCTAAACAAAGTTATTTGATTTTTCGGTACTACTCTGTTATTCCGGCGATCGATTTCGCCAAATTATACAAATCGCCAAACTGATAGCCAAATTATGCATATTGACGTAATTTTTATTTTAAATAATAAAAATAACAAATAATTAGTAGAATATTAATAAAAATACAAATAAAAAGGCGAAATAAAAAACACTTAATGACGTTTTAAACACGTGTATCGTACTTAATGTCATTGAATTGACATTCACGATCATCCATTATTGGCATTTAATCTTATAATTTGGCGATAGTATTTTGGTCGACCGGTTAACAAAGTAGTACCAATTTTTCCTTCTTTTTGGAATAATTATAATTTTTTTTATGTTATTCATTTTTAACTTTATTTTTGGAACCATTTTTATTTTCGAAATATATTTTCGGAAAAGAAAAAAAGTATATTTTTTTACATAGAAAATTGATTTGAAATAGAAAAAGAACTATGTAAATAACGAAATGAGATTTCATAAATCGCCAATATCCAATGTTTAAAATGTAATTGAAAATTTGGTTTGGCATGATTTGTAAAAATCAAGGTTTGCGAATTTCACAGAAATACGGCATCTTCTTTACGTTGAAGTGACGGAGTGCTATGTTTGTGTATTTTAATGTTTATTCTTTTAATTTGTGTTGTGTATTTTAATTTATAAAACGAATTTTAAATTTTAGATTTAATATAGATAATTTTAGATTTAATAAATCGCCAATATCCAATGTTTAAAATGTAATTGAAAATTTGGTTTGGCATGATTTGTAAAAATCAAGGTTTGCGAATTTCACGGAAATACGGCATCTTTTTTACGTTGAAGTGACGGAGTGCTATGTTTGTGTATTTTAATGTTTATTCTTTTAATTTGTGTTGTGTATTTTAATTTATAAAACGAATTTTAAATTTTAGATTTAATATAGATAATTTTAGATTTAATAAATCATAGAGTTAACTTTGAAGCAAACTTTTTTAATAAAATGCATGCGCAGTCGTTTCTTTAATTTTAACATTTTAGTAGTAACATTTTAGTAAGATTTTTCGGAACTACTTGGTTATCCCGTCGACCAAAAAACTATCACAAATTTATAACATTAAATGCTAATAAAGGATGACTATTAAACACGATACTCATGTTTAAAATGTCATCAAGTGGTTTTTAATACCACTTTTTATTCATGTTTTACTAATTTATTTGTTTTTCCGTTATTTAAAATAAAAATTAAGTCAACATATATAATTTGGATATTAGTTTGGTCATTTTTTTAATATGGCAAAAATGGTCGACGGGATAATCAAGTAGTACCGATTTTTCATAGACGCAAAATATATGTTGTAACGAACAAAAGTGTCCGTGCGTAGCACTGACGTTATTTTGCGAATGACAACATTTCAGGATAAAATGACTTTTTGCAATTTTTGTAACTGCAATTTTTTAATCTTTTAAACGTCGCACATTTTCAATTTTTATTTCGTCATAAAGGAAAAGAAATCTACTTTCAAATACAATTTGATTGAAAACTGAATTTCATTTGACTCATTTATTACAAGCTTATATTTTTCAAGCATTTTTTTTTTTTTTTTAAATCTTGATCACGTATCTATCAAGAAATAATGATACACGATTTACTCATAAATCTATAAATATTGTTCCTGATAATTTTCCATTATAAAATTAAGATTGCATGAGTAATAAAATAAGAGAATGGTTAAAAATGCTGATTAAATTATTAAAATTTACAAATTCAACATGTAATCAAACAACTTAAAATTTTACACTGACAAATAAGAAAAAAAAATACCTTGAAAATACTTTGAATTTGTTTGAAAACTGTATTTCAATTTACTGATTGGCTGTGGTTTAAAAAAATCAGGTGCGAGTTATTTTTAAATTTATCTCTAACGAGTGAAACTCGATTACGATAGATTAATCTATTTGGCCTTAGAAAAAATACAAAGTTTGGGATTTGTAAAAATAAAATAAAATAAATAAATACAAATTTAACAGACATGTAATTGTATTACGTGCTCGAAGCACTGAAGTGACCAAAAACAAAATTGCTGCCGTAACGAAATCTTTGGCTAATAACTTCTGTCATGCGTCTAACACGAAAATGTGACTTTTGATAAACTTCATAGCTTTATTTGATTCCATAATTAATATTTAACCGTTTAACCTAACCATGTTTTCCGCTATGTAATATTTTAATTCAAAGATTGATTTAATGTAATATTGAGATTAATGTTAATATTTTGAATTGTATAAGATAAACAAAAATGTATAGTTATCAAATACAAATCTTCATACCAATATTTTTCACAGTTATTATTTTATGAATGAAAAAATCCGCAAGACACTTAACCCTTTGAGGGGAAAAACACATCAATTCTTAAAATGCTGAAATGATTGATTGACACCAGAATTTAAAAACAAATTTGTTTCAAAATATTGAAAAGCGTTTCTTAACGTATTTGAGAAAAATAAAATTGCTATTTCAAATTACTGGCGTCAATGCCGCTTTTTGCAATTAAAATTAAGTGAGATATATTTTATCCCACCCACTTCTAGGGGTTAAAGGGTTAAAAATGCTTTTTTGGAGTTAGTTAGCAATCTAGAAGGCATATTACATGTAGAAAATTCATTAAAGTTTTCAATTTAAAAAAAATTGTTTTTATCTTTGCTATGTAACCCGGGAAGCCCGGGTTCGAACTACTAGTGTTTTTAAAAGATTAATCAACTTTTCCAACGCATTTGCCAATGAAATAATAATACTAATAATAGAAAGTTATAATAATAACAGATTCAAAATAATACTACTGAGTTTACTTTTAATATTACCAAGATTTTAGTTGAAGGAAACAATTGCAAAGTGATAAAATTGAAAACTAATTTCTAATAAAATTACAAAAGAATTTTAAATGGGTGCTCTTTGAATTAGAAAATTTAACAAATGTAAAACTATCATCCCTCTGAGCGTCTTGCAAATGGGTAAAACTGTAACTTTGTTTTCTCTGCATTTTATTTTAAATGTTCAGAAATATTATTTTTTGAACATTATATTAAAAAAACCCTTAAATACAAATATGAATGTAATCCTTGAGAGTATTAATATTTCGAAAACGCATTAAACATTCATTAAAAATATAGAGTTATATTATTTTAAATATTACTTATATTGCAGTGAAATCTGGAGCATAGTGAACGGAATATTACGTTCTAAAGACTTGGAGGGTTTATAAAGACATAGAAATTCCTACAGAGAATCAGATGTGAGAAAAGGGAAATGTCTGTAAAATGATCACGAAGAAACCAAATGAAATGGATTTAACTGAAAACTAGCGTAAGTTTACTGCGCCTCGCTTTTTTATGTACGTTTACAGAAAGTTTTAACAGTGTGTTCAGATTGCTGCCTCATTTTAAGAATGTATATAAAATTTAAAAAATATGTTTATATTTATTTTGTTAAATTTGTTATTTGTGCGGATGGTTTAGTAACCCATTAACCGCTGATGTTGCGTTGACGCAATGGTAAAAATAAATGCGTGTAAAAAAATAGCTATCAATTCAATCGTATATTAACTGTAATTATTAAACAAAAAATATTATGATTAAAAACTCAATATAAAAACATTTTAATTTAGCAGTTTTTCTTATTATATAGCAAGGTTTAAACTTTAAGCATTTTTAAAAACGAAAACTTTCACTTTCTCATTTTCACCGAAACAATATATCTAGAGAAACATAAGCTAATAGAAATGATCTATTTTTAACCAAGATTGAAATTAATCAGAACATTACGTGAGTCAGTTGCTTTTGATTGAGTGGGGGAGGAAAAAACGGGTGTTTGTTTGTGCAAATGTTGCGGAAAAAAGGGTAGTTTCTTTATTAACTCTTGTCGTTCGACTCAGTAAAATCCTTTCTTATTCTATGCTCATAGACATGCCTAAAGCTTGATATCTTACGTTAGAGTCAGGTCTTCAAAGACTTTTTGATGATTATTCACAGGATGATTCTGATAATGATGACGTGAACGAAGCTGACATTATTGTTAATCCACCAGAAACAGCAGAAGCTATTGATGAAGAAGAAAGAAAAGACTATGTATTAAATACTGACAATGATATTTTACCTCGTGATACTGTTGGCGATATTGAAGTTTGCATAAAAAAGAAGTTTGAGAACTCTAAAGTGGTAGAAGACATGCAAAATAACTGAAAAAATAATAAAAAAAGGAAGTCTTAAAATGGATGAAAAAAAGAACAATTAAATATGAAGCTTTAAATCTAAAAATGAATAAAAAGATAAAATAGAAAATAGAAAAAGTGCAGACATTTTATATTTTTTGTTTTGTTCGGAAGCCTATTCACTTCTTGACGAACAGGCAATTTTGTATTCCCAGAAAAAGAAATCTTCCAAATTTTTAACATTTGAATTTACATGAGACGATTCATTGGAGTATTTTAACTTACGGAATATTATTTGTTTATTTCAGTAAGAAAGGTGTTGTTATCTTTATAGGGACGTCTCTGTTCCTATTTTGAGAGAATCGATGTCACGTTTGCAGTCGAGGAACACGAAACAGAATTTGCGTTTGGCTGATAATAGTAAAATTGACAACACTGATAAATTATATAAAGTGAAACCTTATATAAATTTGCAAAATAGAAAAGTTCAATAATTTGGTATATTCTCACTTGAATTGAAAATTGATGAGCAAATTATTCCTTACCGAGGAAAGCACTTTCCCCCCAAAAAAATTTTTAGAGGAACCAATAGGATTTAGTTGTAAAGCTTGGACTCTGGCGTCATCTGATGGATGCGTATTCAATTTTGATTCATATTCAGGTAAATCGACAAAACCAAAACCATCAGAACATGAAGATTTTGACCTTGGCGGTGGAGTATTATTAAATTTGCTTAATGTTGTTGGAAATCCCGCTAACCAAGCAATTTAATTTGATATTTTCTTCCCTCATTTTATTTTCTCTGTCATTTGAAAAACAGCGGTTTCAGTACCACAGGTACGATTCGAGAAAGCCGAATCCAAATGGAATCTTTGAAATGTGTTTGAAAGGAAGAGAGAGGGTATTACAATTTTAGGTACGGAGACAAAAACAAAATATTTGTTGTCTGATGATGAACGACAACAGAGTAGTGACTCTTGCTTCAACATTTAAAAAAAATTCTCCTGTAAAAAAATGATTCCTGTTATTCAGTGGCGTAGCTAAGTGGGGGGGGGGACAAGGGGGGGCGTCCGCCCCGGACGCCGAGGCCTAGGGGCGCCATATTGAGAGAAATTGTTATATCTATATAGGGGATGGGGGCGCAAAATTTCTTGCTGGCCCCGGGCGCCAAAAAACATAGCTATGCTACTGCCGTTATTCAAAAATTTAGAAAGAAAACGTTTTTGTTCCACAAACTTATTTTATTGAGCAGCACAGCACTAAGTTGATTTATACAAAATTAGCAAATTGTGGCAACTGATATCTACAAATTATGTTTATTTAACCTTGACAAATGCATGAAAAATATCAAAATTGTGTCATGAAAATAAAAAGTCTCTGTTAGATTTCAGACGTGAAATGTCAATGTCTCTTTTGCAAACACCTTTTAAAAGTGAAAAGTAAAAATCAGCTACCGAAACACCTAGTAAGCTCAACATGCAAAGGCCACTACATGTAGAACTAGGGCATTTAATTGTCAATTCTGAAGACAGCAGGAGACTGCTCGGTAAGCAATGCAATAGCCAGACTGTTTATTGATGCAAAATGTATGATGTTGCTCTACATCACGATTGTCGTGAATCTTTTCATGTTAGAAAATATTTTCTTGATGTAATAAGTAATCAAAAAATTAATCTAGTTTTTATAATGAAATTATCGAGTTAATCTAGTTTTTAATAAATTCATTGCCTATAATGTGTAAGTTTGCTTTCTAAAGCGTAACAAAGTTTAAAAAAATTAGTTTAGAAAACCTGCATATGTTTACTTCAAATCATTTAATATCAGTACCCTTATTCTGCTGACGTTGCGTGAACACAATATTCGATATTTCTTAATGTAAGGCAAGTTTTGTTATTTTCAATATAAAATAATGTTATATATGTTCAAATGAATAACAAATAGAATGTATGTTAGAAAAAAAAATAACCCTTTACAGTTCTCGGTGTTCATAATTTTTTTCTAAGTATATTATCTTTAAAGTACTTAAAAATATTTTCTTAGAAGAAATATTTTTGTAATAGTCAATTGCATATAAAAAAAAATTTTATTGCTGTAAATTATAGTAGCGTTATGTAGTTTGAAATTTTATTTTATTTTTTATTTTTTGTGGTATAATATTTGTACCTGTATTGGAAATAATGCCTCAGTGAAATATGTAGTTGAAAATTTTAATTGATTTAGAAAGCTTGTCTGCCTGAAAATTTACTGTTTTCCTAAGCATATTGCAAAAAACAGTGTATTTCTATCGCTGCCCGTTTAGTTTTTATTGTTTTTCAAATATACCAGTCATTTTTAAAACACCCCATATATATATATATATATATATATATATATATATACATGTACACGGAAATTTTTACAATTAAAAAAGAGAAAACGCAGGGAAAAAAAGAAATCTCGTTACAGTATTTGAGTAGCTTGAAAAGAGAATGAATAAACAATTGTATATCTTATGTTCAAATATATATATACATATCTTTTGCTTAAATACTTTTACATTTGTTGTATTATTGCATTTATTATTACTTACATTTAAAATTTTTGTGAACAAAAATGTTAAGAAAATCTAAATAACGTTCATACAACAGAGTTATGTTTTGCCTTTTTAGCAATAAAATGCCCATATAAAAATTTAAATCATTCTATTTTCCAAGAACTTTTCTATTGTTCCTGGTTGCACAATTTCAATATAGTGATAAATCACGATTTAAATTGAATGTGTGTACGACTAAAATTGAAATGTGTGTAATAGCACAAAAAAATAAACGAAGTTGAAAAAACTCTGCCTAGTTATTGTCGATTTTACTTGTTTATAAGTATAGAAATTTTAAATTTTTACGAAAATAAATCAGTCAAGGAAAATGATAATAGGTTTCATACAACAGAGCTATGTTTTGACTTTGTGCCAATAAAATACTTATATAAAAATTTCAAAGCATTCTATTTTCCAAGAAATTGAAATTGTAAAATGTATGTTATTTAAAAATGCCTTTATCTTTCTATTGCTCCCTGTTGCACAATTTCAGTATAGCGATAAATCACGATCTACTGTATCAAATAGGTCCATTTATATTTTTAAAAAAGAATGTTTTTGACATTTTTCACTTTTCTCATGCTTAGAAAAACAGAAATGATTAAAATGTTTTCTTCTAGAATTTAACTTTTAAAAAACTCTATAGGCTATTCATGTTCAAATTTGATTCATGATATATTTTATGATTCTAGCGGATATATGAGCTGAAATTTAAAAGTACCATTTTATATATTTTGATTACATATGATGTTTTTATCTGGCATATGTTAATAATATAAAGCAATTGTAACATAATGTATTGTGTATATTAAATTCCATCGTATGTAAGTGAAGATATACAACTATCGTTAGTTGCAGAATGTATTTTAAGAGTCAAATGTATTGTTCAATTTCTATATATTAAATGTGTAAAATATGCGTAAAAAAAGTGATAAAAAAATGCGCATTCAAAATGTATAGGTTGTAAAGATTACTGGTACAGAAAAAGAATAAATGTTTGTAATTCTGAATAAGAGAAATATATTCGTTAGTTTTTCTTATTAAAACACAGTGATAATATTAATTTTGTATACCGATTATATGTTTTAAATTGTTTACTTACATAAAATAACACATTTATAATTAACTTCGTACAGTTAGGATATGATTTTTTATTTTTTTTAATAATAATGCAAAATGCAATCAATCTTTTATTTATAATCAATAAATTAGTTTTTCTGCAATTAATATCAGACATAGATATTATACAGATAATGTCTTATGTATTTGTTTAATTGTTTATTCATTGTAATAAGTTTGTGAGGGAGTGCCCTTTTGTAATAAAGGCACTCTAGTATTTTGAGTGAGATCGTGACGTCAATGTCATGTATGGCGCAAAAGCGACACCTATCCTTTATGCAGCTGTAAATTTCCGGAGTGTGTGTGGCACTTTCGAGTCTACAGTTAATTGCGGTTATGAGTATTATGCAAATTTATAGCTCCATCTTCAGTTTGCAATGTATAAAAGCTGTGAGTTGGAATGTGTGTTATGTTTCATGGCGAGAGGAGCCTCCAGAAAAGGATAGGTTGTGTTGTGAGGCGAGGAGAGCCAGCAAGGTGTGTTGTGATTCGAGATAGCATATGTTGTGTAGGTGAGCTGGGATTGCCTAAGAATTGAATGTAGAAGAGTCTTACAAATCAAAGCGGGTAACAGTTGATTAGCAGTTTGAGTATTTGAGCAATAAAGATTGTGTTCAGCCACGGGTTGTTTTCTTATAGATTTAAGTAGCATTAAGCCGCGACCTGAAAGAATAGCCGGGGTGAGTGCTCTGAGCTGGACTTAGCCGTGGATGTGAGTATGAGTTATAGCTTAATCTCCTAGTATTGTGTTTAGTTACTAGAAATATTGAACTTTAGCTCCACCTATTGTTTACATACATAAAACAACACATTTATAATTAGCTGCGTAAAATTATGATGCGATTTTTTTTCATTTTTTTATTACTAATGCAAAATATAATCAATTTTTATTCATAGTTAGTAAATTAGTATTTATGCCATTAATACCAGACATAGATATTGCAAAGATAATGTCTTATGCATTTGTTTAATTGTTTATTTATTGCAATAAAGCTTCATTATTTTAATAATTTCATAAAACTTAAAACTATATTTAATTTTCTTCTTTATACGCAGTTAAAGGTAAGAAGTGACTCAAATTTAACATTTTAATTATTTTTTGAAATAAAACCGGAGCCATAAATCTCAAACCTATACGTGTAATATGCAAATGCAGTGCCATTATTTTAAAATTGAAATTTGCGTAATAGCACAAAAAATAAACGAATGTTGAAAAAATGCTGCTTAGATATTTTACTGCACGTACAGCTTATGTATAAGTATAAAATTTTTAGATTTTTACAAAAACGAATCAATTAAGGAAATGATAATAAGTTTCAGTCAACAAAGCTTACATTTGTAGTATTATTGCATTTACTATTACTTACATTTTAAGTTTTTTGAACAAAAATGTTAAGAAAATCTTGTTCGATAAAGTGCTATTTAATTTTATACTGGAGGTATCGCCTAGAAACCAAAATGTACCAAATTATATCAAATGTAAAAAATTTTCTGCACAAACGATAAATTGTGACTGAAATACATTATCTATTTATTTTTTCAGCTTTTAACTAAGCTGTGTCAAAAAATATTCTTTTTGTTTTTGAGTTGTGATTTGAACGTTTTTATGGGAATATGAGTTAAAAAAGTATGGTTTATAAATGAATTGGTTTAATAATTATCTGTGTTCTAAAAGAACTGAGATGTGTTTTGTTTTGTGAAATTAAACTGTTTTTAAACGAGAGATGACTTTAATTTTTAAGTTGAGTGAAAAATAATAATTTCAGATAATTTGGATAGGCAAATCTAACTAGCGTACGTACAACAGATTTATGCTTTGAATTTTTGCCAATAAAATACCCACATAAAAATATAAAAGCATTCTTTTTACCGAGAAATTGAAAGTGTTATTTAAAAATGACTTTATCTTTCTATTCCTCCCAGTTGCACAATTTCAATATATTGATAAATCTCGATCTTTTTTGTCAAATAGGTCTATTTATATTTAAGAAAGGAATATTTTTGGCATTTTTCACTTTTCTCATGCTTAGAAAAACAGAAGTGATTCAAAATGTTTTCTTCAAGAATTTAACTTTTAAAAAACTCTATAGGCTATTCATGTTCAAATTTGATTCATGATATATTTTATGTTTCTAACGGATATAAAAGCTGAAACTTAAAAGTACCATTTTATATCTTTTAAATACATATGATGCTTTTATCTAGCATATGTTAATATTATAAAGCAATTGTAACATAATGTATTCTGTATATTAAACTCAATCGTATGTAAGTCATAATGTACAACGATCGTTAGTTTCAGAATGTATTTCTAAGAGTCAAATGTATCATACAATTTCTATTTGTGACAAAAAAAATCTCTATTCAAAATGTATATGTTGTAAAGCATAGTGATACAGAAAATTTATAAATGTTTGTAATGCTGAATAAAAGAAAAATGTTTATTAGTTTATACTATTAAGACATAGAGGTATTATTAATTTTGTGTACCGATTATGTGTTTTAAATTGTTTACTTGCGTAAAACAACACATTTATTATTAACTGCATAGAACAAGTATGTGATTAGTGTGTGTGTAGTATCTCAAAATGCAATCAATCTTTTATTCATAATTTGTAAATTAGTTTTTCTGTTATTATTATCAGATATACAGGGTGACTCATAAATATCGAAACAATAGGCTATCTCCTTAAATATTGCCCCTAGACCCATACTTCCAATTGCAAAAATTCATAATAAAAGGTGAAATTTTTGATAAGATAAGTTGCAACTCCATGGGGGGTCTATTTGAAAAAGTACGAAAATTAACTTTTTATACGGCCCCTGTAGGATGAAAATTCCAATTAGGGAAAATTTCCTTATCCAGTCCTGAATAATACACAAAAAGTTGCATCTTCATATCTTAAAAATTCGCGGAGTTATAACCGTTTGAATAATTCATCAGACTTTAAAGAATTAGACACAAATCGAAATGCGCGCAATTCAAAAGACAATGCTACTTTAACAGTTACAGGAAACGCGTAAAAAATCTTTTGAGCTAGAATTTTGATTTTTTTCTTTTTTGTGTATGTTAGCCATATAATTTGCTAAAAAAATCACATGCTAAAATTTATCATAAAATTTAAAAAAATTCATATGGTTAGTACTGGTTTCAATGCGATAGTTAAAAATCGTTAATAACTCCAAACATTATTTATCGAATTTTAATTTTTTTCTATTTAGCTAAAAATGAAAATCTGATTTTAGTTTTGTTTCGAGGTTTTTGTTTTTCAATATTTATTTTAGAACTATTAAAAATATTTATTAAAAAAATAATAACTTTTAAAAAATCATATTTTCAAAAGTAAATAATTTTTCATTTTTTTAAACAAAAGTGAGGTAAAATAATTTAAAATGACATGTTTCAAGTTTGTACTTTTCTTCTTTAACAATTGTTAACTTTTAATAATTTAAAGACAAGAATTAGTCGTGAAAAAATTCATTATAAAGAAAAAAGAAATGTACGGTTTTACTGTCCATTAGTTATTTAAAAGAATGCTTTTCTAAGATGCAGATTAAGTTCTTTTTAAAAATTTAGCCCTTACAACTTCAAGCTTTTTATCGTCCTGTAGAGGCTATTAAAAAATCCTTATTCTGGACTCAGGTCAGATCAGGTCCGAGACGTTACTTTTTTCTGAAGACTCGCCTATCCGGGTATAATGTATTTTTCATACCGGTGGGGACTGCTTCCTTTTTCCCATACATGCACTGGACAAAATTTTTAATCCCGGTTTCGAACAATCCGTATTAAAATCACAGACCTAATACGTACACAAAATAAGTAAAATTTGGTTTTATTAATATTTTTACGAAAACCACATAAATTTTAAAACCGCTTTTATTTTACAAAACAATAAAAAAAAACTTTGCAAATTATTTTTTTTAACAATAGTATATTTAAATGCTAAAAAATTAAACGAAAATAAACCAGTGTAAAAAAAAAAAAAAAAAAAAAAAAAAAAAAAAAAAAAAATCTGCGTATGACGAAATTCTGTCTTAAACAGAAAATATGTTGATCCCTTCAAAATAAATACAATAATACCTGAGAAAAAAAATAAACTCCATTTAACCTTCATAGGAAGGGCATTTGTCTATTACGTATTTTTTCTTTCCTATGTGATTCCGTCTGAAAAGGTGTTACCGTATAACATTTTTCAAAGTCTTCAACGCGCGGGATATGGATTAGCGATAGTAAAATATAAGTTGAACATTTACATATAAACATAGATTCATTGATAAAATAAATATATCGCAGCCTTTGTCGCCTCTTTAATAATAAAAAGTATAAATATAAAAGACGAAATCCTATATTAAGTATTTTTGGTCAGAACTCCTCCACGCAAAACAATTTTTAACAATACTGAAGTTAAAAACTATGTAGAAATTCACGCCTGAGCCGGCTAAATTTAAGTTTTTTTCCAGGCTGATCAGAATTATGATTTTAACATTATTTCATGCCGTGCTAAACTTCTTTCCCTATGGGTCGTTTTAGGACCGGACCTAAATATTACGATTTATTCAGACCTCCAGTGCTAACGATCGACATGTTTTAGAAACAAGTTTCAATTTTAAATCTATGCGCTGTATTATGGCCAAATAAGAGGCACGGTTTTAAACCGACATGTAATAACGTTACAATTTGTGGGCTTAACCTTAAACTTATTTGCTTTGAAAATGGATGAAAAACACTTCGTTTACAGACATGGTAAAGTGGTGTAAGTCACGAATTTTTGAGAATTTTAGATTTTGATATCTCTGTCAGGTTTTCAGCTAGGGAGATGAAAATTTTTTTGTTCAATTTAGGAATGGATAAGGAATAATTTCCTAATTGGGAATTTTGCTCTACGGGGGCCGTATAAAAAATTAATTTTTCTATTTTTTCAACTAGATCCCCATATGGAGTTTCAACTTATATTATCAGAAATTTAACCTTTTTTTGAGTTTTTGCAACTGGAAGTATGGGTCTAGAGGCAATATTTAAGGAGATAGCCTATTGTTTCGATATTTATGACTCACCCTGTAGATGCTATAAATATGTTGTCTTATGCATTTGTTTAATACAATAAAGTTTCATGCGTTTAATTGTTTCATAACACTTAAAACGATTTTTTTCTTTTAACGTGGTTAGTCGTAAGAAGTACAGCGGCGGTCAAAAGTTTCCGGCCAGGAAAAAATTTTCAGTTAATTTGTAAGTATACACATATGAAGAGGAATCTCAAAGCGATACTTATACATTTTATTGACATATTAGTTAGGAACTTACTTATAGAAGAACGTGTAAATATCAATAAATTTAACTGACAAAATTATGTATAAAAGAAAACGCATGTTCTCAAAAGTTCCCGGCCACCTTCACAAGTTCGTAAAAAAGTGGTATTGAAATAGAAAATTACATTGATCAACAACATTTACAAATACTATTTTATCGTATTACTATTTTATTAGCTTTAGTAATAAGTACTGCGGCGCAGCAACGTGACATTCATACAATCTACGGTTAAAGATCGTCTATGGTACATTTTTTCCTCATTTCTTGCAATTTTGCCGAAATTTCGGCCGAGTTTCAATATTTATAGTTCCACAGACTTTTGCCAACTTCATTCCAAAGTTGTTCCATTGGATTCATGTTGGGCCTTTGGGCTGACCATTTCAAAAACGGAATTTTTTGTGCGAAAACTATTGCTTATCGAGGCTTGCATACATTATTTATGTCGTTATTATGTTACGAAAAATAGTTGCCACCAACCTTTTTTTCGCTAATATGGCAAAAAATGGTTCTGCAAGATATCCTTATACATTGTATCATTCATCTGGCTGTGGATTTCAAATAACGGACCGACTCTCATAAAAATACTCACATAAAAATTTCAAAGCATTATATTTTCCAAGAAATTGAAAGTGTAAAATGTATATTATTTATAAAATGCCTTTATCTTTCTATTGTTCCCTGTTGCACAATTTTAATATAGTGATAAATCACGATTTTCTTTGTCAAATAGGTTCATTTAAATTTAAGAAAGGAATATTTTTTACATTTTTCACTTTTTTCATGCTTAGAAAAATAAAAGTCATTCACATGTTTTCTTCAAGGATTTAACTTTTAAAAATGTGTAGGCTCATTATGTTCAAATTTCATTCATTATATATTTTATGTTTTTCACGAATATAAAAGCTTATTTTAAAAGCACCATTTTATTATTCTTGACTACAGATGATATGGTTTTATCTGTCATATGTTAATAATATAAAGCAATTGTAATATGCATTGTGTAATTTACTAGTGTAGTGTATTTATTATTTTTAGTGCATTTATTAGTGTAATTTATTGGTGTGTAGTTATGCATTGTGTGTTTGTAATGCATTGTGTATATCAAACTCAGTCATATGTAGGTCATAACATACAATCAATCGTTAGTTGCAGAATGTATTTTTCAAAATGCTATGTATTGTTCAATTTCTATATGACATTTTAAAAAAAGTTGTACTCAAAATGTTTAGTTTGTAAAGAATAGTGGCACAGATATGGAATAAATGACTATAATTCTGAACAATAGAAAAATATAAATTAGTTAACCTGTGAGGGAGTGACCTTTGTAATAAAGGCACTCTAGTATTTCTGAAATCGTGACGTCAATGATTTAACATATGTAAGCGTGAAAGTGACGTCTATCCTCTCTTTTACTTTAACTTTCTAGAGCGTGTGTGTCTTTCTCGAATTCTACAGTTATGTCGCGGTCAGAAGTAATATGTAAATTTGTAGTATCTCAGTTTGCAGCATATAAAAGTTTGGAGTTTGAGTGTGTGTAGTGTGTTTAACGGAATTAACCAGCTAGTAGTGTGTCTGGCGGATTGACCAGCTAGTAGTGAATCTAGAGCGAGCGATATCTTGCATTAGCGAGCCTCCAGTGAGTTGACAAGGAGTTTTGGAATTCGACTCGAGAAGTTTGCCGGTGGTAAGAAGTTAATAGTAATTACGTGGATTGTTTCAAAGTTAATGAAGAATATATCTACAGCCACGGGCTGTCTAATAAAGTTTTATCCAGCAGCTTAGCTGAAGTTAAAGGAGAAGTAATCTGAAGTGCCCCGATTGAGTTAATGCCGGAGCTGTGAGTATGAGTTTAATCTTTTAGTATTGTTATCAGTTGTTAAAATTGCAGAACTGCTCCACGGCACTTGATCCCTTATCGTTTAAAATAAACTGTCTTTATCTTATGTTCTGAGTTATGTCTGCATTCAACACCCAGTACGAGCACCCAACCGTTACAAACCTATTAAGACATAGTGATTTTATTAATTTTGCGTACCGATTATGTGTTTTAACTTGCTTGTTTACATAAAACTACACATTTATAAATAACTGCGTAGAATTGGGATGTGATTTTTTAAATTTTGTTTAATACTAATGCAAAATACTATCAATCTCTTATTCATAATTAGTAAATTAGTTTCTCTGCCTTTAATATCAGGCATAGACATTGTAAAGATAATGTCTTATGCATTTATTTAATTGTTTATTTATTGGAATAAAGTTTCATAAGTTTAATAATTTCATAATACTTAAATCTATTTTTCATTTTATTATTTATATGTAGTTAATCATAAGAATTTACTCAAATTTAACATTTTAATTATTTTTGGACTAAAAACGAAGCCATAAATCTCAAACCTATACCTGCAATATGCAAATGCAAAGCCGTTATTCTAAAAATTGAAATGTGTGTAATAGCAAAAAAAAAATAATAATAATAATAAAAATTAAATTAAATAAATAAATAAATAAACGAAATTTGAAAAACGCTGCCTATTTTACTGCACATATAGCTTGTTTATAAGTATAGAAATTTTACATTTTTACAAAATTTCAATTAAGGAAAATCATTATATGTTTCATACAACAGAGTTATTTTTTGCCTTTTTGCAAATAAATAACTCATATAAAAATTTCAAAGCATTCTATTTTCCAAGAAATTGAAAGTGTAAAATGTATGTTACTTAAAAATGTTTTTATCGTTCTATTGCTCTCTGTTGCACAATTTCAATATAGTGATAAATACCGATATTCTTTGTCAAAAAAGTCCATTTATATTTAAGAAAGAAATATTGTTGAAATTTTTCACTTTTTCATGCTTCAGTCATTCACATGTTTTCTTGAAGAATTTAACTTTAAAAAAATCTATAGGCTCATCCTATTCAAATTTGACTTACGATATATTTTATATTTTTAGCGAATATAAAAACTTAAATTTAAAAGCATCATTTTAGCTTTCTTGACTAGATACGATGTTTTTAGCTGGCATAAGTTAATAGAACAAAGCAATTGAAACACAATGTATTCTGTATATCAAACTCAGTCATATGTAAGTCATGATATAAAACAATCGTTAGTTGCAGAACGTATTTATGGAGCCAAATGAAACGTTTAATTTCTATATGTGATAAAAGAAGTGCGTTTTCAAAATGTATAGCTTGTAAAGAATAACAGTACAGAAATAAAATAAATGATTATAATTCTGAATGAGACAAAAATATAAATTAGTTTATCCTATTAAAACACAGTGATCTAATTAATTTTGTGTACCGATTATGTGTTTTAAATTGTTTACTTACATAAAACAACACATTTATAATTAACTGCGTAGGATTAGGATGTGATTTTTTCTTTCAATTTTTTAATACTAATGCAAAATGCAATCAATATTTTATTCATATTTAGTTAAATAGTTTTTCAGCCATTAATATCAGACATAAATATTGTAAAAATAATATATTGTGAATTTTTTATTTGTTTTTTATTGTAAAAAAGTTTCATGGGTTAATTAATTTCATAATACTTAAAACTATATTTAATTTTCTTTATGCGCAGTTAATCGTAAGAAGTAACTCACATTTAACATTTTAATTATTTTTGAAACTAAAACCGGAGCCATAAATCTCATACCTATCCCTGTAATATGCAAACGTAATGTCCTTATTTTTAAATTTTAATGTCCTTATTTTAAAATTGAAATGTGTGAAATAGCACAAAAAATAAACGGAATTTGAAAAAATGCTGTGTAATCACTGTCGATTTTACTGCACGTGTAGCTTGTTTATAAGCATAGAAATTTTAGATTTTTACAAAAATAAATCAATAGCGGAAAATGATAACATGTTTTATACAACAGAGCTATGTTTTGGCTTTTTGCTAATAAAGCTGCTTCATATAAATATTTCAAAGCATTATATTTTCCAAGAAATTTAAAGTGTAAAATGTATGTTATTTAAAAATGTCATTATCTTTCTATTGCTCCCTGTTGCAGAATTTCAATATAGTGATAAATCACGATCTAATTTATCAAATAGGTCCATTCATATTTAATAAAGAAATATTTTTGACGTTTTTCACTTTTCTCATGCTTAGAAATATAAAAATGATTCAAATGTTTTCTTCAAGAATTTGACTTTTAAAAAATCAGTAGGCTCATCATATTGAAATTTTACTTATGATATATTTTGTGTTTTTAGCGAATATAAAAACTCAAATTTAAAAGCACCATTTTAGCTTTCTTGACTAGATACGATGTTTTTAGCTGGTATAAGTTAATAGAATAAAGCACAGCTGTCCAACTCGACTTCCGCGGACACCATGGCGCACTTTGAAGGATTTCTTGGCCCCCCTTTTGAAGATATTCGGTTATTGAACATTTTAGAAGTAAAATTCCATTATAAAAGATGATTGTTTTAAAATCATTAATATTTCATCGGGGATAGATATTTTAAAAACCTATGTTTGGCATGCTATTGGCTTGATGTTATACATTAAAAATCAGAAACATACCCTGAAAATTTAGTCTTGAATATTTTTGGCAAGTTTTAGTTATTGTTTACATAGTGTAAGTATGTTAGTGTTAAATTAATAATAGTTGGAAATAGCATTTTTTAATACTTAAGAAGTAAGAGAAAAAATAGTTTTCACCTTCACCTCCCCACTTTTTTGAAGGTACATGTGCATGAAAGCTCAACTTTTTTTCTTTTTACTGTTGTCATACTGGCCCATTGGCTCTTTTACATGAAAAAAAAAAAGGCTTAATTTTTCTTTTATAACTTTTGAAATTTTAGAAAGTTTTTTTTTCTTTGTTTTTTTTCTATAATTTTGCTTCGGAAGCGTAATAAACAATACAGAATCATTTCCATCTATGAAAGCACTTCCAGACTATTTCTCTGAAAGAACCCGCATGGTTTGATCACTATTATGCTTGTCTGATTTTTTTTGCGTTTGTGAAAACTAATCCATGTTTTCAAAATAAATGAAACCGTATTTTCACATTTTTATAGAAACCTAGCAATATCTCTGATTTTCATATTTATTTATTTATTATTATTATTATTATTACAGACGCTCTTAAAGTTTCTAGCGCCTTACCCAAAAACATATTTGATATATTAAAAACTGACTTATTAAAAATATATAATTTGAAATTTAATGCTGTATCTCAGAAACTGTAAGAGCCTTTTGTTTATACCATTCATTTGCATTATGTTAAGATGTGCGTGCATACTAATACTATGCAATAATATTGCCACTTTTTTATATTTTTTATTTATTTATTATTATTATTTTTTAGTCGCGTAAATAATGGTAACCTTCATTGAGTGCCAAGAGCCAAGATGCGCCCCAAGTTACTGAAAGGTTGGACAAGCCTGATATAAAGCAATGTATTGTGTATATGTAAGCCATGATATATAACCATCGTTTGTTTCAGAATGTATTTTTCAGAGTCAAATGAATCGATAAATTTCTATATGTGATAAAAAAAGTGTATTCAAAATGCATAACTTGTAAAGAATCGTGGTACAGAAATAGAATAAATGACTATAATTCTCAATAAGAGAAAAATATAAATTATTTTATCTTATTAAGACATAGTGATCTTATTAATTTTATATACCGATAATATATATTAAATAGTTTGCTTACATAAAACAACACATTTAGAAGTAACTGCGTAGATTTAGGATGCCATTTTTTTCCATTTTTTTAATACTAATGGAAAATACAATCAATATTTTATTCATAATTAGTAAATTAGTTTTTCTGCCATTAATATCACACAAAGATATGACTTATGCATTTGTTTAATTGTTTATTTATTACAATAAGGTTTCATAAGTTTAATAATTTCATAATACTTAAAACTATTTTTTATTTTCTTCTTTATACGCGTCAAGTCGTCACTCAAGTTTAATATTTTAATAATTTTTGAGTAGAACCGACGCCATAAATCTCAAACCTATACTTGTAATATGAAAATGCAGTGCCATTATTTTGGAATTGAAATATATTTAATAGCACAAAACAAAAAACGACAGTTCAAAAAACGCTGTTAATCACTGTCGATTTTACTGCACGTGTAGCCCGTTTATAATTTTTAAAGTTTTACAAAAATAAATCAAAATACATTACAAAAACAAATTCAGTCAAGGAAAATGATAATAGGTTTCATACAACACAGCTATGTTTTGACTTTTTTCCAATAAAATACTCATATAAAAATTCCAAAGCATTCTTTTTTTCCAAGAAATTTAAAGTATAAAATGTATGTTATTTAAAAATGCCTTTATCTTTCTATTGCTCCCTGTAGCACAATTTCAATATAGTGATAAATCACCATCTTCTTTGTCAAATAGGTCTATTTATATTTGAGAAAGGAATATTTTTGACATTTTTTACTTTTCTCATCTCAGAAAAATAGAAGTGATACAAATGTTTTCTTAAAGAAATGAACTTTTAAAAAAATCTATCGGCTATTCATGTTCAAATTTGATTCATGATAAAATTTATGTCTTCAGCGGATATAAAAGCTGAAATTTAAAAGTACCTTTTTATATCTTTTGACTACATATGATGTTTTTATCTGGCATATGCTAATAATATAAAGCAATTGTTACATAATGTATCGTGTATATTAAATTCAGTCGTATGTAAGTCATGATAGAGAACTATCGTTAGTTTCAGAATGCATTTTTCAGAGTCAGATGTATCGTTCAATTTCTATATGTGATAAAAAATGTGTATTTAAAATGTATACGTTGTAAAGAATCGTGGTACAGCAGAAGAACAAGTATTTGTAATTCTGAATAAGAGAAAAAATATTTATTAGTTTATTCTATTAAGACAAAGTAATATTATTAATTTTGTATACCGAATATGTGTTTTAAATTGTTTTTTTTATTTTTAGTAATAATGCAAAATGCAATCAATCTTTTATTCATAATCTTTTATTCATAATCTGTAAAATTAGCTTTTCTGTTATTATTAAAAGATATAGATGCTGTAAATATGATGTCTTATTTTTTTAGTAATTTATTTAATGCAATAAAGTTTCATAAGTTTAATAATTTCATAACACTTAAAAGATTTTTATTTTTTTCTTTAAACGCGGTTAATCGTAAGAAGTAAATCAAAATACCATTTTAATTTTTTCTGTGCTAAAACCTGAGTCATAAATCTCAAAACTATACTTGTAATATGCATATGTAAAACCTTTATTTTTAAACAGAAATATATGTGTTACCACACTAAAAATAAAAAAAAAGTTGGAAAAAACCAGACTAATAACAGAGGATTTTACTGCACGTGTATCCTGTTTTTTAAGTACAAA
This sequence comes from Maratus speculifer, assembly GCA_964019185.1. Taxonomy (NCBI): domain Eukaryota; kingdom Metazoa; phylum Arthropoda; class Arachnida; order Araneae; family Salticidae; genus Maratus; species Maratus speculifer. Next base: position 237,983,550 of record OZ025289.1, read on the forward strand.
CATTTTTGATTTTTACAAACGTAAAATTAATTAAGGAAAATAATAACAGCTTTCTACAGAGTTATGTTTTGACTTTTTTCCAATAGAATACTGATATAAAAATTTCAAAACATTCCAAGAAATCGAAAGTGCAAAATGTATGTTATTTTTTAAAAATTCCTTTATCTTTATATTGCTCCCTCAGTCACAATTTCAATATAGTCATAAATCACGATCTTCTTTGTGAAATAATCCATTTGTATTTAAGAAAGAACAATTTTTGATATTTTTCACTGTTTCATGTTTAAAAAACCAGAAGATTATTCATAATTTACTGCGGATTGAAATATATTAATATTGAATAGTAGCATTTATGTATAATTTAATAATGTAAGTTTTTATTGCGGAAGCTATTGAAATTATAAGCATTATTTTTAATAGAACATTTTATTTAAAAAATTAATGTACAACAATCTTCGAATTGTGTGTAATACAAACTGAAATGAAGTAAAAAATGAAGTTTGCTCAATGCACAATTTGTTTAAAATTAGTCAAACTTCATTTTGAAATGAAATTAATTGTAAATAAGTAGTAGCGTTTATGTATAATAATGTAACGATTTTATTCACGATGCATTTAAAAAATTTGCATTTTTAATAACATATTTTAGTTATAAAACGAATAAATACATATATCTTCAGTCTATACGAAATAAAGTAAAACTGAAATAAAGTAAATATTGTCCAATATAAAAGGGTTTTTTGGCTATCTTACTTTATATGTGTTGATATTTCATATTTGCATTTATGTATAACATTTATGAGTTTATTGCTGAAACATTGAAAAATTTTGACTATTATACAGTATTTTAATTATATTATACATACATATGTATATATATATATATATATATATATATATAGATATATATATATATAGTATATCTTTAATCTCTAGAAATATAAAAAAAGGCAACAATGTGAATACACTACATGGTCATTAGGGTGGAGCGAAAAAAACATTTTTTTGAAAATCAAAAACGGGTAGGTGCCAAAAGTTGCCTTTATACTAGTACATTAACTGCGTGAAATTTTACCGCTGAAAAAAAATTGGCTTGAGTCTGCGCTTTTGCTCCAAAAATCGAAATTTTGAGTAAAATTTGTCATTTTTTGACATTTTCTCAAAAAAATTAAAAAATTCCTACAGAGCTGGTTAGTATTTAAAAGTGTTGCTTAGACCTTTATATTTATCTGCTGAACATATTTAAACTATAAAACAATATCTGTAGTCTGTATAATTGGAGCAAATCTGACAACTTTTTGTGAAAAATCAGCGTTAACCTCTCTATTGGAGCATACAACGAAATGTTGTTATGAATGCATTTCTTACCTAGCTGCTTTCAAAACTACTCTGTATATAACTCATAGAGGTGGTTGAATTTCATATCCCACACGTCTCACTCACCCAATCATCTAGGCTCAGTGTTTTATTTATGTATTGAATTGTTATTTTTTCCCCCGAAGACGAGTATAAGTTTTCTATATATCAAAGTAGTTTATCTCTTCTTTGTATTCACTCACTTTGGATGATGCTGGTGTGACCTGCTGCACGTATATTTTTATACCATGTATAACAGAAGAGAAGCTGAGTAATGTATTGGGTATGTTCTTAATTGAACCTATTCAGCAGTCTATTATCTTCATTAAATTTTCATGCAATTAATACATTATGATTGGAAGTTCTGTTACCACAGCATTTTTTCAATCAATTACATTTTATGTATAATGATTTTTCTAAAAATTGATTGTATGAATTCAATTTTTAGTATGTCATCATTTACTGTACTTATTACATTGAATATATTTTGAAGAGCTGGCTGCTTAATATTATGACGATCGTCACAGAGGATTGCAAACAAAATTTGCGTGTAAAACAACAATATTTCTAAAGAAGTTTTGTGAGGGAGTGACCTTTGTCATAAAGGCACTCTAGTACTTCTGAGATCGTGACGTCAATAATTTAACATGTGTAAACGTAAAAGCGACATCTATCCTCTCTTTTACTTTAGCTTTCTAGAGTGTGTGTGTCTCTTTCGGATTCTGCAGTTAGGCTCGCGGTTAGTAGTAATATGTAAATGTGAAGTATCTCAGTTTGCAGCATATAAAAGCTTGGAGTTTGAGTGCGTGTGGAGTGTCTCTGGCTGTATTAGCCAGCTAGCCAGCAGGAGTGTCTCTGGCATTAGCCAGCCAAGACGGAGTGTGACTAGCGACATTAGATAGCGAGAGTAATGTCTCTGGCATTAGCCAGCAGAGCATTAGTCAGCTAGCAGTGGTGTCTCTGGCGATAGCCAGCAGGGTGTTCTAGAGATATTAGTCAGCGAAGTGTGTTTCCCGCTGGTATCTAGCAGATTGCAAGTAGCTTCGAGCCTCCAGTGAGTTGTGAAGAAGTTTCGGTATTCGAATAGAGAAGTTGGCCGTGGTAAGCAATTTAATAATTGCATTTGATTATCTCAAAGTGAATAAAATATATCTACAGCCACGGGCTGTCTAATTAGATTTTATTTACCAGTTTAGCTGAAAGATAGTGAGAAGTATTCAGAGTTGCCCCGATTGAGCTAGTTTCCGAAGCTGTGTGTATACGTTTAGTCTTTTCATAGTATTCTCAGTTGTAAAAAATTAAGACTTGCTCCACTTCCCTTGAGCCCGTATAGTTTTTAATAAACTGTGTTTTTTATCTTAATTCATGAGTATGTCTGCATTTAACTCCCAGCACGAGCATCCAACCGTTACAGTTTTAGTATGCTTTATGTCGTTTCTTGTCTTGTTCCATAGTCTAGTAATTTCTAAAAAGATTTTAGATCTATTATTTAGGTGTGTAGTACATTTGGTATAAAACATCCCTCGGTATAAACTTGGATTATACATTTTGTGAGTGAACATATAGACGCTGATTGCCAATCTGTGCTTATATAAAGCGGAAAATTTTATTAACTTTATGAGCTGTCTTTTGTGCTAGATGTTTTCTAAACTCCTATTCCCCATTCTTTCTGAGAAATAACTTTCCTTATGAATTAGCTTTGCAATCTCTGACAGAAATTTCTAGTCTGTTCTGAGTATCTTTTTCTCAATTTGAGAAAATAATTTTTCAAAATTATTCTCTATTTTATAAAAAAAAAATTGCAATAGGAAGTGAATAGTACCTAGACAAAGATTTTCCTTATTGATCCAGTGAATCCATGTAGCTTAGAACGTTTTATATTGACTTCTCTAATAATTGGCGCAGAAGAAATTCACTGAAGTTGAAGTAGCGAATGATTCAATATTATACACAATTCTAAGCTTACCCCATGCAAAATGGTTCACAGTGACAAATAAAATTCTCCTAATTTTAAATGAGCATTTATAGTCGATTAGAATCAGTACGTTCCGTCATAAAGTACTATGCATTATATGTTTATGCCCAGGACATTTCACCATCAAATGTTGTCCACTCATAAAAAGAGGATCTAAAAGTTAATAGGAAATTACCAGGATACAAAAACACTTAGAAAGCGGCATAAAACTAATGCAAAAAAAAGTTATTTACAACAGCGGGTGTAATCTATAAGTGAACAATGAAGAACACTTGGAGAACACATGGAGAAAAAATTTTCATTGCAATTCTCGCTGACGATCACCATCGCATTAAACAGCTCGCTTCTCAACATATAAAAAATGCAAAAAAAGAACAAATGATGGCATACTTATAGTTGAAATATCTGAAATCATCTTTGAAGCAAATCATTACGTAACAAAAATACAATTGACTGAAAAAATGTTGTGGTAACAGAACTTCCAATCACTATTCATAAACTGAATGTAAGTTTGATAAATATAATAGATGGCCGAATAGATCCCTTTTATAGATTCCCGTGCATTACTCTGCTTGTCATTTTTTTGTATAAATTGTAAAAATATGCCTGAAGATAGTTACAGCAGCATGTGGATGCAAAGAACAGATGAACAAGGTGGAAGCATCGAAAACATGCCAAATTTTTATAAAGAAAATCACAAATCAATGTATAAAAAAACACTGTACTAAGATGATCGAATAGTTGGGCCGGGTGGTATAGGAAATATAGCCACCTCCACGACGCATGTCCAAGGTAGTTTTGAAAATAAGAGCTGTATTAAAAACAACAATTCGTTGTATGACCCAATAGAGTGGTAAAGCTGTTTTCTTACTAAAAGTTGCCTGTTTTGCTCCAGCTATAGGGAATAAACATATAGTTTTGTAGTTTAAATATGTTAAGCAGATAAATATAAAGGTCTAAGCAACACTTTTAAATACTAACCAGCTCTGTAGGAATTTTTTTATTTTTTTGAAAAAATGTCAAAAAATGACAAATTTTACCCAAAATTTCGATTTTTGGAGCAAAAGCGCAGACTCGAGCCATTTTTTTTCAGCGGTAAAATTTCAAGCATTTGATGTACTTGTATAAAGGCAACTTTTGGCACCTACCCGTTTATGATTAAAAAAAAATTTTTTTTCGCTCCACCCTAATGGTCATTGCTAACCGTCCACTTGCAATTTTAAACATTTTGTTAAATATCTAGAAAAACACATGAGGAATCATCCTGAAACTCTTAGTTCATAAATACAATAGTACAAGTTCAGTGAAGATGTTTTCCCGAAACTCCATAGAGAACCGTCAACAAATTAAAAAACAAAGAATATCTTTTGGATAACCCTGTCAAAAATAAAATAGCAAAACCACTTAAATTGTAGATTATGATTGAGTGGATTATTGTAACAAACTGTGTTCATTTTTATGTTGATAGCATGTAGAAAAATTAAGGTTTTTATAAAAACTGTCCCAAATTTTTCCAAGAATTTTGCTTTAAATTTTTAGAGTTCTTAATATAATATAACATTCTTTTTTGAAAATATGACAAATAATATTGCACACAATATCCTGTAACCAGATTTAAAAAATAATAAAATTTGTATGAAAAATGAATAGGTTTACAAAATAATTTTTCTCTGCGCATTCGTCAACGATATCAAAATTTTATTTGCATTTTATGATAGCTATAAATATAGAGCAACTTTTCTGAAAGTTGCAAAATCATAGCTTGAAAGTTCTCAAAATAATCGTCAAAAGAATAAGTTGAAAATCCGTTATTCCCAAAATGAGGCAAAAACAAGAGGGGTTCTAATTATATATTCATTGATTAGTGTCACTATAGAATACACAATATTGGACGTACCGCTACATTTGGATAAAATCCCTCTTGTTTTTGCTTCATTTTGGGAATAACGGATTTTCAATCTATTCTATTTTTAAAAAATTGTTGACGGTTTCCTATGGAGTTTCGGGAAAAAATCTTCACGGAAATATGACTTGTACTGTTATATTTGTGCATTTAGACTTTCAGAATAATTCATACTGTATTTTTCTAGATATTTAACAAAATGTCTAAAATCACAAGTGGGCGGTCGTCAATGGCCCCATGTAGTGTATTCTCTGATGAAAAGGTTGTTAATATATATATATATATATATATATATATATATATATATATAAATTTATTCAAAAGTATTTAAAATTAATTATGAAATGAAATATGTTAATAATAAGTCTTATTATTTATATACATTTCATAATATACATTTTAATCACATCAAGGAAGAGAATTGTGTTAAAACAAATATAGTGGATATCAACAGGAAAGTCTTATATTTATAGTAAATGCAGTAAAAGTATAGCCTTCCTCAAGTTAATTATCTACAAACATCTGACGGACGTCAATATCTAAAAAAATTCTACACTAAACATAATTGTAATCATGTGAAATATAATTTACCATCTATAATTTGTTTTCCTTTGCTACGCAATGATTGTAACTCTTGTGATCTGCTTTTCACCTTCCTTACTTGAGGTGACTCAGAGAAAAAGGCAAAGAATTTCCCCTTTGGTTAAAGAGTTGAGCGAGCCTTTTTTTTAAACTACAATAAATGTTTTATTCTACTAATAGCGTTTTATTGGCACTATATTTAAGTTTTTTACTTTCTTCTATTTTCAATAGAAGAAAATATTGTAATTGAAATTTTTTCGACTTCCGGTTTTCGACGGATTTATACGTTTTAGAGGTCAGAGATTCCAAAAAAACATGTTTTTAGAAAATGACTGTGTGTATGTATGTGTGTGTTTACGTCTGTGTGAGTGTATGTGTGTGTTTACGTCTGTGTGTGAGTCCGTATGTCGCCATTGTACCATCAAAAAGTGCATGAAGATATGCATAAAATTGAAGCAAATTTTTGTGAATGTTTTTGGGTTTGGCAAGCAGGTTCTCCTTTAATTTCGAAATATTCCGCCGGAAGAGGATGTTTCAATAACATTTTTTGGTACTATTAGGTTATCCCGTCGACCAAAAAATTATCGCCAAACTATAAGATAATGCCAATAATGAATAATCGTCAATGTCATTAAAATCGATTCACGTGTTTAAAATGCCATTTAGTGATTTTTATTTCGACTTTTTATTAATATTTTTATTAATATTCTACTAATTATTTGTTTTTTCGTTATTTAAAATAAAAATTATGTCAATATGTGTAATTTGGCTATTAGTTTGGCGATTTGTATAATTTGGCGAAATTGGTCGACGGGATAACAGAGTAGTACCCAATTTTTCTGTCATTTTCAATATTGTATCGAATAAACGTGTATGAAATTATGCATGGAATTGAACCAAATTTTTTGTCTAAGTGTATGGTTAAGATTAGGTGGTCCTCCTTGAATTTGAAAAAAATCCGTCGGAAGGGAGCATTGCAATAGCAATTTTTGTGCCATTTTCAATATTTTACCGACTAAAAGGCATGAAGTTATGCATCAAATTGAACAAATTTTTTGTGTAAGTGTTCGGCTTTAGCTAATTTGTCCTCCTTGAATTTGAAAAAAATCCACCGAATGGGAACGCTGCAATCGCGATTTGTGAGGCATTTTCAATATTTTACCACATAAAAGTGTATGAAATTATGCATAGAATTGGATGAAATTTTTTGTATAAGTATTTGACTATGGTCAGCAGACCCTCCCTGAATTTGACAAAAAAAATGCGCCGGAAGGAGGCGCTATAATCGCGATGTCTGTGCCATTTTTATTATTTTACCATTAAAAAGTGTTTAATGTTATGCATAAAACTGAGCTAATTTTTTCGTTTATGATTTTATGGAGTATAGCGAGTAGATCCTTCCTGAATTTGAAAAAAAATCTGAATATCGGTCTCCTGTTCATCGGCTCGTACAGATACGGAAACTCTTTTTTTTACTAATTGACAGAAGCAGAATTTACGATGCAAATCATAGTTCATATAATGAATTAATAATATTAACTCACTAATATGTGTAACTAATTTTTTAAATATTAAAATGTAAGTATGAGATAGAAGAAAGTTTTGGGATTGGCACATCCAACTAGTTTATAATTCAAAGCACACTGATATTTATGCTTACAGGTATAAGCATCTAAATATTTCGGATATTAAGAAAGTTTCAGTTTTCAAATTATTTTGAAATAAATATTATTAATGCAAAATTTTTTATAGACTAGAAGAAGAAAATGTAGCGAGAATATTTTTTACGTAATTACAGGTGCATTTATCATATTTAAGTGCATCCACAAGTAAATATGGATGCACTTAAGTATATATCAAGTGATCACAAAAACACTCAATTGTATGTCGTAGCTTCTGAGCAGGACATATAGTAATAATAATAAATAAGATATCTGACCGACTGTGATAAGAAATTGTATTCGCATCTGGTGGTAAAACTTTTGAAATACAAGGTTATATTTAATATTATTTGTCAGATATGTTTATCTTATGTTCCCTTTGATGAAGACACAGTTTTGTATTGTAGTTAGTCAGACATCTCATTTTCGATTATTACTCGATGCTCTACTGTTGCTTTCTCTGTAAATATTCGAATGAGTGAACTAAATTGTCCTAATATTTTTTAAATAGAACACTTATCCTGTTCAGAGCACATTAATATTTATTTTTTTCGATATAAACATTTAAATATCTACGATGTAAACATAGTTTCAGATTTCAAAGAAATAAAAAATATATATGAAATGCTTAATTTTTTATGAAATGTTTAATTTTTTATGAAACTGCAGTTATTTATAGCATATATAGGTACTTTCATATATATAAAACGTGTCCACTAAAGTCCGTCTTCACTCAATAATTTGTGAATGTTAACAGCTATTGCCATAAAAGAGGGGTCTAAGTATAGCCATGCACTATTAAATAAAAACGCGCTACTTGGCAGTAGACTGTGAAGTTAGCATTCATATTTCAAATATTGAAAGACATACAGGGAAAATTATAAACAAAGTTGTTGAGTACCATCGGTGTAGTACGTTTGTTTGATTGTTTGTATTTATGTCGGCCAATTATCAACACCGTGGGATATAGGCCCTTAGGGGTGAGATGCCCTCCGTGGAGGGGGGGTCTTTCTAAGGGAATCTAACCTATAATTACGCAAGGTTAGAAGAAAACCACGGAAACCTCCAAACGGTTAGGACGACCGTAGCGATTGGATTCGAACTCAGCTCCTACTGTCTACCAGTTTGGAGGTCAGAACCTCGCGATCACTGGTAGGGCCGGTTTAGTATGAAAAAGACACCTTGTGGTCATTAAACCCACTTGTCGTCCCAGTGGCTTGAATAGTTGCGGCAGCTACTGCGCTACCGAGAGGTTCGGCTTCGAATCTTGTATAAAACATAGATTTCGCTTGTAGTTATAAAAGTATCTAATGGACACAATTCTGAAGGTTCTGATTAGTCGGGTTGTATAAAATGAAAATGTATGTATTGGATTGAATTCTAATTGTTCTGATTGATCGGATTTTAAAATACGATCTTATAAAGTTTTTGCTACTCAGTAAGTGCGTTCAAACTTCTGATGTCCAATCTTCTCACTAACAGCTGCAATGGAAATATTTTTCCGAACGATAATTATTTATACTCCCATTCAAGTTTCGTGTTAATTAAACAATTAGATCAAATAAGATCAAAACCGACTACTGTGCAATTAACGTTTTTGGTACGATTCTAATCTTAAAGTAGAAAATGATGATTGTATTGACTAAAAACGAAAAAAAAAATAGTAAGTTAGCTCAGTTAAAAAAACAAACATTCAAACAAAAATTACTGACAAAAGCGGCATCATCCTTAATCAGATTTGGCATTTATGCTACTTAATTCTATTATTCTTGGGAACTTACTTAATGATATTAAAATAAACATAATTTATGTGTTTTCAATTCATAAAAATATAGAAAATGCATCATACAAGATTTTTCAGAATTTTCAGAATATAAAATTATTATGAATACCGTAATCATTTATCTATATTCTCTATCTCTAAATAAACCGCCAATCTTCCGCCATTTTTTTTCTTTTGTTAAATTTATAAATTAAAAATTTAAATATGCGTATTTTTTTATCATTTTAATCAGGATTTTACGTCATGCCTCAAAAACTAATAGATGGAATTTGATACCTTTAATAATTTCATAACGAGAATAGATTGTCACTCAATTTTGGCATTGTGATAGTGAATTTCGCAGTATGCATATGTATGAGGTGGGAAAAAGTTTTGGGGTTGATACATAAGACTAGTTTTAAATTGCGATTCTCTTTAAACCTCGGTAATAAATTTTTGTGTATGTAAACATTCGACAATTTTTACAATACATCGATACATAGTTGTGCGAACCAGAAAATTGATAGAGCATTTTGATAATTAATTTATCTTAATGTTCTCCTTATCACTAAAATAATGTTCTATAATGCATGGACATTGTAAATAATATTTAATAATTTTAAAAGTATTGTTCACTTTATTTAGTATTCTTTTTATAGTCAAATTTGGCTCTATAAATACAAAATGCTTATTGCTAATTTGTGTATTTTACGGATTTTTTCAATGTTATACAGTAGGAATGCAATTTTTTGTATGAATGCTTAATTGCTCATGCATTTTTCCGCTATCAATATATATTGCAGTATCTACTTAACAATTAAAAAAAATTATATTATTATACTTTTTTATTAATATACACTTGCGTGGGGTAGATATATTTACAAACATCTACACCTAGTCATTCAGTCACTTTATTTACACGAACATGTGAACTATTTATAAATTTCAATAAAATACTTCATGTATAAATGTATGTAATGCTTTAATTAACACTAGAACCACGGAGAGGGTCAATTTGATCCTAGTTAGAAAAGGATATATAAATATACCCCATTATTTTATTTGGTTATTTGACAAAATATATATTCTGATAATAATCAATATTTCTCAGCATTTACACTATATTTTTCATATAAAGTCAAGAGAAATCATGTACGTTTCAGAAAATGTTATTATCGAAAATTGCATTACATTAAGTATGATGAAAATGTATTGAACGAATACAGAACAAATATTTTAATCAAAAGTAAACTTGGACTTCATAAACTTTAATAAAAAATAGATTATAGCATTCTTATAAATTTAGATATAAAACCTAAGAATATTTTTAAAAATATAGAAAATGCAGCTTTATTACTAGTTTTAGTAATTTCTTTGTCTAATTCAATTTATTTTATGCATTCATTATAAAACTTAATTACGGATGTTTCCCATTTACTACAAACGTGTGGATGCATTATATTTTGAACAATCATCTATAGTTTTATTTTTTTTATGTGATAACGAACTCTTTTATCCTTAGTTGGTGTTTTTTTTAATCGTTTTTAGAGTTTATTCTTGCCCAAACGATGAGTTATTTTTTACCGAGAGAAAACAAAACTTCCTCGAACGTCTTCAAATAAGTCTTGAATATTTGACATCTATAAATTGATTTGCGTAGATAGCAGCAAAGTACAAGATATTAGAAATTGCATTCATCTATCACCTATGTGAATCAGATTTGACATAGAGACATACAGATTTGCTGCCAACTGGGTAAACATACATCAACACTGAATGTAGTTGCGTTATAGTAAGCAGCTGTATTAAGTATATTTTAGACTTATCTAAAATTTCAACGGTTAGATATAGAGCAACAAAATATCTTACCCTTTTCTCCCTGATAAATATTTAAGCTCATGTCTGTATGTGTTAGTGCAGTAGACGCATGCAATTCCGATTTTGACATTTTTGCGAAGACTTGTATTTCTCGTTAAGAGCGTTTTACTGCTTAGGACCATTTTTTATCAACATATGCAAGCAACTAGAACGTGATATGATACTGCATATGTTTATTTTTGTTAGCCATATACTGAGTAAATCTACTCATATATTTTGAAAGAAATAAGTGTACATCTACATGTATTTTAGGCATTTTATACAGTTAGTTTTGCAGCTTTCTTGTCACTTCTTAACTTACAGTTGCACGAATTATTGCTGATTTAATTTTCAGATTTTCATGAGTATAATGTTGTAAATTTGTCAACTTTTGTACAAATTTTTAATTTTTCTTTTTTATATCAGATTTTTATCGGATAAACGGGACATACTTTTGTTTAATACTGATGAATTTCTATCTATATTCCTATGAAAATGTCAAAAATTGTTTACAGTATTGGCTGAATCGCCGTCACTTTCGTTTTCTTCATCAAAATTTAATTTTTGTCATTTACAGGCAGATATTCATCCGGAATCATTTCCAATCTCAATCATTTTCAAATAAGAATTGCTAACATTTCAAAGCTGCTTTCACTATAATATTAAGACATCGAAATAATGTCTATAATTTCAATAAATGCAGAATCGATACAACTTCAATACTACTTCTAAATATTTGTTGTAATTTTTCACTGCAATCGCCCATTCTTCACATAAAGAATATATGATCTTGGTTGAAAATTTCATTATTCCCCTTTCCAATTCCACCTATTAGAGTAATTAAAAGTGACACAGTAATACTTCCTCATAACTCCCTAAAAAATGCATCTCTATTTTGTCATTTATGTGTAAAAAGTTATTGCGTGTCTAATTGACCCTCTTCGCATTTCTAGGAATAAAAGTTATAACTGAAAAATTATTTATGTTATTCGCTTTCATATACGAAAAGTTGTTGTTTACCTTTAAATATTAAAAGTCAGGAAATGAAACATTTTTTCTTCATATTCTTTTTGCGCGGAGACAAATTAAACATTGATTTGGTCTAATTGACCTGTTCCGCGGTTCTAGTATTAAATAAAATAAATAAAACAAATTCAGTACATCAGCTGCAAAACAACTCATATAGGCACAATGTTGATATAGTTTTTATCTGAAAATATGAAAATTGTGATAGTTATGGATAGTAAAGTTAAAATTATTTTCAACGTTAGAACACCAGAATATTCGTATTCCAAGCATACCGGTTTCGGTAGCATATAGAATACCTTCCTCAGCGCTGAGGAAGGTATGCTATATGCTACCGAAACCGGTATGCATGGAATACGAATATTCTGGTGCTCTAACGTTGAAAATAATTTTAACTTTATCATATTGCACCAGGCAACAACCTATTAATTATGGATAGCACCTGTAAAACAGAATAACAATAAAGCTGTTAAACTACTTAGGATGAACAATTAAAAGTAACAACTTCTTGCTCATCGGAAGGTAAAGAAATAGGCACAAAAAGTGTAAAAATGCATCCTCGCAGGTTTCGCAAGGCATGGACTCCCAAAACGTTCCAGCAGTGTAGAAAAAAAACTCAAAAAGAAAATTTAAAATTATGTAATATAAGAAAAACAACCAACATAATTACAAATATAACAATAAACAAACTGTCTTTCATATTAAATCATATAAATTCATCTATCAAATAATACAATAGTAAGCTAAAACAAACATGTAGGAAGGCTATTTCCTCCACATTGCCCTGTGAAGACTTAAAAACAGGACATCTTATGGTAAACAACCACCGCTTCTTCCGTTGTCAACAGGAGCAGAAAGGTCCATAATCTAGTACTCAGAATCAAAAAGGAGAATCTTCTGTTAATACAGTATCAAAAGTGCAATTCAATTCTGCTTCACCAACAGTTTGAAAAATGATCACTGCCAACTTTTTATTTAGACTGTCATTGACAAACGTTATATATGCAGAATGTATTTGTTTGGCTTAAATTATGGTGTTTGGCTCATTAGCTGCAGCCGTTTTACAAAACATTTCTTAAGCTGATTTACAAAATGAAAAACAAAATACTATAGGCATAAATTAATTTTAAAAAGATTTGTAGTAAATTTTAAAATCTGGAACTGAAAAATTGTTTACTGCTGCATATTTTGTAAAATATGTTAACATGCCACAAATAATGTTGATTGAAATCCTTTTACTTAAATTTGAAAATCTTTGAAAATTCTTGTAAAAAAATGCATACATACCGTAATTTCGGGTGTATAAGCCGCAGATCAAACAATTCTTTTTCGACCCAGAATTTTTTAAGAAACAAATGTAACTACTGAGATCGCCGTAAATATTTCTCTTCAATCACTAAATAAGATTTCTGGGTCCAAAAAGAATTGTTTTATCCGCGGCTTATACACCCGAAATTACGGTATATATATATATATATATACATATAATGCTTTTTTTATTTAGAAAGTAAAAGAAGGTTTTTTCTTTTATAAAAAAGCTAAGTTTCTCTGTAATTTTATATTTCCTAATTTTTTTTAAAAAATGAGTTGCAGCTTGATCTCAGTTAAAAATAGGTTTTATCTACTAAAATATTTTGGACTCATTTTGCTCTATTTACAGTAAGGAAAACAAAGGATTTTAAAACACATTCCACTAGAGGCATTCTTATGTTTCCCTGGAGAATTCTGTGGTGGAAATATTCTATCTCTGCTATTTTTAGTTTTTGTTATTAAATGTTAAACAACTGTCTAACATAAACAATTCAGAATATATAAGTAAATGCATGGGAGAATATTTTGTACATTAACAGACATAACGGTTAGCTCTTTACATTACAGGGTATAAAAACTAATATTGGTTTCTGTATAAAAAAAGCATTTTTAATGTCATTGGTTTTAGAACTTGGACAGTATCATATATGAGAATTGAATTACACTTATCCATGAAACAAATATGCAAGGTATTTTTCTGTTTTTCTAGCTTTTAACCGGGTCATAAAAGTACTGTTAGACACACCCAAGCATACATACGCTGCCAGAATTTTACAACAAACTGCCTAGTCCGTTTTTAGTGGAATCTTTTTTAGCACTTTCCAACATAGTTGAAAAGTGCTTATGCATTCGTCTGTCCGTCAGTCCGTCTGGCCGCTCTCTAACTCACGTAAATATACTCGAATTGCTATGCAATTTTAAAACGTTATTGACGTTTACCTTGGCGCGAACCCTATTGAAAATTAAGTTTCTACCATGATTAATTTATCTAGAGGGAAAATCAAATTTTTCCATTACATTACAGCCTATGGGGAAAAATCGTTTCAAAGAAATTTTAAAGGTGTTATACCCTGTCAAACATAATAAAATTTATATGCTTTTACAAGGTGCATTAAAATATGCACTCTGTAAAATATAAGGTGAAAATGTAGCTATTATTCATTTACAGGGCCACCCAAAAGTACTCCATTAGATAATGGTAAAAGGGGGAATTGTGTGTGACATATTTTAAATATATTAAATTGTTTCATGGATAATAAAATTGATGTATGTTAATGAGACTTAGTATAAATTAAACGATACTATCTTCTCTAATATAAAGTACATAGTATTTACAGGGACACACAAAATATTTCAAATGGTACATTCTTTCCGAAGTACTCTATATGTATTCGATGATAGCTGATGGATCGATGAAATGCATTTTATTTATGATATGGGCGTATAAGTTTCACTAAATTTAGGCATATTATATGATGTGCATAAATGCTATAGTTAATATACAGGGCTACCCAAAAGAGATCGCCAACGTTACTGAATATGAGCATAAATTACTCAATGGTGATTCTTAAATAAATTATGCATTTTTACACTGAACTGTATTAAACTTACTAAGAAATGTTTGCAGAATATAAATAAAATGATATATAGGGCCATGCAAACAATTGGGTACATGGAGCCTATGAATGATAATTTATGAGAAAGTGATTTCAGTTGTTTTAAGAGCGTTTTAGCTAAAAAAAATATTTTATATTAACACTGATGTGTAATAAAGATACCAGGCAAACTACAAGGTTGGACAAAGTATTCAAGTATGTTTCCGTCTATTAGTATAAATTGCTGAAAGAGAAATTTCAAGCTACTAGGCATGTTTTGCTAAACTAAATTTTTCCATTATACAGTATCTATATTTTCTGACAGATCAAATATAGGGCTGTTCAATAGTACTGGAATATATATTAGGCTATATTTGGCTTTATATCGTTATTTACCTAAATAACGAAGTTTTGTTAAAGATTTCACGAAGCGTTGGAAAGTGCTCCATAATCTAAGCTTAACGCATGATTTTTCTTACTTGTTATTAATAGTTATTGTAAATGAACTATATTCTAATCATAATAGGGTGTACAGTAACTTTATGGTTACATAACCGTTTTCTAAATAAACGATTGAGTGATTGAAAAGTTTTATACAATATTAAACAGTCCATATCATTTTTTTAATGTAGAGTTGTAAATTATTACGCATGGTATTTTTCTTATACCTTTGTTTTGTTACTTCTTTTTCTAAATTTTTAACCGTCGATTTAAATTAAATAATGCTTCTTTAGCAGAAACTTTGTCACAATTTTCACAATCAGCTACAAATAGAAAATTTTGATAAAAAGCTATTAAATCTTTTAGATTTTGAAATTACAAGATTGTAAGAAATTCATCTTTTATATATAAACATTTGTATACATATAAATTTTGAATGTTCCGTTAATTTTGAGTGAGGGATCAGGAAATGAAAAATGTTGATATTTATGGTATTGGTTTTTGCACTTCGCTTACAACTAGAGAAAGTAAAGAACATTTTTGCAGTCATACAGTCATATAATGCTTATATACTCATATATTCATACACTTGCAGTAATATATCGCATATAAACCTATTTTATAGCAAAATCTACCCTATCTTTTCAGTGAATTTCTGCGATCGATTGGAAATATACCATATGTACCGTGCACGCTTTCTATACTCATAAATACTGTGCATTTTGGGATAAACATCACATTAATTAAACTTTAACACGCTATAATTAATATTTTTACATAAAAAAGTTGGATATTTTATTCCATAATATATATCATAGGGACGCTCTGAAACTAAGTTTCGTGATTTTGTTTCACATAAACACTTTATACATTGACACTGGCATCATAAACAATACACCTGGCAATACATTCCACGTAGTCGCCACCAGCATTGGCACATGTCGTCACCTAAGTTCCAATCCGCACATACTTTATGGATGTAAACAATGAAACTTTCAGATTGGATATTTGGACAAAATGTGATTTTTTAAATTTTGTATCAATTCCATATAATTTTTAATTTTTAATTTTCTCAATAATACACTATTCATGTTTTTTTTTTTTTTTTTTTTTTTTTTTTTTTCATGAAGGAAGAAAAATTAAAAAAAAAAAAAAAAAAAATCAAGATATTGCTGATATCACTGGTAATCACAATTTTCTTACCAAATATATTTATGCATTAATCAAGATTTTTTGGTTACTAAGCCTGGCTAAACTTTAAAAAAAAATCCTTATTTTAGGATTTTGATGTGAATTAGTAATGTACTTTTATGAGGCAAGTTTTGTTGAATAATTTTGGAAAAATATATTTAATTTTTATAATGAATATTTAATCATACACTATTGATCATTAACTTGATCTTTGCTTTTAATATTTTAATCATTTTGAAAATTATCTAATTTTTTATTATTTTAATTTATTACTTATTTTAACATTTTATTATATTGTAAGTATTCATTATAGTCCTGAATGCACTATTAATTGCACTCAAATTACTGTTTAAAAAACGTAAACAAAGCAATGACCAGAAATCCGCAAAATTCTAAAATCCGCACAACCTCTGGTCCCAAGCTGTGCGGATTTGAGGGAGTCTACTGTATATAAACATGTTAAAGGAAAATTTTTTACTCTCGTTAATTATGCTTTGTTTTTTTGCACAGAATGGTAAAATTATTGTACATGAATGACAATAAGTTTACAATATTCAGAATGAGTCAGAAAATGCATCATAATCGATGCAGTATGCATGACTCTTCGTTCTTGTTAGTTATGTTTTGTGGGGTCATCAAGGCTTCTTGTTAGTTATGTAAGGGAGGGGGAGGAGTTTGTATCGGGTTTAAGATTTTATTAAAATTTCCATGCTCTAGTCTGTACGTATTTACATAATTTTTTTTTCTAAAAATCTTGATTTGGTTAGATAATTGTTTTTTTTTTTTTTTTCGGGTTTGAATCTCGATTCAGTTTGACTTGAATTGGAATTTTCAGGTTCTTGCAGAGTTGCATTTCAAGTACTAGTTTTCAATTCTGGTCAGTGGATGGGGACAAAAATTACTTTGTCTTTCTTGAAGAGATTTTTATTTCCTAATTTTTTTATTTTACTTTTTTTTTGTGGGGGGGGGGATTAGATTGGGTTTCAGGTTGTTCTGATCGGGTTTGAGATAGACTTCTATTGGAATTTCCATGATCTGGTCAATACATATCGACATAAATTGTTCTTTTTTTTCTAAAATCTCGATTTGATTATTTTTTTTTTTTGGGGGGGGGGATTGAATCTGGTTTCGGATTGACTTCAAATGGAATTTTCAGGTTCTTGTTGAGTTGCATTTCAAGTATATTATTTTGTCGCAGATAAATTGGGTTACAATTGGAATTTTTTATTTTTTTTTGGGGGGGGGGGGGCGGGTAGTGTTTGAACTGGGTTTGGGATAGATTTCAATTGAAATTCTTGTCAGTGTATGTGGACAGAAATTATTTGGTCTTTCTTGGACAGACTTGTGTTTCCATTGTTTTTTCCTTTTCGGGTTTGGATTAGGTTTCATGATAACTTTCAGACTCTTGTCAGTGTGTATCGGCAGAAATAATTTTCTCTTTTCCGGATTAGGTTAAAGTTCGATGGAAATTTTTTTCAGGTTTCAATCAGGTTCAATTCAAATAGAATTTTCAAGTTCTGGTCAGGTTGCGCTTTAATGGAAAATATTTTGTCCTGTATAGATACTGGGCTCCGGTTGTATGGAATTTCTTTTTCAGGTTCAGATTAGGTTTAAGATAGACTAATTGGAATTTCCAGATTTCTGATCACGCATATATATGGAAATTAAGTTTTCTTTCCCAAATCGAGATATGGTTGGATAATTTTTTTTTTTTTGGGGGGGGGGGGTTGAATCTGCTTTCGGTTTGACTTCAATTGTAATTTTCAGGTTCTTGTTCAGTTGCATTTCAATGTATTTTATTTTGCAGCAGATAGATTGAGTTACTCTTAGAGGGATTTTTTTCTTTCCGGTTTTGGATTGTATAGGATAGATTTCAATAGGAATTTTTCGATTCTAGTCAATGTATGTCAATGGAAATTATTTTGTCTTTCTTGGACAAATTTATCTTTCCATTAAATTTTTGTTGGTTTAGAATGGGTTTCAGGATAACTTGTAGGTTCTTGTTGGCAGACTTGTATAAAACCAAAAACTTTCTGCAAATTAATTTAATGTTGGGTGTAATTCGTATTTTTTGCGCAATTCATGGTCATCATTCATGTTTTTTATGCGATTTATGAATTTAATTTGCATTTTTGAGCAATTTATGGACATAATTCGCAATTTTTATGCGATTAATGAATGTAATTTACATTTTACATGATTTATGGACGTAATTTGCTATTTTTATGCAATTCATAGACAGAATTTGCGTTTTTTCAGCTTTCTGTTGACGAAATTTGCGTTTTTTAATCGATTTATTGACGTTATTTATGTTTTTATAGGATTTATGAATGTAATTTGCTTTTTTTACCAACTCTTGGACGTAATTTGCATTTTTTGTAATTTATGAACGTTATTAGTGTTTTTTTGCACGATTCATGGAAGTGATTCGCATTTTTTGAGTGATTTATGAATGTAATTTGTGTTTCAGCTTTCTGCTGCCATAATTCGTGTTTTTTGAGCGATTTATGAACATAATTCCCTATTTCCTACACGATTCATAGACATAATTTGTGTTTTTCATACAATTTCTGAACGTAATTCTCACTTTTTTAAACAATTCATGGATGTAATTCACGTTTTGAGCAATTTGTGGACCCAATTTATGTTTTTTATGCAATTCGCTTTTTTTGAGCGATTCATGGACATAATTCGAGATTTTTATGCGATTAATGAATGTAATTTACATTTTACATGATTTATGGACGTAATTTGCTATACTTAAGCGATTAATAGGCATAATTTGCATCTTTTGAGCTTTCTATCGACGGAATTTGTGTTTTTTGATCGATTTATTGACGTTATTTGTGTTTTTATAGGATTTATGAATGTAATTCTCTTTTCTTACCAATTCTTGGACGTTATTCGCATTTTTTGCAATTTATGAACGTTATTCATGTTTTTTTGCATATTTTGAGTGATTTATAAATGTAATTCACGTTTTTATGCAATTCATGGATGTAATTTGCGTTTTTTGAGCGAATCATGAACGTAATTCACATTTTTTATGCAATTCATGAATCCAATTCGGTATTTTTATGCGTTTTATAGAGGTAATTTCCGTTTCAGATTTCTGCCGCCAAAATTCGTGTTTTTTGAGCGATTTATGAACATAATTTATGTTTTACTATACGATTCATAGACGTAATTTGCGTTTTTCATACAATTTATGAATATAATTCTCGCTTTTTTACATGATTCATGGACGTAATTCACATTTTAAGCAATTTCTGGACGTAATTCCCATTTTTTATGCAATTTGCTTTTTTTTTAGCGATTCATGGATGTAGTTCACATTTTTTATGCGATTCATGCATGTAATTCACATTTTTATGCGATTCATGCATGGAATTCGTATTTTTTATGCGATTCATGGATTGAATTAATGTTTTTATTGCGGTCTTTGCACGGAATTCACGTTTTTCGCGTGGTATTTTGTCGAAATGTTGGGTTTTTTTTTAGGGATGCACCGAATAGTGATTTTGGCCGAATACCGAATATTCGGCCGACAGGTGAACCGAATACCGAATATTCGGCTTTCCAAATACTTTTTATATTTCAAAATTTAAAGGTATTAAAATGTTACTTTTTAAAACAGTTTTACATAACATTTAATAAAAGAAACTTACATTTTGATAAACATGTGCTTTTTATAAGAACATTTAGTATTGAAAAGAATCGGCCTTGAGTTATTTAAGAAGCACAATTATGAAAGTTAAAAAAATTTTCTACGAATCAAAACAAGCATTTTAAAATCAAATAATGAAAAAATGGTTGAAGAAAAATTTTATAGTCTGATAATTGTCCTTTTAAAATAAAATTTTCACTTTGCACATAATAAAAAGTAAAAAAATGAAAATTTATTATTGTTTTGATGTAAAATATTCATTTTTTGTACAAATAGCTTCAAATTGGTACCAGATATATAAACTTTGAGCCATTAGTTGTCAAGTTATGGCCATATTTAGACAGTGATACAATTCCAAGATGGCCGCCATTTTGTAAAAATGGCCAGTTTTCAAATGGCCATATCTCGGCCAATATTGTGAAAATTACTTTTAAATTTCAGATTTGAGGGTTTCAGTACTATGTCTGTCTATGATAAAAATAAAAAAAAAATCTGTGACTATGATGCAACAAGTTTTCCTTAAATTGGTTGATTTCACGTGGAATGACCCAATTGTCCTTTTAAAATAACTCAAGGCAGATTTTTTTCAATATAAAATACAAATACTTTCAACTTAATTCTGAATAAAAGTATGTTTGGCTCATAGTTCTTTTCTCATGAATGGTGGTATTTTCCACCCTTCCCATCATATCATATTTTACAGAAATCAAAGCATGGGAGTTGAAAATATATTATCTTATTTAATGTTAATGTAATAAACAAACACACAAGTTATGACCTAGACTGAAATGAAATACAATGTACTTATGACTCAATAAGTTGATTATGGTTTCATGAACAAAAATTGTCTGCCTTGATAGCTATTACTATCTCAAACGGTTTTTTTTTCTTATAAAGGACTTTTATTTGGGGAAAAGCAAAAAACAGATTATTTACTAAACAAAATTTAGAAACTTGTATCAGCACATAATTTATTCCTTAGGAGAATCCTAATAAATCACCATTTTAATCCTTCTCATGGTTAATTTTCTTAAGTTATACTTTACAGACAGCAAATAAATAATGTAAAAACATTCTATTTTATTTAAAAATGATTTTGTTTCTAATTATTTTAAATATAAATTAAAAAATTGACAGTTAAAAGTAGAAATAGCGAAAAGGTTTTATTAAGTATTGGATACTTTGATATTCGGCCATACCGAATATTCGGCAGGCCGAATAGTTTCATATTCGGCCTAACCGAATATTCGGTAACATGGCCGAATACCGAATAGATACCGAATATTCGGTGCATCCCTAGTTTTTTTACATGATTCTTTGTTGAGATACCCTTTTTTTTTTACGCAATTCTTTGTCGAAATAAATAAATAAAAATTGTTTCTTCATAAAATTTTCTGCACATGGCGTGCGTCTATATTATACAACTCTGCTTGTCAGTGTGTATTGTCAGAATTTTTTTTTTTTTTTTCAGATCGAATTAAGGTTTGCTAACCCATAGACTAATTGGAATTTTCAGATTTCTGACCACGCGTATCTATGGAAATTAAGTTTTCTTTCCCAAATCAAGATATGGTTGGATTTTTTTTTTTTTTTTTTTTTTGGGGGGGGGGGTTTAATCTGGTTTCGGTTTGATTTCAAATGTAATTTTCAGGTTCTTGTTCAGTTGCATTTCAATGTATTTTATTTTGCAGCAGATAGATTGAATTACTCTTGGAGGGATTTTATTCTTTCTGGTTTTGGAGTGTATAGGATAGATTTCAATAGGAATTTTTCGATTCTGGTCAATGTATGTCAATGGAAATTATTTTGTCTTTCTTGGACAAATTTATCTTTCCATTAAATTTTTGTTGGTTTAGAATGGGTTTCAGGATAACATGTAGGTTCTTGTTGGCAGACTTGTATAAAACCAAAAACTTTCTGCAAATTAATTTAATGTTGGGTGTAATTCGCATTTTTTGTGCAATTCATGGTCATCATTCGTGTTTTTTATGCGATTTATGAATGTAATTTACATTTTTGAGCAATTTATAAACATAATTCGCAATTTTTATGCGATTAATGAATGCACTTTACATTTTACATTATTTATGGACATAATTTGCTATTTTTATGCAATTCATAGACATAATTTACGTTTTTTCAGCTTTCTGTCGACGAAATTTGTGTTTTTTGATCAATTTATTGACGTTATTTGTGTTTTTATAGGATTTATGAATGTAATTTGCTTTTTTTACACAACTCTTGGAAGTAATTCGCATTTTTTGCAATTTATGAATGTTATTCGTGTTTTTTTGCATGATTCATGGAAGTGATTCGCATTTTTTGAGTGATTTATGAACATAATTCATATTTTTATGCAATTCATGGACGTAATTTGCATTTTTTGAGCGATTCATGAATGTAATTCGCGTTTTTTATGCAAATCATGAATGCAAAATGCTATTCCCTATTTTTATGCGATTTATAGACGTAATTTGCATTTTAGCTTTCTGCTGCCAAAATTCGTGTCTTTTGAGCGATTTATGAACATAATTCCCATTTTACTACACGATTCATAGACATAATTTGTGTTTTTCATACAATTTCTGAACGTAATTCTCACTTTTTTAAACAATTCATGGACGTAATTCATGTTTTGAGCGATTTGTGGACCCAATTCATGTTTTTTATGCAATTTGCTTTTTTTGAGCGATTCATGGACATAATTCGCAATTTTTATGCAATTAATGAATGTAATTTACATTTTACATGATTTATGGACATAATTTGTTATACTTATGCGATTCATAGACATAATTTGCATCTTTTGAGCTTTCTATCGACGAAATTTGCGTTTTTTGATCGATTTATTGACGTTATTTGTGTTTTTATAGGATTTATGATTGTAATTTGCTTTTTTTCACCAATTCTTGGACGTAATTCGCATTTTTTGTAATTTATGAACGTCCTTAGTGTTTTTTTGCACGATTCATGGAAGTGATTCGCATTTTTTGAGTGATTTATGAATGTAATTCATGTATTCATGGACGTAATGTGTTTTTTGAGCGATTCATGAATGTAATTCGCGTTTTTTATGCAATTCATGAATGCAAAACACTATTTGCTATTTTTATGCGATTTATAGACGTAATTTGCATTTCAGCTTTCTGCTGCCAAAATTCATGTTTTTTGAGCAATTTATGAACATAATTCCCATTTTTCTACACGATTCATAGACACAATTTGTGTTTTTCATACAATTTCTGAACATAATTCTTACTTTTTTAAACAATTCAAGGACGTAATTCACGTTTTGAGCGATTTGTGGACCCAATTCATGTTTTTTATGCAATTCGCTTTTTTTGAGCGATTCATGGACATAATTAACAATTTTTATGCGATTAATGAATATAATTTACATTTTACATGATTTATGGATGTAATTTGCTATATTTATGCAATTCGTAGACGTAATTTGCATTTTTTGAGCTTTCTGTCAACGAAATTTGCGTTCTTTGATCGATTTATTGACGTTATTTGTGTTTTTATAGGATTTATGAATGTAATTCGCTTTTTTTACCAATTGCTGGACCTAATTCGCATTTTTTGTAATTTATGAATGTTATTAGTATTTTTTTGCACGATTCATGGAAGTGATTCGCATTTTTTGAGTGATTTATGAACTTAATTTACGCTTCAGCTTTCTGCTGCCAAAATTCGTGTTTTTTGAGCAATTTATGAACATAATTCCCATTTTACTACACGATTCATAGACATAATTTGTGTTTTTCATACAATTTCTGAACGTAATTCTCACTTTTTTAAACAATTCATGGACGTAATTCAAGTTTTGAGCGATTTGTGGACCCAATTCATGTTTTTTATGCAATTTTCTTTTTTTGAGCGATTCATGGACATAATTTAGCAATTTTTATGCGATTAATGAATGTAATTTACTTTTTACATGATTTATGGACATAATTTGCTATACTTATGTGATTCGTAGGCATATTATGCATCTTTTGAGCTTTTTATCGACGAAATTTGCGTTTTTTGATCGATTTATTGACATTATTTGTGTTTTTATAGGATTTATGAATGTAATTCGCTTTTTTTTACCAATTCTTGGACGTAATTCGCATTTTTTGCAATTTCTGAACGTTATTCGTGTTATTTTGCACAATTCATGGATGTGATTCGCATTTTTTGAGTGATTTATGAACGTAATTCACGTTTTTATGCAATTCATGGATGTAATTTGCGTTTTTTGAGTGATTCATGAACGTAATTCACATTTTTTATGCAATTTATGAATGCAAGTCGCTATTTTTATGAGTTTTATATAGGTAATTTCCGTTTCAGCTTTTTGCTGCCAAAATTCGTGTTTTTTGAGCGATTTATGAACATAATTTATGTTTTACTACACGATTCATAGACGTAATTTGCATTTTTCATACAATTTATGAATATAATTCTCGCTTTTTTACATGATTCATGGACGTAATTCACATTAAGCAATTTGTGGACGTAATTCCCATTTTTTATGCAATTTGCTTTTTTTTTTAGCGATTCATGGATGTAGTTCACAAAAACACCTCCTTGGCTGTGCCACTGACAACAAAATCTTATGTTGGTGCAAGGAGTAATTTATTCATAGACATGAGAAAAAAGTTTGACAACAAACCAAAAAAAAGTACAATACGGGATTTTTACCTGGCATTCTCATAAAATTTTGAATATACCCTGCCTCCCTCCTCTAATTCATAAGTTTTCATACATTCTATATTATATTCCATATTAAGAAGGCGCCACTTGTCTAGTTTTTTTTTAATCAGAACGCGTTATTAGCATTTTTCATTCAGGTAGAATTTATTTAGAATAGAATTGATAAAGAAAATGCACAAATTGAAAACCATTGAACAGACATGATAGAATCATTACGTATATTTCATGATTTTAATAATCCACATGGATGTTTCTTGTTATGCCAATACAATCTTGCAATGTCTTAATATACAATGAATAAAGTCTGCAATAAAGTTAACCAGAGAATCTTGCAATGGATTTTTGCCGTCGCTTATTCAAATTTACTTAAGAAGAATCGAGTTAATGAAATGTTGTATAAATGTTACTTGTTAGCTTTATAGATTACTAGGTACTACTAGGTTATCCCGTCGACCAAAAAACTATCGCCAAACTGTAAGATTAAATTCCAATAATGGATGATTGTGAATGTCACATTCAATGACATTAAATACAATTTGTATATTTAAAATGTCATTGATTTTTATTTCGACTTTTTATTAATATTTTACTAATTATTTGTTTTTTCATTATTTAAAATAAAAAAATATGTGATTATGTATAATTTGGCGAAATTGGTCGACGGAATAACAGTAGTAGCGATTACTAAAATATTTCAAATTGAAATAATTTATGAAACTGAAAATGTTTTAGCCAACATTTCACTTAAGTTTAAAACAAGCAATATATAGAAATTGTAAAGTCCATCAAGTGTGTGTACTTTACAATTTCCATTGTTGGGACCAGACATTGCACAAATATGTGCTCATCTTTTGTTTACATTTTTAAAAAGAGTAATTTGAATGTAATAATGTACTAGAAATCATAATGAATGCTTATAATAGAGTATAATACAGTCAACTCTGTGAAATTCACAAAATGTATTATCTGCAAAACATGCTAAAATGCAAACATTGAAAAGTGTTTTAACACTTAAACTCAAAGATAACAGATATGCAATAATTTTATTTTCATGAAATGACAAATTTTAATAAAATAAACTGGGATTTAAGAAAATTCATGTATTTTGTACCCTGTATTTAAAAACAATACTTTAAGCAAGCCAGTAAGTTTCCGTTTATTAATTATGATTAATTCAAACCTATTCTTTGCTCAAGCAGCGAAAAAATTAAAAAAATAAACAATTTTACCTCTATATATTTTTTGTTTATCAAACAATACACATAAAAAGTTTCTTGGCGAAGGAGAATAAACTGCATTTCACCCAAAATTACTGACAACAAAACAAAATGCAGTCCAGATTTTTAACTGGCATTCTCGTAA
The DNA here is from genome assembly GCA_964019185.1 of Maratus speculifer. Lineage (NCBI taxonomy): Eukaryota > Metazoa > Arthropoda > Arachnida > Araneae > Salticidae > Maratus > Maratus speculifer. The sequence continues at coordinate 238,009,943 of OZ025289.1, forward strand.
AATTTTGAATATATCCTGCCTCCACACTGTAATCCATAAGTCTTCAAAAATACAAGCAAAAAACTTTATTGCAAAGTTACACATTCTGTATTAATTACTAATCCATTGCAAGATTCTCCGGTTAACTTTATTGCAGAGCTTATTCGTTGTATATTGACATTGCGAGATTCAATTGGCGTAACAAGAAACAACATGTGGATTATTAAAACCTGAAAATTACTTAATGATTCTATCTTGTCTGGTTTATATTTTTTAATTCGTGCATTTTCTATATCAATTTAATGGACATTATGTAAGAATATTACTACCTGAATGAAAAATGCTCCGTGTAACTTGCCGCGTTCGGGTTCGGATTCAAAACAAAACTAGACAAGTGGCGCCCCTAGGCGTATGAATACATGACTTTCCAACAACAAATAATTTAAAATAATTTTTGTTTGAAAACTTTAAAAAAAAATCATAAGTCGAAAGTATATTGAATATGTATAATTAAAAAATATTTTCCTATTTTAAAAAAGGATTCAAAATATTTTTTCCACAAAATGCAAAAATATCCAATGTAAGAAACGTAATATTTTCTTCTTACGAAAAATAAAGGCAAAATAAATAGAAATTTGATTTAGTATATATTTATTGAATGTTTTAAAGCACATGATAAGATGTTTTTGTAGTTTAAAAAACATTTATTGCTTCGATTCGGGTGTTTTAACTGTGACCATAAGTACATAAGGTTTTTCACTCAGTCTCCGTCTGCTAACCCATAGAATAACATGTAATCCGCGAGCTAATATAGTCCAATTTTCCAAGACCAATATATAACAAACAAGAGTTTTCCTAGAAACAAGGCAAGTCTTATTACCTCTATCTTAAAGAGATTCATATTATATATAAGTTTTAATAAAATCTCCCAGCCCGTTTCCTAGATCTCATTATCAGGAACAAACACCATCGATTACAGTTTTAAAATGGTTATCGAGATCTAAAAATATACGGCACGTAGAAATGTAAAAATTATAGGATAGGATTAGACTGGGAATATAAGACTATATTAAAAAAATTGGACCATTCTGACCAATATTTGCTGAGTTATTAGAAGGCGGCTTTTCCGATTTTCTTTGATGTTGAGTTAGCTGTATATATGAAGTTCCGCATCTACCGTTATGACGATGGTAGGTTTAAAGCTGCGTCACTTGAAGGCTGCCGCCTTCTATGATATAGTACAGGACATATATTTTCACGAAGATATTTTTCCAACAATGTAATAGGGGACCGTCAACAAATTGAAAAACAACGAATATTTTTTTGAGTAATACTGTCAAATCTAATTCCGCAAAAGCGCTCAAACTGCAGATTATGATTACGTGGCTTATTATAATACGCTGTTATCATTTTTATGAATATAGCCTGTATATTACAGAAATTTAGGTTTTTATAAAAACTGTCCTAAATTTTTCCAAGTTTTTTGCTTATAATTTGCAATGTTCTTAATGTAAAACAATGTTCTTTTAAAGCAAAACGAGAAACAATATTGTATGTACATAACATCCTGTAATCAAAATTGAAAAAAATATTAATAATTTTAGGAAAAATGAGCAGGTATACTAAATACATTTCCACTGCGCTTTTGTCAACCCTATAAAAATTTCATTTGCATATTGTATTAGCTAAATTTATAGAGCAACTTTTATTAAAATTCAAAATCATAGCTTGAAAATTCTGAAAATTATCGTCGAAAGAATAAAATCAAAATCCGTTATTTTCAAAAAGAAACAAAAAGATGAGGGGCTGTATCCATATTTCATTCATTAACGTCTACACAATATTGTACGTTGTATTATATTTGGATACAGCTGGTCATCTTTCTGCTTCGTTTTTGGAATAACAGATTTTAATTTTATTCTATCGACAATAATTTTCAGAATATTCAAACTATGATTTTGAAAGTACGCATTTAGTTAACTTAATATGAAAATGAAGTTTTTATAGAGTTGACGCATGCGCAGTTAAAATTTATTTCATAAATCGGCTCATTTTTCATATAATTGTTAATATTTTTTTATTTTTTTTTGACAACAGGGTGTTGTGTACAATGTTGATTTACATACTTTTAGAAAAGAACATTGTTTTTTATTCAGAAATCTGCAAATTATAAGCAAAAAACGTGGCAAAATTTTGGACCATTTTTATAAAAATCTTGATTTTTTTAAGAGTATACATGATATATTCATAAAAATGAACATATTTTATTCCAATAAACCACATAATCATAATCTGCAGTTTGAACGCTTTTGCTACATTAGTTTTGACCGGGTTATCCAAAAAATCTTCCCTTTTCAATTTGTTCACTGTCCCTTATGAGATTTCGGGGGAAATATTTGTGAAAATATATGACCTGTATTATTTTTTTTACACACCAGGAGTTTCAGAATAATTCCAAGAATGTATTTCTAGATATTCAACAAAACATCAAAAAATCGCAAGTGTCAAGATTTTTTTTTTTTTTTTTTTTTTTTTTTTTTTTTTTTTTTTTTGCTGACACTGTATTTACTGAGAATTTAAAAAAATCATTTAAGCCGCAGTTTGTCAAAACTTCATTATTCCTTTTTGAGACTAAATCTAATTCTAAATAAAAGATAATTTAGAGCATAATTTGAATTTTTTATGCTCAGTTCATACGTTCCATACATTTGAAGCGTTTAATTTTTTCAAAACAATCTTCTTTATATATTTTTACATCTAAAAATTAACCATTATGTACTGTTTTTCGAAGGGTCTACCATCTGTCTAAGGGTTGTGGCACTAGTATAAAATGCCTATGTTGAAAAAGGAATTGTCAGTATTAACATGCCAGTGTTAATTTTGAAATATTGTTTGATATTTCTTAATATTCCATAGAAACGTAATTTAGAAAGTTGTAAAGGGTTCAGGGCTTAAAAACATTTTTTTTAAATCTTTTTTTATGATCTATTTTGATTATGCAATTAATTATGAACTCAGTGCAAAAAACCGCATAAAAATATTTGCATTTTTAACAGAATTATAAGCATTTATGTATCAACACTTCAAAATCCCACCCATATAATTTCAACTTTAAGTCGCGTTTTCTCAAAACTTGATTTTTGTCGACTACCCATAAGATAAAAAATAACTATTTGATGGTATGGCTTAAAATTATTTAGCATGCATATAACATCATTATCTATAGAATGAATTAATATATTTTAGATAGTTTAATATTTTGAGTATTTTTTATTTAAAAAATTGTATTTTTACGGGTTTTTTAAATTTTTAAATTTCAGAGTTATTTTAATAATATTTTTTTAGTGATAGTTTAGTGTCCTTAATTCATTCTATAGAGTAAAGTTTCCTGATCATTTTAAAGCAAAAATTAGGTTCTTATGTCAATTCAACGTTAAGATATCTTACGGATGGTGATATAATACGTAGTTTTTTTCAAAAATTGTGCTACATAAATTTTGCTATATTTTGTATTACATTACATTGAAGTTCTTCCTTTTATAATTTTACAAGACTACAAACACACTTTAAAAATATCAGGAAGATGAAATTAATTACTTTGAATACTTCTGTTTTTACATGGACTCGAAGCGAGAGCTCTGTTTACATGTGTTTCCGTATCGATGAAGCCCTGAGACCTCTTAAAGGCTTATTTAGAACATTTATAGTTTTCACCTACCCCAGGAGATGTGGGACAGGCATAGAGCATAGACCGTGTAGGATGCCTGAGTTAACCATTGAAATCCAACCATTATTTTAATAATCAATTAAATGCTTCCTAAAATTCCTTAGAAATCGTAACGTAGGATTTTTTTAGAAAGCTTTTCTTACCTTCCCTTCGCTTAACAACTTTTAAATTTCTAGTTTAATTTTGTCTGTTATTAGAGGACATTTATATGTTATAATTAAGTAGTTACCATGCCATATTTAAAGTTTCTAGGCCATTTAGTATAATAGAAATTATCCATTTTGAATGGTTTTTACTTCTGCAAACCTCTTTTGACAGTGTCATAACATAAAATATAGCTTATGTTTAATATTTTTTAACGCACTCTATCAGCACCAATTTACTATTAAAATCAGTTTGATGTTTTTCGAGATATCTTACAAAATGCCAATTAGAACATTTTTAGGATGCATTTCGTGAATTTTAACCTCTTTTACATTTCGAAATGTCGCGAAAATGTTGTTGGAAATATTTTATGTCTTTTACGTAACTTCCATGTTAAATGTAATGTTTCTAGGACGTTCAGTAACACAAAAATTGGGTTTTTAGAGCTTTTTGTTTTGCTCCTGCACGCTCTATGGGGTAGTGAAGCCGGCATAAGACTATGTTATAGGTAGGACTATCATTTTGAAATAAATGTTTTTAAAATAGTCTCATTACTTTCCGAGACTGCTTAAAAATTCGCAATTCAGAACGTTTTTAGAACACTTTTTGCGCATTTTCATTTATTTGAACTTCATCGCTTTGGGAAAATGCTCTTAGAGATCATTTATATCTTATAAATAATTAACATACAAAATTTTATATTTTTAGGTTATTCCGTAATACAAAAGACGCATTTTTAGAACGTTGTATGCTCCTGCACCCAAAATAGTTAGTGACACCGACGTAAGATATAACCTATGTTGGAAAAATGACTACCACTATCATTTTGACATAATTATTTTTTAAATCGAAGAGTATTCCAAAGGTTGTTGAAAAATTGCTATTTAACCCCCTGACCGCCGAGCAAAAGGGCAAAATTGTAATGTTATTCATGTAATTTATTTTAAATGTTAATAAAACAAAGATTTTCTAATATAGTATAATATTTTTGTTATGTATATCCTTATAAGTCTTGAAAGTGCCAATCATTGCATAATTTTTTAAAACTGGTTTATATTTGTAAAATTATATTAATTTTAAATAAAGCTTCAATTGCAGTAAAACCTGCAGCCTAGTGAATGGATATATCCGGTTGCGACAGTGGGAAGGTTAAAACGTTTGTAGACCGCTTTTTGCACATTTTCTTACTTTTTAAATTTCGCCTTTAAAAAAAAAATCATTTTAGTAATTACATTTTACATCTTATATTTTATTTCTCATAAGTAATTTTATTATGATATTAATAATATAATTTAAGTCATTTATAACTTATAAGTAATTAACATGCCAAATTTCATGTTTTCAGGATTTTTAGTAACTTTTGTAGAGCTGTTTGGGTCAGTTGCATCCATATAAGGTATAGCTTATGTTTATTTCGTGGCGAACACCAACTTTTTGGAGATGACTTTTGAAATCACTTCCGATAGTTCTAAAGATTAGCCCTTACAAATGAACATACTTTACCCTTTTATAATATAGGTACACACACACACACACAGATATAAATATATACATACCTTTAATCTCACCAAAATAAAATTATATTAAAGTAAATATTGCCCGATGCAACATTTATTTTTGTCATACGTAGTTAAAATTGTGAAATTAAATATGTGAATTGTAAGGATTTGCATATATGTACAATATCTAAGTTTCTTTACTGAAGCATTTAAAAATCACAGTAATAATTAATATATGTATTTAATCTAATCAAGGAAGAGAAAAACGTTAAAGTGAACAACGTTTAAGGAAAGAGCAATCTCTTTAACTTATATGTAGTGCCAAAAAGTATAGACTTTCCTTAAGTTAATTATCTACAAACATGTAATGGCCGTAAATATCTGCAAAAGTCTACACAAAACAAAATAATAATCTTGGGAAGTGTAATCTAGCTCCTGTCATTTGTTTTCCTTTGTTCGGCAATGATTGTTACTCTTGATCTGCCTTTCACCTTCCTTATTTGAAGTGACTCGGAGAAGAAGGTAAGGAATATCTTCTTTTGTTAATTCGGATCCAGCATTCTTTTTTAGTACATTAACTGTTTTATTCAGCTAATGGCATTTTCTTGTTACTATGTTTTTTTTTCTTTTTTATGTTCAAAGAACAATGATATCAAGGTATTTTATGTAAACTACTAAATATTTCGGATGTAAACATAGTTTATGGTTCCAAGGTATAAAATCATAAAAATATATCTATTTATGCAAAATTATTCTTTATTCTAAAAAATAAAATTAAACTTTAATATCTTTACATATATAAATCTTTTGTGCGTTTGTATGTCACTGAACTCCTCCTAAACGACAGGATCGATTTTAATGAAATTTTTTGTGTGTGTTCCAGTGGATTCGAGAATGGTTTAGATTCACATTTCATCGAAATTGATTCAGTACTTTTTAGTAATTAAGAAAAACTAATAAGTAATTTTTCGCTAATTAAAAGTGTTGAATAAGTTAGCTGAAAAAAGGGCGGACGGAATGGCCGAGCGATCTAAGGCGCCAGATTTAATCTCTGGTTCTAGAAGAAAAAGATCGTTTGTTCGTTCACCACTCCTGACATATGCGTATGATTTGCAATAACTTTTTTTATAATTTTAATTAACCGACTTCGGAAAATAGTTAACATTTAACTAAAAAGAGAAAAATAAACTTTTCTATCAAAAATTCAACTGACATCAAAAAAGTATTGCAAAGTGAAAAATGTTTTTTTTTATATAGTTTTAGTAAAAAATTAAATTAAGAGAGTAGTATTTATCGTGCACATTATTATATTTATGTACATTTATGTGAATTTTTGGAGTCGGTGCCAGGACAACGTCTGTCGGGTCCGCTAGTTTTTTATGTAGCTGCAGTAGTTTAATACTGTACACATTAATCACATACATGCATGCATTCTTAGTTATTCAAAATTAGTTGAAATTGATTGAGTAAATAAATATGTTTATAATAAATATTTGAATGTATGTGCAATATCTAAAATTTCTTTACTGAAGAATTTAAAAATAAAAGTAATAATTAATATATGTATTTAATCTAACCAAGGAAGAGAAAAACGTTAAAGTGAACAACGTTTAAGGAAAGCGCAAACTCTTTAACTTATATGTAGTGCCAAAAATTATAGACTTTCCTTAAGTTAATAATCTACAAACATGTAATGACCGTAAATATATGTAAAAGTCTACAGAAAACAAAATAAAAATTTTGGGAAGTGTAATCTTGCTCCTATAATTTCTTTTCTTTTGTTCGGCAATGATTGTTACTCTTGATCTGCCTTTCACCTTTTTATTTGAAGTGACTCGGAGAAGAAGGTAAGGAATTTCCTCTTTTGTTTATTCGGGACCAGCATTTTTTTTATTACATTAACTTCTTTATTCAGCTAATGGCATTTTCTTCTTACTATGTTTAGTTTCTTTTTTAAGTTCAAAGAACTCTGATATATACAGGGTGAGTCATAAATATCGAAACAATAGGCTATCTCTTTAAATATTGCCTCTAGACCCATACTTCCAGATGCAAAAATTCATTAAAAAAGGTGAAATTTCTGATAAGTTGCAACTCCATGGGAAGTCTATTTGAAAAAAATACGAAAATTAAATTTTTATACGGCCCCCGTAGAGCAAAATTCCCAATTAGGAAATTATTCCTTATCCATTCCTAAATTGAACAAAAAAAAATTCATCTCCGTATCTAAAAACGTGTCAGAGATATTAAAATCCAAAATCCTCCAAAATTCGTGACTTACACCACTTTACCGCGCTTGTAAACAAAGTGTTTTTGACTAATATTCAAAGTAAATAAGGGGTCGTCAAATTATCTGTTATTAAATGTTGCACACAGTGGGACAAAAACCCAAAAAGCTGGCCAAAAACCGAAAAATGAAATTACGATTTAGGGAATTTCGATTGTACAGTTGGCTAGAATAATGTTTGGAGAGTCAGAATCTGTATTTAAAAAAGGATTTTTGCTTTGCCCTTACAAGCAGCATCATTTCAAAAATGATGCTTGAAGGAGTATCATTTAGAGCGAACAAAAGCAGCAAAACAACAGTTCATCTAAACGCGTGCTATATTTTATAATATTATCCGATTTTAATGATTTGAAATGGATTCACACTATGATAGTATGTACTTTATTTGCATGTATTACAAAATTTATATTAAGCATGTAGAAATTAATAAATTCATTGTCATTTGTGATAAAAAATTTTAGAATTTTTTTTTATTTTTTTGCTTTTAAACAGCAAAAAGTTTAAATGTTCCACAGTGTTCCGCAACGAAATTTAATGGAAATGATAACTTGGGCTATTGTCTAGTGATTCATAAAAATCCAGCTGCCTAAAACTGCCTTTCTGCATTTCACGCATATTTTAGTAACCACAAGTAAAAATGCCACTTTTTCGGCCGCCTCAATAATTTTGAAATTGACTACTTTTCACATAATTTAGCTGATAAATAGTTTTCAAATTTTTGAATTATTCAATTTTATAATAGTTTATTTCCTATTATATTGTAAATAAGTACTATAATCATAAGATTACATTAATTTGATAAGTAAGCTTAGTAATGAAAAAATGAAAATAATTCTCTATTACTGATCCGGTAGAATAACATATTCTTATCTTTATATGTAGTAATTTTGTTTGTTCTATTATAATTAGAAAAATTATTTTGTCAATGGCTATATTTGCTAGATCAAACTACTGAGCGTATTTCATTAATGCGAGTAAAAATCATTATGAATATTACTTTTGCTTGTATTAGTAATTTGGATTTGATTTGCAAGTTAGGATGTGATGAACATCTATTCTGAGTACATTTAAACAATAATTTAGCTATGAAGATGGCATTATGTGTAATATATTTTTCTTTTCTTCCGTGCTACTAGAATACATAAATATTGCGAATAATTCATGAATCGTCAATTTGAAAATATCGAGATCTTCATTTCACTGATTTTATCGGGCCAATCAAGATCCCTTTTTCTTTCTCAAGAAATACGGAAACAACTGTCAATGAATGAGATTGCATTAAATACTAGCAGAATAAACTTATTTCGTTTAATACAATCATTGATGCAGAAGAAAAAGTCGTTAAAAACGAATTAATGTAATACTCAACGTTGCTACCTATGTCAGACAGCATCAAAACAGCATCTTACCGATCTGACATTTTTTATTAAAAGTGGATTGAGATAATTTAGAATTCAGAATATCTAAGTTACATGCAAAGATGTTTAGAGAGGCCTTACACCTGGCAGACAACTGGATAGAAAAAATGAAAAGCTTGTACTCTGCATGAAAAGAAGAACACTGAAATTGCAAAATAAAATATGCAAAAAATATTTCGTTTACAATTAAGACTTCTTGTCGATTTGGAAGCACAAATGACGGAAATACAATACATCGATTCTTTGAAAATGCAACTATTTGTGTTTCTAAACGAGCATATACGAAGATTTGATTAAACGTTTCTATGCCATAAGTAATTTCTTGTAGCCATGTTATTTATTTGATAAATTTCGAAAATTTTCCTTTACAAATAGTTCGTAGATTTGAGCAGGACCCCTGATTCTATATGCTTACTTCAGTACACAAACTACTTATTAATGACAAAGAAATAACATTATCTTCATTACTGCCAATTTGTCAAATGCCATAGATACTGAAGAATCATGCAACAGACTGATCAAAAGGCATCGAGAAGATTTATCGCAAAGGTGCAGTAGCGAGAAAAAAAAAATATTTTTTTACGTCTTTTAATGTCATCAGATTCTTTCCTTTCCAGTTTAGGTAAATTATCGTAGAAGAAATTAAAATCATTGATCCTAAGAGTCACAGGATCTTCCAATACCGCCAACAAGTTCTGCAAACTATTTCGACACCTTGACCTCTGAAGAATCTTTTTATTATACTACAGTTGATTCTAATGGTTAGTTTCTGGAATATATTTACGTTTTTATTTTAATAATATAAAAATTAAATAGTCTAATGTACTTAAATTTCGTTTAAATATGTCTTGTTTTTTGAAAATTCCTTTTTAAATTTACCTCGAAACTTTAAATTTTATTTAAATTTTATTGTTTATACTCTTAATCTGTAATTCTATTTATTTATTTATTTTTAAAATTTAACTTTTAAATCCTAATTAGCATCCTGAAAAGTTTACGAAATTGCATATAAATTGAATAACTTTTGAGACATTTTAATTTTTATTCCGCCATATTATATCCGCCATTTTTTTTAAATTTTAATTTTGTATTCTTACTTAGCATCCTCAAAAACACCTGTATACGAATTTTCGTAGAATTTGAATAACATTTTCATATTTTGGCCAGCTTTTCGGGAATTTGCCCCACAGTGCGGCATGGGAAGATGTTAAAATCATAACCCAGACCGGCCTAGAAAAATGTTTAAATCATACCCTAGCTCAGCCGTGCATTTCTACATAGTTTTTTACTTCGGTGTGCTTAAAAATTCTTTCTTATGGAGGAGTTCCGAACAAAAATACTTAAGAGTTTCGACGCCAATGTTCCCATTTATGAACATCAATTTGGGAAAATCTTAAAAAATTTAATTTTAAAGAAGATTTTTACTTCATAAACTTAGAAGTATGATTGATTTTTTGAAATGTGTTAATATGGGATAATTTATTTTTTTAATATCGAAAAAAAATTATAAAAATTGCAAATTTTGACATATTTTATATTGAAAAATTGTAATTTTAATAAAAAATATTAAAATATAAAATAATGTTAAATTCATGCGAGTTATGAAATAATGAGCTTAAAACAATATGTAGAATAGAATTAAATCATGAAAAAAGGTATAATTGAGTAAATATGAAGAAAGGTATTTCGATGTTCCCATTTGGGAACATTGGCGTTTGACATCAACTTTTTTTATATGTTTAAACACAATGTAATTAACTAATTTGAAATGATATTTTAAGGTATTTTCCACATTAAAGCAAAGTATAATTGAGTGCAAAGATGTTTTATTTAATATAAGATTCAAGTTTATCCGAAACCGCTCCCTCCTCCCCCCCACTTAAAAAATACAAATTTCATGTCTCTTTATTTCATTTTCTCTGTTTCTTTCGGCCTGCACTGATGACAGTTCTTGCTAGTGATATCTATTTCTGCTGAGCACAACCGAAAAATATAAACAAGGGAATCACAGCTGTAGATTTTCAAGACCTAGAATGGGGGAGAATTTTGTTTACACGTGTTGAAAGGTCAATATCCTTCCCCCAAGTGTTTCGATAGGAAGGGAGATAATCTCTCTCTCAGAAAGGAATAAGTTGTTCTGTGTTTCTGTTGTGCGTTTATTTTGTTCATAATGGATCACGCTAAACGTTTTAAAACTGCGGAAGAAGCTCTCGATTATTTTGAAACGCTAAATTCAGATGACTCTGATGATTCGGAAGTTGATATATGCATTCTTCCGCCAAATGAAAGTGGTGATATAACAGAAAATGACGACATCAATGATGAAGATTTAGGTGAAACAATTCCGACGGATGCAACTGGAGAATTGGATGTTCTGCGTAAAGATGAGGTTTGTGATGAGCCATCAACATCACACATAAGTACAGAAACAGAGAGCATGGGTAAAGGTAATGATGATTTGTCTACAAGGAAAAAAATTAAACTGTATGAAACAAGATGGAGTAAGAGAAAAGAATTTAATCACGCATTTGAACCAAATGATTTAAAAATTAATTTTCCAGAGTTAGAAGATTTGGATCCTATTCAAATTTTTGATAAAATTTTGCCTAAGGAAAATATCGAAACATTAGCAAACATGACAATGTTATACGCTTGCCAAAAGGAAAGACAATTGCCATTAATGATACAGATATTGCTCAGTTTCTAGGGTTGCTCCTCTTGAGTGGTTACCAGTAGGTGCCAAAAGAAGATTATTATTGGAGCACTGCTGAAGATTTGAAAGTTGATATTGTTCCAACATTCATGTCAAGAAGTCATTTCCTACAATCAAAAAGTTTTTTCACTTAAATGATAACTCTAAATTGAAATCAGATGATAAACTTGGGAAAATAGCTCCAATTTATGAAGAATTGAGGAAAAATTTGCGTCAATTTGGAACTTTCCACAAAAAATTGAGCATTGACGAGTCTACGGTGCCTTATTATGGACACCACATTTGTAAAATGTTTATAAAAGGTAAACCCATAAGATTCGGTTTCAAAATTTGGATGTTATGTTCCTCGTCTGGATATCCATATGCGATGGAAATTTATTCTGGAAGGAAGAGTGAATCATCAGGAATGCATCTGGGTGAGGATGTTTTGACGCAACTAATCTCCGCCATTACAGATCCGAGCAAGCACGAAATCTACTTTGATAAATTTTTTACATCGTATGAGTTATTAAGAAAATTGGCAGACTCTGGAATTAGAGCTACGGGTAAAATCCGAAGTAATCGCATCAGGCAATGGCCTTTACGAGACAATAAAAACTTGGCTAAAAAGACCAGATGAGCGATGGATTACCGTAATGATGGAATTGTATTCATTTGCAGATGGAATGACAATGCAGTTGTAACAGTTGCGTCTAATCATCAAACGCATGAGCCTATTTCAAACACAAAGCGATATTCCAAATCGGCAAAAAAGAAAATTGACGTTCCACAACCTGCTCTTATAAAATATTACAATGAAGGTATGGGTGGAGTTGATGTCCTTGATAAACTTCTTTCATAGTTCAGACCGCAGCTACGAAATAAAAAATGGTACTGGAACTTGTTTGCAAACGCTCTAAATATTGCTGCAACTGTATCTTGGATACTATATAGAGACATTCATGGAAAGAATTCAATGCCACATTTAGAATTTCTCCGAGATATTACAATGAACTTACTTCGTTCCAAACCAAAACTTATATCTCAACCTGGAACAAAAATACATGTTCAGAAAGAACTTAGAAAACCTGATAACCATTACATCATTTCTGCGTCACAAGAAGTTTTTTTTCTTGATTGAACCAAATTTTACATATTTCAAGTACTTATTAGGTCAGTCAGAGACAGTGATTTTAATACGGATTGTTCAAGGCCGGCATTGAAAAATTCGTCCAGTGCAGACCTAGGAAATGGGAAGCAGTCCCGGTATGAAAAATACATTAGGCCCGTATAGGCTGTTCTGTAAACAATCAAAACTTATTTGGGTTCAAAAATCTTCTAAATATTCTTGAATTTTCTTTTTAAAAATTTTATTACATACTTAGAATTATAGAATAAAGAAATATTGAATTCAAATTATTTACATACTATGTACAAAATGTATAATATGTACAAAATATAAATGCTTTTACCTTGATAATTTTTGATCATCATACTAAAAACTGGAAAGATGATCCTTTATGCATTTCTGCGTGCCTTTTCATAAAATTAACATAATTCTTCAATAAAACTCAAGACACGCACGACAAACAAAAAATATAAACATTCTCTCTCAAAAAAAATTCTTTTTACATTCCATCAAAAATTGATGCCAACTTTTTTATCTAAACTTTTTAACTCATCTCGTAAGATAAAAAATATAAAAAGCAAAGCAGACGAAAAAACAGCTTCGCTTCCATAGCAACGAGTCGCGTCTTATAAATAAATTAAATATCACAATTGCAAATATGCAAACGATTTTCTGTGAATAAACTGGGATAACTTAATTTATCAATTCCTAACATACTCCCACCTTTAATTTAGGCGGAAGCCAAATTAAACTTAAGATCACTTTTGATCAAATTAAGCCCTAATTCAAAATAAAAAATATGCAAATAAATAAAGATAATAACTAAACAATAATAAAATAATAATGAAACATTTAGAGTTCTAGAAAAGTCAATTCAGGGTTTTAGAAAAGTCATTTCAGAGTTCTAGAAAAAGTCATTTCAGAAGTCTCTGTACTACTCTACCACTTCTAGTTTTACTGTTACTCACAGTCTGGATTACAGGGTCATCAGGACTTGATATCTCTAATGAGTACAGCTTACGAAGTGGACGCACCAAGGTCCCTGAACTTGTTTTAACTTCAGCTACTCTAGCTGCTCCATCTCGACTTGGGAAAATCTTTACAATTTTTCCTATAGGCCAATAAAGTCTCTTTTGGTTTAGTTCTATCAAGACTACTTCACCTAGTCTGACAGCTTGTCCTTTCTGTTTTGATTTTTGGACCAATTCAGCTAAATATTCTTTTCTAAATCTATTTCTAAGTTGTTGCCGAATATTTTGACAGTGTTTATATCTAGATTGAAGTTTCTTTGAATCTATTGCATCTAAATCAGGAACACCTATTTCTTCAATGTCTTGCAAAAATGATGATGGAGTCAAAGGTATAAATTTATCTGTTTCTTCAAAAATATAGGTTAGAGGCCTTTTATTTACTGTTGCTTCGACATCACATAGAACAGTCATGAGTTCTTCAAAAGTTAAAGTTGAAGTGCCGAGTGTTCTGATCAAGGGAATTTTAACACATCTAATCAGACGCTCCCACCATCCACCCCACCAAGCTGCTGCTGGAGGGATGAACTTCCATTTAATAGGAGACAGTTCTTTTGAAGAAACTATTGCATTCCAATCCAATGATTTTAAAAGGTTATTGGTTCCTCTAAAATTTGAGCCATTATCAGAGTATATAGTAGTCGGCCTTCCTCTCCTGCATATAAATCTTCGAAGTGACTGAATGAATCCTTCCGCTGAGAGACTGGATACAAGTTCCAAATGTATTGCCCTATATACTGCACATGTAAAAAGTACAACCCAAACTTTGGATCTTTGCTTTACGAAAAGAGGGCCAAAAAGATCAGCTCCAACAACTTCAAAAACTTTGGAATCTCTGACTCGATCTAGAGGTAGGTGGATTGGAGGTGTAGTATATGGCTTTGTAGAGTATCTTTTGCATCTGTAACACTTAGACAATTGACTTCTAATGATGCGTCTAGAAGAAATTATCCAATATTTTTCTCTCAAAATGGATCCAACTGTTTGAAGTCCAGCATGACAATTCTTTAAATGACATTCTTGAATCAGACAATTCACTACATGATGTTTCGATGGTAATAAAATTGGATATCTGAAAGAAAACTCGTCATCTCGCTCTAATATCTTTGTTTTTACTCTTAACAAACCTTCTTGATCTTTCATAACCTTTAATCCTTTTATTGCATCAGTAGTATTACCAAAACTTTCAGATTGTATTATTGACCAGAGCGACCTTTCCGCATCTTCTTTTTCTTCAATTGACAATTCTGATGGAAAACATATATTTCTGTTTCTGCACTTCATTATGAATCTCTTCACCCAACATACGACATTAATAAATCTACCAAATTTTGAAATTCTACTATATATCATAAATTCATGTGAATTAGAACATAAAAGAGTAGGTACTGAAGTTTTCTTCTTTTCCATCATTACTAATTCTTCGTTGGGGCTTGTTTCTGAATGTGGCCAATTTTCTTCTGATAACTTCAACCATTCTGGTCCCTCCCACCATTTCATCTTCAGCAGCTGTTTAGGACTACATCCGCGAGAAGGTAGATCAGCAGGGTTGAGATGACCACGTACGAAGTTCCATTGTTGAGATTCGGAAAATTTACAAATTTCTCTAACTCTATTGCCTACAAACGTTCCCCATTGATCATTTCTTCGAATCCAAGCGAGAACGGTCGAAGAGTCGGTCCAATACTTTACTGGTATGGAAATACAATTAAAGGCTTTCAAAACAAATTTAGTCAACCTTATTCCTAAAATACAAGCAAGAAGCTCTAAACGTGGTATGGTTACATTTTTCTTTGGTGCAAGACGAGACTTAGCTCCTAAAAGTTGTACAAAGACTGCGTCTTTATCTTCACAACGTAAGAAAACTGCTGTTGCATAAGCTCTGGTACTTGCATCACAAAATGTATGAATAGACCATTTTTCTTTACAACCATAGCCTACACGTCTATTTATCTTTACGTCATTTAAATACTTGAGTTCGCTATACCATTTTTGAAAATTATTCCGGATTTCTTCTGGAAGTGGAGCATCCCAATCTAATTTCGTCGACCAGGCGTCTTGAATTATCAGTTTGGCTGGCAACAATGCTGGGGCTAAAAATCCTATTGGATCGAAGATCCCTTGGGTTACAGCTAATATCTTTCTTTTCGACAGATTTTCTATCTCATCACTAAATTTATAAGCGATCTTCAAACTATCTTCTATTGTGTCCCACTTCAACCCTAAAACCGGAACTATCGTTGTTACATTTTTGCTGAGCACCTTCTTTTCGTTAAGGAAACTGCTGTCTTCACTTTTAATTGGTCCGAATTCCCACATTCTTAATTCCATTTTTGCATCAGCCATGATTTCTGTAGATTTTGAAATAAAATTTTCTAGTTCAGGCACATTGTCGACTGAAGTAACGCAGTTATCTATATAGTATGATTTCATAAGCTTCTCAGCTATCTGTTTGTTTTCTTCATCAACATTACTCAAATGATATCTTATAACTGCACCTAGCAAAAATGGGCTACAAGTTGCTCCAAAAACTACTCTATTGTGTTGATAAACTTGAAATTCGTCAGGACTCTTCCACCATAAAAATCGCAAGAAATGCCGATCTGATTCTTTGACTTCAATTTGAAGAAATGCTCTTCTTATATCGGCTACTACCCCAATAGCTTTCTCACGAAATCTTATTAACACTGCAGGAATTTGTTCGATGAGGTTTGGTCCTTTAAAGAGGCAATCATTTAAAGAAGGAGACCTCCCTACCTTACACGATGCATCAAAAACTGGTCGAACACTTGTAGTAAGACTATCTGGTTTGATGACGGGATGATGAGGTAAAAAATGTCCTGGAATCTTGAGTGCTTCATCTGGTACTTTACTTATAACGCCTTCTTCTTCCCATTCATAGAAAACTTTAGCATATTCTTCAAACATTTTCATTGATTTTAATTTCTTTGTTGAATTTATCAATCTTCGTTCAGCTATGTGTCTATTTGAGGGAATCTCACGTTTGCCGTTAATCCAAGGAAGACCTACAATATAGCCACCTTCTATATTTCTATCAACTTCTTTTATAAAATTATCATGAGCGAGTTCTTCTTCTTCTGCTTTAGACAAAGTTTGACAGGGATCTGTTATACCAATTGTCTCTAACTTCCATAATTCTGGAATCTTCATATCTTTTAAAGCTAGGTTCGTGATAAACATATTTCCATAATTTAGGCAAGACTGTGATGTACTTTCTAAACGACCACAAAGTGTCCATCCAAACTTTGTCTCTATTGCTGTAAGACCGCTCTTTAACTGTTTTACTCGACCTGTAAGAAGTTGTCCGTAGTAATCGCTTCCAATCAAAATTTCAATTTTTGGACTTCCTGTTCCTAAATCTGTGATCCATAGTTTATTTTGTTTAAGCTCTTTAATTACTGATTCTTTTGGTATCCGAGGAATATAGTTACAAATTATATCTTGATCCAAAAGTTCTAAGACTTCTTTCGTTTGTTTCTGTCTATCAGAAGAACTTAACTCAACTTGGAATTTATTGTGAGATTTAGCTTCTGTTTGCGTACCACCAAACAAAGTGTGTACAATAGCTTCAGAAGAAATGGGATGTAAACCTAACTCTTCAGCTGTACCTTTTAAAATATAGCTCTTTTGCGACCCACAATCAAGTAACGCTCGTACTTTCTTTGTTATTCGACCTTTAATAACCATTTCCAAAGTCATAAGAGCTACTTCAGCAGAACACTGCTTATTTGCTATGGTGCTTTGAATTACTTCAGGGGTCTTAGCTGTATTTTCTGGTTCTTTACACATTGGAATTTCAGGGCATAATAACTCGGTATGGGGTTTAGAGCAAACGTGGCAACGAATAAAAACTTTGCAAACTTTAGCATGGTGACCAAAACGAAGACATTTTAAACAGCAATTTTTATTCTTAATTTTGGCCTTCCGTTCATTAAAGGAAAGAGATCTAGCCCGAACACAGTCCTTGCTTTCATGAGATTTACTGCAAAATAAACAAAGGCGTTCTTTTGCGCTAAATAGCCCTGCCGCAGTAGGTATTTTACTTTCTGCTTTTCTTAACTTTTCTTTAGGTTTGTCTTTAGAGCCCAGCTCTATAAAACTCGATTTGGCTAATTTGAATCTTTCCTCGTTTGCAACTTCTTGTTTCAGAAATTCCATCAAACTTACTATATTTGATTTTGTTGACAATGTATTATTATTACTAACAACGTTTGATGTGATTGAAATATTATATCGCTGCCATGCTTTTAATACATCTTCCGATAAGCTAGATTCTATCATGGGATAGAGCCACGCCGAATTGCTTTCTAAACTTAAACCCATTGATTCTAAAGATCTTAAATATGCCTCGACTTTCGTGAATAAATCTGATAACGGAAGTTTATCTTTGCCTTGCGCCTGTACATTAGCTACAATCAATTTTAGGAATTCTCTTACGTACACTTCTATTAATAAATCTTTATTCCCAAAACGTTCTTGAAATGCCTCGACAGCTTTGGGGTAATTAACTGCGGTCATTGGATAGCTCTCTAACAAACGCCTGGCACTGGTTCCAGGTTCTACCGATTGTATAAGATACTGAAATTTGTCACTATTATCCAAATCTATGTCTTCATGAATTTTCTGAAACTGGGACCAAAATGAAAGATAATTCATTAACTGCGAATCGAATGGCTTAATATTTAGTTTAGGTAATTTATAATGCTTTGATTTGGAATAACCGTGATCTGTGCTTTTTTCACTATCATCTTGATTACGTTTATTTGTACCCAATGCTTCCCTAACTTTACGCTTAATGGTAATAAATTGATCTGAATAACTTTCATTTTCCACTACTTCATTTTCAATAGCCTCTTCATCGCATTTATCATCATCTAACATGAGTTCAATTATAGCTTCATCAATAGATTTAATTTCATGAATCAAATTTTCTAATTTACTAAAATCGTCTGAAATTTTACCCTTATCTAATGACTCGCTGTTAATTTCTTCATTCAAAACATTTAAAGTTCTGGTAAATGACGAACGTAGTGGTGTACGCTTTTTCTTTAGCTTATTCATCTTAGAAAAATTAAGTAGTAATGCACAGCTTATGAAAACACTATACGCTATAAAAACAATTCAATATCTCAACAGTATTATTCAAATGTCCCTGCTCGGGGCGCCAGTTATGTTCTGTAAACAATCAAAACTTATTTGGGTTCAAAAATCTTCTAAATATTCTTGAATTTTCTTTTTAAAAATTTTATTACATACTTAGAATTATAGAATAAAGAAATATTGAATTCAAATTATTTACATACTATGTACAAAATGTATAATATGTACAAAATATAAATGCTTTTACCTTGATAATTTTTGATCATCATACTAAAAACTGGAAAGATGATCCTTTATGCATTTCTGCGTGCCTTTTCATAAAATTAACATAATTCTTCAATAAAACTCAAGACACGCACGACAAACAAAAAATATAAACATTCTCTCTCAAAAAAAATTCTTTTTACATTCCATCAAAAATTGATGCCAACTTTTTTATCTAAACTTTTTAACTCATCTCGTAAGATAAAAAATATAAAAAGCAAAGCAGACGAAAAAACAGCTTCGCTTCCATAGCAACGAGTCGCGTCTTATAAATAAATTAAATATCACAATTGCAAATATGCAAACGATTTTCTGTGAATAAACTGGGATAACTTAATTTATCAATTCCTAACATAGGCGAGTGTTCAGAAAATAGTAACGTCTCAGTATTTACTCGGCCTGTGTCCAGAATAAAGATTTTTTAACAGCCTCTCCAGGACGATAAAAAGCTTGAAGATTTGAGAGGTAAATTTCTAAAAAAGACTTAATCTGCAACATAGAAAAGCATTCTTTTAAATAAATGAGGGGCAGTAAAAAAAAAAAAACATTTCGTTTTTCTGCATAATACATTTGTTTCCCGACTATTTCTTGTTTTAAAATTTTTAAAAGTTAAGAATTGTTAAAGAAAAAAAGTACAAACTTGAAAAATGTCATTTTTAATTATTTTACATTAGTTTTGTTTCCGGTAAAATTGAAAAAAAAATTTACTTTTGAAAATATGATTTTTTAAGTTATATAATTTTTTAATAAATATTTTTATTAGTTTTAAAATTAATATTGAAAAACAAAAATCCTGAAACAAAACTAAATTCAGATTTTTTCTTTAATTAAATAAAAAGAAACTGAAATCCGATAAATAATGTTTCGAGCTATAACGATTTTTAATTATCCCATTTAAACCACTAAAAACCATATGAAATTTTTATAAATTTTATGATGTGATTTTTTTAGCAAGTTATATGGCTAACAATCACAAAATTAAAAAAAATCAACATTCTAACTCAACAGATAGATTTTTTACACGTTTACAAGAACTGTTAAAGTAACATTATCTTTTGAATTGCGTGCATTTCAATTTGTGTCTAATCCCTTAAAACCTGATGAATAATTCAAATGTCTATAACTCTGCGACTTTTCAAGATATGAAGATGCATTTTTTTAGTCTTATTCAGGACTAGATAAGGAAAGCTTTCCTAATTGGAATTTTTATCCTACGGGGGCCGTATAAAAAGTTAATTTTCGGAATTGTTCAGATAGACCCCCCATGGAGTTGCAACTTATATTATCAAAAATTTCATCTTTTTTTTATGAATTTTTGCAATTGGAAGTATGGGTCATGGGGCAATATTTAAGGAGATAGCCTATTGTTTCGATATTTATGACTCACCCTGTATTTATGTATTTTTTAATCTCTCCAAAAAAATTTACACTGAATTAAATATTGTTCAATGCAATATTTTTTTTTTCCGTTTTTCAAAATTAATTAACATTTTGAAAATAAATATATTAATAGGAAGTATTTGCATATAAGTACAATATCTAAGATTTAATTGCCGAATCATTTTATAATAACAGTAATAATTAATATATACATTTAATCTAGCTAAAGAAGAGTAAAGTCTTAAAATAAAAATGTGGAAGAAAAGAGCAACCTCTTTAACTTATATGTAGTGCAAAAAGTACAGACTTTCCTTAAGTTAATTATCTACAAACATGTAATGGCCGTAAATATCTGCAAAAATCTACACAAAAAAAATAATCTTGGGAAGTGTAATCTAGCTCCTGTAATTTGTTTTCTTTTGTTCGGCAATGATTGTTACTCTTGAACTGCCTTTCACCTTCCTTATTTGAAGTGACTTGGAGAAGAAGGTAAGGAATTTTCTCTTTTGTTAATTCAAGGCCAGCATTTTTTTTTTTTTTTTTTTTTTTTTTTTTTTTAGTACATTAACTTTTTTATTCAACTAATGGCATTTGCTTGTTACTATGTTTAGGTTTTTAAGTGCAAAGAACACTGATATCAATGTTTTCGGTGTAAACTTCTAAATATTTCGGATGTGGACGTAATTTATGGTTTCAAGATATTAAAAAATATATAATACTTATGTTATTTCTTTTCCGTTCTGTAAAGGAAAAATTATTTTTTTATTATTTTAATTGTAAATGCAGTTGTTTCTTATAATGCACATAGTTACATACATGCATACACATACACTCATATAAATATACATTAATATATAAAACTAGCGCACACAATATATTCCATTATATATGTGCGTGTATATATTAGAAAAAATATATTAAAATTTGTTAAATTCCGTAAATACAGGTTAAAACTGCAAACTGCACGACATGAACTTTATAAAAGTCCCGGTATACTTAAGTAAAAAAAAGCAACTTTGTGAGATAAGTTTCAGTTTATTTTTCTTCAATATACACTGCAAAAAAATATACTGTCGATTTTACAGTATCATACTGGCAGCTGTGACGCCAGTTTATAACTGTAAAATACGCAGTAATGTATCATCATATAAATGAATTCGACAATATATTACTGCTTAAAGATATATTACTTGCTAATTTTACTGTTTATTACTTCAAATTTTACAGTTTTAAACTGGCACCATAGCTGCCAGTATTATACTGTAAAACCAACAATTATTTTTTGCAGTGTAGAATGAAATTAGCAGAAGTTGTTGTTCAAAAACTATCAAATCGAGCTCATTTTCCTGTTTTCTTACAATACATTTTTCAGAAAACAGTGACAAATCGGGCGTTTTGAACCATCGTTTTATGCTAAAGCAGAAATAACAGTCACCAAAGGAATAAAAACATCTTTATTACTCAATCAAAAAACACTTATAACTCAATAAGTAATTTGATTTAATCAATAAATTCATAGTTCAATTACATTCCAAATTAATTCCATGATCAGGTTTTGGCAGAGAAGAAACTTCAGAAATTATGCATTGTTTAAATTTATTTGAATCACTATGCTTATAGTACGCAACATTAATTCATTCAATTATGGAATACCACACAAATAAATGATCGAATAAATAAGCTTTTGTATGTATGAACCATGAATGTAGTAAATGTAAGATGTATTAATATGTATGCCATAAAATTATAAAATTCAATACTGTCTAAGTCGGAATAGATACGGGCAAAAAATTCCATAATGATCAATATTCCGTCTTACACTATCTTTACATTAACAACTTGAAAATATTTTCGAATCGGACAGATATCCATCTTACACACAGTCCACCTGATAGAGCATTTACTGTATCTAAAAGTTGTTAAAAATGATTAAAGTATTTGATGAGTTAAATTTTACGATTGATATTAATTTTTAGTTAGACTAAAAATTTCTGCATACAAATAATATCTGAAAGATATTAAAAGTACAGAGATTTGTATTATTGTATAAAATTCAGCAATGAACAATTGTTAAATTAAAATT
The DNA here is from genome assembly GCA_964019185.1 of Maratus speculifer. NCBI lineage: Eukaryota > Metazoa > Arthropoda > Arachnida > Araneae > Salticidae > Maratus > Maratus speculifer. The sequence goes on from OZ025289.1 coordinate 238,032,694, forward strand.
GCGCAAAATGTATTCTATTTTAAGGTATTTAAGAAAAGTTTTAACAATTGTACCATACCATTGTCTACATATCGTAACATTGTCAACTAGTCAGATATGGCAATCCCAAAATTTTCATCAATCTCATACATTTTAATACTTCTTGAGGATTGCAGCCTAGGTGATTTACATCAAGATCTAGTAAACTACAATTTACGCCAACTTCTAACAGAATCTGCCATTTGATGAAAATCTGTATATTAGTTTCTGAGACAGGGATGAGACTTGTTTACTTTTTACATGTCGTTAAATTTAAAGGAAATTATTTCCCTTTTTATTAATTTATTACTTAACTGACAATATTTTTTCGATTTATAAAACTTTCAATTATGAAATCTTTAACTTTAAATATAGTCAATCATGCTGTTAGATATAAATATAAAGTTATATATTCATTAACAGATTCTTACCTACTCCATATCCAAAATACAAGTTTTTTCCGGTAAATTAAATTAACATCTCATGCTGATTCTGATAGAAATAATATCATAAATATTACTAACATTAAATTGCAAGTCATGATTATCACTTATAATCATATAAAACACCAATAAATGAAACAAATTTTATTTTAGGTGCATACATAAAATATAAATTTATTTAAAATGCATTAAAATCTCTTAAAATACCCATTGCGTTTTCAACTGTTACACGGCCGTCCTGAGTAAGATATAAAATGTTGTTATGTTTGTTTGCAATTATATATAAGAACGGCATAGTCCAGAAGAAATTACTGTAATTTCATTTTGTATATGGGGTGAGATGTCAGCTATAGGTAATCAGATTTGCAAAAACGAGCTTTTATAGAGTAGATCTTTCAATTTTGCATGGAGCTCTATAGTGCATCATTTTAAGCTATATTAGCTGTTTTTTTCAATTGATTCTCTTATAATGAATTCGTGGTAATTTTTTGTGGAAGATATTGTCGCTGTGTAATGTTTGGGAACATTTCATCTATTTTAAGAAATTTTTTCGGAAAGCCACAGATACCGGAAGCCTCAGATATATGCATATGTATTTATTTTATATCTATAGATATAAATGTATATAACTGTGGCTTTCGGTAGTAACCAGGTAAGGCACATTTTTGAAAAAAATGAGGTAATTTGGAAAAATGTAGCTTTAAAAGAGTACTTTCATCTGCCATAGTACTGAAAAATGAAAATCGAATACTTCTCGTTATAGGGCGACTATAAATTTTTATTTAAAAACTGAAAAAACAGTAATAATTGGGTAAGTGCATAAATTAATTCTGATAACCAGATAAGATTTCTATTTATTTCGTCGTTTTGCCGTTCGTTAAATCGTATATAATTATAAAAATAACATAAAAATATAATAATATAAGAAAGTAAAACATTGACAATGTACTTAATTGTTGTGAAATTAATGTTGAAAATTTAAATAAATATTTAATTTTATTTACATTTATTAAAAATAAATATAAAACGATAATAACCAGATAAGAATTACATTTTTAACTGGTTCTGAATTAATAAAAACCATTTATCTATAACTATTTTGGCAAAAAATACGATGTTTTTATTTCCTAATATAATGTAGTGAAAATTATTAAGTTCTAATCTATTTTATAAAAGTAATGATAAAAAGACATTTTTTAAAACTTTAAACGTTAATTACTCAAAATATTAAAAATGTGCCTTACCTGGTTATTACCGGAAGCCACAGATATATCTGACGTGTTTTTTTTTCGAAATATCAAGATATTTTTATTTTTTAGATAGTTTGAATTTATTTTCAAAATATCAAAGTGTTCGTCACTTTTGATATTTTGAAATTCCTAATACATATTTTCAGAGTATTAAGATGTTTGATATTTCCTACATTTGATATTTATTTTCAGAATATAACTGTGCAGATATTTTCAGTTTAATCCTTTCGGGTCTCGTGTACTATTAATTGCACATGTCTTTTAATGAAGTATTATTTTGTTTTATGAAATGTTTTTGCTACTATTTAAATGTAGTAATGTTAGTATATATCTATGCATTTACTATATGACTTCATTTCTCTTTGAGGCTTTTAATAATGATAATAATAATTATTATTTGATTCATTTTCTTTGCACTGTTTGCAATTCTTTTATTTTTAACTTGTGTTTTAGTCTTAAAATTTAAAATAAAAGTTACTTTCCTGAAAGAAGCACGCGTAATAAAGTGCAAAAAGTATTAAAACGGTGTAACATAAGTTAAATCTAATTGTAATACAAAGTTTTCCAAACGCCTCCAAAAATTCTTCCTTAGACTATTGTCACAAGAATATTAATTGAGTAGTACGCAAAGCAACAACATTCCTTACGTTTCAGAAAATGAAGTATTTTTAAACTCCTATTAATCTATTTGGACAGCTGTGTTAATGTTATTATTGTAAAAGTATTTTTTTCTAAAAAATGAAGAACAATTCAGACCCGAAAGGGTTAAATAAATGTAAACAAAATTTGCAACTATTATTGACTGTGTCATAATGTGGATGCAGAACTTCTTTCTGCATTCACATAAACATAAGATCAAAAACAAATATATTTTATAAACTTTAGATTACAAGATTTAATTTTTAAATATAGAACTTATATGTGAAGCTTAATTATGATACAGAACAACCATTGAAATATAAACAGTCGAATTTAAACTATAAACAATGAATTATATGCAGTTTCATTAGAAAAAAAAATATGTTTTTAGGTGGTTTATGTTTTAGTAAAGTTGTAGGGGATATTAGGAAGGGGTGAAACATATGTTACAATTCTGATAATAATTTTTTTTTCTCTGAATCTTCAACAGGTTGAGTTATCATTGTATTGTACTTGTTGCTAAAAGGATTTTTAATTATAAATACCTATGCCTTTGTAACCTAAACAGATTATTTTACTATATCAAAAGCAAAAACTATGCATATACTCAATGTAAATTTCCAGTCTCATTTTTGATGCTATTTTTATTATGATTGAAGTTTTGTAAACTCAACAAAATATATTTTACGAATAAAAGATTAAGTTAAGCCCAGTAGCTGCATATGTTTTTCGTAAAAAAAAACATTTAAAAGTAACATCTAAGGGTGGGATGGAACTGTATGACTTAGGGAGCGATGGAACATGCCATATTCCTTCCAAATTATAACTATGCTATTTTTGGTATTTTATATCTTTAAGACTATCTTATGTCGGAAATTACAGGATTTTTCAAAAAATGACCGCGATATTTGAAAAACTAGTAATTAAACGGGCAGCAATAGAAATACACCATTTTTTGCAATATGCTTGGGACATCAGTAAATTTTCAGGCAGACAAACTTTCGAAATTAGTTACAATTTCCGACAAGAGATGACGCTGCAGGTGATTTGAAAGATATAGAAGAAAACGCAGTCTGTAACCTGAGCGAAAAATCCCACCCGGTTATGGCCCGGTTAGCCTAACAGGTAAAGCATTGGCTTTGTAAGCCAAGTATCCGGGTTCGATTCCCGGTCTGGGCAATTTTTCGCTCAGTTGGAAATATTCAAATTCGTATGATAAGTTTACCAATCAGTTAGATTGTGTTAAAATAATAGTACGTTTATAAAGATTTCTGATAAATTCGTTTAGATGCTACGTCATAATATTGCTGCCCATGGTGAATATGTAGAAAATAACGTACTTTAGATTTATTGAAACTGCAGCGCCATCTGTTGCTGAAAATTGTAACTAATTTCGAAAACTTGTCTGCCTGAAACATATTGCATCTCAAACATATTGCAACAAACGGTGTATTTCTATCGCTGTTCGTTTAGTTTTTATTGATTTTTCAAAAATACCGGCCACTTTTAAAACAGCCTGTAATAGTGTAAAATATAAAATATATTTTTTGTAACAGTTAAAAAGATTTTTTAATGGCTTTCATGATTTTTTTTAAAGACAAATACACTGCAAATGTGTAAACACTTTTGTAACACTCACTCAACATAAAAAGCACCACTTCTAACTAAAATTGTTTTCGATTCTGTTGTGAATGTGTTCTATGAAATAAAAAGATTGTACAAAAAGTTGCGTTAAAAATCACAGGAGAAGAATTTGTTTTCAAAATGTATTTCAAAACATTCATTTTGAAAATTGTGTTATTTTAAAGGCTCAATATAAAAAAAATATTTTGAAGTGTTTTACATGCTTTGTTTTATAGTATTCTAAATTACGTGGTGTTTACAATGTGTTAAGAATTTGGGGACAAAGTGTTGCGTCAACGACAATATTTTAAGAAACTATTTTCATCAACACTATTTACACCACTATTTCAACACAATAAACAAAACTATTTTTTGAACGGATTTCTAGATAGCAATATTTTGCAACATATTGAGAACACATTTCTAAAGAGCAGCATCTTTGCAACATACTTAGAACACAATCACAAAGCAAAAATCGCTTCACGACAATTAATGTATTAAGAATTTGGAGAAAAAAATGTTCCAAAATGTATTTATTTTTGTGTTTGAGAATTTGTAGCGTATGTGTTTAATAAATTAAAGCTAGGTAAATTTTCCTTCTTTTACTTATGCATTATTCATCAATATCAACGATTAGTATTAAAGATTTATATTTATTTCTATAATAGGAGTTTCCTAATTTTTTTTAAATAAATTATTGCATTTTGAAATGATTTTTGAACACAAACTGTAAGCTTTTATTTTTACATGCAGCACACTACGAGGAGAAATAAAACAAGTTATAAATTTCACGTGATGCATTGCAAATAAGGTGCGTTCATACGATAACCAAGTTTTAAAAATATCACTCTCGTATATCAATCTCATAAAATTGCAAATAGTTAATTAGAATTAAAATGCTCAGCAAACAATGTTCTCCCTATACCATTATCTAATAGAATACCTTTGTGTGGCCGTGAAAATTAAAAACAAATGTTCTTTTCACCATATATTATGCAAATTTATATTATAATATGTACTTTATAGATTCATATCAATTTTGTTTTGTTCAAATGAGTGTAACACCATTAAAATACATTTGAAAAAAAAATTACCATTGGAACGTAATGTAACGTACTACTATTGACTGGCCCTGTAATTGATCTATGCATCCGGTTTTCATAAATTTTGAAATGACACAGCAAACTTATGTATTAATTATGCATTTTAAATTTCAAACGATTAAAATGCATTTGAAACTTTTTTCGCCATTGACCGTAATGTAACGGAATACTTTCGATTGTCTCTGTAATTGATCTATGCATCCGATTTTCATAAATTTTGAAATGACTCGACAAAATTATGTAATAATTATATATTTTAAATTTCAAACGATTCGTTTGGGTAGTTTTTAAGTTGTTATATAAGGACAGACGGACGGACTGAACGACAACTATATGTGCTACGTATTTGCATAATTACGTACGAACCTAAAAATGACATTTTATCCCCTAGCAAAAAAGTGACTGTTTCCTCATTGATGAACAGAACATAATTGTGGAGCTAAGTCCACTAAAATTAAACGTAAGTTAGAATTAATCAAACACAAGCATACTTTTCAACTGCAAAGCATAACTTAACGTAAAATTGTGCTTAAACGTGCCGTTTACAATAAACATTAGAAATGTAATTGTCACAATATCTTTGAATTTTTTTAACCACATTTTTTGAAAATTAAATACAAACTTTATTTTAAAAACATGTTCCATCCCTCATTTAAATGATTGACATTTTATGATTATTTCGATTGTTTATTAACCTAAAATTTTAATTATTATCACCAAATTTATATTTTTAATATATTAATTTATATTTTTAAAATAATGTAAAGTAGTATTCTAAAAATTTCAATTTTGTACAAACAAAATATAATTTGTAAGAAATATTTTTGTGAAAATTGTCCCATCTCCCCTAATCTATCCTGTTTAAATTGCATAACTTGTTAAGGACAAAATAAGAAAAAACTTTCTTTTATGTTTTTTTTTAATTAAAGAAAATTATTTGGTATTTAAAATTGTGTTTTATAAATTTTTGATTTGCTTACACTTTAAATTGAATATTATAGTTATTTTCTTTATAATTGTATAAAACAATCCTTTTATGTTTTGAATTACCTGATTTTCAATTTGGTTCTTAATAAAAAAAAAGAATTATAATACTGTTCAAGTTTTCATGTTAAAAGCTATATATTTTTGTTTCTAATTTATATTATGTTTGAAAACTTTTTTTTTCAATGGAAATTTGGGTAGTTTGTAAACATCGGATTTATATCGAAAATATCGGATGTATACCAAAATATCAAATATTTTTTATATTTTAGAATGTAGCGTAGTATTTACAATCTTTATCTTTTAACGTAGGAAACAATATTATAATGGTATACCCTGGATAAGAACACCAGAATGATAAAACCCCAACAGTTTAATATCAAGCTATGTTAGATAAATTTGTATGTGTGGAATATGCAATAATATGGAAAATATTTTTAAATTACACTAGGAATTTCTACAATTGAAATAAAAAAGCTTCTAAATGTGCAAACAGCAAAAAGGAAGTTTATTGGAAATCAGTTTTAAATATAAAATTTTCATGTAAAATAATATTATTCAGGATCCACAAATATTGATGTAATTATAGGTCAAATATGGTAATTCAAGATTTAAAAATATAATCAGTATTTTTTTCAAAAATTGAGCATGTGAAAACCTTGACTTTTCTTAAGGAAATCTATAATCATAATATAAATAATAAGTTTCTGGGAAAGCCGAAAAAAACTTTATTCTTTCAAAACATTAATATAGTTTTAAAAAATGGTAATAAAAAAATTATTAGTATAACTATTTTATTTAAGAAATCAGGTTGTGTTTAATGTTCACGTAATATTGAAGATATCAATCTTAAATATTAAATATTGCATATATATTTTTATTGGAATATCTTAGCTCTTTACTACTGTCTGAAGCTTAATAATATTACTGTATCTTCAAATAATCGAATTTGATTTAATTTATGTAACGAATATCAGTTTAAAAGATATATGTTTTATATAATGGAAATATATCCATTAATGTATAAATATCATTTCACCATTATTATATGATTCACTAGAATACAACATAATTACACAATAAATTTTATTAGTAGTTTAATTAAAAAACAAAATAATAATATAACATAAAAAAAAAAGTTGAAAATTTAAAAGGTTTAAAGGTATTTTTGTTTAGTATTAAAAAGGCACTTTTTCACATAATTTGAAGTATTGTGTTTAATTTATAAAATATTAAATAAACGCGTTTTATGCAAAAAAGAAAAAACTTTAAAATTAATTTTTATTTTCTTATGAGTTAGAAATATAAAAGCAATCGGCTTTAGGATTTTCACCATTAATATTAAAATATTTTTCGAAATGAAACATTCCTCTTTTATCATACCTTTATCTGTCGCTACATAAAACAAAAAAAATATATTTAAATAATTTAAATTTCATATTTTAAAATAATATCTATGTGCATATCTATGAAATTCGTAAAAACAAATTAAAATGTTTCACTAATTGCGTAATAGAAGCAAAAGAGGGCGCCATTTGTTCACCCAAATCTTTTTAAAGGTAGTAGAATTCACAAGATTATTTAAAATTGACTACTTTGCTAACTCAGAAGGAATTCTTTGGGATATCTTTGAATGTGTTTCAATTTTACATTTAGAGCAATTTAGTTAAACATTGGCATTTTATGTGAGACTGCCTGACATTTGTTTCATTTTACTTTTTGTTTATATAAATTTACTAATTAACGAAAGTAATGCAAAATCACTTTACATTGATTATTTATAAGTTACGCTTAATTCAAAATTAATCTTTTGGGATATCATTCAGTATACATTGATTGTACATTTAAATTAATTTAATAATTTGTTAACATTTTATGCAAAGCCTCATGATACTTATTTTGTTTAATTAATCAAATGTACATTTTTTTCTTAGATTTAAAATAACAACAGTAAATATATATAAATAAATAAGTAAAAAAATGTTTATCTACGAATGTTAATAAAATTATTAAAAAAAATAAGCAATTCATAAAAAATAATGTCTAGTTTCTTAGATTTTTAAGTAACATGCAATGACTATTTTCGAATTTTTGGTATGAATAGTTTATTTATAAAAGTTGCTGAAATAAATCTTAACAAAAATGTTTTATATGAAGCTGTTTTTTATATGACATTATTCTTTCAATGCTAAAAAAAGTATTAAAATATATATGAAAGTAATGAAAAAAAAATCCGCTAATTTCTAAGAGAAGGAACCGTTATTATTTACCTTAAATATAAAAAAAACTTCAATTTAACATTTACTAATATATTTAAACTATGTTTTTGATTTTGGTTTCTCTATCCGAACTCAAATTTACATAAATGCACTTTTTTTGTTTGACTTTTTGTATGTTATTGATGCTTACAATAACACTAGTGGTACGCATTTTTGCCGATCCCACCGAAGCTAGCATAGGGGAGAAAATACGCGCTTCTGATTGGTTGAATAATTTTAAGAGAATTTGTTGTTTGTAAGTAAATCGTTCTGAATGTGGATGAACATAGTTAAAATAATAATAAAATGAAGAAATGACAATTTCAGTTTATTTTTTTAATAAATATAGAATAATTGCGTTTGTAAAAATAGCGGAATTGACGCCGTAAAAAGGAAATGTGATTATTGTTTGTTAATAAATTTTTCTGAATGTGGAAGTGGATGTTCGAATTTATGAAAATATATGTACATATCATGTTAATATAGTAATAGTAATAAGAAATAGCAGTTTTATTATTATTTTTTTAAGTAATACAGAACAATTGAGTTTATAAATATTTTTAATTTACCTTGGCAGAAACGTCATCTTTAACTTATTTAATTCTAAATTGAAGAAAATCTCTCTTATTTATCGATTAATAAATCACGTAAATTCACAAGGTATTTTTTCAAAATCCATCTTCCAAATGTTTTCAAACGAAAACCAGTAATTAAAAACTTAAACTCAATAACGAACCAAAACAAAATGTTATTTATATTATTCAACCAATCAGAAGCCCGTAAGGGTGGAACATTATTAATTCATTTAAAAAGACGGATAAAAATTTACCGATACATTACGTTCTGTGGAGTAAAAATTGTCTAAAATTTATTTTAATAATGTTTAACAATTTCAAACATAATGAATTGATAAGCTGTATGCATTCCAGTAAATCATGCTTTTTGAGGAATATGTGTAGCAAAGCATTTACTGTTTATTTACAGAGCCATACATAAGCATCTCATTGCATAACAGTCTATGAAGAACTCTTGGAAACTTTGTGAAATATTTCGCAATTTCTTTTTAGTGGGGCCTCTTTGCAGCAGATTGGAGAAACCGATGCCATGTGATACTATAGAATTGTTGTTTAAATGTGTTCTTTAAAATCATTGTGATAAAACACTTGATCGCAGCAACAAACTGCATTTATTGGCCTTCAAATGAAGGAAGTTAGCCTTGAACTAGTTTGATGCAACTGATATTTATAAAATATTTTTTTATAAATGGTATACATATGTAAATTTGTAAGGTATAAAAATTAGAACTAGTATAGTTTTTAAGCTTGTCCTTATTCTTCAAAGAAAAAAAAAACAAAAAAAACAAGAAATTAATTTTATGTTTTGTGGAGTATGATGCTTAAGATGTTTATGTTTAGCTGTGAAGTCTAGAAAAAATCTTCTCCATCAGTTATAAAATGAAAGTTATCTACGTGGAATGAATCATGGATTTAATTCTATTACAGAATTTCAAATATAGTGATAAATATATACATTAATGAGGCTTATTAAAATATATTTCCTATTATTAGGATATGTATACGATCTATGTTTTGTTTACAGAGACTTTCAAACGATTCGGATAGAGCACGTTTATCTCAAGTGCACTGTGTATTAGCTATAAGTGCTGCAAATACGATTTCATTTATAGTATGCACATTTAACTAAATTTTGGCACATATAGAATTGCTATACATCGCTATACAGGGCTACACAAAAGAATTTTCCAGAAAGGCGGATTATCATCTTGAATGTCTTAATGACAGCTCTTAATTGTGTTTTGCACTTTAAATGTGAATTATCTTCATTATGCTAAGAAATAATTGTATCATATAAATAAAATCATATACAGTGCAACAGTGCGGAAACTGGATACATGACTTTATAGGGATGAAAGTGTTCGGAAGTGATATTTGAGTAGTTTTAATTATATTTTAATCTGAATTAAAATTTAGCTTAATACGCACCAAAAATTAAACAAAATGTTGGTATTGTAGAGGGCTCTGCAAAATATTTCAAGCATGTTTCCCAGTAATGTTAAAAACTGTTAAAGGTGTATTTTTAATATACTATGCATTTCCTTACTAAACCAAGTTTTATCATATTATGCAAAATATGTACTTATTGAAAAAAAATATGAATTTTCAATCTTTTATGCACTTTCTTACTAAAGTATTTTTTAACCTTTTATGTAGAAAGTATACAACATGTAGATTAAACACAGAGCGGGACAAAAAAATTGGACGAATTTTTTGCTGTAGATGGTAGTTTTTTAAATATGGTTTTCAAACATATTATGAGTTATTTAAAATATTTATTTAGCTTTTTGCCCTTTTTGAAAAGCGAAGTTTTAGTAGAGAAGTCAGAAAATATTGGAAGAGTTTTGTAATATATGCTTGAATCATGATTTTTATTTCTTGTTCACGAAAAAGATAAATTATCATGTATTATTGTTGTCAAATTATAATTTTAATATCATAAAAGTCTGGAATAGCATAATTGAGGTTTATTCCTACCTAACAAAAATGCCCTGTCAAGCATTCGAACCTGCACTGTTAAAACTAAAGGTGACACATTGCACCTTTTAGGGGTAAAAGGATTGTCTCACTGGTGACACCTCTAAAGGAGCCAAAATGGCACCCTTAATCCAGAGTGTCCAATAATATAAAAAAAATAAACCGACTTTTGGCCCTGAAGGATTCGAATCCACAACGTCTGATTACGAGATCAGCGCTCTAACCACTCAGCCATAGAGCTCACCTTCAAAGTCTACCTGAAATGTTCAAATGTCCTGAAATTCAAAGGTTGCTTTATATAAAAAAGCTCTCTAAAAGTTAGCCATTCGAAGTTCTAAACGAAATTGGGATAGCGTATAGCGGTGGTAGTCATCGTAGGGAGAAATTGCTGCTTTTACCCACCAGTGACGGCGAGTAGAAGGGCAAAGATACAGGTCACAGAACATACGCAAATGACTAAGGGATGAAAATCTTACAACGGTATGCATTGCGCGGCATCCTAATTAGCGTGAATCACCCAGTCAGAGTTCAAACGGCACCCCAAACACATTTTCAAGCCCGCGGGCTTCAAATGCAACTGATTTGTCACCATTAGTTTTAAGAGTGTGGGTCTTTTATTGCAGTGGAAATGCTCTTTTTACTGAGCTATCCCGTTGATAATCAGGCTTGCAGTGTATAAATGAGTGTAAACGTTTAACATATATATACACACCATAAAAATGGCAGTATTATTACACTTAATTTGGATTTGTAAAATGCAGAATGAAGTTTAAATACACACACTTTCTGGTATCAGCACCATTTTCAGCATTATAATATATTAAAAGTGGTGTAATTTTACACTTTTAAAGAAATTGTAGTAGACAAATACCAATTCAGGAGTAAAAATTTTAAACGACTCAATCTGTTATGACTCAATTTATAATTATAATATCCATTTATAGCAGCATTCCCGCGCTAAGATTTTTGTCTGATTTCTGACATGTTTTCAGTAATTATTACTGATTAAAAAACATGTTCTTGTTGCTGTTGTATCCGATTTGAAGTTATTTTTTATTTTAATTTTATTGGACTAGTTTGCCTAAAACGAGCCAAAAATATAAAAAGCAAGTTATTTATTTATTTATTTTAAGGGATTTATGTACACCTAATATAAGTCTAGATATAATGAACGAATGATTTATGAAAATAAAACAACAGTTACTCTGTATTCTTTGAATAAATTATTTTACCAAGAGTCAGAAAATAAGAGATTTAATCATACATGAAAGAATGGTTCCTGTTTTCACGGTCATTAGTCATCTGTAAAAGTAATTAAAGATCAAAAACAATGCATCGCCTCAACAAAAAGGCCGACAGTTTCCAACAGTTTGTATGTTGTGTTCGCACCTTTACTGTCAAAAACCGAATCAATGACCGCATTTCAACGTCTATGGGTTGATAGATTGATTCCAATATTTTGGGCTGAGAGCGTGATCAGCACACTATAACAATATCAATGCCAATGGCGTCGTTTAACGAGCAATGCATGCCGCAAGTCGAGTATGAGTGTTACATTGTTCGCGCGACATTTAAACAGCTACGATGATTTTGACATTAGTTTCCAAATAATTCTCGTAATATACTCCATTGTATGACTATATGATTATTGCTATTGACCACTATGTAAAGAAACAAGTCAAAGAATTAAGAATTGAATTTTAGAAATGCGTTATCAAATAGAGGTGTAGGATGCGGTTACCAAAGTGAAATCATTTGGATAACATAACTTCTGATTTTTGGTTTTAAATTATTAACAGTGCTCTTTAGCCTGGTTTCAAAATAATTTTAGCAGATACGGCAGATTCTTTATGTGATTAAATCATATTTCTAAATATTCTCATACAAAACTTCTAAAATTTGTTCGTGAACGTGAATTTTAATGATTGCATTAAATTTGAAGATTATTTAATTTAAAATAATAATAATAATAATAATAATAATAATAATAATAATAATAATAATAATAATAATAATAATAATAATGCAATTGAAATAAAGCAACTAGTACTAATTCTTTGCGCTTGACTCTGAAAGCACTTGTTGTTGCCAAGTTTTAGATATTTCATATTAGAAAATATAGAACAGAAATGGAAAACATTCCGACAAATAAATAAATGAGAAAGAAAAATTAATTAAATCTGGTTTTCTCTTCCAGTTAAAGAACAGTCACTTTTGCTAGAATACGTGGTGCAGAAAGAAAGGATCAAGGCAATTTATTTTTATGGTGACGTGACGTTTCTGATCCGTAAACAGAAAATAAGATTACCATAAGCAGAAGTAGACAATTTGTAGAAGAAATTCTACATCTATTTACTGTAACTGAATTAATTATTTGAATTTTATTAAATTTAAAAATCAATATCATTTAAAAAATATATGTTTTTTTATATCATTTGCAAAACACAATTTTAAATTTGTATTTTAAAATATTAACAATGCTCTTTAGTTTACTTTCAAAATAAATTTAATAGAAAATATAGTTTATTCATCTCAACATATCAAAATTCAAAATGTTTTCATGAAAATCTTACATAAGAGCTCGTGAACGTGAATTTTGATAATTACATTGACACTGAAAATCCCATTGTAAAAAACTGCCGATGCATAAAAGAAAAAAATTAGCAGATGATAAAAATTACATTTTACTTACACAAATCAATAGAATGCATTTTGACTATTTTTCATTATGAAAGTTAGTGTTTTACATAAAATAAAGAAAGGAGTTAATTCTTTGCACTTATGTTGCCAATCATTACAACTTTCTTATTAGAAAATATGGAATAGAAATGAACAGAATATCCAGTAGCCAAACAATATTGGGCCTATATTGGCTACATCTTCGAGCAGTATTGACACATTGGCGCAATACTGGCATGAAATATTGCTCTAATTTTAGGGTATTTACATTTTGCCCTTATTTTGCAAATAATTGCAACCAATATTATGCCAAACTTGGGATTTAATTGGAAATATTGCCAATAAAACGCCAATATTGGTTTAATATTGGGGTTACATTGGAAATATTTCCAATGTAACGCCAACATTTGTACAATATTGGGAGTTCATTGCAAATATTTCGAATGTAACACCAACATTTGTACAATATTGGAAATTCATTGGAAATATTTTCAATGAAATGCCAATATATAATCAATATTGGCGTTTTTTAGCAATATTTCCAATAAGTGAAATATTGGTGCAACGTTGGACCAATATTGGTTTACTACTAAACACTCCGCCCACTAAAAACTCTAAACTAAACCTTGCTACCAACCACTAAAACTTGTTACTAAAACTACTAAACCCTCCGCCCTGTAGGAAACACTCTGCCCAATGAAACGCCAATATATAATCAATATTGGCATTTTATTAACATTATTTCTTATAAATGTAATATTGGCGCAACGTTGGACCAATATTGCTTTACTACTAAACACCCCGCCCTGTGGAAAACACTACGCCCATAAAATAAATAAGAAAAAAAATTAACCAACTCAGATTTCCTCTTCCAAATGTAGAACATTCACATTTGCCAGAATTCTTGGAGCAGAAGGAAAGGATCAAGGCGATTTTATTTTTATAGTAACGTGACGTTTCTGATCGGCAAACAGAAAATAAGATTACCGTAAATAGAAGTAAACACTGCGTAGAAAAAATTCTCGATCTATCTATACCAGGGCTATCCAACGCGGCGCCCGCAGGCGCCATGCCGCCCTTTGACAGTTTTCTTGGCGCCCTTTTGAAAGTTTCCTGTAACTAGCATTTTTTTTAAATAAAATTCTCTTTTAAAGAATGCTTTAATTAAAATCCTTGATATGTGTTTGTTTTTCTATCTCCTTCCAATTAAAAAAATTCCTGGTAGTTCATCGCAGAAAAATTTATAATTCGAAATTTACAACGACTTTTTTTTTTACACTTATTTTGAAGAGTTTGTTTTTCTCTTTTTATATGCAGCTTTTAGATCCAAAGAGCCTTTATGTCTTCGACAGCGAAATGAATTTACATATGAATATTCCTAAAAATACCATGCGATAATTTTTTGCATGTTTTGATACATATTAACAATGGCGCCCTTCATTGTTTGCCAAAATCTGAAATGCGCCCCTGAAAGGTTGGACAGGCCTGATCTATACTAATAAAATCCGTGCGCCTCTGTCTGTCTGTCTGTTTGAAGCCGATTACAGTTCGCAACGCGGGCGAGTTGGAAGTCGCAGAGCTGTCTTTCGATTCGAAAAATTCCGGGAAAGTCATTTCGGGCATTTTCGAGACCGTGGGACCAAAATTAAAAAAATGTTATGAATTAAAAACCGGTCGGGAATCGGAACGGAAAACATCTTATTTCCCAAACAGGTCCCAAACGGAGCTCTGAGGCAGAACACTGCGCTACCTTGCGGTGAAGAACAGGAACTTTTCCCCTTTGGCTAAAAGAAGAAGCAGCCGAAAACCTATTTTTCTCCCGTCAATTTGTCAAAGAATGTATAAGAGAAAAAAAAGTAATTGGTAAAAAATATTAAACACTGTTTAATTAATATAATAAGTACAACTATTTAAGCACAGCAAGATATGTTCACTAAGAGGTAATAGTGTTGCTAATTAATATTTTGAGGATCTCAGATGTAACTGGCTATTCATATATTTATTCTGTATGTGAGTTATAATCGTTGTAGCTCATTTTCATACTTTTTCTTTTTGGTAGCATACACGAATATTGTGTAACCTAAGATTTACGCGATTAATACTAATTTCTGTTAGTACAAACGGAAAACGAGCTGCCAAAATTATATGTTAGTTATGTTCTTTGTGATATTAATGAAATTACTGATTTTTTTAATAGCAGTCTTTTGCAGTTTTTAATAAACAAACTTTTTTTGCGCGTTTTTTCTTAAACCATCATGCAGACAGTTTTTAAAGTAGAAAAAAACTGATTACATATTCAGAATCTGCGTAAAAGTCTGCTTCTGATGATCCAAAAAATACGAGAAAATGTATTATGGACGCGCAGCGCCAACCGGGCAAACCAAATATTTTTAACGGGACAATGGCGACCATGGCGCGTAGCGCCGGTGGGCCGGCTTCGCACGATGGGCCCGTACCGCCCACTGTGCGAAATCACATATTTTAACGGGATAATGGGCGCATAACAACCATAGCTCTTTAATTTACTTTTTTTGTGCTGAGGATTCGAACACCAAGACTTGCTTATTAAATGAATTTTTTTGTTTATTATATATTGCTTAATATCGAGGTTCGTTTGGAAAAAGTGGCCCAGCTAGCGGGCGTAGCTCGCTAGTTAACTATAACTGTATAATTTATATGAATTATAATAGATGGAAAATCCAATACCATTTAAAATCAATATGTTTTTCAAAATATTTTTTTAAAGATTGTATGATAAAAAATGATGTACTAAACGAGAAACTTACAAAAGAAAAAAACTATGCTTCTAAAATTCAAAATTAACCAAGTACACATTTTTTTCTGTCTATATATTTTTTTAAAAAGTACTTGAAATTTATGTATCTCTCGAAAAATGTCAAAAATAGTAAAAAAAAAAGTTTTGAATTTAGAGCTAAAATGTTACAGGGGTCCGGGACACAATTTAAAATAATTTTTATTTAATGAATTAAAATTTTGAATATTTTTATGATGGTTAACCATGTCATTTGTAAATAAAATCACATGATAAAACTTCTCTTAAAACACATTTGCTGCCACTCACGTGCTAGTGCGTGAAGTTCCCATTCATTTAACATAGAGGGCGGAGTTATCGGCAGCGAACGTGTTAATTTGTCTAAATTTTTTTTTAAATTTAGAATTTATTCAAAAAGTGGGATTATTTAAAATTGTTATAACTCAAAATATTATTTGTAGAATTTCATTTTTTTTACATTTTAATTCAGCATTTAAAAAAAAATCAAAATAAAGTTTTTTAAATTAATGATTTGAAAAAATAAATGATGCAAATTTTATTTACAATATCGTATTTTCTAAAGTAAATATGTTTTTCGAATTTACTGAATCAAAATTAAAGTGAAATTGTCAAGACATCTTTCGAATTTAAAGCATTTACCTTTAACAGTTCTTGAATTATAACAATTTAGACCCGCGAAATTGCGAAAAAATCCATCCTGAAGAAAAACACATTTTCGCGAGAAGTCACTTCATGACAAGCATTGTTTGAAAGTTATATTTTGAAAACAAATCAAAACGAAAAAGTAATATTTCCTCTTTTAATTAAGATAGAAACGTGATTTAAACGTCATTTTAAACAAAAGAAAACAGGGAAATTTTTAATGCAATAAAATATTTTTAGGAAATTTAAATATTTTTGTGCCCCGGACCTCCTTAAGAGTACTCTGTAGTCTGATTTCAAAATAAATTTAGTATAAACGATAGTTTATTTATATATCTAAATAATAATTAAAGTATTTTCTGGAAAAATCTCCATAACCATTCGTGAAAGTGAATTTCAAGGATTGTATTAAAATTTATAATTTTATTGCAAAAATCTGCCGATCCATAAACGATTAAAAAAGCAAACATTTAAAGTTACATTTTTCTTAAAGAAATACATAAAATGCGTTTTTACTATTTTTAATGATAAAAGTTATTGTTTCCAGTAAAGTAAAGCAAGTAGTATTAATTTTTTGCACTTGATTATTCAATCAGTGCTCTGAGTGCACTTGTTGTAGCCGAGCTTTAGAAATGTCATGTTAGATAATATAGAATTGAAATGAACAAAAATTGAAATCTGTCCGCTCATAAAATAAATGAGAAAGAAAAAATAATCATATCTGATTTTCACTTCCAGTTAAAGAGCAGTCACATTTGAAAGAATACGTGGTGCAGATGGAAAGGATCAAGAAAACTTTATTTTTATCGTAACGTGGCGTTTCTGATCCGCAAAGAGAAAATAAGATTACCGTATACAGAAGTAGATAATGTTTAGAAGAAATTCTATATATATTTACTGTAACTGAATTAATTATTTGAATTTTATTAGATGTAAAAATGAATATCATTTTAAAATAATATGATTTTTTAAAATCATTTGGAAAACATAATTTTTAATTGGTATTTTAAAATATTAACAGTGCTCTGTAGTCTGGTTTCATAAAAAAAATATAGTAGAAATTGTAGTTTAATCATCTCACTAAAGGGTCATTCCATGTCAATTCAACCAATTTTTCCCCCATTTGTAACCCGACCGACAGGGATTTGGATGAAACTTTGTGTACACACTAATTCTATCATGAAATGATTCCATCAGAAATTTTTCCTTCCCAGACCTCATAGTTTGTGAGATATGGGGGGTCCAATTCTTGGGGGTTTCTCAAATTTCACATTTCTTAGTCTGTATTCTGAGATTGCAGTTCCATATTCAAAATTTTTTTTCTCTGGATCTAAAACATGAATCATTCTAAAAATATAACTGTAAGAAGATAAAAAAATGCAGATTTTAATAAAAAATATTTAAAAAATTTACTTGTAATATTTATGATAAAAAAAGTCAGCCAAAGTTGAGAGTTATGGTTATTTTTCCAAATTTTTGTGACTTCACGAAAAAGGCTGTACACAAAAAGGCAAATTAAATTTCCAATTTCTTTTAGTTTTAAATAAAAGTTTACACTTTGGGCTTTCTATCTATGAAATAAAAATGATGTGTTTCGCAAGGCTTATGCAAAAATTTTGGTACTTTCCAATTAGCCGGATAAGTGCTTTATTTTTATATATTACATATGCACACAAAAAAGCAAATGAAATTTCCCATTTCTTTTTGTTTTAAATAAAAGTTTACACTTTGGGCTTTCTACCTATGAAATAAAAATGATGTCTTTCGCATGGCTTATGCAAAAATTTTGGGTACTTTCCAATTAGCCGGATGCGTGTTTTATTTTTACATATATACATATGTATAGATCTATATAAATGCAGATATATTATACATGTACATATGTATGTATATATACAGTATATTGATATATATATGTATAACACTGGTGCCCGTCTAACCGAAAAGTACCAATTTTACCTTGTTTTGAAAATCTGCACTAATTAAGGGGAAAAAATCTGACTAAGTTTAGCTGTGGTACTTAAATAATTACTAGAGTTTATATGAGTTACTGACTTTAATGTTATTTGATGCAAAAACAAATTGGAAATTTCATTTGCCTTTTTGTGTAGAGATTTTCATAAAGTCACAAAATTTCGGAAAAATAATCATAACTTTCAAGTTTGGTTTACTTTTTCGGCCGTATATAAATCTCTATTAACTGCCCTAATTGCTTTTTTCACTTTCTTTTTATGCCGCTTAAATGGATCTCCACATTTATATAATTCATATTTCATTAAGAGCCAAATTCTGTGATGCTCACATATATTAATCAAACGTTTTTCGCTTAATTTTTGTTTTATAAATGCAATAGTCCTAACTAATAAAAGTTCTTTTTCTGAATCACAGAGATTATCAATGTAGTCTATTTCTCTGTTATTTCTATAGCTAGTTTTGTGACATTCTAAACCAGTTAATATTACAATACTGCAAGCCTCAAGACTAGTAGAAGGTTTAATATCAGGCTCCATATTAAAACAATAAAGCAAAAAAATATTTATACATATCATAAACTATAAAGTATGTAACAATCAGATTATATTTTTAGTAGCACAGTAAAAGTTAGATCATCATTCTATGACAAGAAACAACAGAACGACAATAATTTTATTAAATTGATTTCAAAACATCTGCTTTCATACTAACGGACATTACCCTGCCTTTATCAGAAGGTGTTTATACAAGGCAGGTGCAATTAAATCTTTCAGACTATAGAAACAAATTCAAGTTCTGTTAAACATTTGTGTATTTAAACTTGCCAATATAAATATTTAAACTGATTAAAATTAACCAAGGACAGGAAATACAAGGTTTTGAACATTTTTTAAACACAAATAATTAATATATAAGCATTCGAAAGAAAGAATGGAAATGTGAGGAGAAAAAATTATCTATTTTATACTGTACAAAAAAAAATCTGTTTTCAGTTTAATTATTGAAAATAAAAGCAAGAGATTCTTTAGATTAGCAAAAATGCCCATTATTAAATAACTAAATGAAATATATGGACCATTCACAAGATTTAGTGGGGAAATATATTACAGTCAGATTTTTTTTTTTTAATCAGAAAAAACAAAGCCTAAATTTTACTTTGCAAATTAAAAAAAACATGCATCAAATAACATTAAATTCAATAACTCATAGAAATTCCAGTAATTATTTAAGTACCACAGCTAAACTTAGTCAGATTTTTTTCCTCTGAATTGGTGCAGATTCTCAAAACAAGGCAAAATTTGGTAACTTTTCGGTTAGACGGGCACCAGTGTTATACATGTATATATCAATATACTGTATATATACATACATATGTACATGTATAATACATCTCCATTTATATAGATCTATACATATGTACATATGTAAAAATAAAACACGCATCCGGCTAATGGGAAAGTATCCAAAATTTTTGCATAAGCCTTGTGAAAGACATCATTTTTATTTCACAGATAGAAAGACCAAAGTGTAAACTTTTATTTAAAACAAAAAGAAATGGAAAATTTCATTTGCTTTTTTGTGTGCATATGTAATATATATAAAAATAAAGCACTTATCCGGCTAATTGGAAAGTACCCAAAATTTTTGCATAAGCCATGCGAAAGACATCATTTTTATTTCACAAATAGAAAGCCCAAAGTGTAAAATTTTATTTAAAACAAAAAGAAATTGGAAATTTCATTTGCCTTTTTGTGTGCATATGTAATATGTAAAAATAAAACATGCATCCGGCTAAGTGCAAAGCACCCAAAATTTTTGCATAAGCTATGCGAAAGACATCATTTTTATTTCACAAATAGAAAGCCCAAAGTGTAAACTTTTATTTAAAACAAAAAGAAATTGGAAATTTCATTTGCCTTTTTGTTTGCATATGTAATTTGTAAGAATAAAACATGCATCCGGCTAATTGGAAAGTACCCAAAATTTGTGCACATGCCATGCGAAACACATCATTTTTATTTCATAGATAGAAAGCCCAAAGTATAAACTTTTATTTAAAGCAAAAAGAAATTGGAAATTTAATTTGCCTTTTTGTGTACAGCCTTTTTGGTGAAGTCACAAAATTTTGGAAAAATAACCATAACTCTCAACTTTGGCTGACTTTTTCTATCCTAAATATTACAAGTAAATTTTTTAAATATTTTTTTATTAAAATCTGCATCTTTTTATATTCCTACAGTGATATTTTTAAGATGATTCACGTTTCAGATCCAGAGGAACAATTTTTTGAAGATGGAACTGCAATCTCAAAATACAGACTCAGAAATGCGCGATTTGAGAAACCCCCAAGAATTGGACCCCCCATATCTCACAAAGTATGAGGTCTAGGAAGGAAAAATTTCTGATGGAATCATTTCATGATAGAATTAGTGTGTACACAAAGTTTCATCAAAATCCCTGTGGGTCGGGTTACAAGGTCTGGTTGAATTGACATGGAATGACCCTAAATCAAAATTCATTTTTTTTTTCAGGAAAATCTTACATAAACGCTCGTGAACGTGAATTTTAATGATTACATTGACACTGAAAATTCTATTTCAAAAAACTGCCGACCCACAAAGGAAAAAAAATAGCCAAAAATAACAGTTTTTTTTTTTTTTTTTTTTTTTTTTTTTTTTTAATACACAAATCGATAGAATGCATCTTGACTATTTTTCATTATGAAAGTCAGTGTGTCAATAAAGTAAACAAAGTAGTGAATTCTTTGCACTTATATTGCCAAACAGAAAATAAGATTACCCTAAATAGAAGTAGACAATGTGTAGTAGAAATTCTAGATCTTTTTAATATATTTTTATAATTTATATTAAATTTAAATAAATTCAAAAATCAATACTATTCTAAATCAATAAGTTTTTTTAGAATCATTTGGAAAAAATAATTTTTTTAATTTTTTTAAACATTAAAATTTGCGCTATAGTCTGGTTTAAAAATAAATTTAATAGAAACCGTAGTTTATTCATCTGACCAAATAAAAATTCAAAATATTTTCATGAAAAACTCCCATAAGTATTCGTGAACATGAATTTCAACTATTATATTAAAACTGAACATTCCATTGCTAAAAACTGCCGATCCTTAAAAGAAAAAAACATTACAAAACGATAAATGTTTACTTTTTTCTCACAAAAGTTCATAAAATGCGTTTTTACTATTTTTCATCATAAAAAGTGAATTCCATTGCTAAAAACTGCTGATCCTTAAAAGAAAAAAACATTACAAAACGATAAATGTTTACTTTTTTCTCACAAAAGTTGATAAAATGCGTTTTTACTATTTTTCATCATAAAAAGTGAGTTCCATTGCTAACAACTGCCGATCCTTAAAAGAAAAAAAAACATTACAAAACGATAAATGTTTACTTTTTTCTCACAAAAGTTGATAAAATGCGTTTTTACTATTTTTCATCATAAAAAGTGAAGTTTTCAGTAATGTAAATCAAGTAGTATTAATTGCTTGAACTTGACTGTTCAATTAGTTCTTTGAATGCACTTCTTGTAGCCGAGCTTTAGAAATTTCAAATCAGAAAATATAGAATAGAAATGAACCGAAATTGAAAACATTCCGACCATAAAATAAATGAGAAAGAAAAATTAATCAAATCTGATTTTCTCTTTCAGTAAAAGAACAGTTACATTTGCCAGAATACGTGTTGCAGAAGGAAATATCAAGACGAATTTATTTTTTATTGTAACGTGGCATTTCTGATCCGTAAACAGAAAATAAAATTACCGTAAACGAATTAGACAATGTATAGAAGAAATTCTATATCTATTTACTGTAACTGTATTATTTATCTGGATAGCAATAGATGTAGAACTTAATATCATTTTGAATTAATATATATTTTAAAAATATTTTTTAAAAAGTTTGTATGATAAGAAATAATAAAGTAAAACAGAAACTTAAAAAAAATCAAGTGAAGTTAAACAACTAGTATTAATACTTTACGATTGACTCAAATGTGCTTAATTTAGCCGAGCTTTAGAAATTTTTATTAGAAAATATAGAATAGGAATAAACACAAATGGAAAACAATCTGCCCATATAGCAAATGAGAAAGAATAATTAATCAAATCTGATTTTCTCTTCCAGCTAAACAACAGTCATATTTGCCAGAATCCGTATTGCAGAAGGAAAAGATCAAGACGACTTTATTTTTATTGTAAAAATTGATCCGCAAACAGAAAAAATTGAAAATAAGATTACCGTAAATAGAAGTAGACAATGTGTAAAAAAAATTCTAGATACATTTACTATAACTTAGATACATTTACTATAACTGTATAACTTATCTCAAATTTAATAGATTTAAAAATCAATGTCATTTAAAATCTGTATGTTTTTTAAATATTTTTTTACAAAGAATTATATAAGAAATATTGAAAAAAAAACATCTTCTAAAACTTAAAGTTAACCTTTTAGTACATGATTTTTCTATATTTTTAATAAATTATTTGGAATCTATATATCGGTCAAAGAATTGTAAAAATAGCTTTAAAAACTAAATTTTTAATTTTTAACAAAAATTCAGTAAAATTCAGTTTTCAGTAAAATAAAGCAAGTAGAATTAATTTTTTGCAATTTACAATTCAATTAATGCTCTGAAAACACTATTTGTAGCCTAGCTTTAGAAATTTCTTATTAGAAATACAATAGACAATGCGTAGCAGAAATTCTAGATCTATTTGCTATAACTGTATAATTTATCTGAAATGTAATACATGTAAAAATCAATATGTTTAAAAAAATGATAAAAAAGATTGTATGATAATAAATGATGAAGTTGATGAAAAACTTACAAAAAAGACAAAAAAAGTAAAACACGGAAAGTAAACCCAGCAGTATTAATTCCTTGCATTTGACTGTGAATGCATTTATTTTTTCAGAGCTTTATAAATTTCTTTATTAGAAAGTATGGAATAGAAATCAACAGAGATGGAAAAAAAGTTACCCATAAAACAAATGAGAAAGAAAAAATAAACAAATCTGATTTTCTCTTTCAATTAAAGAAAAGTCACATTTGTCCGAATAGGTGGTGCAGAAGGAAAGGATCAAGACGACCTTATATTTGTCGTAACGCGGCGTTTCTGATCCGCAAACAAAAAATAAGATTACTGTAAATAGAAGTAGATAATGTGTAGAAGGAATTCTGTATCAATATATTATGGCTGCATTATTTATCTGAATTTTAGTAATAATAAGGTGACAAAAAAAATACAAAAAAATGCAAGTAAAGTGAAACAAGCAGTTTTAAACATTTGCATATGACTCTGAATGCATTTATTGTTTCCAAGATTTATAAATTTCTTATTAGATATTATAGAACAGAAATGAACAGAAAGGCAAAACATTCCGACCTTAAAACAAATGAGAAAGAAAAATTAATCAAATCTGATTTTCTCTGTTTGTTAAAGAACGCTCTTAAAAACGAAAGAGTGAATATGGCACTCAGGAATGAGCTGCAATTTATTGAATCGTGAATGAGTTTTTTTTTAAATGCTTTACTCATCTTGATTTAGAATGCTTGTTTAATTAACTCATCTTGCATTAATTATAAATAGAAGTTTTCATATACGTTCATTAAAAACATTTTAAAAAAATGCATTAAAATATTTAATTGCTATAAATGACGTCAAATACTAATAAACATTAAAAGAACTTAATAATTTTTACATGTTTTGTCATTTTCCATCTTTGTGTTTGTTTGTATTTTGTTTTTCTGTAGATGATTGAGTAAATTCAATCGAAACATGTAAAAATTATTAAGATCTTTTAATGTTTATTGGTATTTGACGTCCTTTATAGCAATTAAATATTTTAATGCATATTTTTGAAATAACTCATCTTGATTCACTTTAGTTGTTTCGACATTTAATGAGAAGCAGCCTTTCTAAACGTGACATGAGCGACTTTAAGCTCAACTTGAGTTATTTTTTGTGTGACATCTTAAGTGAGAAGGCCACATTTGCCAGAATACGTGATGCAGAAGGAAAGGGTCAAGACAACTTTATTTATATTGTAACGTGGCGTTCCTGATCCGCAATCAGAAAAGAAGCTTAGCGTAAATAGAAGTAGAGAATGTGTTGAAGAATTTCTAGATCTATTTACTATAATTGTATAATTTATATGAATTATAATAGATGGAAAATCCAATTACATTTAAAATCAATATGTTTTTCAAAATATTTGTTAAAAAAAATTGTATGATAAAAAATAATAAAATGAATGAAAAACTTGAAAGAAAGCCATGCAGAATTAATTCTTTGCCCTTTACTCTGATTGCACTTATTGTTGCCCAGACTTATAAATTTCTTATTAGAAAATGAATAATATAAATGAACAGAAATGGAAAAAATTTCACCCATACAACAAATGAGAAAGTATAATTTACTAAACATGATTTTCTCTTCTAGTTAAAGAACAGTCGCATTTGCTGGAATACGTGGTGCAGAAGGAAAGGATCAAGACGACTTTATTTCTATCGTAACGTGGCGTTTCTGATCGCAACCTGAAATAAGATTACCGTAAATAGAAGTAGACACTGCGTAAAAGAAATTCTAGATCTTTTTCTATAACTGTATATATATTTTTTTTTGAATTTTGATAAATGTAAGAAACAATGAGTATTTAAAAATAAATAAATATATAAATAATAAAACGCTGCATGACAAGGAATGATACTGCGAATGAGAAAAATACAAAATAAAATGTTTCTAAAATTAAAAACAATTCTTTTATTTCATGTATTTTTGTAGTTTTTTATTAAAATAAATTATTTGAAATCTACATATCAGCCAAATAATAGCAACAGCAGTAAAACAAAAATTAATTTTAAATTTTCAGCTAAAATATGACTCTTTATGATATGTAAAATAGTACACAATTAGAGTTTTAAAATACTTTTTTGCGACAAAATGGGATAACTTAAATAATTTTATCTGCTTAACACTCTTGAACTTTTATATAATATATATATTTTTTAAATATTCAGTAAAAATATTTAAATTAAATCTCATATTATTATCTGCATCGAAATTTCTTTTATTTCAAAGAACGTATTCTATTTTGTTGATGTTGATATTGTTGTTTAGCGCAATCTACTGACATGGACAAAACAATTGAGTGTTATTTTATCCTTTTGAATGCTTTCAATTAGATACAGAGATCATGTTGGCAAAATTAATGACACGTGATGAAAATTATATTATATGCAGTTAAGAGAAAGTAGCCGAATTCGGACCACTTCTCCTATTTTCCAATATAATTTCCTTAATGTTTGAAATATCTGCAAAATATCACTAGACGTTGTCAATTTATTTATCTAGTAATAATATAAATCTTAAAATAATTTTTTATTAAAAAATACTAAGATTTATTCAATTTGAAAAGAAAACAAAAGTCACAAGTTATCCAAATTCAGCAATTTGTGGCAAACTTGGAAACCCAGTTTCCTAAATTGGACAAAACAATCAGGTTATTTTAGTGGGTAGAGAATGTAACTAATTTTATTAATATCAAATCTTACAATTAATGAAACTATAAAACATAATAACAGCAATGAAATTATAATGAAATCAAACATCTGAAAGTGAGAGTAAGTGTTTTATATCTAAACTTTTTAAAAATAAAAATAAAAGTTATCCAAAATTAAGAATATAAATTATGGAGCTGTTTGTTAGTTGCTTGAATATAATGGAAGAAGAGATGCAAGGTTTAGTCTTCAATTTCATTTATTCATTTTTTTATCCATTGCCCACATAATAACACTATTTGGCAGTCTGAACACTGTATTATTTCTGATGGGCAAAACCAATATTCCCTGTTTTAATTATTCTTTTTAGTTTTTTCAATATTAAATTTTTAATTATTATTATTATTATTACTTTGTGTGTAGTTCTCGTATTCGATCATTATCTTTCTAACTGAAGTACGTATATTTTATAAAGCTCGATGTAGAAATTGAATTTGCACTTTCAAAACTTCCTTTTCTTTCGTCTTTTTTTATTCAATGTTCATTTTATATGGCGAATAATGCAAACATTGTTACACTCCCCTATGCACCAGACATGGTGCAGTAAAGGCTTGAATGGGTAATCTAAAAGTGCTCTAATAAATATTTTCATATTTTTTTTTTCTTTTAAAATGAATATAACAGCTCGCGGAAAAAAGTTTTACATGATAAATATTTTATCAATGTTATCAGTTAAGAATTCAGCAACAATTCAAGCTATTTAATAACAATTAAAAACATACCGTTTGAGTTAGTCAGTATGTGTTTTGCTCTATTTGCATTGATGAATCGGACCAATAATCTTCTATAATAATAAAGAGAGAAGGATGTTTGTCTGTCAGCGCTGTTCTGAAGAGACTGCTGCACGTAGAGTTACAAAATTTGGAGGGAAGGTACTTTTTTACATGTAATTTTGCACCTCGAAGCCCGATTTTCAATTTTTTGTTTAGATTTTTTTTAAATAATTTTTTAGGCGATTTTTAGCGTTATTTTTGCGGTTTTATCCCATTAGTGAAAGGAATACGGTTTCATTCTTTTAACCCAAAATAGCAATTTTATTTTCTCTTTTCAAAAAAGTTTATTCGGAATTTGTACAGCGATTTTTGAATTTTTTACGAATTTTTAATGCGATTTGTAGTGTTTTTTCTCATTTTGCGACCATTTTTTGAGATTGATAAAAAGAAAATCGTTTTAAACTTTTAGCCTAATGCCCTAAATTTTGTGTTTGTTACGATTTTTAGATTTTAACGATTTTTAATGCGATTTTCAATGCGATTTTTAACGTTTTTTAAAGATTTTTGCGTTTAGCATCTATTTTTTTCATAGTTGTTCTATCTAAAACTTGAGCTGTTGAGAATGCAATAAGTAGTATTTTTTTGTGAAATCTACCTAAAATGTCAAAAATTTAGATACCACTATTTTCGAATAGCAATTTCATAAACTATCTTAAATTCTTGCTTAAGACCGCTACCCCCTCGAGTTACATATCACCTGATAGGTTATTTAACAGAGTATGGTTTTGATAAAGTTTTTGAAGAATAGAGTACTCTACCTGGTGGTGGAAAATGGAACTAATAGAATGCTATTTTTTTAAATCTATAATAATAAAGAGACAAGTTTGTGTGTGTGTCAGCGCTGTTCTGAAGAGTCTGCTGTACGTAGAGTTACAAAATGTGGAGGGAAGGTATATTTTATACATGTAGTTTTGCACCTCGAAGCCCGATTTTCAATTTTTGATTAGATTTTTTTAACTTTTTTAGGCGATTTTTACTGTTCTTTTTGAGTTTTATCCCATTAGTGAAAGAAATACGGTTTCATTCTTTTAACCCAATATAGCAATTTTTTTCTCTTTTCAGCAAAGTTTATTCGGAATTTGTACAGCGATTTTTGAATTTTTAACGAATTTTTCGAATAGCAATTTCATAAAATATCTTAAATTCTTGCTTAAGTACTTGCTACCCCCTCGAGTAATATATCACCTGATAGGTTGTTTAACAGAGTATAATAAATATTTAATAAAGTTTTTGAAGAATAGAGTGCGCTAGCTGGTGGTGAAAAATTGAACTAACAGAACGCGATTTTGTTAAAATTTGGAAATATAACAATGTGATTTATTTTAAATTTTAAAATGGTTTATAATACACGATAAAAAATGTAAACAAAGAATGGTGTGACACATTTCAGGGTGCGTGAAAGGAGGGGCGCGAACAAAATTAGGAAATGTAATAAGGAGATCTGTTTTACACTTTAAGGTAGTTTATAACGCATGTTAAAATTTTTAAAGTACTGGCGATGCTCTGGAGAGACGGCTGCACGAAGTTATGTATGAAATTTTACTCCTTGAAGGCCGATTTTCAGTTTTTTAATTTAATTCATATGCGAATTTTAGTGGGTTTCGAGGCGATTTTTCCACATTAGCGAAAAGGAAAGCGGTTTCATTATTTCGACATAAATTAGTGAATTTTGTTTTCTTTTCAATATAATTTATTTGGATTTCGTGCAACGATGTTTGGAATTTTAGTGAATTATTTAATGTAAATTTTGCCGCTATTATTCGACATTAGTAAAAGGAAGTTTGCTTAAAACTTTCAGGCTGATGTATTAAATTTTAGCTTTTAAGATTTATGAATTTCAGCTAATTTTAATGCGATTTTTCGAGATTTTTTGCGTTTGATGTCAGATTTTTGTCATTCATGAGATATTTCCAATTACAACGTTTTACCTTATTAGAGTAAATTTTGACCCCTGTGATTTTTTACTATTAGTGATTTTTAATGCACTTTTCAATGCAATTTTTAGACATTTTTCGAGTTTTATGGTGATTTTTTGATATTTGGAAGTAAAAATTGATTTCAAACTTTTAATCTAATATAATTTTAGAGATTTTTAACGCGATTTTTCAAGAATTGTTGTGTTCCGTGTCGATTTTTTATTATCTATAAAGGATTTCCTTTTACTACGTAATTATCCTGTCGACCAATTTCGCCAAATTATATCAATCGTGAAACAAGCCAAATTATGCAAATATATGTAATTTTTATGTTAAATAATGAAAGAAGAAATAATTTAGAAAAACATTAATGCAAATACATATAAAAATAAGAAGCAAAAACCACTTGATGACGTAACAAACATATGTAACATGTTTAATGTCAAGTGAATATGGAATTTACGATCCGCCATTATTGTAGTTTAATCTTATGGTTTGACCCAGATAGTTTCTTGGTCAACCGGATAATCAAATAGTTCAGATTTCCGATTAGAATGTTTTATCCGTTTGATGAAATTCTCATTACTGCGATTTAAAAAATAACTAGCAATATTTAGTGCATTTTTCAATGCGTTTTTAATGAACTTTTTAATGCGATTTAGTACTATTTTTTTTTTCGATCCCCACCACAGTGGTGTTTTAACAATTAAAAAATTATTTTGGTTTCGAACTTTTAGCCTAATTTTGTCGATTTTCAATGTGATTTTTGATATATTTTGTGTTCTGCGTCGAAAGAATGGTTGCTACGTTTTACACGACTAGAATATTTTTTTATTCAAGGGATGTATTTACATTGAGCGATTTTTAATGAATTTTTCAATGGTTTTG
This sequence comes from Maratus speculifer, assembly GCA_964019185.1. Taxonomy (NCBI): domain Eukaryota; kingdom Metazoa; phylum Arthropoda; class Arachnida; order Araneae; family Salticidae; genus Maratus; species Maratus speculifer. Next base: position 238,062,824 of record OZ025289.1, read on the forward strand.
TACTGGTTTTTTGAATCTCACAGCTATTTTCTGAAATTTCGAAAAGGAAATTAATTTCAAACATTTACACTTCATTTACGAATTTTGAAATTTACTGATTTTTTAATGCAATTTTTAGCAATGTTTTCATTATTTCTCACGCTTTGCGCCGGTTTTTTCATTCGTATTTAAGAAATAATTCAGATTAGACTATTTTACTCTAATAATATAAATGTTGTCCCCCGCTATTTTTAAATTTGAAACGATTTGTAATGAATTTTTGAATACAATTTTTAGATGTTTTCGAGTCCACGGCGATTTTTTCACAATTGGAAAAGAAATTTTTAAATAATTTGTAGCTTAATGTAGTAAATTTTGACATCAATGATCAATTTTTTGTGTATTTTCATAAAATGTTTAGCAAGTTTTGTGACGATATTTTTTAACTAATGAAAGAGTTCAGATTTCAATGTTTTGTCCCATTATGGTAAATTATGTCCGCAGGAATTTAATATAAATGTTTATCTTACTATGGCGAATTTTGTCCGGATTTTTGAATTTTACTGATTTTGATTCTGTTTTATAGTGATTTTTCAAGTTCTGTGACAGTTGTTGACATCGGTAAAAGAATTTCGGTTTCTAACTTTTAGCATAAGTATTACAATTTGTTCTCCACGCTTTTATGAATTTTGCCAATTTCTAATGCGATATTCAATGTAATTTTTAGTTAGTTTGGGGGATTTTAGGTGTTCCGTGTTGACTTTTCCTTATTCATGAACGATTTCCGATTACAATATTTTCGACTGAATATTAAATTTTTACAGCCATGACTTTTAAATATTCAGAGATTTTTAATATAGTTTTCGATACGATTTTTAGCCATTGTTATAAGTTCCCTGGCGATTTTCTGCCATTCAGAAACCAATTTTTATATCAAATATTTCGTTTAATGTAGTTTTGTTTCGAATGCAATGTTTTATCTTTTAATATGATTTTGGCGTTCGATATCTACATTTTGTAATTTATGAATGATTTCGATCATACCCCCCCCCCCCCCCGCCCTGCCTTAATATTATTTTTTTAAGCATTGATTTCCAAATATTTAGCTATTTTTAATGCAATTTTCAATGTATTTTTTAGCCATTCTTCAAGTTCCGTGGAGATTTTTTTACATCCGGAAATCGATTTCGATTTCAAACTTTTTGGTTAATATGGTTAATTTCTTGATTACAATATTTTATATTATAACAGTGAATTTTTACCCTAGGGATTTTTTAATGTTTTACGACTTTCATTACAATTTTCAATGCAATTTTTGGGCTTTCTCAGTCTTTTTTTTTTCTTTTTTTTAACATTTTTTAAAGGAATTCGATTTTAAATTTCTAGACTAATAAGAGTTTGGCTTCAAACTTTTATTCTTTGCGGTAATTGTTTTGCTCTCTTATTTTGATCTACAAAAATTTTTAATGCAGTATGTTTTTTTTTTTTTTTTTTTTTTTTTTTTTTTTTTTTTTTTTTTTTTTTTTTGAGTTCACGGCGATTTTTTTCAGATATGGAAAAGGCATTCGGTTTTTAATTTCTTCGCTAATATGATAAATTTTCTCCTGTGCGATTAAAGATTTTTATTGCGAGTTTTTAGCAGTTTTTTTCGTTTTTCAATGCTTTTTACATTATCAAGTTAATTAGATTCAAAACATTTATCCAAGTAGAGTAAATTTTGAGTTCCGTGATTTTTGAAAATTTTGCCATTTTTAAAGCGATGCTTACGTTTCTTCGCGACCTGCTTCGATTTTTTAGAGGTTCAATTTTTGGCCGAATTTATTAAATTCTGATCTCTTTTCTTCAAAATTTATTCGAATTTTGAAACACAATTTTTGAATTTTGTTTTACATTTTTATGAGATTTTTAATTTTTTTTTTGCGATTTGTAAGATTTTTCCACATTAGTAAAAATAATCCAACTTCAATTTTCTAGCCCATCTCTTTTCAACGAAGTTTAGACGAAATTCGTGCAGCATTTTTTAAATTTTTCGAGGTTTTTATTATGATTTTAAAAGTTTTTTCGCAATTCTTGCTATTTTTTGACGAACCCGGGCAACGCCGGGTAAAACAGCTAGTTATAAATAATTCATTCACTAAAAAAAAAAAAAAATCTTGTTTAGTGGTTTTAAAGAAACGTGACATTTTCAAGAATACATTGAGCAGAATGAAAGGGTCAAAATGATTTTTCATAGTGAAATATCACATTTCTTATGTGTACGATAGAAATTAATATTACACTAAATGTAAACGCACAACTTGTGAAGACTTTCACAAGCCTATTTACAGTGTAATTAAAAAACTAAAGTCGTTGGCCATGTATATAAAAATACTTTATAAAAATATATATCAAATTGATTTTTACTACAAAAAATGATGAAGAAACGAAATGCACTTCACAGATTAAATACCTCACAAAAGAAAGAGATTAGATTTTTTTTAAACCATCAGCACGCACGCCTAAGTTTACTGATTGGGTTCACAATGTAATTGAGATACATATTATCCCTGCGCGTATACTGACGGACCAAATTTATGAGATAAATTTGACGACACTCTTATAAAGACTGCTTAATATTCAACTCAGTGAATGTATGATGCACACAGTGCAGATTGAATTCCATTTTGGAATAAAATTGTACCATGCTCATGTAGTAGATGTTACTTAATCAATATTGAAAATTTTCGAAGTCAAGGGTATGGGAAACAACACTCCTGTTTTTTTTTTTTTAAATATGCATACATATGTTGCATTGAAAATTTCTTTCTTTTTTTCCTGTGTACAATGACGTTTAAATCATTTTTTCATCTTAATTAGAATAGTAAATAAAAATTATACCCGATTTGGTTTGTTTTAAAAATCTAGCTTTTAAGCAATGATTATTATGGCAAGTACTTCTTATGAAAATGCCTTTTTTTCTCATGGTGGGTTTATTGGTATTTAAAGTTTTTTAAATGAAGAACAGTTAAAGGTTAATGGTTCAAACTTAGAAGCTATATTTTTCAATTGCTTTACTTCAATTTTAATTCAGCAAATTTGAAAAAAAATAGTTACTTTTGAAATACGATTTTTTTTAAAGTTACAATTTTTTTTTCTTAAAATTTTACTTTAAATATTTTCTATTTTTATGTTAATTAATATTTTTAAAACTCTGAATCAGAATGAAACCTTATATATTTCTATTTCTTTCAATGAAAATATGTGCACATATAATTCTTCAAAAAATATTTCCAGTTAAAAGAATTGAAATCACCTTTTTTTTATAGATTTGAAATTAAAATTTAAAAAATATATCTAAGACTTTTGTAATGTGGTTTTGTTTACAAATTATATGGTTATCTATCTCAATAAATAAATAAATAAATAAATAAAATTTTAACTCAATAAATAAAAATTATTTTAAAATGTGCCCCATCATCATGAATCATAAATATTTAGTTTGGTTGCATACATATTGTTGCGTGTATAGGGTTCTTCTGATCTTACGGTTTGTCAAGTTCAAAATCTAGTCTCTTAAAAACATGGAAAACAATTTATTTACAAAACTTCACAGCTCTACAGTCTTCGAAACTCACAAATAGTACCAGATTTTCCGGAATAACTCTGCATATCACATGTACAAGTACAGATACATGTCAAAGAGACTTTACTCAACGTCTCAACACTATATCACATTCAAAAACAGCGTAGATAAATTACAATACTCAAGCAAACCTGCTTAAATAATTGTTTAGTAGCTCACTCAATGATTGACTGACAAATAATAACAACCACCAGCTCGCATCGCTCTCCTATATATAGGCTCAAGGCATGCACTGGAAATTTCTACAAGCTTCTAGAAAAATTCAGAAAACAACGGAATAACATTCAATGTATCAGTATACTTATAGGGGGGTTACCATAGAGAGGGAAAGTTTACCATCGCCAACAATTGCCAAGTTTGTCGCAAACTCGGCGATATATTACCAAATTTGGTGACCAAAATAAGTCATAAAAATGACGCTACCTTAGCGATAACTATAATATTTCGCCAAACTGCCGTAGAAATTCATTGAAAAATAATAGACAGGTTTGCTTGATAACAGAGACAATGTAACAAAAACTAATATTTACAAAATTCGTAACAATATTTATTTCAATACAAATTCTTACCATATAGGCATCTACGTAAAAGTGGAAATTGAACAATTACAAACATTTATAAATATGGAATCTGATTTCCATTACCCGTTATTAAAAGTCGTATTTTTTATATACGCTATACAGAAAAAAAAGGATTTAGACAATTTTCTTTTCAGCGGAATGGGACGTTTCTATTAGGCAAACCATGAAAAGAAATTTCACGTCTGTTACTGTGTATCCACACCATTGGTCAGATTTACAATATGTATAAATGTAAGGAAACTTAAGAATAAAAAGAGAATTTTTTGAAATTTTTCTAAGGAAGATTTTATGTAGACAATAATAAAGCAACAAGTAGATAAATGTGTTCGAGTTTTTTGCTTAAAATACATTTCAAAGTTCTTTATATTTTTAATAGATGAAGATAAAACGTTGTTTTGTAAACAGTAAACCCTCAAATTTATTAAGTTAGAGCATAGATGCCAGAACATTTAAATTATATTTCAATATTTTCAGAATTAGAAAGTATTTTTTAATGAAATTAAATGTATGCAATATCTTCTTTTCTGATATTTGTAACAGTATAAGTTTGTATATCTAAAAAGCTTTTTTAATTACATGATTTAATTTTAGCTAAAAAATAAAATGGTAAAAAAAGAATAAAAAAGAAAAAAGCTAAATCTACCTCACAATTAAGTAATAATTGATAAAATATTTTTAAACAAATTTTAAAATAAAATTGTAAAAAATTCCAAATAATTCTGTAGAATTCATACTTCAAAGACATACTTTGAACCGGTAAATTTTTAAATTGAAGATAAATTCTCTATCAACGAATTTCACTAAAAAGATAGGAGTTATGTTCTTGTTTTAAAATCTAAATCTCAAAATATTTGGCTGTTATTCGTACTACCGGTAAATTTTTAAATTGAAGATAAATTCTCTATCAACGAATTTCACTAAAAAGATAGGAGTTATGTTCTTGTTTTAAAATCTAAATCTCAAAATATTTGGCTGTTATTCATTAATTTAATTAAAACATTATAAAACTTTTAAAAAAATGCAGAAATTTAGATATAAGTATGCATAATTTGAATTTCTAACGCGAACAGTTTCCGAGATAGAACTGCGTACAAAAACAGACAGACAGATGAGTTAGAAGAATAGTCTTGGCAGATGAACGAAAATGTAAAACACAAGCATTTCAAAATCAAGTGTTTTCTAAAACTAATGAAATGAAACAAGCAGATGCTCCTTAAATGTAGCAACATAAAAAAAAGATAATTTTCAATTTTTATTCAAATGATTAAGATTTTTTCTCCACTTTTTGCTGCGCAAATAATTATTTTCGGCAAGTCATAATATATGAGTTAACTTTTAATAATTTAAATATCCTGTTCAAAGTTGTATTAAGATCGTATATTTAAGCTCAGACATAGACATTCTTTGTTTTGTGTTATTTTTAAGCGACACATATTCATTGTGTTCTAAAATAATTAATCAATATTCTTTCTCCGAAAAAGAAGAAAGAAAGATTAATGAATTGTGATTTTCTGATCCAGTTAAATAAGATCCAAACATACTAAAATACGTGGTATAGAAGAAAAGGATCAAGACGATTTTCTTTTTATTTGAGCGTGTCGTCTTTGATACGCAGAAAAGGAAGCGAGATTACGGAAAAGCAAACAGAAAGCATGTGAAGCTAATCGTACATTTATCGTTATAAAGATTCATTTAATCCTATTTACCATACGTATAGCAATTAATAAATTATGAAACTAAAAACGTTTTCTTTAAAGTTATTGATCAGAAATGCTGTGCACTAAACAATGACAGAATTAAATGTTATAAATGTAGAAACAAAAATATATGCTGAAATTACCTAATTCTACTTTTAATTAATTTATTAATTTAATATTATGTTATGTACGATTATTAATTTTATTTTTCCTCCTTTTCTATTTTATGTCCAATTCAGTAATTTTTTCTTCTATGTTATTGATGTTATTTCTCCTCACATTTTCTTTGTTATTGCTACTTTGCAGTCTACACGTGGATATAACTCTTTGTCTTTACTTAATCTTAACTCTTTTTATAATTTAACATGAATTTTTCTGCTCCCGTTATTAAGCTTTTTTAATGCCTTCAATAATATGTATCGCTTTCATTCCTAGATTGATATGTTCAATTTACGTTATCTAGTATGAGTGAACATTTCGATTTGATTTTTTGGGGCTAGTGCAGCCCTACAGCGACATTCTTCCGTGGCGTCTTGGGAGAGAGTAGTTTTTCCCGCCCTTCGGCGTCTCTGTGTATTGTAACTTTATCGCTGTTTTTCCGTTGGTGGCCGGGATGAATAAACGATTATGTGCTGATGTAATGGCCACATTTAATTCTGTGGTAGTTGTATTGTCGGTTGATGTGTGCCTTTTGGTTGTGTGATGTTTTAGCAGTCTCCTCCTCTTTCTGTTTGTGTGATGAGGGTCGTCCGATGTTATTAGCTTAGCAGTGATCAACAGATAAGTCGTTTTTTGTTTTTATTATTTTGTTATCTCCCTTTTTCTGTCATTTGATATATGAATGCATCATGTTTTAGTATGCCACGTGAAATATTATGGTTAAGGACGTGCTTTTGTGTCTACTTCCACTTTGTAGTTCGTAACTGATTTATTTTCCCCATATCCACTGTGGATTACTTGGTATTTCTTTAATGAATTTTGGTTTTTTGTGTGTTGGTAGCACCGAATTCGTATTATTTTGCCTTTCATGGATAATACGAAGATGAAACCACACACTTCATTTATAGTTCCAAAGTATTTGGGGCTTGATAACTCTGTTTTGGTTCTACAAATTTCTATTATATTCATTTTATATATTTATTTAAATTTTTCTTCATGTTCAGTTTTTTTTTTTTTTAATAAATTCAATTGGTTAATATTGTTTACTATTAATGGTCTTATATATATATATATATATATATATAGATATATATATATATTTATTTAAATTTCTTTTTAAAATAAAGTAAAAAATAAATAAATTATGGTACACAAATTAACGTTTCAGGAAATGCATATGATTTCTCTTAATATTTGTAAACGATTACAGGTCCAATTTATTTTCCGTTAAAAGAAAAAATACTTTTACGTTATTAACATTAACAAAAGCTATCCAAATAGACTAATGAGAGTTTAACGAATATTAGTCTATTTGAAACATAACGAATGTTGTTGTTTTGCGTACTATTCAATTTATATTTATATGTCAGTAGGCCAAGGAAGAGTTTAACGAATATATGACTATTTGAAATATAACGAATGTTGTTGTTTTGCGTACTATTCAATTTATATTTATATGTCAGTAGGCCAAGGAAGAGTTTGACGAATATTTGACTATTTGAAATATAACGAATGTTGTTGTTTTGCGTACTATTCAATTTATATTTATATGTCAGTAGGCCAAGGAAGAGTTTAACGAATATTTGACTATTTGAAATATAACGAATGTTGTTGTTTTGCGTACTATTCAATTTATATTTATATGTCAGTAGGCCAAGGAAGAGTTTGACGAGTATTTGACTATTTGAAACATAACGAATGTTGTTGTTTTGCGTACTATTCAATTTATATTTATATGTCAGTAGGCCAAGGAAGAGTTTCTTGTCATGTTTTGAAAATATTATATTTCAACAGAATTTAACTTACGACTTTGTGATACCTTTTGCGCTTTAGTAAACAAGTTTCTGTAAGAAAAGTAACTTTTATTTTAAATTTAAGGAATGAAATTTATATTTAAAAAAAGGGCAAAATGTGCAAAGAGAACTAAGCAAATATTTATTATTATTACTAAATGGCTAAGTGTTAAGGAAGTCATATAGGAAATGCCTATGCACATACTAACGTTACTAGATATAAACAGTAACAAAAGAATGTGTTAGAACAAAGTAATACTCGATTAAAAGACATGTACAATTAATATTACACCATATCCAAAATGTTTAAATATCCTGATTAAAAGATATCTCATGATCGAAAAATTTACTTATTTTTTTTTTCAACTGTCAACATTTTGTCTCTGAAAAAGAAGAAAGAAAGATTAATGGAATCTGATTGTCTAATCCAGTTAAATAATAGTCAAATATACTAAAATACGTGGCATTGAGAAAAGAATCAAGACATTTCCTTTTTATTTAAAAGAGATTTTGATCCTCACAAAAGGAAACGAGATTAGAGGAAATGCAAACAGGCATTATGTGAAGCTAATTCTATGTTTACTCATATAGTTGCATATTAAATCCGATTTACCGTATACATAAAAATCAATAACTTGTAAAAATATACAGGGTTTCTTCGAAATTATTGGCCACAAAGTTTTAAAACGAAACAGTGATAGTATAAAATGTCTTAAATGTAGTAGTAATTATGTAATGTAGTAGTAACATGCAAAATAATTAAATAAATAAAATTAAATTAAATTAAATACTTTTTAAATGTTATTTTAAAATATTTTTTATTAAAATTATAGTACAGAAATACATGTTTAAGGGAAGGCATAATATTTTGTAACCTAAATATATTGATTAAAATATATCTCATAATCTAAAACTTTACCTCTTTGTTTCATTTTTTATTATTAGCGACACATATTGATTGTTACTTAAAATAAACAGTCAACATGCTGTCCCTAAATAGAAGGAAAGAGATTTAAAAGAAATCTGATTTTTTGTTAATCAATTACAAAATAGTCAGATATGTTTAAATACGTGCTGTAGAAGGGAAGAATCTAGACCATATTATATTTTTATATCTGAAAGTGATGCTTTTTATATACACAAAAGGAAACGAGTTTATCCTAAATGCAAAAAGATAGTATGTGAAGCTAATTTCATGTTTACTGTTATAACTACATATTTAAGCCGATTTACCGTGTGCATAAAATTTATCAATTTATAAAATTAAAACGGCTTTCTTCGAAGTGATTGGCCACTAAATTGGCACTAAACAATGACACTGTTAAATGTCTTAAGGGAGACTCGAACTCCATTTTCGGCCAAAAATCATCAAAAGTTTTTAAAAAAATTCTCAGAAGACGATAAAATACATTTTTGCGAATATCCATGCAAAATTTCAGAACTCGGGGACACCTGGAACAGAGAGAAAATGAGCTTTTTAAATTGTACTCACTATAGAGTTTAAAGGACTAGCGGCCAATTAAAACGTGTTTTTCTGAAAATGACTTTTTTCATATTTTGCCGAAGTTCAAAATACTAAGGCTCAGTGGTAAAATGATTTAGAAACAAAGTGTTTATGTTTTTAGAATCTTAAAAAAAATTGCAACAAAAGTAAGGAGATATATATATTTTTAACTATTTCTGAAAATTTTACATAAATTGGAAAACATGAAAATTATAACAAATTTAAAGAAATTTACCATGCGTATTTTTTTTTTTAGCCGATTAAAATAGAAAATTAAAAATATCTCTCCTTAGTTCTTTTCTATATACTATTACACTATTTAAGAAATTTTACTAATACCAAAATATTGAAAATTGAATGAGGAGTAGTAATTTTAAAAAGTGTATATTTCGACAAAAAAAAATCATAAAAATCCCCATAAAAAATATACTTTTTAATAAAAAGTGAATTTTTTTGCTAATTATTCCTTACAAGAAGATTATTAAATAGTACACCAAAAATCATTACTTTAAAATCAATAATAAAAAGTTTGGGTTTTTTCTTACAGGTCTCTGTTAAATGTAATATAAAATTTATTTTCCATTCATACATGATATACATGTATCTTATAAAATTATGGTACAAAAATAAAAGTTTCAGACAAGGCATAATATTTGTAATTATTTATCTGTAACTTTTTTAGCACTTTCCAACAAAGTTTAAAAGTTCTTATGCAATCGTTTTGTCTGTCCGTCTGGACGCGCTCTAACTCACGTAAATATTATCGGATTGCCATGAAATTTTAGGACGTTATTTACGTTTACCCTAGCATGAACCCTATTGAAAATGAAGTTTCTACCATCATTAGATTTTCTACAGGGAGAATCAAAACTTTTAAATTACATTACGGCCTATGGGGAAAAATCGTTTCAAAGGAATTTTAAAGATGTTATACCCTGTCAAACATATTAAAATTTATATGCTTTTACGAGGTGCATTAAAATGTGCGTTCTATAAAATAGAAGGTGAAAATGTAGCTATTATTTATTTGCATGGCCACACAAAAGAATTCCATTAGATAATGGTAAAAGGGGGAATTGTGTGTGACATATTTTAAATATATTATACTGCTTCATGTATAATAAAATTGATGCATAAGTTTCACTAAATTTATGCATATTATATAGTGTGTGTAAATGCTATAGTTGATATACAGGGCTGCCCAAAAGAGTTCGCCACGTTACTAAATATGAGCATAAATTACTAAAAGGTGATTCTTAAATAATTATGCATTTTTACGCTGAACTGCATTAAATTTACTAAGAAATGTTTGCAGAATATAGACAAAATGATATACAGGGCGACGCAAAGAATTAGTTACATGGATGTTTATATGAATGATAATTTATGAGAATGTGATTTCAGTTATTTTAACAGTTTTTTAGTTTAAAATAAATTTTAGCTTAATGCTGATGTGTATTAAAGATACAAGGTAAACTATAGGGCTGAATAAAAGTATTCAAGTATGTTTCCATCTATTAGTATAAATTGCTGAAAAAGAAATTTCAATCTACTAGGCATTTTCTTACTAAATTATTATTTTTTTTTCATTATATAGTACGTATATCAATTGACAGATCAAATACAGGTCTGTTCTATTGTAATGGAATACATATTTGGCTATATTTGGTTTTATATCCTTATTTACTTAAATAACGAAGTTTTATTAAAGATTTCATAAAACTTTGGAAAGTGCTTCAAAACGTATGTTTAACGTATGATTTTTCTTACTTGTTATCCGTATTTTGATTAAAAAAAATCTCGTATCGAAAAATTGACTTCTTTGTTTCTTTTTTTTATTATTTTTATTTATCTATTTTTTTTAACACGTATTGATTGTCTTCTGAAATAAATAACTCAACATTCTCTGTCTTAAAAATAAGAAAAAAATTAATAAAATGAGATTTTCTTATCCAGTAAAAAAAATAATCGGATACACTAAAATACGTGGTGTAGGAGGAAAGGATAAAGTTGATTTCCTTTTTATCTGAGCGTGACGTTTCTGATCCGCACAAAAGGAAACGAGATCAGAGGAAATGCAGACAGACACTGTGTGAAGCTTATTTAATGTTTACTGCTATAACTACATATTTAATGAGATATATTGTATATATAAAAACCTATAATTTGAAAAATTAGAAATGGTTTCTTCGAAATTATTTGCTAAAAAATTTATAAACTAAACAACGGCAATTGTTTAGCTTATAAATTCCCTACAATTTTATAAGTATTTCCTAAGTTTTATAAGTATCCTTAGTAGCAAACCAATATTGGTCCAACGATGCACCAATATTTCATTTATTGGAAATATTGCTAATAAAATGCCAATATTGATTATATATTGGCATTTCATTCGAAATATTTCCATTGATTTCCCAATATTGTACAAATGTTGCCATTACATTGGAGGTATTTCCAATTAATTCCCAATATTGTGCAAATGTTGGTGTTATATTCGAAGTATTTGCAATGAATTCCCAATATTGTACAAATGTTGGCGTTGCATTGGCAATATTTCCAAAGTTTCCAAAGTGAAATCCCAAGTTTGTCATAATATTGGTTGCAAATATTTGATAAATAAGAGCAAAATGTAAATACTATAATATTGGAGCAATATTTCATGCCAGTATTGCGCCAGTGTACCGATATTGCTCCAAGATGTAGCCATTATTGGTCCAATATTGTCTGGCTACTGGGGATATATCTCAAATATAGTAACATCCAAAAAATAAACAAAATAATATAAAATAAAATAAAGATAAACGATATTCTTTATTTTACTTATTTAAAAATATTTTTGAATTAAATTTTTGGTACACAAACACATGCCTTAAATGTAGTAATCTGCAAAATAAATAGATATTTTTTTATTTAAAAATATATTTTTAAATTAAAATTATTGCACACAGATACATGTTTCATGGAAGACATAACAACTGACTTAAAATTTGGTAATTTAAATATTCTGACTGGAAAAAATTTCTAATTTAAAACATTATTTCTTTGTGTCGTTTTTATTAGCTCACAGGCTATCATAGCCTGAGAGCTTATGTGCCCGTCCGTTCTGTATGTATGTTCGTATGTACGTAACGCGATAACTCATGATAAAAATATCGGATCCACTTGAAATTTTGTATGTAGGTATATCCTGACAAGGCGCTTCCCTGATTAGTTTTTGGAGTTCATTCGATATGTATAAGAGGGGGAACGGGGGGCTCATGCCCCCCGTTAGTTGATATAAATGGGATTTTCATGCAGAATTAAGTTTTCAAAATTTAGATTAGGATCATTCTGATGAGGCGATTCCGTGACTGTTATTAGGTGTTCATTGAATAAGTATAAATAGGGGGAACAGGGGTTCTAATGCCCCCCCCCGTTAGTTGATATAAATGGGATTTTCATGCAGAATTAAGTTTTCAAAATTTAGATTAGGATCATTCTGATGAGGCGATTCCGTGACTGTTATTAGGTGTTCATTGAATAAGTATAAATAGGGGGAACAGGGGTTCTAATTCCCCCCCCCCGTTAGTTGATATAAATGGGATTTTCATGCAGAATTAAGCTTTCGTTCAAAATTTAGATTAAGATCATTCTGATGAGGCGATTCCGTGACTGTTATTAGGTGTTCATTGAATAAGTATAAATAGGGGGAAGAGGGGTTCTAATGCCCCCCCTTAATTTATATAAATGGTTTTTTCAAGCAGAATTTTCAGATTTCGTTCAAATCTCTGAATAGTTTTGGAAGTTTAATGGTTAAGTATAAAAGAGGGGAATAACTCCTTTTAAATTATATAAATGCTAAATGGGTTTTTATTAAGAATTATCTAATTTGCTCTGACTTTTGGATATAGATTTTTTATATGATAAAGCATGTCTTTGATAGTATAGGAGGTTCAATGATTAAGTATAAAAAAAGAGGAAATGGGAGTGCTGTTTCCCCTTCTTAATTTTTTTTTTCGAACGGAATTATCCCTTGAAAATATAAGGCTTTAATGTACAATTAGTATTTGTAGCCTGTGAGCTCAATGCCATCAGTTTAACTGGGCAGTATTCTTTATTTTTCATCAACTCATATTGATAGTTTTCTAAAACAAACAGTCAACATTCTTTCTCTAAAAATTAGAAATAAAGATTAATGAAATTTATTTTTCTTATCCAGTCAAAGAATAGTCAGATATACTAAAGTACGTGGTGTAGAAGGACAGGATCAGGACGATTTTCTTTTTATCTGAGCGCGATGCTTTTACGCACAAAAGGAAACGAGATTACAGAAAATGCAAAAAGACGTTGCGTGAAGCTAATTTTATCTTTACTGTTATATTTACTCTATAATCTGATTTACCGTAAGTATAGTATGTAACAAATTAAAAAAGGTTTTCTTCGAAGTCATTGGTCAGAAAATTTATACAGCAAAACAATGATAGTGTGAAATGTCTTAAATGTATTAACAATAATAATAATAGTAATAAATCACCTTTTTTGTTTTATCTGTGACACTTAATGATTGTCGACCGATTTCGCCAAATTATACATATTGACGTAATTTTTATTTTAAATAAAAATCAAACAAATAATTAGTAGAATAGTAATAAAAAAACAAATAAAAAGTCAAAATAAAAATCACTCAATGAAGATTTAAAAACGTGTATCGTAGTTAAGGTAATTGAATTCACATTCACGATCATCCATTATTGGCATTTAATATTATAATTTAGCGATAGAATTTTGGTCGCCGGGATAACCTAGTAGTACCAAAATATTCAACATTCTGTCTCTTTAAATAAAGAAAGAAATATTAATGAATTCGAATTTTCTTATCTAGTTAAAGAATAGTGAGATACACTAAAATACATCGTGTAGAAGGAAGGGATCTAGACAATTTTCTTTTTATCTAAACATGATGATGATCCGTGCAAAAGGAAACCAGAATACCGGAAATGAATGCAGTCAGTATGGGAAGCTAATTTAATGTTCATTGTTCTAACTATATATTCCGGTAACTACATAAATCCGATTTACCGTCAATATCCATAACTTGTAAAATTAGATTTTTTTTTTTTTTTTTTTTTTTTTTTTTTTTTTGGGGGGGGGGGGCAGCAAGTTTATAAACTAAAAAATGACAGTGTTATGCTAAATATACAAAATAAATAAACAGATAAATAAATTTTTATTTCAAAAATATATTTTTGATTAAATTTTTTGCACGTTAGATACATGTTTCATGGAAGGCATAATATTTCTTCTAACATTTAGTACCCTAATTTCCTGCGTATAATCCGCGGATCAAACAATTCTTTTTCGACCCAGAAATTTTACTTTGTATTTTAAAGCAAATATTTACGGCGATCTAAGAAGTAACATTTCATTTAATAAAATTTCTGGGATGAAAAATGATTGTTTGATCCGCGGATTATACGCAGGAAATTAGGGTAATTTAAATATCTTGATTTTAAAAAAAATCATCATCTAAAACTTTGCCGTTTTGTGTTGTATTTGTTTTTAGGGACACATATTGATTGTTTGTCCTCTTGCTGTCTCTAAAAAGAAGAAATTAATATTAATGCAATCTGATTTCCTTATCCAGTTAAAGAATAGTCAGCTATACTAAAATACATGGCGTAGAAAGAAAGGATCAAGACGATTTTCTTTTGAGTGAACGTGGCGTTTCCGATCCGCACAAAAGGAACTTAGATTACAGGAAATGAAATGAAAACAGACAATATCTGAAGCGAATTTAAGGTTATTGTTATAATTGCATATACAGGGGGTTTCAAAAATGACCGGTATATTTGAAAAATCAATAAAAATTAAACGGGCAGCGCTAGAAATACAACGTTTGTTGCAATATACTTGGGACAACAGTAAATTTTGAGGCAGGTAAACTTTCGAAATTAGCTACAATTTTCAACAACAGATGGCGCTGCAGTCGATATTATTGCTGTTATGTTATTGCTGCGCATGGTGGATATGTAGAAAATATCGTATTTTAGATTTTTTCAGACTGCAGCGCCATCTGTTGTTGAAAATTTTAAGTAATTTCGTAAATTTGTCTGCCTGAAAATTTACTATTGTCCCAAGCATATTGCAACATACTGTGTATTTATATCGCTGCCCGTTTAGATTTTATTGATTTTTCAAATATACCGGTCATTTTTTACTCACCCTTACCCTATCCGCCCTCTTTCTCATATATATTTTTTTCCTGATCAAGCAGAGCAGGCTGTTAGTTATTCCTTGTAAATATGCATTTCTATATAGTCTTTCTTGATATACGAGGGCATTTCGAAAAAGAAAGATACAATGGCTCGCATTCTTTAAAAAAATTATTTATTAAAAGTAAGTTACATCTTATTAACTGGATTATTTATTATTTTTCGACATAATCACCCTCATTATCCAAACATTTGTTAAGTCGGGTTCAAGCTTTTGTATCCCACAGTCATAAAAGGTTTCCGCTTGTTGACGGAACCACATCTCAACTTCATCGTTGATCTCATTATCGTCGTGGAGTCATTTTTCTCCAAGATGTGACTTCAGGGAACGGAATAAATGGAAGTCGCTGGGCGCAAGGTCCAGACTGTACGGCGGATGGTCCAATACTTCCCATTGAATTATTTGAGTAGTGCTTGAGTTACAAGCACTGTGTGAGGCCGAGCGTTGTCATGAAGCAAGCGAACTCCATTTATCAGCATTCTTCTGCATTTGTTTTGAATTGCCCTTCAAAGATGTTTGAAAGTCTGGCAATATGCAGCAGCATTAATTGTCGTTCCGTGAAGCATAAATTCCAACAGAAGATTGCCTTGTCTGTCCCAAAAAACAAAAGCCATGATTTTTTTCGCTGAAATCGAAGTTTTGCATTTCTTGGCTTTTGGTGAATTCGAATAGCGTCATTGCATTGATTGTTGCTTGGATTCAGCAGTATGGTGATAGACCCACGTCTCGTCTCCTTTCACAATGTGATCAAGGATCTCATCACCTGCTTCTGCATAGCGTATGAGGAAGTCGAGTGCAAAACCCATCCTTTTCTTTGTGTTCTTCCGTTAACATCTTTGGAGCACACAGAGCGCATACAATTTCCTTTACCCTAACTTGACAGTCACGACATCATAGAGAGTTGTCATTGCGCATCCGGTATTATCTGATGCAATTCTTTCAATTTGAGACATCTATTCGCACAAATTGCTTCCTTTCTCTAAAGAAGGGCATCAGAGATCACAGATGGCCGAACTGTTCTTTGTTCGTCATGAACATCGGTCTTACCTCCAGAGAAATGACGACACCAATCGTCGATTGATAATGTTCCCATAAACAGAAACAATTTCTTTGTAAATATCCGCTGGTTTCTGACCTCTTGCATGAAGAAAACGTATGACGGAGAGCACTTCGCATTTGGCGGGATTCTGAATCGGCGGAACCATTTTAAACACGACCTACTCCAACCAAAATCAACGTCGAAATACCAAACGACCGCGAGGGGGAAGATAACGGTTCAAGGTTAACACCTGTGTTGCTAAATTGCTTGCCAAAACTTTTCTATTCCTCCGGCGTACGTTGTATCTTTACTTTTTGAAATGCCCTCGTATTTGTTTCGTTCTCCTGGTTTTCTTTCGTTTCCGATTACGACACAAAATCCTGGTGGCTTTATTTCTGTGGGACACGCTATATCTATATTATAAAGCCCAAACGTATCTGTGCGTAACGCATACGTCATTTTGCGAATGGCAACAGTTTCCCATATAATTCCGATTTTGCAATTTTTGCTATTTCAAATCTTACATTGCTAAACATCACACATTTTAAATTTTTACATCGTCGTATAGCAAAAAAATATACTTTAAAATGCAATTTGTTTGAAAGCTGTATCTCAATTTGTTTTTGATGTATAAATTTTTTACAGTTTTTAGATCAAATTTTTAATTGTGGCAACAGAACCACTTCATTTTCACTTAAAATTAAAAAAATAATAATAATAATTAATATGTGTACATTATGACAAATATATCGTCTGTGATCAAGTCAATTCGGAATACTTTTTTATTTTCATTCGCATTTATACCAAACACAAGAGTCTCAATTAATAACTTTATCATAATAACATAACTTTATTATATTTTACCAATTACATATGTAATTAAAGTTCAATTTTAATAATTTGAACTACTGAGTTTTATAGAAATAGTAGTTTTTTTCTTCTTAATTTTAGCTTTAAATAATGTTTGCTTGAGAGTTGCTGATCATTGTAAATTGCTTTTTTTACTGACGCTAATTTTGTAAGTTTACTATAAAATAATGAAGCAATTTCTCCTTAAACATTTTCTTTCGTCGAATTTCGACGGCTTCCACCTCGTGTATGATAAAATACACTTTTGTAAAAATTGAATATGCAGTAATTAGTGAGAATACAATTGGAATACAAATTCCGTTCATTCATAAAACAAATTAATAAAATAATTTTGCACTTTTGTTTCCATTTTTTTAAATAATTAGATTTTTATATTTTAGGAAGTAAACCATTCCTCACTGTAAAAAAAATGTCCTTGAAAAAACGGAAAACGTACTGGCAGCAAAGTTGCCGTATCTGCTCCATTTTTTCACGTAAAATTTACTTTTATGTCTTTTCCGTTTTCGAAACTGAAATGTTCCGTTTTTGGAAAATGAAGTGTTCCGTTTTGAAAACTGAAATGTTCTATTTTGGAAATTGAAATGCTACGTTATAGAAACTGAAATGTTCCGTTTTGGAAACTGAAATATACCGTTTTGAAAACCAAATTGTTCTGTTTTGAAAATTGAAATGTTTCGTTTTAGAAACTGAAATGTTCCATTTTAGAAACTGTTGCTTTCAGGTTTAAACCTAGGTTTTTTTCATTCTGCAAACTGGTATCTTCAGTTTTATCCCGGTTATTTTCAGCCATATTCAATTATCCGTTCAAAATTTGTCTCACACTGAGATAGTGAGATCTCAAACTCTAATGTTATACGTATGAGGAGGGGAAAGGATTAATGCCTACATATATTTTTAAAAATAGCAAACTATTATTTGTAATTCATTTTTTCTTCTGTGTACTGTTATATGATTTGTTTTTTGGTTATCAAAATATCAAAATAATTCTAAAATATATAATTAATATAATTTAAGTGTTGATACTTCGCAAAACAAAGTAAAAAATAAATTAAATATATATTTAACAAATATTTTCACACAAAAAATTGATGCTTGAAAAACTAACTTTGCACACTGTAAAATGTGCATTATCAATGGAGATAAGTACTGCACACAGATATGTTTAACATTGATGAGGGAATTAGAGATTTGATTTGCATTCCACTTGATACAGGTTTATCACTTGTTACTGGTAATATTTTTTGCGTTATTATAATTCGCCATATTTAGATCTTTCTTATCTACTGAAATTTTAATAATGCTAATTAAATAAACAAATATTTATGTTTATAATTGCTGCCAATATAATAAAATGATATATATTAAATTGCTTCAATAATTTTCAAGAAAAAAAAAAGATACATTGATATCAGTTTTTTTTTTTTTTTTTTTTTTTTTTTTTTTTTTTTTTTCATTTTTAAAAGTGCCGTGCCCTCCTTAACCTCTTAAGATAAAACTTTGAAAATTGGTTTTTGACTTGCATCCACTGCGAGCAAGACTGTAGTAAAACTATTGGTTCAACCCCCCCCCCCTTCCCTCCCGAAAAAAATACGGATAATAATGTTTATGTATATTGAATGTATACTTCATTTGTAAGCAGTTTATAATATCTTTATTTAAAATTAGTCATTTTTCAATAAAAAATTAAATTTAAAATTTTTTTATAGTTTAAATTTAAACTTTCAATAGGTAAAGAAATAGCTTACAAATAAAATGTATGTTCAAACTACATTGCTTTTACATCATTATCAATGTTTTTGGTGGCTCTTGAACAAATAGTTATGCTACCGTCTTACGCGCCGTGAATGAAACTGAAAAAACAATTTTACATTTACTTTAATCAAACTTAAACATAAAAAAATGAAATTTCAGTATGGAATGTTAAAAAAAATGATTTTACATAGAAAAGAAATTATGTTGTCTATATTAAAAATTGTCTATATAAAACATTTATTTTTTATAAAGATCGAAAAAAAAATAAATGTTGCATTATTGCTAAGTTGTACTACCAGGTAGAAAGTAAGACATTTATTATCCCCTAATAACTCTGAAAATAAATATATAATAACTTCTGACTATAAATTTACCTTTTTATGCACAAATCTTTAAATTTTCAAGTCTTTAATTTAATAATGAATCACTCACTCTATTTATGTTGCAAAAGTTGTACTTCTTAAATGTCTATAGAATTTGTGCATATAAGCTTAAAACATCAGAGTTTTTTAACTTTCACAAACTTGATGATAATAAAGACTTTTTGTATATATTTATATGTAGGCTATTGTTTTTGTTCCTTTTATTTAATCTTGAAGGGAAGAATATTTATCGTTGCGATGTCATAATCCGTTTAAATAATTTTTTTAGTATACGCCATAATGATATTTTAGACATGCCCTTTGTATCAATGTAATTTAAAACTTCACATAAAAATATCTAGCTGCCAATCTTTTTATTTTTAAAAAATTAGATGAAAATAATTTTTTTTTAAAATGAGAATAATAATATACAAATTAGAAACATTTCATTTAACTCACTTCCACTTTCATTATAGCTTTCATTATAGCTAGGTAACTTGAAAAAGGACAAAAAGGTTAGCAACTACATAGTACCTTGAAAATAACATTTAGTACTATACAACATTTAACAGTTACTACTCTTTTTTGACAAAACCTCTAAAATTATGAGTATTTTTCTTTACAGGAAATTCAGAAGTTTAACATTTTTTCTAATTATTCACGATTAATAATTCTACCTTTGCACACTGTAAAACTTCAATAGTAACTCTTGTTACCAATCTAAGTAAATATATAAAATAAAGTATTTTACTTACATGTATATTTCAAAACAAAAAATATCGCTGAAAAAATCTATGTTCATCGAAAATTGCAGTTTTACACCCACCATTTACGCAATGAGATATCAATCGTATTAAACATGGCAACAATTAATCTGTTACTAAGGGCTGTTCTCAGATTTTTAATTAATTGACCTGTTTTCGAAATATCCCAGTAAATGCCAAACATTTTGCTGAAAATCAAGAAGATATCAACCATTCAATAAAATTTTTCCCAGATCTTCAAAATTCTGAAAAAGAATTCACAATATGCTCACTCCACCCCTCTCCTATGATTTGGAGGGGGGGGGAGGTGGAGTGAGCATATTATAAATTCTTGTGAATTCTTGTGAATTCCCCCAAAAATAATATAGGATTTAATTAAAAATGCAACTATTTCAATACATTCAGCTAGAAAAAAATCCTGACAGTAATTCATATCAATGTCGTCATAAATCCCTCCCTCCCTCTTTTACTAATTAACAATCGCAATTGTGATCAAACTATTGATATCAATTAGCAATCATGATTATTTAAGTAAATCCAAATTACATATTTTTAAGACAATAGAATTTTTGTAGAAAATATAAAAAAGCTGAATAAAAAAGAAAAACTAAATGTAATATCAAAAATACTTTATTGCTAAAACATCACAAATTAAAATACATTTCATAAACTATGTATATTAACTTGATTTATTGGCAGTTTGCAACTGTACCATTATTTTTCTATTTATCCTGGATATTTTGCCTCCTGTATCTCGATTTATGTCAGCAAAGATTTTGAAAATTAAAATAAAGAAAGTTCGTAATAAAATAATATGTAAATAGATAAGCACTACAAAATTTACATGCCGTGCAGCAAGTCGTCTTGAAGTATAAGCTCTTAAAAACCCTAATTCTACCCAGCATCCTGACGTAACCCAGTCTGATTCTTCATGACATTTATTGTTGGCCAAGAAAGAGCACCATCAACTACGTGTTACTCTTCCTGTGTCCCAAATATCATTGGAAGCCATGGAAAGTTATGGATCCTCTAAAACAGTGTTTTATAGAGTAGCAGGGTTTTAATACTTATTTGTATTCGTATTTATTTATTTGCTTTGAGGTAGGCGCTACAGCTATTCGCCGGCATAACCTCCAATGATCACAAGAAACCATGCATATAGAACACTTTTTATTACAGAATATCCAGTACATACATTTTCACAGGGACAACACAAACACCCATGCCGCTAGCTAGACTCGAACCAGGGTCCAGCGGTGTGGGAGGAGCTGACGCTACCAACCATGCCACTAGATCGGCCTTAATACTTCTGCAATAAACATTTTTATAAATCTCAGAACATTAAAGCCATATGGTGACTAGAAAAAACAGTTCGCTAAACAAAAATATAATCAGTGTTATAAATAAATAAATATATATATAAATATATTTAGAAATTATTTAAAAATATTTAACTTTAAGTTTATTCAACAATAATTAAAAAACCACTAGGGAAAATAAATAAATAAATCTAACCGTTTTCTGAAAATTAAATAGAAAATTCAATTTTCAGTTCCAATTCATTTAAAATAACGATAACAATAATTTATAAATTGTACTTTCAAGAAATAGCAATTCGAAAATTTAATTTTGATTCAAAATATTCATACAAACATTTGAGGAAATACAACTTAAGAAATTTTACTTCGAAAATATTAACTGTTAACTGCTGTGACAAGATTTGTCACATAACTACTCTGAGCGGTCTGTCAGACCGCTTAATTTAAAGATGAATGTAATGTTACATTAATTCTCAGAATACTATTTAGGTAATAAACTTTATCTATCTGACTATTATAAATAAAATTCAGCTATTTAAAAGTCTCCAGAGATAGTAATAAGGCTCCAAACAAAACAAAATTCGAGCAGTATCGATAATTAAACTAAAAATTACGAGTTAAACTGTGAAACTTTAAAAACTCTGCGGTCAGACCGCTAACATTAGTTATGGGTTAAATTTTTATTTGAAAGAATTGAGCAATTGTCAGAAATAAATATATTTTAGCATGTTTAGTTAATAATACAGGGGAGAGTGGGGTGGTATGGGACGCTTTTTATAAAGTAAGATAATAAACTTGCAAGGTAAAACACTTTTTAAAATCCCTGAGCAATATAGAAACATAGCAAGCATAAGCTATCTTATAATTAAAGAAAGTGCACGTTTCAAAATGTGTCTCATTCCTCCCCACATACAGGAAGGTATGGTATAGGAATAAAACAATGCTATAAGGAACAAATAGTATAGTGTCGGCTAGATACACAATCAAACAAAGATTGCAGGTTAATTATATAGTACGCACCATAATGTAAATTCCAGTATGTTCATGACTGGAATGAAAATTCATCTTATTAAAAAAGAAAAAAAAAAGAATTTGACATGTCCTATTCCTCACCACTTCCATGTTTTATGTCACACTTTTTGTATAAACAAAAATGTTGATTTTAGACTTATTTTAAAAAAATGGATAATTTACAGCATGATGTTTCATAAATAGGAAAACGAAAACATCTATGCATAAATAAGTCATTATATACAAAATGTATAAAAAGTATATGAAGCAAATTTATTCTTGTTTCTTGAAATATTCTTTTCTTTTAGACAATTGCAAGCTTATACATACCAATGTTTTTTCATGTGAAGATTCGGCTACCATTGTTTCATCTTGTGTGCGATTGATGAAATGCTTAGAATGACAAAATAAAGAGAAAATCTTACTGTTCAGTATTAAATTCAAGGGAATAGACCAGGGGGAACACCCCCCCCAGAGCAGTGAAGTTCCTCCCCCCGGAAAAATTAATATTTTGGGTTTTCAATGGTCCAAAAGGGCATTTCTCCCCCCCCCGGAAGACACAAAAGTCCTTCCCGGAGAAAGGTGTCTGAATGCAACACTGCTACTGTCAAAGTA
The DNA here is from genome assembly GCA_964019185.1 of Maratus speculifer. Classification (NCBI taxonomy): domain Eukaryota; kingdom Metazoa; phylum Arthropoda; class Arachnida; order Araneae; family Salticidae; genus Maratus; species Maratus speculifer. The sequence goes on from OZ025289.1 coordinate 238,086,143, forward strand.
TCTGCCTCTCTCTGTCAAAATCCACTCCACTCTCCAGTTCTTTCAGTTTAACAGACAATTTGCAGTTAATACATATAAAGGAAAAGTAAATATACTCCAGTGGGGAATTCAGACACTTTTCTCTGGGAGGGATTTTAGCGGCTTCGGAAGGAGGGGTATTATAGAGTTCCTTGTGATTGCACATTTGACATTAAAATTACAAAATCTCAAATCTTCCAAGAGACACATCTTATTATTCCTCGAGGGAATGCCCCCCCCCCCGGACACCCCCTGAATTCAACATCAATATATCTTAAATCACTCGGAACACCTAAGGAACACCTAAATATAAATTTTGATATTTTTTCATGAATGTCTCCAAATAATATTTTCAAAATTTTTGTTAAAATGCCTTTACAAGTGACTAAAACATTAAATTAATTTTATATTTTGCATTTGGGCATTTCTGTCTGCAAATCGACAGAAAATCAGTTTTAACTTCTGAATCTTCTGAATTAGTCATCTTAATCCAATTTAAAATAATCGTTTTGATTATATAGTCTATGTATTTCAAAATTTCAATAGACCTAACGCGTGATAACCGCATTTAAGAATTTTTATTCAAACCAACGTTTATTTAAAATACTTATAATATTCATTATAAAAAGTTATAATTGAATAACTAACCTCTTTTCTGTATAACAAATTCGGTCTTCAAAGTAAATCTTATAAGTAATGCACGTGTTGCGTTTGTGTTTACAGTTTTCGAGCAAATTTGTTAATGTACTCGGGAACTCGGACTGATTTTATCTTCGACCTAACCCGTCGAAGAAAAAAACCAAGCTGAGGGTTTTCCGTGTTACTCCCCTAAATGCAAACGTTCAGTTAGTCGACTGCTCTAGAATAAACAATTCCGGTAATTCTAGGAATAGTTGCAGATTTTTTTTTTAACGGAAATTTTAAATTAGACGACTGTCCAAGAATAAAAATTTCCGGTATTTAAAGGAAAAGTTCCAGGTATTTTGTAAAACGGAAATGTTCAGCTAAATCAAGAAACATTCACAGAGTAACACCTCTAAAATTCAGGGCATATTTTTACAGTGCTCTTCCTCAGTCAAAAAGAAAAAAAAAGTGAACACGATTTTGATTACTAAGTGTTTAAGAGTAATAAAATGATTTTTTATTATTCTATTGATAATTTTTAATTATGTTCTTAATAATAAATTAAACTCCATTAAAATAATAATAAGTCTTATAAAAGATAGTGAAGAGTTTATTGGTAATGGAAAGAGTTCAATTAATTACAATTATTACACGGTGGAATTGAATTATTCAATTTATCCTATAACTACTAATAAAAGGCTTTCATTAAATTTAAACATTATATATATATACATATACTATATGGCCAAGATAACCAGCCATTTGCGATTTTAGACATTTTGTTGAATACGTAGAAAAATACATGAGAAATCATCCCGAAACTCAAAGTAGTGTAAATTAAATAGTACTTGTCATACATTTCCTTGAAGTTTTTTTTTTCTCTAAACTCCATAATGGACCGTCAGCAATTCGATAAAAAAAAAATCTTTTGGATTAACTCGTAAAAACTAATACAGCGAACGCATTAAACAGAAGGTTATGATTAAATGCCTTCTTTTGATAAATTTTGTTCGTTTTTATGTGAACAGCATGTATACTCGTAGAGGAATTAAGGTTTTTGTAAAAACAGTCTCAAATTTTTCCAAGTTAGAATACAGAAAAAAATAATACGATTGTCTTGAATACGTGGAATTTTCTGTATAATATTCAAATTCAGTTTCATAGTTAATAATTGGCTTATTTTTTCTTTTTTAAATCTTACTTTAAATGTCTCCATTATGTATTGGTAAAAGAATTGTATTGAAAACCGCATTTATCTAAATGATTTTGTATGTTAAAAGAAAATTTAGTAAAAATTGAAAAAACAGTAATTAGTGATAATATAATTAAATTACAAATTCCGTTCATTGATAATACAGTTTCATTTAATAATACTGCGCTTTGTTTTCATTTTTATTAATAATTAATAGATTTATAAATTTTGGGAAGTGAACCATCCCTCTTTCTTGTTCAAAATAACGACAATAATAATGAAAAGAGAAAACGTTTTCGATTACCAAAAGTTTAAGAATAATGAAATGATTTTTCATTATTTTATTGATAAATTTTAATTATGTTCTGAATAATATTAATAGAAACTCCATTAAAATAATAAAAAGCTTTATAAAAGAGAGCGAAGATTTTAATGGTAATGGAAAAAGTTCATTAAATTACAATTAATAAACTGTGAAATTTGATAATACAAAGCGTTAAACTAAGAAATCCTACTCTCTTTTTAAATAAATTGTGGGGTTTTATAAAAATAAAATGGAATAAATATATGTATAAATTAAGAATGAAATAAGGATATTCCATTTGTTTTTCCGGTTTATATTTTCTGAAGAAAGATGCTTAACAATTTTTAAACTCTATGCAGGTTTCAAATATTAAAGAAGATAATGACAGATTCAAACTTCACAGGACATCAAAATAAATTTCATTAATTATAAATATTTTAATGCTATGAAAACTTATTTCTTTTAAAACATAAAAAATAAAAATAATTAAAAATAAACTCGTTTTCAATAAATGAATTTTTCGGCATAATTTTTAAATTCAGTTTTATAGTTGATAAGCTGCTGATTGTTCTTTTTTAAAATTTTTATTTTGAGTTTCTCCGTTATCAATAGGAAAAAGAATTGAATTAAGAAATGCATTTATGAAATTAATTATGTATGTTAAAAGATACTTTTGTGAAAATTGGAAATGCAGTTATTGTTGAGAATACAATTAAAATACAAATTATGTTCATTCGTAAGATAATTTCGTAAAATAATTTTAAGCGTCGTTTCAATTTTTATTGAAAAGTAATGGATTTTTATATTTTGGGAATTAAACCATTCCTCTTTCTTGCTCAAAAAAAATCTAATAAATAAATAAATAAATAAATAAATAAATATAATTATAATTATAAGAGAAAGCGTTTTCTATTACTAAGAATTTAAGAGTAATATCATGATTTTTCATTTTTCTATTGATAAATTTTAATTATCTTCTGAATAATAAATGAAAAATCCAATAATATAACAAAAAACTTCATAAAAGAGAATGAAGAGTTTATTGGTAATGTAAAAATTTCATTAAATTACAATTAATACACTGTGTAATTTTGTAATCCAATGCGTTAAGCTACTTTGCATTTTTAAGTAATTTTTTGATTTTATAAATATAAAATGAAATGAAGATATGTAGAAATTAAGAATGAAATAAAGATATTACATTCGTTTTTTTTGGGTTATAATTTTTGAAGTAAGATGCTTAAAACTTTTTAAACGATATGTTCGTTTAAACAATTAAAGCAAATTAATTCCGGATTTAAACTTCTAAATTAACAGAAAATCAGAATTAATTTTATTAATTATAACTATTTTAGTAGTATGCAGATTTATTTCTTTTAAAACACATAAATTAAAAATACATTCGTCTTCAATAAATGAAATTTTTGGCATAATGTTCAAATTCAATTTTATATTTGATAAGCGGCTGATTGTTCTTTTTTAAAAATTTATTTTTAATTTCTTCGTTATGAATTGGAAGAAGAATTGAACTAAAAACGCATTTATCACAGTGATTATGCATGTTAAAAGACACTTTTGTATAGGTTGGAAATACAGTAAATTAGTGAATAAAATACAAATTATGTTTATTCGAAAAATAATTTCAAAAAATAATTTTGTGCTTCGTTTCAATTTTTATTGAAAATTAATAGATTTATGTATTTTGGGATGTGAACTATTCCTTATTCTTGCTCAAGAAAAAGTTTTTTATTACTAAGACTTTGAGAATAATGAAAAGATTTTTTAGTTCACTATTGATAACTTTTAATTATCTTCTGAATAATAAATGAAAACTCCATTAAAGTAATAAAAAGTTTTTTTTAAAGAGAATGAGGAGTTTAATGGTAACGTAAATGGCTCACTAAATTACAATCTATACAATGTGGAAATGAATAATATACTAGAAAATCTTACTGTTTTGAATAAATTGTGTGGATTTAATTTTAAATAATTATGAGATAGATTTAGAAAATATACAGAAATGATTTCGTAAATATAATCAAATCTCGAACAACTGATGAAAGGGTTTCATTGGGCATAAACATTTTACCTGTATATATAGTACAATTTCCAGAAATGTAATTAATTTGCTTTAGGTCTATTGCACTGTAAAAAAAAATTCTGGAAGGTTACTAAGAATTTTCTAGGAAACTGGGATGCCTAGAACTTTTCATGTAACCTCAACAGATGAAAATCATGTACAATTACAAAAGTTTCTTTAGTTACTGTTACTAAATATTGTTTAGTAAACATACTAACTACTTTTTAGTGAGTTTCCTAAAGAATCGTCTGTAAACTTACTAAATATTATTTAGTAAACTTACTAATAATTATTCAGGGAGTTTTGTAAGGAATTTTTCGTAAATTTACCTGCGATTATGTTGTATATGCAGTAACGATTTGTTAGGGAGTTTCCTAAAGAACTTTTTGTAAACTTACTAATTATTTAGTAAATTTACTAATGATTTGTAAGGGAGGTTCTCATATTAGTTTTTATAAATGTACTAAACATTATTTAGTAAGCTTACTAGCGATATTTTAGAGTAATCACTATATATATTTTGGTAAATTTTCTGAGTATTATTTAGTAAACGTACTTACGAATTTTTAGGGAGTTTACTATACATTATTTTGAGAGTTTTCTAATGATTTTTAGTATTCTTACAAAACATTTTGTAGTATATATATTGAGAATTTTGTTGTACATTTGCAAGGGATTTTATGGCACATTTACTATGGGTTTTTTATGCTTGCATCTTAAACCTTTTATGTACTTTATAAAAAAAAAGTAAATTCAATGAGGTACCGTTCGAAACATTACCAAAAATTTTTTAGTATTGTATTTAAGCCACATTTTGTATTCTCGCCAGAAAGTTCTTTGCAACAGTACAAGTGTTAATACAGTAAATTTGTTAATGCTTTTTTAGTATTGTATTTAATTTTTTACTTTGCTCTTACCAAATTGTATTTGTAACTGCACAAATTTTTTGCAGTTTTATTATTAATGTATATACAGCAGTATTCCAAAAAGATTTTACGTAATTGTTTTTTTTATACTAATACTTAAATTAATTGGAGTTATTATAGTATTTTTTCAATATGAAGTTAAATTTTTGCAGTTTTAAATATCCAGAGTGGAGTTTTCCTCATGTATCAAAATATTTCGATGTAAAATAAGCAATATGGCCTAATATGTGTTTCAGTATTATAACAGCAATTGACATAAATGTTACGCATGGGATATCTCACTGAAGTTTCACTATAGATATTTAAATAAGTGCAAAATTATTTTTTTTATTAAATGAGCCTCATAACAACAGCACTAAATGAGGAGATAAGCTGAAGCAGATCTTACGGTCTTTAGTTAAACTAAAAAAATCAAATAGATACAATAATGTAAATAAAGTATCATAACTGAGACTTAAAATATGCCTAAAAACATATGATTTTAGATGAAGCACAGTGCTTAATTTATTCATATAAAGCACTGAACCTCACCTAATCCAATGCATGATTTGAAAATCTTTATATCATGAAAAAACATTGTCCGTTCATTTTATGCAAATATGCTTCTAAACTAAAATGTTAGAAGTGAAAATATAGTAGTCTTGTATTTAAGGTGTTTTATTCAGTTCTATGGTCATATGAATTTCATTAACAAGTGTCTTCTGTTACATAATTTTGAAACACTACACAATAACTAATTCAATGGTTCAAAACAGATAAAAGATCTGCAAAAAATTCAATGTCTTTACCTGAATATCACATTTAAGAATTTTTTAAAACCCTATTCTTATTTCAGGTACATATGCCGTACAATTCTTACTAATTACTAGAATCTTTTTCCCTTTAATTTTTTTATTGTCTTTTTTCTCGACTTATTCCTCACAAATTTCTTTAACCACCTACGTTTAATACATTATGCATTTTTTAATACTTTATTTGCTTGAGAGTTTTGTTTCAAATTAAAATATTAAAGAGGAAAAATTCAATTATTGATAAGTTCACAAATTTAAAACTCTAAACTGGCTTAAAAATCCGGAAGAATGGGTCGAACATGTGTGAATTTAGTAGAGTTCTTTTGTGGTTAATATTACTCTGGAATTAGAATCTTTAACTCAAATAGTTACATATATAAGAGATAATATACACACTTTAACATATGTACACAAAAATGCATCTTTGACTTATCAACTGTAATTGTGGGCAGGTTTCGCACTTTTTAATGTTTATCAGTATGTTATAATCATAGTTATCTTTCTAAAAGTAGAAAACTAGAATGGAAAAAAAAAGAAATACATATTGATTTGGAAAATATTATCAGCTGTCGTCTTTGATATGCAGTTGACTTTCGTTAATTCGAAATCAAATAATTCGAAATTTCGCTTAATTCGAACTAAACATGAAGTCCCGAAATTTTCAATGGTAGAATAACGTTAAAAATTCTCATTAATTCGAACTCATTTTCTCTTGACTTCGTTTAGTTTGAACTAACTAGAATTCCAATTTTTCATTTTTCTTTTCTTTCTCACGGATTTCAGATCATTTTAATAACTTAATTTCTTTAGTTTTTGTGAATATTTTTCCGAATATGTATACATATAATCCAATGCATTTGGTATCCACTTTCTTTAGTCCCCCGTCTGTCCATCAGTGACGCTTTAAATTTTTCTTCCATCGTGCTTGTTTCTAATCTTTTTATTATTTTATGTATTTATACATTCTAATTGAATATTAAGCCATATTCTAATGATAATAGACGAAATAAATAAATAAAAAAAACACTATAACATTAATTCCTTTGTAATAGTACCGTATTAAGTATGTTTTCTTCTCATATTTTTAATAGTTCGAACTCCGGATAATTCGAACATTTCTTGTGATCCCGAAGAGTTCGAATTAAAGAGAGTCGACTGTAAATGTAATATGCATATCTGTACTAGCAGTAAATGCAATATGATTAAATAACAAAATACAATGAAATATGAATAAATTTTATTAAATAACTATTTAATTCATTACAATAAAAAAAATATCTTTTTAATGTGACTCACATTTTGCAAATATTACATAATTAGTTTTTATACAAATGCTAATGAATTGCACACTTTTTAAAGATTATTTTTGGAGATAATATCAGAAAATGAATTAAAAGATGTATTGCAATAAAATAATTTGAAAATTTCAGTGCTGCAGAATGAGGTTAGCAAGATTTTTCTCAGTCATAATAGTGCTTCTTTTTCATCTACTTTCGTCGTTAAAGAGGCTCGCTTTCTTTTTTAATTGAACTTCAGTTTCTTCCTGCATCTAAAATGATGAGTTAGAAGTTAACATAAAAAAGAAAGAAAAATTTAGTAAAATTTATAATGAATATAATATTATCGAAAAGCCAATATTAATCTTCGTATCGAATAATTGAATATTACAACAATTTAAAAATTAACTAGATGAAGAAAGACCATGGATTCTAAATTCAAGCTGATGATCGGAATTTTGGCAGAGTTAAAGTCGCATATGCAGTCATAGGATTTTTTCATCTGAGGTTTTTCCATTTACTGACATAGCATAAATAAATCGTAAATTGCTCTCATTATTCATTACTAATTTCATCTAAATTGAACTCGTAAAACCATACTGAAAAGGTCTATTTTATAAAGGCTTGGCATTCTTGTAACTTATGAAATAAAAGTACAAAAATCCATTGATAGGTGGAATTGTAACACGTAAAAAATATTGAATATGCTTTATAAATGCTAAATATTTATCAATAAATCTGATCAACTGTTTTTAAAATGATATCCTGAATGCATCCCTAATGTTGACGTTGTAAACTAAAAAAAAAATCATCAGCATTGTATGTTGCCATTGTCCTTTAACGGCATGTCTTATAAGTAAATAATGCTAAAAACACAATCCGCCTTCTTATCCAATAAATAATGCCAATAGGCATGCATTGTAATACAAAAGTTTAACCTTCCAATATATGCAAAAGCCATCATTTGACAGGCCCATTTATTAGGGTATTTGGGTACTTACAATTTTTGCTATTATAGAGGAAATTAGGGGTGGGGTACGACACCTTTTACAAAACTTAGAAAATTAACTTTGTTTAACTTTAAAACAAGAATTCCAATCTATAGAGTGCAATGTGAAACACCTTTTAATGTTCTTGAACAATATAGAAACAAAACATGCAAAATGTATTTTATGATTAAGGAAAATGTAAGTTTCAAAATCTACCCCATAACTCACCATTAACAGAGATATATCGAATTGTAATAAAATAAAGCTATAAGGCACAAATAATCAAGTGTCGGCTAAATATATAATCTAATAAAGATTGTAGATTGATATAATGTATGCGGCACAATATAGAATTCTAGGATCTTCACAACGTTAAATAGAAATTCAGGATTGTTAGTCATAGATAACATTAAAAAATTATCAATTCAAATTATTTACATTTTGAAGTAGATGAATATATTATCAATGTTATAATTAATATATTACCCTCTAAATATGTTTGCATGTTAGGAATTTATATTCATCTCATTAAAAAAACGAAAGACATATCCCATTCCTCCCTTTACTGGCATGTCCCATTCCTCCCCACTTTTTTTTTTTTTTTTTTTTTTTTTTTTTTTTTTGTGTGTTAAACTTCTTGTATAAACAAAAGTGCTGCTTTTAGACTTGTTTTGACCCATTCGTGCCCACCATCTTTTGCGTAAATTTTATTTGGTTGGCACCACTATTTTTAGAAGATTTAAGTTTAGTTCATTAATCACGAAAATGCATCATTTAAATAAAATAATTATTGCTATTCTTTTTTACCGGTGTCAAAAACAGTGCTGAATGGATTTTTTGAAGCGTCCCTAAAAAGGGACGCTAGGCACTAATGGGTTTAATGACTAATAATATACAGTATTATATTCCATAAATAATGAAACTATTACGTCTATGGATAACAAATCATTTATATACAGAACGCATAAAAAGTAAACTTACTTTTGATTTATGAAATAATCTTTTATACAATTGTAAGCTTATACACATCTAATCAACTAAAGACCTATCAACTAAAGATTTGGCTACCATTGCTTCATTTAGCATGCGATTGACGAAATGTTTAGAATGATACATAAAGAGAAAAACCTACTGTCCCATTCCTCCCACTATCTCACACCACTCTCCCCTATGTATTAACATTTTGTAAAAATTAAGTAAAACCATATTAAATACCACTTATATTTACAAGTATAAAAATTATTAATCGAATTTTAACAAAATTATAATTGAATTTTAACTCTTTGAAATACACTGGCGAAACGAGATCACTTCACGCCACAAGGAAACTATATGTTTATTTACAATATGTACTTTTCTTCATGGTAAATGTAAACTTCCGATGACTAACTTCCGTATTTGAACATCTTCTTAGAGTATCTCAATAGAACATACTTGCATTACCTACGAAAATTTCGAAAAATTGCGGCAATTTGAAATATTTTTTTACAAAATAAAATGTGTGAAAATTGACAAAATTTGTTAAAACCTGAGAGCTTTATCGCGGTAAAAATCTTACCAGCCCTTTTCCACTAAATATCAATATTTTTTCACCCAGTCTACATATATCTTATTTTTAACATAAAAAAATTCAAAGAGTTTGGATGATAATGTCAAGTTGTTTAAGAATGTACCGGAAGTACCTTGTCCACAACTCCAAATCCCACAACTTTCTTCTATCTCATACATAATACTATTTCAAAATTCGTCAACGTACCAAAATTAAAAGGCAATCTATGCCCATCATTGGGATTCTAACGATATGAAATTCCATGCATTAGTTCTTAAGATATGAATATCGGTAAATCACGTAAGAAATACACCATAAAAGCGCTTCTTGTTTAGTAATCTAAATTGAAACCTGCAATGGTGACTCTACATTAGCTGGTGTCAAAATGTAACTGAATCTGAAGTTCGATGAAAATACTTGCGTTAGTTCTTAAAATTGGAATTTACGGAAATTTTGCAGATTCCCCCTCCCCTCTATTGTGCAAATTATGAAAAAATGCAACACAGCTGCGCCGTATGATGGACGATTTACGCCAAAATATAAAAAAACACCAAAGTATATTAAGGACAAATTAAATCTGAAATTTGATGAAAACCCGTCCATTAAGCATTCAGATAGAGTTGTTGCAGAAATCTCAAAAAAATGTAGAACAGAAGCACCATTTATTGAGCGATTTACGCCAAAAAGTAATCGGAATCAATTTATAACAAGGACTATCTGAATATATTTTTTTATGAAAAGCTGTGCATTATTTCTTGAGACAGAGCGCCCACAAAATTTAGGTCGCATACATTCAGCCATTTTGTAAAAACAAGTTTTTTTGGTATATCTGATCCCTAAAACGTGTAAATCCGTTGAAAACTAGAATTTACATTAAAAATTAATCCTTGCCATTTTATATCAGAGACAGACTGGACATAATCTCTACATTAAACATATATATTGTAAATATTAAATTATGTACATCAGTTATTGTGACAGAGTACCCACGAAATGTGTGTCACATGCAAATAGAGTTAGAGACTCACATTTCATAAAAACGGGATCTCTGGCCCCTAAAACGTTTAAATGTGTCGAAACATTTTACGAATCCTATACTTTCTTTTCGTAATAATAGAAGAAATAAGAAATACAAAAATTATCTTTGAAACAATTCTTAAAAGTCTCTCTTTTTCTGTGTATTTTACTGTACAATTCATATTACGTATATTTTAAATAAATACGTACACTTGATTTTATGCATTATAACTATAATTATAGTTGCATACCGCCTTATTGATTGTTTAAGGTTTTAAAAACAATTTTGAAGCATGAAATATTTTTTTATTATTCCGTACTGCGTAGAGCTCGATTACGAAAGGGGCTGCGCAAATATAATTTTATCAACTTTTTGTTAATTTTGGACTCCCTCCCCTTTCCGATTCATACGTTATCATCCCTTGAATACCTCCCCCCTCCCCCCTTAATAATATCGTTATCAAAGTGTAGAAAATTTTGATTTCTATAATTTATTTTGCTCGAAAAGACATACAAAACTTGTTTCATTTATTTTTCGCATAGTTTTATGATTCAAATGATGAGAAGTTCATAAAATATCATTTTTCATATGAAAAAAACTTTATCACATAACAATTAAAAGAAATACTATTTAAATGAATCTTATGATAACTTTGTTACATAATGCATTCAACAATAATAAAGAATTATTGTACTTGCACCGAACAGAGAGGTGTTGGGAGCAGATAAAAATTCATATCAACAAAACGAAGACACCATTATTTCTCTTTTTCTTTATTAGTAAACATAAGCTTCATTTCAAATACACTTTACATACGGTTTCTCGAACTGTGATTATATAAGCATACACATATGAAAAAAAATAAGAATTTTAAACGTTGAAGTATACTATATTTTAGAGTTTAATAATTTTATAATAATTTGCAATTTTAATAACTTTGTATTTTAAAAAATAGGTAACAGGTTATGAAAATAACGTACTATTTTGTACTAAAGACCATGTTACAAATAAAAAGAGAAACAATTGATGATCAGAAAGTATATTTATATCAAAAGACAAACCTCCTCCCTCTTGAAATGATATAATTATATATTTGCTAATATTAATTTGTTTGTTCTTAAAACAACATAAAGAGTTCATCCTTTTTATACTGCTAATTTTACATGAAAATGAAAACTTCCTCTATGAATAATTAAAATAATATAAATAAAACAGTTTTAACAGACATGCAATTGAACTACTCACTTAAAGATCTGAAATTATCGGAATATAAAAGAAATTATGGGAGAAACAATTTTCAGAAACGATTTTATAATTAAAGAAATTGTAACTAAGAGAAAAAAAAGAGTGAAAAAAATTGGAATTGTCCCATTTCTTCTTTTGCTGGTATGTCCCATTCCTCCCTGTATTCTATGTTAAACTTCTTGTAGCGACACAAATGCTGCTTTTAGACATAGTTTAAATTATGGATAATATACAGTATAATGCTCTATAAATAGAGAAACAATTACATATATACATAAAGAAGTCATTAATATGCAGAAAGCATAAAAATATTGAAAAGCAAATTTACTTTTCGTTCTTGAAATATTCTTTTCCTTTGTACAATTGCAAGCTCATGTAAATCAACTATTTTATTCAACTGAATATTGGAGATGCTTTTGCTTACTGGAATACGCGACTGATGAAATGTTTATTAATGGAATATAAAGAGAACAATGTACTGTCCCATTCCACACTACTCTCCATTATTAAGTAACAAAATCTTGGGTTAAGGGATTTAAAGAAAATTTCAGGTGTTTGACTTCTATCATAATAAAGTAACAAATACAGCATGAAAAAAAATAGACATTTAAAGATTTTTAATTCAACGAGTAAGAATGGAGACAGAGATAACCATATTTTCTTTTTTTATTGAAGGAAGGGAGGGGGATATTTCAAACGATTGATAATATAACTTATTGAAGACTTACAATTACCGAAAAAAAATGAAAATTAGGGTGAAAGACTAAATTCTGTATGCTTGTAAGGCGAGGGGGGGGGTGATGATTATTTGGACTTTATGAATATGACCTATTATTTATTTTTATAATAAAGCAACGGATCAGGATTTTTTTTAAAGAAAGACTTAAGGTTTTAAACTTTATATATTGAGGGGCAAAGAAAATAGCGATTTATTTTTCTTTTTAGAAAAGGAGAGTATTAGATGACTTATTTACATTAATAAAAATTTACAAATAAGTAAATTACTAATAGCCCAGTGATTATTTGGTAGAATTCAATATTAAGGGAATATAGGAAATTGGTTTTATCCCTTCAGTTTGGATCTACAATGAATATATTAAGTTTTCTGCTCATACGGGGGAAGCGTTAGAAATATATTAAATGTTCAGCTTAATACCATAATAATATCTCAAAAGAACTAACTACCAAAAACACTGTCAATATAGGTGTTGCAAAACTTAAAATTCCGAGTAAAATGAACACTTATATTTAATATTTATGCTGAACATTAATGCCACAATTCTATTTCAAAGTTTAACCGCAGTGGTCAAGAGGTTTAATTTAAAATTAATTAGTGAAAAACTTAAAATTAATGTAAATATTAGAATTAATGTACTACCATTTTACCCACTTACTAGATGAACGTTAGAAAATATGTACGTATAGTGAAAATATAATTTTTAAAAAATTATCTTAACAATATTCCAAAATAGCTAATTCAATAGAGACCATTGTGAATACAAATATCTTAGAGTTTGAAATTCGCTATAAAATGAGCATAATTTTGTCGCAATTTTATTTCCAAAAATTTATCGTAATCGCTCATCCAAAGCTCTGAACTAGGAGAGATCAAGTTAGCCATCCGCTCTGTCTCCATTTGTAACATACATTTTTTAAATTGTTGAGGCCTTCACAATGTTTTTGTAACTATGTTCGGATTTTATTTTGCATATTTTGAGAATTATAATTTAGTAGTTATTGACAAAGTGGTACATGAATGATAGCTGTTTTACATTTCATTTCGCAACTGACACCGCTAATTAAACCATTGGTTTAAGAGAAAGATTTTTTATTTAAAGATTAATTTTTTTTTCAATATTCCTAAGGTTTTAAACTTTTATGAATTTAAATTCTTGTACATTAGTCGAAAATCCTTTTATTAGAACGATCTTTGTCCTTTACACAAAATATGGAAGTTTAAAATCGCTCTATTGATTGACCTTGAACTTCTCTAAGGGAAAGTCTTATGCACATTCATTTCTTCGCTTTACACCCCCCTCCCATCCTTGCACTTTATTTTCAATTTTCTTAATTCTAATAGATGCGCACTGTTGTTCACTCTATAATATACATGATATTAATTGCTACACACATTTCATACTGGAAATAATAAAATATTTCCCATCATTTACAAATCACTTTTGAAATATTCTAAAAATTATGAAAATATCTACTTTTTAAACTAATTTGTTCCTAGCGGCAAAAGCTCATCTAGCAAAAGGAAAAAACATACTACATAAATTTCTAATCAATATCAATGGGATTAACACAATTTGCAGATTTCCCGCAATTAAATCAGACTTCAGCTTGTCTTTCATACCCCACCACTGGGCAATAACCCGCAATCAAGAGGTTATGCCACAGTTCTCAAAATACCCATCCTAAGTAATGCACAAATAACTAAAAATTACATGTACATAATAACATCGTTTGTTAACAGTTTAAGCTCTTGTTTAGCGATTTAGGCAATACTTTGAAGTAAAATTGTGAAAATTCAACAAAAATGTTAAATATTGGTTATCAATTTATTCAGAATTTTAAGTTCTTCAACATTTGCATTGACAATGTTTTTGATGAATTTAATTTTTTTAGTTTATTTTTATTGTAATTAATAAAATACATTCATTCCCTAGACCTAAACTAATGAATTTAAATAATTCCAGCTTTCTCTAACTAATTCAGAGTTCTGCTTTTTCCCCCTCCTCTACCACTGGGCAAGAAAGAGCTTTAAAGACTTTCTAAGTGTAATTCTATGTGTTGTTTAAGTTGAAAAGAGGGTGGAAGAGGAACAAGAAAATGACATTTTTGGATTGGAAGAAAAGTCTTGATAATTTATTATGACAATAAAATAACGCATAGAGCACAGAATGTATTTTATTTTATGTTATTTTAAATAAGGCAGTTTTAAAGAGTTTTTAAATTTTGAGTACTGTAACTATGTGAAGAAAATTCGGAAGCAAAATTTTAAGAGTGAAATTCATATCAAGTTGTAATGAAATGAATGTTGATGTAATGAAAGGTTAATGCATTTTATTCATTATAAAGAAACAAATAGTAAAGAAACAAATAGTAAATTTAAAGTAAATTTTAAACACTTTAAATTGTAGTATTGTGGAAATGAGGGCAAAAAAGAAAAGTGAAATTTCAGAAAAAAGAGCAAGCAAATTTGATTTATTACATAAAACATTTGAAATTTCGTACTTTTAATAAACTCAGATGTAAAGAATAGTTATATGACCAAAATATAAATATGCAATTAACAGAAAATAATAGGAATATTAGCTTGCTAATAACTAAAAATCAAAAAGTCGTTTTTGAGTCTTTGATTTTTACTTATTAATCAAGTAGAATGAAAATATAATTCAACTGATAAAGGATAAAAATTTACTTACTCAGTAACTAGAAATCATTATCAGTTCCGGATTCAAAATGGATGCATTTCACGCCTCTCTGGTTGCGTGAATAGTCATTACGTCACAACTAAATCCCTTTCTGATTGGCTAACCAGTGAAACTGAGATATTTCATGTATTTGTACTATGCGAGTGGTAAATATTATACCTGGTTACAGATAGAATTTTAGTAAACATGCAGTTTTCTGTAGCTTTACAAAAACTAGTTTTGTAGGTTTGCAGATTTTTTTTTACAGTGTGCATAATTGTGATTAAATTTTAATGTCTCCAGTATGAATTGGGGAAGAACTGAATTAAAAAAACGCATTTATCAAGATGATTACACTAAAAAAAATTCAAGAGGTTACTAAAAATTTTTTAGTAAATTTGTATTCCACAGAATTTTTTAGTAACCATTACAAACTTTTTTTGCAAGCGAAAAAAGCATTTCTTTTGTAAACTGAACAAAAGAATTTTTTGTATAACTAACTTAAAAATTTTTAGTATGTGCCACCAAGTAAATTTTAGTAATAGCTGCAAAATTATTTTTAAAAACCATTAAGTGGGCTCGAAGAGCAAGAGCTTCCTTCGAGCTGCATCCAGACTTCTGGAATGGAAGATTTTCGGCAAAACCGCAATAGATGGCAGCACCAAACATTGCCACTGATCCGTCAGGACATTCATAATCCCTTTATTAACGAGCACTTACACGGCATATATTCGGGGCGTATTTGGCAGTGGACAGTATCGAACCCGGGGCCTTTTAGCCTGGAGTCCGTTACTATAACCACTATGCTATCAAGGCCACGCCAAGTGAGTTTTAGTAATAGCTATTAAAAATATAAAATTATTAACTCTATTCGTTGCTAATTTTTTCTAGTAATTCTTACAGATTTTCTTGTAACCGACTAAGATTACTAAAATTTTTTTAGTAATTACAAGGATCACTAAAGTTTTTTTAGTAGATCGACACTTTTTTTTTACAGAGTACAGTACATCCCACACAAATAAAGACACCATGATTTTGCGCCGTAATCGGAGACAAAACAAAATAATGATAACGAAAAAATTAAATTAAGAAAGACTGCGTAGAAATGCATTTTTACAAGGAATAACGCAAACCCTGCCCCTCTTGATCAGAAAAAAATGAATGCATAAAAAAAGAGGAGAGAAATTGTCACTAGCAATTATTGGTGATTAGTAGCCTACAGAAGTAGCTGACAGAAGAGCCAGGTTAAGTTTACCACCATAGTCGAACACTCCATGCTCCATTAATAAGTCTCCTTGTAGCCATACTGGGCATGCCCGTTTTGAAAACTATCCAAAAGTAAAGCAGAGTCAAATTGGCCAAATGTCATAAACCTGGAAGGACCAATGTGATCTTGTTATATTCCCAGATAAGAAAAAAAAATGTTTGGATGGTTCATACCATCTTGTTTCTACTAGTATGACATGAGGAAAGGAGAGGAAATTTTCTCCAAAAGACACCACGATGGAGATTTATAAATAGTATTGGTAAGCTTCAGCTACATTGGTAAACTTAACCTAGTTCTTTTTTCAGACCACATATAATTTACCTATTACCAAGAATTTACGGAATTCAATTTATTGCCAACTGAAGAGAGAATTGATTGGTTAAGTTGGATTTTCCAGCAGGAAAACGTTTCCATAAGCTTTGCAAAATTGTCCTAAGAATGTTTTTTTGAGAAATTGGAAAATATTATGGAATGGCATTTACTGTACCTTCATCTCAATCCTCAAAAAATGTATGGAGTATTCTCAGTAGAACTTTAAATGCCAAAGACAAGCCTTTTAATTCTGGGCAAAATTGATGGCCGCCATCATTGAAGCCTGAAATAAAACTGATCCTAATGTCTCCAGAGATTGGTATATGGCACGCCACATTGTATATTCCCAGTCATACACTGTTAAAAAAATTCTGAAATTCACGAACATTTTTTTCCTGAATTTCACAGAAAAACTCTCTTTTAACAACAAAAGGGTATTTTCCGTTACAAATCACAAAATTCCATCATATTTCCTCAAAATAACGAAACGGATGGAAATAAAAACAAAAAACGGAGACACTCCGTTGTGTGGGGAGCTCCATGGCCGAGTGGTCAAGGCCCCACACCACTAATCGCCTGCTAGCGCAGATTGTGGATTCGAGTCCCATTGGCACCATGGAATAATGAAACATAAAAAATTCCTTTTAAATTACATTTTTTCTGTTTATTTTTATCTTTTTTTCTTATTAAAATCTTTTAATTTATTAGCCGAAAAATAAATAAATAAAGAAATAGTGTACGACAATTTCAAAAAAAAATTCTATAAATATATATATATATACATTTGCAAAATAATTTTTAATAAAAACATTTTTATTCAAAAAAAAAAAAAAACAGTGGTTTTAAACAGTGATTTTTTTTAATTTAAACTATTTAAAAAATTAAAAATGATTTAAAAAAATAATAAGTATTATGCATCAGTCTAAAATAATCCTTTTACAAACATTCTAAGGAATATATTTGAAAAGAAATCTTTAAAAAGCACAACATATTTTCCCACTAAATCATAAAAGACATACTTTGTACCGTTTAGCATCAGCAACTTTGGCTCAGTTCGTAAGAATTGGTTCCACAACTTGAAGGTCCTGAGGACGGCGTGAACTAAATTATCCAAAATAACAATTAAGTAAAATAACCTAGCAGCTTAGAATCCCTCGGTGATTTCGAATTCTTTTAAGATTAATCGGTAAATCATTTTTAAAAATTATATTAAATTATTACTATTCTAAATCAAACTTTGTAACGGAAAGTTACTGATTCTTACACCGGAGTTTTCCCTTCTTCTATTTCCCACAACGAAAAATCTACTAACGGAACGGTAAAAGTTCGGCTACATTGCTGCCGGTAGTTTCACCTGGAATTCACAGATTTATTTTTAACAGTGTATGTAAACATGCAAATATACTTACTATTCACAGTAGTGGCTTTATTACGGTGGTACCCCTTATTTTTTATGTATTCATTTTTAGGTGCGTTCGTAATTATGTAAATACGTAGCATCTATAGTGGTCGTTCAGTCCGTCCGTTTGTCCGCATATAACAACGCAAAAACTACCCAACGAAATCGTTTGAAATTTAAAATAGATAATTATTACATAATTTTGTCAATTTATTTCAAATTTTTTGATAATCGGGTGCATAGATCAATTACAGGGACAATCAGAAGTATTCAATTACATTATGGTAAACGGGGGAAAAATTTCAAATGTATTTTATCCGTTTGAAATTTAAAATACATAATTATTACGTAATTTTGTCGAGTTATTTCAAATTTTATGAAAATAGGATGCATAGTTCAATTACAGGGACAATAAAAAGTATTTCGTTACATTACGGTCAATGTGAAAAAATATTTCAAATGCATTTTAATGATGTTACACTCATTCGAACTTAATAAAATTTATATGCAACTATAAAGTACCTATTATAATATACATTTTACATAACTTGTGGTGCAAAAAACATTTGTTATTGATTTACAAGGCCACACAAAAGTATTCCATTACATAATTGTATAGGAAGAACATTGTTTGATGATCGTTTTAATTGTAATTCACTATTTACAATTTTTTGAGATTGATATATGAGAGTAATATTTTTAAAACTTCGTTATCATACGAATGCACCTCATTTGCTACGCTTTACGTGCAATTTCCAACTTGTTTTCATGTGGTGCAGGGTATTATTTATTCTTTGTAAATATACATTTCTATATAGTCTTTCTATATAGATAATTCTATTTAATTCTATTTAATATATTTGTTCTGTTCTCTTGGTTTTGTTTCGTCTCCGATTACGACACAAAATGATTCTGGCTTTATTTATGTGGGACACACGGTATGTATGATAAAATACACTTTTGTAAAAAATGAATACGCAGTAATAAGTGAGAACACAGATAAAATACAAATTCCGTTCATTCATAATATAATTTCGTAAAATAAATTTGCGTTTCGTTTTTATTTTCATTGAAAAGGAATAGATTTTTATATTTTGGGCAGTGAATCATTCCTCTTTCTCAGTCAAACAAAACAAAACAAAGCAAAAAAAAAAAAAAAAAAAAAAAAAAAAAAAAAAAAAAAAAAAAAACTAGTCGTTGGGGGCCACCGTAATACTTGCCCATCATGGATATGCATTATATAAAATATGAAAATAAAACATGCGTAAAAGTGCTTATAAAATGCATCGAAATTCCAAAAACAAAATTTCAATGTATATTTAAATATTTTTAACCCTCCAAGCGTCTTTCAAATGGGTAAATTTGTAATGTTGTTTTCTCTGCATTTTGTTTTAAATGCTAATAAAATATGATTATTTCAATATTACATAAAAAATCTTATTTAGGAATATAAATGTAATCCTTGAGAGTCTTAATCATTCTTCTACACTGTTAAAAATAAATCTGTGAATTCCAGGTGAAACTACTGGCAGCAATGTAGCCGAACTTTTACCGTTCCGTTAGTAGATTTTCCGTTGTGGGAAATACAAGAAAGGAAAACTCCGGTGTAAGAATCAGTAACTTTCCGTTACAATGTTTGATTTATAATAGTAATAATTTAATATAATTTTTAAAAATGATTTACCGATTAATCTTCAAAGAATTCGAAATCACCGAGGGATTTTAAGCTGCTATGTTATTTTACTTGATTGTTATTTTGGATAATTTAGTTCAAGCCGTCCTCAGGACCGAAATAGGGACCTTAAAATTGCGGAACAAATTCTTACGAACTGAGCCAAAGTTGCTGATGCTAAACGGTACAAAGCATGTCTTTTATGAGTTAATGGAAAAATCTGTTGTGCTTTTTAAAGATTTCCTTTCAAATATATTCCTTAGAATGTTTGTAAACGGATTATTTTAGACTGATGCATAATACTTATTATTTTTTAAAATCATTTTTGATTTTTCAAATAGTTTAAATTAAAAAAATCACTGTTTGAAACCACTGTTTTTTTTTAATAAAATTTTTTTATTAAATTTTTTTTTACAATATATATATATATAAATATATATAGAGAGTTTTTTTTTCTTTTTTTTGAAATTGTCGTACACTACTTATTTCCTTCTTTATTTATTTTTCGGCTTATAAATTAAAAGATTTTTAATAAGAAAAAAAGAGAAAAATAAACAGAAAAATGTAATTTAAAGGGAATTTTTTATGTTTCATTATTCCATGGCGCCAATGGGACTCGAACCCACAATCTGCGCTCGCAGGCGATTAGCGGTGTGGTGCCTTGACCACTCGGCCATGGAGCTGAGGACATGGAGCCCCACAGAACGGAGTGTCTCCGTTTTTTGTTTTATTTCCATCCGTTTCGTTTTTTTCAGGAAATATGATGGAACTTTGTGATTTGTAACGGAAAATACCCTTTAGTTGTTAAAAGGGAGCTTTTCTGTGAAATTCAGGAAAAAAATGTTCGTGAATTTCAGAATTTTTTTAATAGTGTATGCTTTCAAAATTCATTAAATTTATAGAATTATAATATTTTAAACACTGCTTATATTGCAGTGAAACCTGGAGCTTAGTGTTCGGAATATTACGGGCCAAACGCTTAGAGGGTTAAAATACATAGTAATGCTCTATTTAAAAATTGCTGATGAGCTAATTCCGACAAATTATATAAAACGAAAAACTAGACAAGTGATATCGAATTGCGTAAAAGAAACATCCTTATAACTTCAAAAATAATAAACATATTAACTAACAGTTTTCTGCGTCTTATTATGTGTCTCATTTTCAATTAAAATATATCTTTGAATTGCAATTTGAATGAAATACAGGGTCATGAAAAATCGAAGAATTTGGAAAACAGGATTACACATACCTCGGCAAGTAATAATCCGATCGAATTCGTTTTTTATGCAAAATTTATGTTAAAAGAAAAATATTTTGCAACTTTTAATTTTTTCGCATTTAATTTTAAATTTTAAATTAACTCGGTCGAGAAGTTTGTATATACTATGTACATACCAAGTTTCATTCGAATCGGTTCATAAATACATTAGTTACAGCATTACAGCATAACAAAAATCAGATATATATATAGTTATATGTTATATATATGTGTCAACATTTGAACGTAGGATGGTTTTGGGATCTGGGAGTCTTAATCGGTGAAAATATACCAAAAATTTTTGGAAGTGCTTTCCTCCGGAAGGCTGCAATAGGTAGCTTTTTACTTTTTGTAATGAAAGCTACCTAAAAGAGAGTAAAGAGTTCATTAAATTACAATTAATTCACTGTGGAATTTAATAATCCAATGCTTTATACTAGGAAATTCTATTGTGTTTTAAAATAAAATGTGTGGATTTTATTTTTAAATAATTTTGAAATAAATAGGAATTAGGAAAAAATTAGGAATGCATTCGCATAGGCAATCAATCGTAGTACTTCTAATAAAATGTTTTCATTAGACTTAAATATGAATGTATAAAAAAGGATGAAAAGTAAATTGGTAATGTAAAGAGTTCATTAAATTGTAATTAATACACTTTAAAGTTTAATAATCCATTGTGTTAAACTAGGAAAATGCACTGAGTTTTTAAATAAAATGTGTAGATTTTATAAATATATAATGAAATAAAGATATTTAGAAATTAAGAAAGAAAAAAAAAAAGATATCCCATTTGTTTTTTCGGGTTAGAAATTATGGAATAAAAGGCTTAATCATTTTTAAACTGTAATGGCGTTTAAAATATTAAAGCAAACCCATGCTTGATTTAAACTAGCAAATTAACAGGACATTAAAATTAATTCAATGTATTTTAATTATTGTAATGGTATAGATAATTATTTCTTTCAGAACACAGAAAGAAAAATGAAATACACTCGTATTTAATAAATGAAATGGTGTGTGTAATATTTAAATTCAGTTTCATAGTCAATAAGCGGCCAATTGTTCCTTTTTTTTAAAATTTTATTTTGTAAGGGAGTGACCTTTGCATAAAGGCACTCTAGTATCTCTGAGATCGTGACGTCAATAATTTAACATGTGTAAGCGTAAAAGCGACATCTATCCTCTCTTTTACTTTAACTTTCTAGTGTGTGTGTGGCTCTTTCGGGTTCTACAGTTAGGGCTCGCGGTTATTAGTAATATGTTAATGTGAAGTATCTCAGTTTGCAGCATATAAAAGCTTGGAGTTTGAGTGTGTAGAGAGTATCTCTGGCGTTAGCCAGCGTGAGAGTATCTCTGGCATTAGCCAGCGAGTGAGTGTCTCTGGCATTAGCCAGCCAGGAGTGAGCGTGTTTAGCGATATTACTTAGCGAAGTGAAACACTGGCGATTAGCCAGCCGAGTGTTCTGGAGATATTAGTCAGCGAAGTGCTAGCAGATTGAAAGTAGCAGCGAGCCTCCAGTGAGTTGTAAAGGAGTTTCGGTATTCGACTTGAGAGTTGGCCGTGGTAAGAAGTTTCATAGTAATTACATTTTGATTATTTGAAAGTGAATAAAGAATTACACACAGCCACGGGCTGTCTAATTAAGCTTTATCTAGCAGCTTAGCCGAAAGATTGTTGAGAAGTAATAGAAGGTGCCACGATTGAGCTAGTCCGAGCCTGGTAGTATGCGTTTAGTCTTTTCATAGTATTCTCAGTTGTGAAAAATTAAGACTTGCTCCACTTCCCTTGAGCCATTATCATTTTAATAAACTGTGTTGTTTTATCTTAATTACTGAGTATGTCTGCATTTAACCCCCACCACGTCCAACCAACCGTTACAAATGACACCCAATGTGTATATAACGTTACAATTTTTAATGTCCATATTATAAATTGCGGAAAGATTTGAATTAAAAAATTTAATTATCAAAATGATTATGTATGTTTAAAGATATTTTTGTAAAAATTGGAAGTGCAGTAATTAGTGACAATAAAATTAAAATACAAATTCCGTTCATTCATAAAAAGACTTTAATAAAATAATTTTGTGCTTCATTTCCACTTTTATTGAAAAGTAATAGATTTTTATATTTTTGGAAGAGAACCTTTCCTCTTTCTAACACAAAAAACAAGAGAAGATGATTTCGATTACTAAGAGTTTAAGAGTAATAAAATGATTTTTTTTTATTCCATTAATAACTTTTAATCATGTTCTGAATAATAAGCTAAAATTCTATTAAAATAATAAAAAGCTTTACAAAAGAGAGTGAAGAGTTTATTTGTAATGTAAGGGTTCATTAAAGTGCAATTAATACACTGTGAATTTAATAATTCACTGCGCTAAACTAAGAAAGCTTACTATGTTTTTAAATAAAATGTTTGAATCTTTTTTTAAACTGTAAGCACCTTTAAAATATTAAACCAAACATATGCCTCAATCAAACTTCAAATTTAAAGGACTTAAAAATTAATTTAATAAATTTTAATTATTTTATTGATATACAGACATATTTATTTTTGAACACAGAAAAAAAGAAATACAATCGTCTTAAATAGATGAAGTTGCCTGTAATAATAATTAAATTCAGTCGAATAGTTAATGATCAACTTATTATTCCTTTTTAAAATCTTACTTTTAATGTCTTCAATATGAATTGTGAAAAGAATTGAATGGAAAAAAGCATTTAACAAAAATGATTATATATGTTAAAAGACACTTTTGTAAAAATTCAAAAATGCTGTAATTAGTGAGAATACAAATAAAATACAAATTCCGTTCATTCTTAGTACAATTTCATAAAACAATTTTCCACTTTTTTATTGAAAATTAATAGAATTTTATATTTTGGGAAGAGAACCATTCCTCTTTCTCACTCAAAAATAACAGAAGATGTTTTCGATTACTAATAGTTTAAGAAATATAAAATAATTTTTCATTAGTTTAGTGATAAATTTTAATTATGTTTTGAATAATAAATGAAAATTCCATTAAAAGGTACTTACGTATTAAAGCCCCCGCAGGTATAAATTTGGCGTTTTTTACTTACCGCCAATCTACACCTAAATTTTTTTCAACAAATCATAAAATAAAATACTTTAAAATTCAAGACATTTTCAAAATTCAAAACACTTTATTTAAAAACAAAGTAGTTAATCGGATTTTGGTGGAAAATGGGTCGATATAGAGTTTAACATAAATTCAAAACAGTCTCTTTTTTCTTTCACCTGATGCTGCCGCCATATGAACTCTGATAAATAAGTTTCGAAATGATGTCTCGCTGCCCCCCCCCCCATCTACCTTGTTCCTCCATTTAGTACTGCCCCACATTCTTTCAACTATTTGTGTTTCAGAAATCAGCATGAAAGTATATGAAATGTATGTTGTGCATGAAAATGAGTTTGTGTGTCAAAAATCAACAACCAACAATGTAAACAAGGAATGCAAAAGATAACTGCATGCGCGTGTAAGCAACACGATTTTTTTAATTGGCACATTAACGCAACTTCAGCTGCGGTGGCGTTAGTACCCATTAAAATAATAAAAAGCTTTATGAAAGAGAGTAACAAGAGTTTTATGAAATGTAAAGAGTTCATTAATCCCTTGGGGACGTGCCGCAAAAAGTCTTGTTTATCCCCACAAGTAAAATTTTACTGAAAAAATTGCCTTATTTAATCGCAGCATTTTCTCCATTAAAAGGCACAAATTTCTATTTTTGAAAACCGGTGACAAAACATTAAAAAGTTCATAAAAGACTCCCGTCGCGAAGGGATTAAAGCGGAATTAATACTCTGTAGGATTTAATAGTCCAATAGCTTTAAACTAGGAAATCCTACTTGTGTTTTTTAATAAAATGTGTGGATTTCATTTTTAAATAATTCTTAAATAGAATTATGAAATAAATAGAAATGCATTCCTGTAGGCAATTAATCTTAGTACTACTAATAATGTGTTTTCATTAAGCTTAAATACTTTATCTGAATTTATAGTACAATTTCCGGAAATTTAATTGATTCGTATTAGGTCTTTTGCATTATTTTGATTGAATATTTAAATTAGAAAATTGGGTATTTACCAAAATAAACATATAATTTCCTAAAAAAATGTATCTTTTCTGTACATGTATTATTTACCTTCAATATTGTACAAGTATAGTTTTAATAGTATTTTATACTATTATTACGAAATATATTTTTGTTAATTTTTTTATAGTCTTTAAGTACATTTTAAACATTTAAACATAATTACGAGTGTATGAGCATATGTTTTCTTTGAATACCATCCTAAGAATACGTATGCATATATATCCTATGAATATACGTATCATTTATAAATAAAATATACGGTATAATAGTTGCCGTACATTTCCATTTGTAAGCGGAGTATACAACTTTTCATTGAAAAACCTTACAAAATCGAATTTCAGTATGGAAGCCGATATTAAAAAATGGTGATGTATAATTAAGCAAAAGAAAACATGGCACTTTTTTGTACATAACTAACAGGAAGATAAATGCTCTACCGAAATTATTGACCTCTCCTCTTGATACGCTGTCAAATCTATTTAATTAGGCCTAGCCCATTCTGTTATGGCCAAGGTTAACGAAAATATAAGATTATTGCGGCACTTTATGGGTATATTTTTTAGAGACCATTAGATTCACGTAATACTCGAATGGACCAATGCAGGTGTACGAAATGAGCAACATGTCACTCCATTTAGCTTGAGCAACCAAAAGAAATGATAATTTGACCTTTCTAAAAAATTTAATGATGCAATAGAGATACATTTGGGGACTAGGGATACTTTTTTTCAGAAGATGGCGACTGTGATAATTATAAACTAAACACTATCGATATTCATACTGATGTACCAATATAATGGAAATGATTTTAAACAGTTGCTTAAAATTTCTGATAACTCTTTGGATGATGAATTGGAATTGGCAACTTTTATCTGTAAACTTTTACTGTAAAAGAATGATGTTTTAAGATATTTATAGAAATTTTTAAGTTTTTTAATGTTTTTTTTATATTTATATAATTTTACTCTCTTCTATTTTCAATAGAAAATGTATTGCAATCGAAATTTTTTTCGACTTTCAGTTTTCGACGGATTTACACATCAGAGATCCCAAAAAACATGTTTGTACAAAATGTTTGTCCGTCCGTGTGTCTTTGTGTATCTGTGTGTGTCCGCACGTCACCATTCCAACACTAAAATGTGTATGAAGGTATGCATAAAATTGAACGAAATTTTTTGTGAATGTTTATGGCTTTGACAAGCAGAACTTCCTTCAATTTCAAAATATACCGCCAGAATGGAGCGTTGCAATAGTAAATTTTGTGTCATTTTCAATATTGTACACACTAAAAGTGTATGAAGTTATGCATCGAATTGAACCAAACTTTTTGTATAAGTGTACAGCTATGTCTAGTTGGACCTCTCTGAATGTGAAAAAATCCGCCGGAAGGGGCGGCTGCATTAGCGATTTTTGTGGAATTTTCAATTTTTAACCACATAAGAGTGTATGAATTTATGCACAGAATTGAATAATTTTTTTTGTATAAATGTTTGGCTTATACTCAGCAGATTCACCCTGAATTAAAAAATATCTTTCTGAAGGAGACGCTATAATCGCGATGTGTGTGTCATTTTCATTATTTTATTATCAAAAAGTGTATGAAGTTATGCATAGAACTGAACTAAAATTTTTGGGTATGACAAGTAAATCCTCCCTAAATTTGAAAAAAGATTGTCTATCGTTCTATTGTTCATCGGCTCGTGCAGAGACGGAAACTCGTTTTTACTCCAATTAATTGACTGAAGCAGAAATTTAAGATGAAAATCATAGTTGGTATGGGATTCAATTTATATTATTAACGCATTAACATGTGTAACTAAATTTTTAAATAGTAAATTGCACGTATGAGATAGAAGGAACTTTTGGGATTAGCACATCCTACTAGATTAGTTTTTATTTTAGAACGTCACTTTTTGAAATTTCCTTAGATTCTTGATTAAATTGGAGCCAAAAAAAAATTCATCAAAGATTCTTGGTTTATACGCGGAAATGTACAGTAAGATCAGTATCATCATGAATAAATAGATTATAGCATAATTTTCTTTCTAGAAATTTTAAATGATTATCTATTGTTTCAGGAATGGAGATTTTTTTTAAAATATCATTCTGTAGAATAATGTATCTATATTAAAAGACGCATTTCAAAATTTGAATATAATGTAATTGGTTTAAATACATTTCAAAATACATTTAATTCTTTCATAGTTTAGTATTTCATAAAATAAATTCATATGCATTTATAATGAATAGTATATACGTTTCTATTTAAAAATTTGAATTTGAATTTTTCTTGAAATGCGTGGGGATTTCATTTTCAGTAACTTATAGAATACTTTAAATTAAATCATAAAGTAGTGTTCATACTTAATTTGAATCAATAAATATACAGAATAATTCAAATCTCGCTTAAATTTAAAACAGTACAAGCCAAATACTGATTTCCAAGTTGTTTTTGTCGAAAGCGGTATTTCAGCTTTATGTTAACCATTACTGCAATGTTCACTGAAACGTAGAAAATATAATTATCATTTCTAATCGCGCTTCCTGATACGACACTAAGCGTGAAAGAATATAAAAACTGCTTATCCAACTTAATTTCATGTCAGATAAATGAGTAGAAGAAAGTGAGTCATCTTCAAATTTTCCTGTGGATTTTGTTGTCAGATAATGGTTAATAAGTGACTTAATTTAATCATAATTTTATTTTATATTTATTTTAAACATTAAAAAAAAACTTGAGTTCTATAAAATATTAATTGAAAATTAAGTTTTAATATGACAATTTAAAACCATTGGACTTCTAAACATAACGTTCTGTATTTTGGCGAAAAAATTGTTGTTCAAATAATCCGAATTGTTGTTGACGGATTTATTGTAAGGTGCCCCGGGATAATAACACCAAGTGCTAAAATTACGCGTGGTTATGGAGGAATCCAGGAAAACGTACTTTTTCGGCGTAATATCTTGAAAAAGAAATAAAATTTATTGAAAGGTTAATTGATTTGACCTTGAAAAAAATGTAATTTGTTTCGATTGAAAGTTCTTGATTAATATTTAAGGGTAAGATAAGGATTTTAATTTATTTAGGACTGATTTATTTCTTTTTATACTTAAATGTTTGATTTCTTGATTGATTTATTATTATTTTGTGAGGGAGTGTCCCGCTGTAAAAAAGGCACTCTTGTGTTTTGAATGAGTTCGGGACGCCATTGATCTAACATGTGTGACGCAAGGGCAACATATATATTTTATGCAACTGTAACTTTCTGATGTATGCGTGGATCCCCAAGTCTACAATTAACTGTGGTTTACAAGTTGAATGCAAATTTCTAGCCCCGTGTCTTCAGTCTGCAAGGTATAAAAACTATGATTGAGAGTGAGTGAGTGAGGAGTACGAGAGAGAGTTGGTGAGTGTCCTAATCTTTTAATGCATGGAGCTGAGCAAACTGAGTCTCGTAAGGAAGTTTTGACATCTCAGTAAAAGAGAAAAAAAGAGAGAAGTGAGAATCCAGGAAAGCGTAATAGTCAGATTGGAAGGAAGTTTGTGAATAGAATCATTTATTATTCTTCCTAGTAATTAGATGTCAGTAGTGTGAACGACTCTCTAAATCTTGAATCCAGCTTCCAATTTCCCGTCCATCATAGCGAAAAAAAGTTTTTTGAATGTTATTTATCTACGATTTTTTCTTTTACACGTGGCGGTCTGGCTGGGAACATTAAAAATTTAATGTTTGATTTCTTGATAAAATCACAAGTTGTGTTGATTTTGAAATCATTAAGCGATATTTATTGGTTTTATAATTGTTTGATGCATTTTAATGAGAATTTATTGTTATTTCTAATAAATGATAGCTAATTTAACGTGACTTATAGTTTGCAATGTTGTATCATGATTATGTAAACATATTTTGATGTTTTTTGTCTTTTTATTATATTTTTCCTTGAAAATTATTCAGTCTTCACTCTGCAACCAGGAAGATAACTTGTACGATTTTGGCTCTGTAACCAAAAAATGTGTAGTTTCAGAATCTTGAAACAGTTTTAAGACGCTATAGGAGAAAAATAACAATTGACTTTGTATCAATGAGAGTACAAATGCAGTATTTTGGCTACTGATGCTCATATTCTAATGTGGATTATATTACATTTAATAAACTGTTTATTTTTAATGCTTTCCCAACTGTGAAAGACGGGGATTACTTGAAATTTTCGGAGTGACATTATCAGGCACTATAGGTTCTGCTCTGAGAGGTTCTGTGTCATATGAATCACAAAGAACAGCTTATATTTCATTTGTTACATTTATAGACTTTGTCAATGAAATATTTTTCTGTAAGAGTTGGATATATCAGAATCATCTTAAGCAGAATTCCGCTGAAATATCCACTTCAACAGCAATTTATGATATACATTCTGATTTTTTTTTTTTAATTGACCAATACAGCATATAATATAGTTCCTAAATAAGAAAAAATGTCAACTGAATGCGTTTGAGAGCAAAATTGAATAAAAAAATATAATAAAAAAAAGATTAGGTTCTTAATTTTGAATCACGATCGCTTCATTAAATTTTGTTTAAAATATCCAGTTAGACAGATTTTTTAATATATTATGCTTTATTAAAAAACTGACCAGTACGGCACATTATACAATACCAAAATAAGAAAACATTTAATTGATAGTGTTTGACAGCGAGAATGGATTTAAAAAACAGTCAGAAAATAAGAAATTTGTTATTTGAATACTTCTTTAATTTTTTAATCACTATCACTTCGGAAAATTCTGTTCAAAATGCCCACTTTGTCAGCATTTTTTAAAGTATATTTTGTTTTTATAAAAAATTGGTCAATACGTCACATAATATAGTTTCTAAATAAGGAAACCTGCCAATTGGATGTGTTTAAAAGTAAAAATAATTTAAAAATGAGTCAGGATGTAAGCAATTTGGATTTGAGGCTTTTACTTCAACACCTATTATTGTTTAATTCAAATCAAATTTCTATCAAATATTAATCAATATAAAAATTGTAGATTTTATTTCCACTCAGCAAATAATCCCCGGCCGAACTTCCGCTTAAACTTCTAGCTCGACTACTTTTTGTCCAGGCGATCTCGTTCTCCGGAGTCGGTAGGTGTGACATATTGTCTGCTTCCCAGATAATTTTTCGATCATCGTTTTCTGTGTACAGTTGAATAAGTTTTGAATCCTTTGCGTCTTAGTTTTCCATATTTTGATCGCTAGGTAATTTTTTACCTATTACATTGCAATATCATAAGATGTTTTGCCAACTAACTAATGATAGCAAACAGAATTTGTAGACTGTAAAAATAATATTTTAAATGCATTTTTTTTTTAGCTGAAAAAATAAATATTGCTAAATTGAAACATTTTTCAATATAAGACACAAAAATAATTCGATATCGAGAGTGTAACTAATTGAAATGTAAGAAATTTTCTTTTGTGAAATTATTGCTATTGATAATTTTACAATAAAAATTACAAGTTACAATTAATTTTTTATTGTAAAATACGAATTAAATTACATTTAATTTGAAAAATTATGTTATTGATTATAGGTTGCTTATATTAATGATATACCACAATTTTTGCATATAACAAATTATAAATAATTATAATTTTCATTTCAGTATCATTTAACAGCAATATAAATAGACTTTAAATTAAAGAAAATTTCTTGAATTTTAATTAATTATATTCTCGATATGGAAACATTTACTTTATATAGAATAAAATATTTCCTTTTAGCAATATTTACTATTTAAATTAAAACGAAATTTCATACATTTTAACAATACAATTTTTGAAATTTAAAACGTAAAATACTTTCATGCATCATTGCGTTCTAGCTAGCGAAAATTTCGTCTTTAAAATTTCTCTTATTTTTAATATCTAAATAAATTTTTTACCAAAAAAAAAAAAAAGGGTTCAGTCTTTTTTCTTTACTTTAAATGGTATAAAATTAAATTTATCATTATTTGGAGAAAAAAAAGTTGGCATTCTTCTTTATAATTCATTTTATATAATAATATCATCTGAATAATTTCCGGCTAAACTATTTTTTAAATTAGAAATTTCTAATTAATTCTTATCAAAATATATTTAGAATAAATTTTTTGCTGTGAATATATTTTGTGTTGTTGCAATAGTCTAAATTTCATATGTTTTGATGTTATCTAAATTTCAGATTTTGAAATTTTCTATTTATTTTATTTATTTTTAGTCAAGAAATCAGCAAATATCTCTAACTATTTTTGAAAATGTAACTTTAAATATTAATCTTTATACTCAAATATTTTTTTAAAGAAAGGCAAGAAAAAAAATGCTTATAAATTATCATTTTATTTTAGATTAATTGTTCTGTTATCTATAAATTTTAAAATAATTAAAGCTTACTTATTTGCGAATAATAATCTATTCTCAACAAAGAACATTTCTTGGAAAGAATTTTTTTCTCCTTATATATTCCTTTGACTGCACATATACAAATGATGCCCATGAAATATAAACAAGCATTTTGAATAGCAGTGAGATAAGACATTGCAAGGCATTGGAGTGTGTTGTTCACGTGACACTCATCCCCTATAATCACTGCAGGGGGGGGGTCTTTACTGCGAAAACAAACAATAACACCCCCAGTAAGTGATTCAGTTTCATTATTTTTCGATTACAAGCCGATTATATACACAGGAATGGTTTGCCGAAATATTGACTTATAATAGCATTGCAATTTTCTGCCAACATTTGCCCTCGAAATTCTCTAAATAAATCGCTAGATTTTGTTAGCTGGCAATAAACATGTCAACCTTTATCTTGCTCTTTATTCAGATTTCCATTTGTTCATCGGTACATCGGTATATTTTCATTTTTCCTTTTATTGATCGTTACATTTTTATGTATAGGTATTTGATTTTATATAACATTATTAAAATATTGCATTGACTTTCCTAATATGCTATACTAAAACGTTTTTTCTATTAAATGCGTCTGTAAACGCTGCTTCACGTTTCATCTTTCGTACTGAATGGCACTAAAAATATCAATAACACATGTAAGTTCCATGGTAATCTAAATCTATTTATGCCAATTAGAGTATGGGCAGACTAACATATTTTCAGACATACAGCTTCCCTTAACGAATCCATGTATACTTTTTAAAGACCTATTACAAACCATTGTACATCATTTACATTTAAAAAAAAGTTAAATAGCTTTAATTAAAATTATTATATATCCTCTTATCTATATATATTTCAAAATATTTATTTCAAGAATTACGAAAGAAAACATATATAAATCTTAATTTGAAATCTTAAAAAGTGCTCAACAGCAATATATTTATTCAAATAAAAAATTTATATCAAGAGCTGTTCATTATTTTTTTACGAAAAAAAGTCAAGAATTAATCTATTGTTTTGAAAAAGCTTTTCTTTATAATTTGTGCAATTTAAATTTTATTCTCTTTTATGTAAATTAAAATGGCCGTGTTTCTAAATAGTTCACTTTATGGAACCATGAAATAATAAATAAAACAAGCATTTAATTTTATTAACTTTTCATTTATCTCTACAAACACTTTTTCTTGCATGTGCTTAAATATAAATTCACTGTATAAGTTTAAAATTAATTTATTAATTTAGTAGTTTATTTTTAAAAAACTATAACAAAGATAAAACTTTTAGTAGAAATTGTATTTTTTTTATTGCGGTTACATATAACAGAATAAAATAATGTTAATTTTGGTATCATTAATACAGAAAACTGTCCGATTTTTTTCTATTCTCTTTTTTTAGTAATATGTTTGGTTACCGTCTCGGATTCTTTTCTTTTTGTGTGTGTGTGTCTGTGTGTGTGTAATCCTGTATATGGTGGAGAGATTTGCAAACAGTGTATTGAACAGTAGAAAAACATTCGATTGTTTAAATATACTTAATTGAAACTTTAGAGTTATAATCTGACATTTTTAAGAACAACATTTTATGCGCATTTGGTTTTAAAATAAGTATGAAATTATAAATAAGAAATTTAATAAAGCAAGTCGGAAATTGCACATAAAGTGTATCAAATGAGGCGCGTTTTTAGTGTAACGAAGTTTAAGAAATATGCAGATCTTGATGTAAAAGTATACAATATTTCGGGTACAGCATAGTAGCCGAAGTCTTTTGTGTGTCTGTGTAAACATTTTTTTGCTTTCTATTACATAGAAAATAACTTCTAGTCATCCTCATATATGTAATACAATTAAAACCCTACCCACGCATCCCGATAACATTATGTAATGGAATACGTTTTTTGGTCCGGTAAATGAATAAAAAAATATTCTTTGTATTACAGATTGTACAAAATATATGTTATAGCATATGTATTTCATAGATGCATATTAGATTTTTTATGCTCGAAAGAGAGTAACACCATATAAATGCTCTTATTTTTTTTTTCCTTTGACGTATGACATAATATAATATAATACTTTTGATTGCCCTTTTAATTGAACTATGCATCCTTTTTTCATAAAATTTGAAAATGTGGGTCAATGGAATTAACCAATAAATATATAATTTAAATTTAAAAGGATTCGGTTGAGTAGTTTTTGCGTTGTTATATACGTTCAGGCGGACGGACAGACGGACGATTACATGGACAGAATGAGCGACAACTATAAGTGTTATATATTTACGTATTTAGGAACGCACCAAAAATTGCAATTTTAAAAAAGCAAATTTTATGCATCCTTCTACTATAGGTAAAGGAAATAAGCATTACTATTTTCTTGTTTTGTCATATATATATATTTCTTTATTTTTGCATAGATCTTTTTTAGAAATCCTAAAGGATCACTTACAAATTTAAAAATCGGGTAAAAAGCACCAGAGAGATTTTTTAATTGCTGAATGATAGTAAAATTGTAATATCAAATATTAGAAATGCAAAGCATTACAGTCCTAATAACAAAAGTAGAAAGATCTAAAAAACATTATCCGAGACTAGAAAATGGAAAAAAACTATTCAAAATTCAATTTCAAAGATTCAAATATAAGTAACGTATGTCTAATGTGTTATGTAGGCAAGAATGTTTAGAAAATCGAAACGAACTCGGTTTTTTGCGCTCAAGTATTAGAAAGAAGAAGGGTTCCAAAATGTGATAAACGTAATAAACACCATAATCATCCCAACAATTAATCATGGACCAGTGCCGCCTATTTATATGGGACCGTGAGCGCGAGCCCACCCAGTAATCTGATCGCTGCGCATATACAATTTTTATTGATTTATTTCGATATTTATTTTTCATTTAATCACAGTAATAAAATTTGGCTTCAATGATGTTCTCAACATAATTTTGCTTAGAAAATAGTAAGGGAATCCATTAGACTTTACAGGATAACTCAAAACTTTTTTGGCGCATGCATAATTAAATTTCTCTCATAGACAGATTTCCTGTATATTTTACGCCTGATCTACATTGTATTTTGATTTCACTTTACATAATATTTAATAGCCTGCAATTTAATGTTTTTAAGTTATAATTATTTATTTAAAAGTTAATTTTTATGCTATTTACAATAAATATTAATGTATTTATAAGAAAGAACTTATGTTAATAGGAATTAATTAAATTAACATATTTTTTATTTTATTTTGAAAAACTATAATTTGACTTCGGATTGTCCTTTTTGTTTATTCTCTACCATCCTCTCCAACCTTCTTAAGGCGCACACGCACTAAGAAAGAAAATTGCAAGTTCTTTTACTGAAAAAAAAATAATAAGCCCACCCAATATTTTACTAAAGTTGACGCTGCTGCCGTTTACTTAGTGCAATCAGTTCATGACTACATCAGCACATTCCATATTGTATAAGCCACTGCATAAGGAAGAAAAAAAGCCAACATAATAAAATTAAACATTGGCGCAACTACTTCTGGATTGAATAAAAATGTTATAATTTAGGTTCTATGCATTTGCTTATCATTAGAAATGTAATAATTAAATGCTATAATAATTTCTAAATCTCCTCATTGACAAAAAAAAACACGTTTTAGAAATTTATAAAAAAGTTTTTCACGTGAAGTAGCATAAAATGAAGAAGTTGTTTGATCCTACAATAAAAGAGACTGCAACTAAAGGGATTAAAGAACTTTTTCTGCTCTTAAGATTTAGGGGATATTTCTTAGCAATTATTTTATGTTACATTTAGTTTTATAAAACAAATAGTACTGTTATTCCTTAAAGGACAACATTTATTGTTGAATAATTGATGTTTTAGTTCAAGAAATCTTTTAAATGGGGGGGGGGGGAGAGATCATCTTTAGCAGTTGGACATTGTTTCATTTTATCACAATGTTAAACACATTTTTTTTTCAAAATTTTATAATATTTTTTCAAATTAAACAATTTTTTTTCTGGGTAAATTGTGCAAACTTTGTTTACACATTCTTTTAAATATTCTTAATGAAAAACATATATAATTCAATTTAATTAACACATACTAATCAATGATTTTCAGAAAGACAATTTTATTTGTATGAGTTGCATGCATAATTAATACAAGCATACTTTATCTATCCAATTAATATAATATATATTTTTACACTATTGTACTTTAAATTTAATCTAAAATAATATTCAGTTTACAAATGAAAATATTTTTCAAGCAATTACACCATAAAATACAAATTTTGGAATAACATTTCCTTAAAATTAAAAAAAATTAAATAAACATGCATTACTGGTACTTACTTTAAATAAGTTAATTGTTGTATAAGCACATAAAGGTATAATATAATACAAAATATTGTTTCTATTCTGCTTCAAAGATGAAATGTTTGGTAAGGGGTAGACCTGTATAAAACTCTGTGTTTAAAAAAAAAAATAAAATAAATAAAATAAATAAAAAAAATAAAAAAAACTAAGAGAGAGAGAGAGATTATTTAGTCAGACATAGTAAAGTACAAGATCATAAATAACGATTCAAATAAAAATAAACAGTAGATAAAACGAGACATTGTGTTTTGTGAAGTTCGTGTAAAAAAATGTGCAAAGTGTAATAGGAGAACATTTTGTAATTGTTCAAAGAGATCAAAAATTTTAAACAAAGAACTCTATCCTTTCATATTTTTAAAAGGAAAATAGCATATATTTAACATTATTTGATTTCTTAATGTTTACTTGACTGACAGTAAATTTTGCCATTTGGAAACTTAACAGTAAATTAAATTTAATAATTAGATTTTCTACACAAAACAAAGAATAAGTATCAAAGTGGAGAGTCATAAAGAAAAATAACAACGATTTGCTGTTGCTTTTACTATATATTTTAGATGAATAAAAAGGATAAGTGCGGTTTTAGCTTTTTAGCTTTTTTTTTTTTTGATCAATTAATCAACAGTTTGTTTAGTGAAAGAATTATGTTATTAGGTAATACTAACTGATATTTTGAAAACTATTAGTATAACATTGTTAATTATAGTTGTTATTATGAGGGTTGTGAATTAAATTGTGACAACTTCACTTTAAAACTCGCAGAAGGGCGGGCATGCGAAATAGGATATGGGAGCGGTGAGGTAGTGCTGCAGTCGATATGTAGAGTGGAAAAAACAGTCGATCTGCTTAGAAGGGTAGTTGTTGTGTGGCGTTAAAATGAGGAGTTTCTTTTCCATCGCTCTAAAGAATGGTTTCAAAAGGTGATCAGCGGTCGTGGCTTAAAATTGAGGTTACCCGTTGCAAAAATGCAACAGAATTCTATCGAATATTAGTGGAACCCGGTAGCACAAATGCTTTTCCGCATAGGACAGCAGCACGATTGGATCAAGCATTTCGTTCGGATCGGAATGAGACTGCGGATGTGCAATGCGCAGGTCGTCCCTCCATTCCTCAAGAGCAGATTGACATTCTGAGCGGTCTCCTTACCATAGGCTGTCGATGGACTGTCCGAGGTTGCCAATTTCATGACGTTTCATCCGTACACCACATAGTAGGGCGCTCGGTCGCTCACATCAACAATCAACACCTTGCCACTGGTCTACAACGGCTTCCTCACATTTGGCAAAAAGTTATAAGCTTTGCTACTGATTACAAAGAAGGAATGTAATGCAATTGTACTTCTAAGTTCATTAAAAATTGATTTATACCTTTATTGCCATTACTTAACTTACAACCCTCGTATTATAACATATCAGGCCCCTATATGCAAGATAATTTGCATAACTTAAGGAATTTTCTAAGTTGCTGTGAAACGAAAATTGCCTGAACTCCCTATAACAGAAATATACATGATAATACTTTTGCTTTCATTGCTGCACCAGTATTTTTTTTATCCTTTTTCATACTGTGTCCGTCGGTTTAAGATTGTTATTAATAATTTTGTTAAGGGGACAAGGGACGTTTAAAATGGTTTTGTTTTATTTTTAAAATTGCACTTTAAATATTATTCAAGGGTCCATTATATGCTTTATGTCATATATCTATCACAAAAAAAAGAAAAAAAATGTTGAGAATATAGGTAAATATTTGTAATATGATTTGATTTAACAAAAACTTTTCAAAATGCCTTATGAGCATTTCATATTAATCAAAATATCCAATATTATTTATACGAGTTTGATTTGTATATATAAATAAAACTGTGCATTGAATTTTATATAGCTAAATATAAAGGTGAGAAAGAAAAATTTCTCTTTTTTTTATTTTTTTAAATTTTGAGCATTTTTAATCTGTTTTTACAATTAACTACTTTTAACCTTTACAGTTATATTTATTAAAAAAAAGATGCACAGTTTTATAACATACATTATGATAAAAAAGTCCTTCCGGCAGTGCCGGGAGGAAGAGGTAGCTTTCATATACTTATATATTTGTTCATTTATTTTAAATTAAGTTATATTATTCAATAATACTAAGCTCAAATTAGAGGAACCTGATTATGATGTTGGGCGAAATCTTAATTCAGATGCACATGCACACTCATGTTGAAATTGATTAATATATAGGAGTGCTGTCGCGAGCAAATTGATTATTTAAAAAATGTCACCCACGTTAGAAATTCAAACTGCTCAAGTGTTTTTTAAGTTAAAGACAAAGCAAAAAATTCTCCTGAATTAATTATTAAGATAAATAATTTCAAAAGAATCTTTTTTCATTTTCTAATTTTTTGTTTGTACATCATTATACATTTAAAAGATTTTTGACAAACTTAAATGGCTTCCATTTTGAAACAAGAGGACGGAAAAGTTGGACAGTGAACGTGGTCAAGGGATTGCTATGTACTATGTGCACACGGAGTTATATCCAAATCAGTTTATAAATACGCGTATTATCACGTGACGAAAATCAGATCATTTCAAGATATGAGCAACACTAGAATTTAAAAATGCGATAACTCAGCCATTTTTTAAG
Source organism: Maratus speculifer (assembly GCA_964019185.1). NCBI lineage: Eukaryota > Metazoa > Arthropoda > Arachnida > Araneae > Salticidae > Maratus > Maratus speculifer. The sequence goes on from OZ025289.1 coordinate 238,125,024, forward strand.
ATACAAACGAAACAAAAAATGCTCTTGAATCTTTGTATCAAGTTCAAATGCATATAAGAAAAATATTTTTCAATTTCTCACTTTCTTGTACCTAATTTTAAATTTTAAAATTAATAAAAAAATTTAAATGGCCGTCATTTTGAAATAAGATGGCGGATGGAATTTAGTATCGAACTCGATTCAGGCCTCAGTATATACTATGTACACACCAAGTTACATCCAAATCGATTCATAAATACGTGTGTTATCACATGACAAAAATCAGACCGTTTCAAAATGTCAGCCATAAGAAAAATTCAAAGTGCTATAACTCAATCATTTTTTAAGATAGAGACAAAATAAAAAGTGTTCTGGAATCGTTGTTTTAAGTTCTAACACTTAAAAGAAAAATATTTTTCAACTTTTAATTATTTCAGATTTAATTTTAAATTTAAATTTTTTTTTAAATTTAAAATATCCGCCATTTTGAAACAAAATGGCGGATGATGCTGGGCAATGAACTCGGTCGAGACATTTGTATGTACTATATACATACCAAGTTTCATTCAAATCGGTTCATAAATACGCGTGTTATGACGTGACCAAAATCAGATCGTTTCGAAATGTCAGCCATAAGAAAATTCAAAGTGCCATAATTCAATCATTTTTTAAGATATAGACAAAATAAAAAGTGTTCTGGAATCGTTGTTTTAAGTTCTAACACGTAAAAGAAAAATATTTTTCAAATTTTAATTTTTTCGTATTGAATTTTAAATTTAAAATTTAAAAAAAAATTTAAAATGGCCGCCATTTTGAAACAAAATGTCGGATAATACTGGCCAACGAACTCGGTCGAGACATTTGTATGTAATATGTACATACCGAGTTTCATCCAAATCGGTTCATAAATACGCGTGTTATGACGTGACAAAAATCATATCGTTTCGAAATGTCAGCCATAAGAAAATTCAAAGTGCTATAATTCAATCATTTTTTAAGATATAGATAAATTAAAAAGTGTTCTGGAATCGTTATTTTAAGTTCTAACACGTAAAAGAAAAATATTTTTCAAATTTTAATTTTTTCGTATTGAATTTTAAATTTTAAATTTTTTAAAAATTCAAGATGGCCGCCATTTTGAAACAAAATGTCAGATGATGCTGGCCAACGAACTCGGTCGAGACATTTGTATGTACTATGTACATACCAAGTTTCATTCAAATCGGTTCATAAATACGTTAGTTATCGCATGACAAAAATCAGATATATATATATATATATATATATATGTCAACATTTGAACGGAGGGTGGTTTTGGGGTCTGGGGGTCATGATCGGTGAAAATATACCAAAATTTTCTGGAAGTGCTTTCCTCCGGACGGCTGCAATAGGTAGCTTTTTACTTTTTGTAATGAAAGCTACCTAAAACTAAAAAAAAATTCGTTAAATCTAATCGCTAAATAGTTCTCGTTAAATCTAAAATATTACAAAAATTTCCCTTTTTTAAAAAAAAAATATGTGATAAATATATGCTATAATGCATATAATGTATCCTTGAATGATATTTAAAGGGCAATTTTAAAAATATAAAAACATGATTTTACAGTTATCTTAACTCCTTAATAACAATTTGCTTGTAAGTTATGATAGGAAAGTATATGAGTGAAAATATGTGTAGCTTGGAAATCTTGCAGAGATGCCAAATGTATTAAATATTTGCTTATATTAACGGATGATTTAAAATCTCATTACCAATATTTCTATTGATAGACTTTTTAACATGAAAAAAACAATTATTTATTTATTTTATGTAGAATATAACTTAAATATTCAAATAAATGATTTTTCAAGCCAACGCTTTTTTTTTCAATAACTTATATAATTTTTAATCAGTTGTGTTTTATTGTACGGTGACAAATGATGTTTAAATTTACATAAAAATATTGTAAAAATCATAAGCAGTATACTTATAATAATTATGTTTATATTTTATATGGAAAGTGAATTATAAAAACATGTTTAAAAGTATCTCGCAGCATATAAAAATAGAATAATACCTGGAGATAGTACACAGAACAATATTCATGAATACATATCATCCATTTATATGTTATTGTATAATATATATAAAATCTCATTAATGTGTTTCCACTACTCCATTTATGATGATCACTTTTAGATGAATGTATGCATTTAATTTTAGACTAATGGAGGACACACTTTTACACTTTGGAGTTAATATCTCCAAAAATGCGCGCTTCTCGAAGCTTGTTCTATGTTTCGAATTAACGATTTTGGTTAACATATTTTTTACATGGAATTTTAAACATGTTTGAAAGAATCTCGCAGCATATAAAAATAGAATGATACCTAGAGATAGTACAATGAACATTGTTCATGAATACATATCATCCGTTTATATGTTATCCTTATATATATTATAAATGTGAAAGTGTGTCCGGAAAATTTGAATGAACTTGGCTTCAAAACGGATGGATTAATGTCTTTGAATCTTTGCATATAGATAGATTATAGGAGTGGAATGAACATAGGCTAATTTTTATTTATTTTATTCAAATATTTTCCTTAATAATTCAAAATTTAATTATTTTTCATATAAAATCAATAGGCATTTTTCAGATAAAATTTAAACATTTTCCTTTCCTGTTGCCAACAAAAATAAAAAATTGGAATAATAATTTTTCAGCGGCAATGAATTTTTAATAAAAAACTTTCACGCAAAAAATTATAATAAAATAATTTAAAAGAAAATAAATATGACGTCATGTTTGAAATAAAAATAAAAGGTGTATTTTTTATAATATATTTAACAAGGATATTTGTTTAGTTAATGGCAATTTTTGTGTAAAATATGATGACATAAATTAAAAGTAAAAAGAATGATAAAGAATGAAATTTTTAATAAAATGGTTCAGTTATGAAAATGTGACGTCATAGTTGAAATAAAACAGGTACTTTATAGCAGTCGTTAAAAATACGAGGGGTATGAATAAAAGTAGCTAATGGAGCGCGATAAATAATGACGTCATATTTAAAATGAATCAGAAATATTTTTTACTTATACTAATTAATAAGTTATAAGTTGCATACAAATGAATATTTTTATTCAAAATTCATAATTATCAATGCAAAAGAAAATTTGTGGGGAAAAGACGGAAAATAAAACTACTGATTAATATATTTTTGGCTTGATTTTTTAACACTTTCGAACAAAGTTGAAAAGGTATTATGCTTTCGGTTTGTCTGTCTGCCTGGTCGCTTTCTAAATTTCGTAAATATACTCCGATTTAAATGAAATTTTTGGACGTTTATTAACGTTTACTTAGCACGAATACCTATTGAAAATAAAGTTTCTACCATGATTAGTTTACTTACAGGGATAGTAAAAAAAAATTCCTTACATTACGGCATTTTGGGGAAAAATCGTTTTAATTACATTTAATGATGTTACACCCTGTGAAACATATTCAAATTTATATGCATTTACAAAGTGCACTAAAATATGTATTTTGTAAAGTATGTAGTGAAAAGGACACTTATTATTCTTTTACAGGGTTACGCAGAAGAATTCCATTGCATAAGAATAAAGGGAGGAACAGTTTCCGACATATTTTAATTATGGTAAACGATTTCATGTATAATCAAATTGATATACGTTGCTGAAGCTTAATGTGAGTTATTTCATGCATAATATGAAGTGCATAGCATTTACAGGGACACACAAATGATTTTAAATATTATATATTCTATCCGAAATACTGTATATGATGGATGATAACTGTTGCATGGATGAAATGCATTTTGAATTATGATATGTGTTTTAAGTTTCGCTAAATGTATGCATATTAAATGGAGAGTATAAATGGTAATAGTATAAACAGTTAAATTTAGATATACAGGGTTACACAAAAGATCTCGGAAAAGTTACTGAATATGAGCGTAATTTACTTAAAGGTGGTTTTTAAATAAATTATGCATTTTATTTTGAACTGCATTTAGTAAACCAAGAAATGTTTGCAGTATATATATAAAATGATATACAGGGTCCCGCAAAGAACTGGATATAAGGTTGTCTTCGGATGATAATTTCTGAAAATGTAATTTAGGTAGTAATAAGAAATACTTTTGTTTGAACTAAATTTTAGAAAGATACTTTCATGTATTAAAGGCAAATGGAAAACTACAGGGCTGAACAAAAGTATTCAAGAATGTTTCTATCTATAAGTATTAATTGCTGAAGGGAAAATTTTAACCAGCAAAAAAATTAGCAAATAGGGATAATCAGAAGTTTTTTACTACAAATTCGCAATAAAAAGTTAATTAAACATGCTTTTCATCATCGAAATTTTTTGCTTGATTGATCAATTATTTCTTCTTTAAATGTTATGTGAACGAAGTCACGGGTAACTGCTAGTTATAGAATATATAAAAATCTCATTAATGTGTTTCCACACCTCCATCTATGATGATCACTTTTAGATGAAAGTATGCACTTAATTTTACACTAATGGAGGATACACTTTTACACTTTGGAGTTAATGTCTCCAAAAATGCACGCTTCACGAAGCTTGTTCTATGTTTCGAATTAACGATTTTCGTTAATATGTTTTTTACATGGAATTTTAAACATATTTAAAAGAATCTCGCAGCATATAAAAATAGAATAATACCTGGAGATAGTACACTGAACAATGTTCATGAATACATATCATCCGTTTATATGTTATTGTAGAATATACAGGGTGAGTCATAAATATAGTAACAATAGGCTATCTCCTCAAATATTGCCCCTAGATCCCAATTGGAAAAATTCATAAAAAAAAGGTGAAATTTCTGATAAGATAAGTTGCAACTCTAGCGGGGTTTATTTGAAAAAATACGAAAATTAAATTTTATACGACATCCGTAGGGCAAAATTCCCAATTAGGAAATTATTCCTTATCCATTCCTAAATTGAACAAAACAAATTTCATCTCCCTATCTAAAAATCCCACAGAGATATTAAATCCCAAAATCCTCAAAAATTCCTGACTTACAGCAATTTTTCCTGCCTCTAAACTGTGATTTCTTGACTCAATTTCAACGCTTGTTAGGGAACATTCACAAATTGCAACTTAAAAAAATCGGTTTAAGATAGCGCTTTTTCTTTGGACATAAAATAGCAGCGTATAGTTTTTACGCTAAATTGGTATACCAGACGTCTTCTCGGGTCAAAATATCTAGGTCAGGTCCCAAACCGACCCATAGGGGAAAAAGTTCGGCGTGGCCTGAAAAAAATGTCAACATCATAACCCAGACCGGTCTGGAAAATAGTTTAAATCATAGCGCGGTTCAGTCGCAAATTTCTACATATTTTTTTTAATTCGGCGTGCGAAAATAATGTTTCATATGGAGGAGTTCTGACCTAAAAATTCTTTTATATCTTTTCGTTTTTTATATCTATACTTTTTATTATTAAAAAAGCTCCAAAGGCTGTAATATATTTATTTTATCAATGTGTCTCTATTTATATGTAAATGTTTCACTTATATTTTAATATCGTTAATCCATATCCGATGTGTTAAAGAGATTTTAAAAAATGTTATACACTGAAAATTTTAAGACGGAATCACAGAGGAAAGAAAAAATACGTTATAGACAGATGCTCTACCTAGAAGATGTAATTGGAGCTTATTTTCTTTTCAAGTACTATTGCATTTATTTTGCATGAATCAACATATTTAACGTTTAAGACAGAATTCCGTCATAGGCAGTTTTTTTCACTGGTTTTATTGTATTTATTTTTTTAGCCTTTGAATAATCTATTTAAAAATAAATTTTGAAGGTTTTTTTTTTTTTTTTTTTTTTTTTTTTTTTTGTAAAATGAAGATTTTAAAATCTATATGTTTTTCGTAAAAAATTCGATTGAGCCGAATTTTATTTATTTTATGCACATATTAAGTCAGTCAGAGACAGCGATTTTAATACGGGTTTTGTCGAGACTGGGTTTGAAAATTTGAAAATTTCATCCAGAATGCACCTAAGTTGAAGGAAGTAGTCCCCTCCTTTATGAAAAGTACGCTAGGCCCGGCCTGGTGGGTCTTCAGAAAAAACTAACATCTCGGTCCTCGCCCTGCCTGAGCCCAGAATACAGATTTTTTAACATCTTCTGGAGGACGATAAAAAGCCTGAAGTTGTTAGAGGTAAATTTAAAAAGAAAAAAAAAAGACTTAATCTCCATCTTAGAAAAAGCATTTTTTAAAATAACTGACGGACATTTAAACAATTCACTTCGTTTTTCTGCATAATGGATTTTTTATCCTCTATTTCTTGTCTTTAAATTATTAAATGTTAAGAATTTTTAAAAGAAAAAAGAACTTGAAACACGTCATTTTTGATTTTTTTACATTAGTATTGTTTCGGCAAGTTTGAAAAAATTTTTACTTTTGAAAAAATGTTTGCTTTTGAAAATTTGATTTTTTTAAAAGTTATATTATTTTTTTAATAAACATTTTAAATAGTTTTAAAATTAATGTAACAAAAACCTTGGAACAAAACTAAAATCAGATTTTCATCTTTAATTAAATGGGAAGAAATTGATATCCGATAAATAATGTTACGAGTTATAACGATTTTTAATTATCCCATTTAAACCAGTACTAACCACATGAAGCTTTTATAAATTGTATGAGAAATTTTAGAATGTGATTTTCTTAGCAAATTATAAGACTAACCATCACAAAAAAAGAAAAAAAATCAAAATTCTAACTCAAGAAATAGATTTTTTAAGCGTTTTCTAGAACTGTTAAAGTAACATTGTTTTTTGAATTGCGCGCACTTCAATTTGTGTCTAATCCCTTAAAACCTGATGAATTTTTTAAACGGCTATAACTTTGCGAATTTTGGAGACATTAAGATGCAACTTTTTGTGTCTTACTCAGGACTGAATAAGGAAAGTTTTCCTAATTGGAATTTTTGTCCTACGGGGGCCGTCTAAATATTTAATTTTTGTAACTTTTGAAATAGACCCCCCATGGAATCGCAATTTATCTTATAAAAAATTTCACTTTTTTTTTAAGTATTTTTGCAATTGGAAGTATGGGTCTAAGGGTAATATTTAAGGACATAACCTGTTGTTTCGATATTTATGACTTACCCTGTAGAAAAATTTCATTCCTATGTTTGCACTAATCCATTTATGATGATCACTTTTAGATGCAAGTGTGCACTTAATTTTATATTCTTTCATTTAGGCGAATCTGTAAAAAATTATTATAAATCTATTGGTAAGATAATGTATGAAATGTCTCGATTTATAGGGATTTAATATCTCCAAAAATGCGCGCTTCATGAAGCTTGTTCTATGTTTCGAATTGACGATTTTTTTCGTTTGAAAATTTTAAACGATGAAATTTATTGAAGCATGGTATTTGGAAATGCTTAGTAACTTAAATGAATTCTTTGTTTTAAAATATATATATATATATATATTAAAGGAACCTTTTGAACAAATTTGTTTATTTTAAAAATGCGATTCAAAAAGCAATGCATATAAATGTTCAACTAAAAGAACATAAAAAAAAAATAATCGCATATTTAATTAAAAGTTTCAAAATGTTACTTTCTGTAAGTCTTAAAAATGTTCATAAAAATAATGTTTTTCGTTTAATTTTTTTAAGATTTTCAAATGTGTACACTGTAAAAAAAAGGGTCGATCTACTAAAAAAAGTTTAGTGATCCTTGTAATTACTAAAAAATGTTTAGTAATCTTACTCGATTACAAGGAATCTGTAAGAATTACTAGAAAAATAAATATAGTTTAAGAAAACTAAAAAACACGCTTTTTAAGTATATCAAACTAAAAAGTGAAAAATAATTCGTCCTATAATCTGAAAACGAAAATAGATGAAAAATTCTATATTACTATAAAATCATTGTTATTATGGAAATCAATTAATAAGCAATAAATAAATTATCGTGGAAGAAAAAGCGTGGGGTGCTCCATCTAGCAAGCTCCCTCTATCAGTTCTCTTAAAAAGCACCCCACGCCTTTTTTTCCACGATAATTTTATTTATTGCTTATTTATTGATTTCTATAATAACAATGATTTTATAGTAATATAGTATTTTTCATCTATTTTCGTTTTCAGCTTATAGTAAGAATTATTTTTCACTTTTTAGTTTGATTACTTTAAAAGCGTGGCTTTTAGTTTTTTAAAACTATATTTATATTTAATACAAAAACCAAATTAATCGCTTGCATAGTTTTAGAGTAATTGGTGAACATACATAGAAAAAAATACATACGTGTCGAATTGATAACTTCCTCTTCCTTTTCTGAAGCCGGTTAAAAATAAAACTTGTAATACGGAATTTTTTTTATAAATTTTACATAGATGTAAATAATGTCAGGAGTGGGGTTCGAACCCACAATCTCTTTCGAAAAACAGAGCTTCAATCCGGCGCCTTAGACCGCTCGCCCATCCTGTCTACACTCGATTCAGTGAACGTATTCAACACTTTTAATTAGCGAAAAATCACTAATTTTATTAGTTTTGCGCCTAATTACTAAAAAAGTACTGAACCAATTTCGATGAGACTGAAGCGGTACTAATTCGGGAGCATCGTCTTTCATTTAACACCATAACCAAGTTAATCGGTTGCATGGTTTCGGAGTAATCGGTGAACATACATAAAATAAGGAGAGTTACAAACTCACAAACTGACAAACTCACAAACTCACAAACATACAGGTTAAGTTAATAAAAAGCGTGGTAAAAAGCTAGCAACGAATAGAGTTAATAGTTTTACATTTTTAATAGGTATTACTAAAACTCACTTGATGTGGCCGTGATAGCCTAGTGGTCATAGCACCGAACTCCAGGCTGAAAGTACCTGGGTTCGATGCTGGCCGCCACCAAATATGCACCGATTATATGCAATATAAATACTTGTTAAATAAAGGGATGATGAAAATCCTATCGTAGCAGTTATCATGGGTAATGATCTCTGCACTTTCCCTCCCCTTTAGAAACATGTTAATATAGAGCAGGTAGCAATGTTTGGTGCTGCCATCTTTTGCGACTTTACCGAAGATCTTTCTTTTCAGAAGTCTGTCTTTTTACCCACTGGATGCAGCTGGAAGGAAGCTCCTGCCCTTCGGGCACACGTAATGGTTACTAAAAGTAATTTTGGAGCTATTACTAAAATTTGCTTGGTGGCTCATAATAAAAAGTTTTAAGTTAATTATACAAAAAATTCTTTTGTTCAGTTTACAAAAGAAATGTTTGTTTCACTTGCGAAAATTTTTTTTGTAATGGTTACTAAAAAAGTCTGTGGAATACAAATTTACTAAAAAATTTTTAGAACCTTTTTTTACAGTATATTACTTAAGAATGCGCATGATTTTTAGATACATCTAATATTGTATTCTATATATATATATATATATATATATATATATTACCGATATATTTCTGAACTCAAGACCAGAAAAATATTTTCGCAACATATTCAGCATAATAATTTTGACTTGTGTAAAATGTAGTGACATATAGAACAGTGCTGAAAAGCCCTGAAATTAGTTGAATATCAACGTCTATATTTTAACACCATTCTAAATTATGAAGCCATTACATTGTAAAAAAAAAAAAAAAAAAAAAAAAAAAAAAAAAAATGGAGTTACTAAAAATTTTCTAGTAAATTTGTATTCCACAGTATTTTTTAGTAACCATTATTCACTGTAATAATAGTAACCATTCCAAACATTTTTTTTTTTTTTCAAATGAAACAAAAATTTCTTTTGTAAACTGAACAAAAGAATTTTTTGTATAACTAACTTAAAACTTTTTAGTATGAGCCACCAAGCAATTTTTAGTAACCATTACTCACAGATTCTTAGTAACTATTCCAAACGCAAATTTAGCAAGTGAAACAAACATTTATTTTGTAAAGTGTATAAATGAATTTTTCGTATAAGAAACTTAAAAGTTTTTAGGGGTTTCCTTTGAACTTCATCCAGTTGGTAAGAAGGCAGACTTCTGCAGCGGAAGGTTTTCGGCAAAGTCTCAATAGATGGCAGCATCAAACATTGCTATGTTTCTGAAGGGGAGGGAAAGTCCTGAGATCCTATGGTAACTGCGCTACAGGATTTTTCATAACCCTTTTATTTATCGAGTACTTACACTGCATGCATTCGTTAAGTCTTTGGTGGTGTCGAGCATCGAACTCGGGACCTTTCAGCCTGGAATTCGGTGCTATGATCACTAGGCTATCACGGTCACACCAAGTGAGTTTTGGTAACAGCTATTAAAAATATATATTAACTCTATTCGTTGCTAGCTTTTTTCTAGTAGTTCTTACAGATTTTCTTGTAAATGAGTAAGATTACAAAGAAAATTTTTAGTAATTGCACTTGGTAATTGCATTAGGCTCACTGAGATAAACTAAATTTTTTTTAGTAGATCGACCCTTTTTTTACAGTGTAGCTCATACTTATTTTAAAGGCTAATATAAACTTTTTCAGTGAAAAATTAAAAAAAAAAATATGTTTACAGAAACATCTTTAAAATATCTTCTTGATTGTTATATTAAGGAAATACAAAAATGAGGATTAAATATTTCAGATTGATATTTACAATAAAACTGTTGTAATGAACTACAAATTAAATGTGAACAAAATTTGTTTGAACAAATATAAGCTATAATTAAATAGTAATAGATAAATAAATTAAAAAGAAAACGAAAATTACAAAGTTTCTTATTTTACACTTTTTGAAGAAAATGTATAAGACATTTTCCATCAATGCACAATATTCCTGCATTTAATCTTAATTTATTTTGTGTCTAAGAAAAGAGCTTATATTTTATTTGCTTTTTTATACGAAAAATAATAAATAATTCCATTTTTTCATTCAATTTTAATTTTGAAATTTTGCCAAAGATTGCAAAAATTTTTATAAGAATTCAAATTTTGGCCATACTTGAGTGTTAAAATGAATGTTTTTTCTGAAAAATAAATTGACTTGCATTCATGCATAACATTTTTTTAAATATAAATATTTCTTTTTATTCAAAAAGAAATATTATTCTAAGAAGTATCTTGTAAAAACAGTTGCTTTTATTGAAGAATTTGCAGCTGCATTTATATATATTTTCGTTTCATAACTTTTTATTACTCCGAAGTACATAAATAAAAAGAACCATTTGTCTGATGGAAAATGAAAAACGTACGCACGATTTGTTAGTGCTGGAATTGTAGTAAAAAATATTAATTTAATGTATCAAACTTCATTCGTTTCAGTATAATTCTTTCAGAAATAAATTTTAAGTTCTGGACATTTAAATTTTACAAGAGAATTAAGGAATATTATATAAAATATAAATGCACTCAAAAATAAGTTCAAAATTTGTAAATTTTGGAAAATTATTGGCATGACTACGAAAAAAAGTCAATACTAAAAATAATTTTGAGATTATGGGAAGAAATTTCCTCTTTCTTCAGAAATTCTACATAAATCTGAAGAAATTTTGCAGATTTAGCTTTATCTCAAAACTATCTGCAGAAGTTTTTAAAAATGGGCCAAATTCCTACAGAATTTCTGCAGGTGTTTTTAAAGATTTTCTTTAGATTTGTGCTAATTGTAGAAGTTATGAAAACCAATAATAAAAAAGGAAATTCAAGTTACGTACTTGAAAAGCATATTTATTTTCAATAAAATTTCAGTTTCCACTGATATATTAGCCCCATCTTTTCACGGGTTTACAAATACCTGCAGCATAAAAATATTTGGATTGTTCTTTCTTTATATATGTACCCCATATTCATCCGCTGCCTGCAGCCTACGGATTTAATCATTCCAATGCCTTACTGTGCATAGTTGCTAAGATGTCCATGGTTGATCGCTTGTCAGTTCTTACCATTTTCTTCACCTTCCGCATTGCCTTATCTGCCGCAGTGTCAAAATAACGGCCTTTTTGGTTTTTGTCAACAACTTTCGAATACTTCTTCACATCTTTTACAACTATTGGTTTAAGTTACAAATTACAACCGAATGACACTACCACCTTTTGACATATTCGGAAAATTATTTACTGGTAATTTTCGACCTCTAGTATCTTTTTGCAACCTAATTACTGACATTCACTGTTAATATATTAACGTTATCATTCCCTTCCTTATTTTGAACGCTTTTGCAATCTACAAAGACTATTTTTCTTCAACAAGTAAGCAATTGAATTTTCTTTCAATCATTTTGGGACAACCTGTGGAAGATGCTATTACCCAAAACGTAAATAAAAGTGCAAATACTTAAATTCATCGTGCATTTTTTTTTTTTTTTTTTTTTTTTTTTTTTTTTTTTTTTTTTTTGCTAACTCTTCGCATATTTAGCTATCGAATACATTGTTTAACGGTTGGCCGGTTTTTACAATAGAGTACAGCTATTTAAATGCTAATGACTATATTTGATTTTACAGTAATAAGTAGAATATTTTCGGGTTAGGCCGGAAACATATACTATGATTTCACGTAAATGGGCAAAAAGAACCTCGAAAACTATTCACATTTATGATCTAGTACATTTTTACCCGCAAACAGTTTTTTTTTTAATTTATTTTTAGTAATCAGTGCAGATCTGAACTATCAAACTTTGGCTCAAAGGGCTCAATTTCCGAAAATGTCAGAAATGTTTTGAGTGATTCTTCTTCTTAAGAAAGAAATAAAAAAATGAAAATAGGGATATATAATTCAAAAGTTTCGTGAAATTTTCCATTCTCATTCTTGTTTCAGATCATCCAAGATTTATTAATTAAATATGTCATTTCCTGTAAATGTGATGTTCACGAAGAGATAGCATATTACTTCAGAAAATGGGAAAGGTACCTGTACCGAATCAGCGTTACGCCTATACATGAAGTATTATTACTGTTAGGAATTAATACATTAATATTTCATTTATTCACAGCTTTTCCAAATTTGCCACTGTGATATTTATTTTATTTATGAAACTCGACCAGTTGCTATAGCAGTGAAGCTGTTTTTTATTTACTTTTCATTTACATTTTTTCATCTTACTAGATGAGGTAAAAATTTAGGGGGAAAATTTGGCTTCAATTTTTTTATTAGTGAAAAGAAGAAATATAATTTTTTTAGAGGATATTTATGTTTTTTGCTTGTCGTGTGTGTCTTAAGTGTTTTTGAAGGATTCTGTTATTTTCTGTAAAGGTATGATAAGAATTTTCGAGATAGGTACACACATATAAATATAGGGTCATCATTCCGATTTTAAGTACGATAATATGAAATTTCCAAGGTAAAATGAATTTATATTTTGTATATATCTAAATACTTTCAATTCAATATTTGTTCATACGTCCCAGTCATATTATTATTTTTGTATAAAATAAATTTATTAAAAAAAGTATTCTAAGTATAATTTATAGAGTATTTTGAACCCAATTACTAAGTTTTGATTACATACGAAACAATTACCACTTTGAAATTTTAAAAGAAATTATTGTTTAAAATAAAATTGTTGCCACGTGACATAATTTTTGAAATGTATTATGCATTAAATAATTTGACAATTTTTTAAATCAACTATAAAAAAAATAAATTATACTTTTTTTATTTATTAATTTTTAATAAAAATGAGTGGCGCTTCCGAATTTTTTTGGAACTAGAACTTAAATACAAGCAATATTTTAAACGTAAAATGAAACGATTTTTAGATTTTATTGTAAAATTGTTTTATAAAAAGTTTTTATTATTTGAGAACAACTTTCCTAGACAATTTATTTGTCAAAGAAAATATTTTTCTGTTAGTGTTATACAGTAAAATCATATAAATTTTCTTATGTAAATGAAATCATTTTTTTATAACAGTTATAAAATAAATTAGATAAATAATAGAAAGAATTATGATTAGAAATTTAGTGATTTAGCACTTTAGAGTTTTTAAATGTGTTTTTAATTAATTCTGAAATAAAGAAAATGGTTTCTTGATTGTTAAAATTTCATTGCTTTAGTGGCTTAATTATACATGATTTTTCAAATAAGACTTTTATTTCTAAAACGTACAAAATTGACTCAAATAGAAATAGGAATTATCATGGGGTAAAGAGCAATGTCTTTGAATATTTTAAACTTTTGAATAAATTTCTAGATTTTGGTATTTTATGACTTACTTTCTTAAAAAGTAGTAACATACAATAAATTTTGTATAGAATTACAAAATTTTTTGTATATAATTACTATTTTCAGTTACGTAACATTTTAATTTTTCATTAATTGCCCAATATAGGTTTTAAGAAAATAATTATAGTTAAAGCAAAGAGAGCTATATATATATATATATATATATATATATATAAGAACATTTTAAATTATTTTTTTCTTACCCAAATATTTATATTTTAAACAAAAAATTTCTAGACTGCCATAAATGAAAAACTAATTACAATGCGTTTTATTTTATTTTATTTTATTTCGAAAATAAGAAAAACCATTTTTTCTTATCTTTTGGAGCATTCTAAATAGAAAATTTTATAAACATAAAAAATATATTTCAGCATAAATGTATTTCTATATTCAAAACACATAGTTTCAAACACTCGCGTTTTTCACAGAAATTTTATATTTGGAATATGGCCGAATACTTTAAATATTTATGTTTTAGAAAATCAATGTGCACCGTTATAAAAACCTCATTAGATAACACTAAAAATGTTTTTACACACAGTCGTGCAAAAAGAAACCTCTTTGAAAATATTTATATTCGTGTTCAAAAAAGATAAGAAGTATATAAAAGGAAAGGAAATGTTTTTTTTTTTTATCGAATTAATGTTTATGTTAGGACATTTTTTTTTATCTCATTGCGTTCTTACGTCATGAAATATTAATATTAGAAAATATAATTCTTTTTGTGAAAATGCATGTATGCATTTCTAAATATGAATGAAAGAAAACGTTTATTCTTGTCATCTGTCACAAAAATTATATTTAAATCGTAAGATTTTAAATTCAATTTTTAGTCTGGATATTTTAATATGAGCTGATGTTTTATGCAAGCATTTTTATGTAATTTTTTAAAAATAGATATGTTATAATAAGTGCATATGGATCATTAACTTTCGTACAAAAAAGAGGATATTTTTGGCAATTATTAAATAATTATAAGTAATATTAACAATATTTAGTATTAATAACAATAAGTAAGTCCAAAAAATTTCATTACTAGTTCTTCATTTATAAGGACACGATATAATTTATAGAAAACCATTTGTAGTAGAAATTCGAGTATATCTTCTAATATTTTCTGTTTTACGTTTAATCATTAATTTAATGTATGTCAGATTATAAAGAATATCATATGGAAGAAAATGATTTGTGACTTTGTTTGGGAGGGGCGGGGGAGAGAAAACACATGATATTTTAAAATCTTAATTACTGAAGAAAAAAGGAAATATTTTGATCAAATTAATGTTTATGTAAGGACAACTATTTGTCTGAACTCATTGCGTTCTTACGTGCAGAAACATTATTTATAGAACTACAAAATAAAATTCTTTATAAATTAGATAATAAATTTATAATAATTAATAATATTAATAACTTATAAATTAGATTTTATAGAAAATAAAATTCTTTATTCTTTGTTAGAAAATAAAATTCTTTTTATGAAAATGTATGTCTGGATTTGTAAATATGAATAAAAGAAAACATTTTTTCTTGCCATTTTTCACAAAAATCATATTTAAATCATAAGATTTAGAATTCAATTTTTTGTCTGGCTATTTTAATATAAGCTGATGTTTTATGCAAGCATTTTTATGTCATTTATTAAAAATCAAAATGTTTTGTAGTGTATATGGAACATTAAACTAAGTATGAGCAGAGAGTTTTTTAGTAATATTAATTGATTATTAGCATAATTAATAATATTTAGTAATATTAACAATAAGTAAGTCCTAAAAATATTCATTTCTGGTTTTTCACCTATTTAATTGCAACACATTTCATTCAAAATCATGTGTTGTGCAAATTCGAATATCTTTCCTAATCTTTTAAGCTTTATGACTAGTTTTTTATTTAATGTGTGTCAGAATCTATAGAAAATCATGATGAAAAAAATCATTTGTGAGGGCGAGGGGTGGGAGGAAACACATAATATTTTTTAATCATAAATACTAAGAAAATTCTCATGGGTTTATATGTGGTGGTGGTACATTTACTAATTTTTTAATTCCTATTCAATCTATTGATTGGTTTATATTTATTTGTAAATTATTCATTCTTCAGATTTAAGCACATATGCCGTTCACTGTCTACTTTTTTTTTTTTTTTTTTTTTTTTTTTTTTTTTTTTTTTTTTTTTTTAAGCATTCATATATTTTAAGAAAAAAAATACATACTTGTATCACTTTATCCTGAAGTACAAAGCAATAAAATTTTCGTACTGAGCTAATGTGCACTTTTTTTACAGAGAAAGAAAATTTCCTTTTGGATCTTATACAGTAGGGATCTTCTACAGTAGTCTTAGTGCATTTTATATGTTAATTTAAATGTTTCTAAATCCTTATATAAAATTCATTACCATGATAATGAATTTCATATAAGGATTTGTATTTATGTTTTGATATAATAATCTTATAAAATAAAAATTAGAAATTTAGGTTATTTATAAATGAAAATGTATACCTAATCAAAATGAAAAATTATTTTGTTGCCCATCTGTTGTTTAACTTATTTATATCTTTGTATTTTTCACTGTTTTTTTTTCTTTTATTTACCCGATTATATACATATTCATTTGATTTTGGGCACGCATTTTATCAGCCTTTTCAAAGATATTTCATGAAATTCCATGAAAAAGTTCTTTTATGATCAAATTTATGTTTTGATAAAAAGTGTTAAACGGTAGGGTTGCCCATCTATGTTTACAATAGTTATTTACATATATATACATAATATTTTCTCTCATATAATGACTAATAGTGAGTTAAAATTAAGTTACACAGATTCAACTAAGGTTTCTTATACGTCGTTAATGAACAAAAAAAAAATAGAAAAACTAAATTTATATTTTTTATGTTTTGCTCTAGGACAGCTATATTGAAGGTAAAATAAATAAGAAAGATTCAACAAAATTTTCTTTTTATAGACCCCTTCTCGGTAAGAGTAATAATTAAAAGTGCGGGATTTACATTTTAAACGTTTTCTATATGACCATTTATATATTTTCATTTTACTCATATAATAAAATAATTCAACAGAACATTTTGTACTACTTTAACAATTATTTTTTTAATATAAATTTATTTCAGCGGGGCAATGTTTAGTTACCTTAAACAAATCAACTTCGAATATTTTGGCTACATCTAATGTACTTTTTATTGGAATCTTATCATTTTGTAATATATATTTAAAATTCTGTGGATGATTTTTATTTCTTTCATTTTTTTTTTATTCATATTTCATTTTTTTCTTCATTTCATTTCTTTTATTTCTTTTCTCTTTATTTTTTTCCATTTTCTTTAATTATTTTATGTCAGTGCAGTTTTTACTGTTAAAGCAAGTGTTTTCTAATGAGAAAACGTAGGCATTTATCAAAAATCGGTTAAAATGTCATAAATTAATAGAATTATGTCTTATTGTTTACATTCATTCTTACTGACTAAATACTGAAATTTCTTTAAAAAATATTGATTATTTTCTCACTCTAGTTGATAAATTTGTCTTTCAAAAAAAGAAAAATATATATTTGTAAAATATTGGGTCGTGTCCGTTTGGGAAAATCAACTTGAACAATAAAACTCTGCAAATTGATTACTAAACATTATTGAATTTTCTTTAAAAAATATTGATTATTTTCTCGCTCTAGTTGATAAATTTGTCTTTCAAAAAAAGAAATAAAATATTTGTAAAATATTGGGTCGTGTCCGTTTGGGAAAATCAACTTGAACAATAAAACTCTGCAAATTGATTACTAAACATTAGATATTAGAAACAATGTATAGTAATTAAATGATAGAATTTTTCGGTATAAATTAATTTTCCCAAACGGTCACGACTTTCTGAAAAATACAATATATTTTATAATCTTAATAAATGTTTTTATTACTAAATTGCAATATTTTTAAAATAGTGTTCTTATAACTCACACGTCTTTAAAATAAGTACAGTTTTTTTTTTGTAAGTACAGTTGTTATAAAGTTTTTTGAATATAGCATCTATATGATAATCCGCTTCACGCATGTAAAACAAAACTGCTATTTAAAACCAACAACAAGCATAATCAAATCTTATTTACTAAATCTATAAACAACTGAGTTGCTTCAAGAAACAAACCGAAACAAAACATTACACGTATGTGAAATTGATTTCACTTTGAAACTTGAACAGAAAGTAACACTGAGGCATTAGGATAAATCGCATGTAAATAATATGTTAGCATTTTGATGAGTATATTTGAACTGCTATATTTTTTCAATAAAAATGTTTTATAGTGTAAATAAAAATTCTGTATTTTGTTTTCTAAATAAAATGCATATGTGTCTAATGCAATTAAACCTCAGAGAAGAAAAATTACTAAATTTATTCCAAAATAATTTGTATAATTATAAAACTTATTAAAAGCTTCCATCGATTGTTTTACTGTTTTTCACAAATATCATCAATATAATCCGCACTATTTTCTTCGAATGAAATGAAACTACGATTTTTTCTCATGTTTTATGTACATTTTTTTATTTAATTGTCAATATATTTAAATGTTGTAAAAAAGTGTTTTCTGTGCCTTTGAGATAAGAATTAAATGAAGTTTCAAATTCAACAGTTTATTAACTCAGTCTGTGTAAAAAAATTTATAATTACAAAGTATTTTATATTGTTAATAAAGTATTACTTTTATTAACAACTTGCATTATTATAGCTACAATTGTTTATAACTCATGCGTCTTTATAATTTGAACTAAGCACATTTTTTTCCGAAGCTCCTTTAAATGTAGCATAGATTCTATCATCCGCTTCTCACGTGTAAAGCAAGATTTCTATTTACAACAAACTCCAAACAGAAATAAATCTTATTTGCTAAATTATAAACAACTATTATGTTTAAAAAAAAAACTTAAAAAAGAACAATACATGTATGTGGATATAATTTCGTTTTGCAACTTAGATAGAAAGTTACACTCAGCGGTCTAATAAACCGTATGTAAATAATATATTAGCATTCCGATAAGTTTATTTGAACTGCTATATTTATTCAATAAAAACTTCTTATAGTGATTTGTAGATGTTAATGATCTATTTATTTGTCTTTAAAATAAAATTTATCTGTGTCTCACTCAATAAGCCTCAGAGAAATATATCAATGAATGTATTAAAATTTTTTTTATAATAATAAAAACTATTAAAAGTTTATATCAATTACTTTACTGGTACATTTTGTTAATATTGCACAAATATAAATAGTATCCTATTAATTACTTAATTGTCAATGAATTAAAACTGCGAAAAAGTGTATATATTTTTAAAGAAATTTTACTTAAGTTCTTCTCGATTTAATCATCAATATATTTAAATCAGTTAAAATTTATTCAGTGTATTTGAGATAACAAGTTTAATAAATTTTAAAACTCAAGAATTTTATAACTCAGTTTATGTAAAGGATGCATTGAATATACTTATTTATAAATATTTCATTTAGCTGAAATATGTTTAAATGTATTTTAAATTATGTTTCGTTCTTTTTTTAATTTATTTTTAATATTATAAAGTAAAATAGATGCTTATGTGTATCCCA
Source organism: Maratus speculifer (assembly GCA_964019185.1). NCBI lineage: Eukaryota > Metazoa > Arthropoda > Arachnida > Araneae > Salticidae > Maratus > Maratus speculifer. The sequence goes on from OZ025289.1 coordinate 238,144,807, forward strand.
GTTAGTTTTCAAAGATCTCTCCACAATCAACTACCATGCATGTTTTTAAGATATGCTGTAGTTTTTTAAAACCTGCTACTGTTTATTTAAAACATGCTGTTTTGTTTCAAAGTGCTTTATAAATTAATGAAGTTTCATAAATTATTTTAAAGAAAAGTTTTAAAATCTGAATATTTACTTTTTTATAAAATAAATTAAGCAGCATACTTATTAAACAATATTTGATGTAAGTGTTTCTTGCGATATGTAGTGATGTCGCAAACAGAATACATATGGAAACAAAGAAGGTTACCACTGATAATTGGAAACTCTGCAATGCTGACTTAAAAATAATTAAGTGCAACTTTAAACTGATAAGTATGTGTGCACTTGTTAAACTGAACTGAGTTTTTGGATCATTAAAAAAGTGTTTGTGTAACTTTTGCATAGTAATTTTTGTGTTCGACTGTAACTGAAATTATTCGATTTGACTTTAACTTTAACTGTTCCATATGTATTTATTGAATAGTTGTTGGTGATGTGGTATGGCAGTAGCTTTAAGTATGGCAAATGCTTAAAAAAAGCAGGCTTAATGTTTTGTTGTGTGTTAAGGATAAAGCAAAGTAATATGCTGCAATGTTTATAAAAAGTTTTGTTGTTTATCTGTGCCATAAACACAGATATGAGCTGTGTTCATTTGTCAATGACAAATTTTCATTAATTCGTTTATTTATACAATTTTATTAACATTAGTTTCAATAAATAATTTATTTGCTAAATCGAGTGACTTTTTAATGAAAAGCTGCATTTTTTACCATGTTATATTCTATTAAGCTTTTTCGCGACCTGTTGGAGTGTACTTAAATTCGAATTATGGCTAGCTTTCTTGCATTTATAACCATGCATTTAGAAGCACGTTTAATATTTGACGTCAAAATTGGCTATTAATCTCGATTATGAAAGATTACGGAACACTTTATTGGATGCAAATTACACATTTGTTTCCTACAGGAACCAGTCATCGATTTTATTCCAGGTTAATCGATAAATAATTGCAGCTAATTTATAAAATTAAAGGACAGTAAAACTGGCTGACTTTTACTTTATACAAGAATTCAGCAATAAAAGTCCACTTTTTTATGATTTTCTTTTCCTTTATGCATGTGCAAGTGATTTATTAAATTTTTTACTTTATTCACTTTACTTGAATCCAAAAATGGAAAATTGTAGTTGATCTGACAGAAGAAGACGTATATTACGAAATATAACATATGATATCGTGAAACTGTGCTTAAACTATCAGAACCACGTATAGCACCAAACTTAGAGGTCATTAAATCAGTAACTAACAAACGAAAATAAATCCTCCAAAAGTTATTAAAATTCATTGTTGAAACTCTGAAATCATCATCATCTCTCTAATATAAGTACGTAGGTGACTGAAGAATATATATATATATTTATATTCCTGTTCACATAATGGACATTTTCCACTATCAAAGTTTAATATTATTGAAAATAAAAACTGTTTCTGCTTTATAGCCTAAATTTCGTCCAGCTAATAATATAATATAATAGCCCAATGACATTTACTTTGTTTTCAACAATACTGACATATATTTCCTTTTGAAGATCCGCATTGCGTTAAAATACAAGAACAAATTTACCTTTTCGTTTCATTTAAGCTTCGTTTAGGAAAATGGACAAATGAACTCCTAGTTGTCGACGTAATAAAATATGAAAAACTTATAATTTTTGCTCATAAATTTATCAACATTTTTTCCCATTTTCATTGAATATATGTTTAAATTTTTAAGTTTAGTTTTTTATAAATCAAATGCATTTTAAACTTTTGATATATGTACCGTAAATAACAAAATAATCGTATTTGCAGAAAAGTTCTTTCTTTTGAAAATTAATTATTTTACTCTGTGTTTGTCACTTCATTTCAATCTTCATATTCATACATTTAGATATACAGAGGGATTAAAAAAAATTTAAATGATAAATCAGGCATACGACAAGCGTAAAAAATCACATAGGAACGCACAGCCACAAACCACTTTTTGATTCACAAATACAGGGTGTTCAGTTTCAGAAAACTGAAGTATATTATAATAAAACATTTAACAGACATTTTCATCTTTGTTTTAAATGTGATAACACCAAACAAAGGTGTTAGAAGTTTGAATTATGTGCAGCAGCAATATGCACTTTGCACCTCAGATTTTGGACCGTGGTAATCAGTTTATACGGTGTAATCGATTGCTTGAGAAATATGTTTTCCAGATCGTTTCGTAACGTTATCACATTTCACAGAAAATAAGGTACATATCATTACATTTTCATTACAATATTTTTATTTTCCTCGAAATTAGTACTTTCAAACCGGGTGTAGTTAGAATGAAACACCCTTTATTTGTGACTCAATAAGTAGTTTATGACCGTATGTTCCTATGTGATTTTTTATCCTTGTTGTACTCTTGATTTGTCGTATCAGTTTGTCCTTCTTTTTTAATCACCTTGTATATAGACACCAATTTGTTTTCCTTTGCTCTCTGTTAATAAATTTATGCCTCTATAATCTCTCTCTCTCTCTCTCTGTATATATATATATATATATATATATATATATATATATATATATATATATATATATATATATATATATATATATGTATATATATATATATGTATGTATATATATATATATATATATATACATATATATATATATATATATATATATATATATATATATATATATATATATATATATATATACATATATATATATATATATATATATACAAATTGATAGATTAGATATGTGCAAGCACACTCACACATAAACCAACATACAAAGCTATATGATTTACATAATGTAATTGAATTTACATAATTTTGCATCATCGTCTGAAATAATAATAATAATATCTGTATATATATTTATATGCATTGACATAAAAACAGATGAAAATATCTAAAAATGTATAAGTATAAAAAACAAATAGTTTTTTTTATAATTATTAGATTAAAGTTTTATATTAGTTTATTATTAGATTAAAGTTTTATATTAGTTATCTTTATACTTATAAAGATAAATTTAAAAAATTATCCGTACAGTTGTTTGACATAATACACTGAATTATCTACTTATAAAAATCAATGAAATTGAGAAATTTAATACAAACGAAGTCAGTCTTATTTAAATATTAACTAATTTATGGTAATCCCTTTGAAATATATCTGACATGATCAGTCTCTCGCAAGAGAAAGTATGAAAAGTTATCTTAATGCCCATAATCAATAATATGTGAAATGTCCAGATTTATAAGGTGATAATATCTTTAGATTTGCGTGCGTTTGCGCTAGGTGTATCCCTCCATCTGAATTGGCACTTTTAAACAGTTTTCTCCTCAGTTCGATCTCTATGAAGCATCAAATTCACCAAGCCATGACTTACTGATTTGATTGATAACTGAAATAAGTCGTTTATTAGTAGAATTTATTTATGTGTGTGTACAAATTATTTATTATGATTTTTGCATTATCAAATGTAAATATTTAAGCATGACAGTCATCTAATATTTTGATGAGGAAATAATAATAAAAATATTATTATTAAAACATAAATCGAGTAAATGATATTTTTTAAAAATGAAAATGTCTTTGTAATAGATTGATTGTACCTAAATATAAACTTACTCAAAACATACTACTTCTACATAAATGCAGAAAATATCTCTAATATAAAAAAAATGTCCGTGATGACATCTGACGTCATGTCGATAGTTCTAACGTTTTGAGAAATAAACTTACCTTTTTACGAAGTTATAAATGCCTAAATATTACACAATTTTATTTTATTTTTAAATTTTCGAAGTGTAAGATAATTAAACTTACTTATATAATATGTTTGAAACTGTACTTAATTGATTTTTTATAATAAAAAAAAATCCAAATTTATTTAAAAAAAAAGAAAGAACTATTTAAACTTCGTTCAGTTTAGTTTTGCAATATTAACTTATTTAAATTTAATAGCGCTTCAGAATTGTTTTTATGTTCTGTTATTCTATCTTTTGTATTCTATTGCGAAACTGAAACTTCCTAAATAAATGAATCAAGCAAAAGGTTAGCAGATTACTCTTTAAATGCAATTGATATCTGTTGTAAATTGTGATTTTTGACGATTTCGTTTGCTTTTAATCGCTTTATTGCGGCTAATAAAAAAAAACCTAATTTTGAAATATTTTTGAATGCATAATCGATACTCTTTAAAAGAAATGTTTTTTGGTGCTGCTGATGCACAATCTGAAAAAAATTTTGTAGATTAAATCTAAAAAATCAATTGGAGTTTTTTATTAAAAATGCTTTTTATCGATGTTCTGTATACTTTTCATTATTATTACGTACCATTAAATATTTTTGATATATCCCTTCGCATTTAATTTTTTAAAAGATTTATGTTAGAAAAAAATATGACTCCCGCTTTGAAGTTCTTACTTGCTAGTGTAAATGCCCGTAATAGGACGGTGAGTAAAAATCGTGGTTATCATATAAATTTGGAATATTCACACAGGTGTTTCAGACGCGCAGGTGCTGACGCGATGTTTTATTGCGGCTTTTTGGATACATCATCTCTAGTATATTCCGTGCAAATGAGACTTAAAACGGCCTATAAAGGCGTTGATTTTGCAGCCTTCGGTACAGGAAGATTGTTTCTTCGATGTCCCTTTAACTAATTCTAAAATATCATTATAACAATTCTTTATTGTAAATGTCATTCAAAGCATTTGATATACAAATTAGGATGAATTTTTATCTGTGATATAATTCGGAACAAAATAACGGATACAATCTAAATTGGACAAAAATAATGACCATTCTGAACAAAGCAAAAGGTATCCAATGCTTGCATGGAAATTTCCTGATGGGAGAATTTACAACTTTCCTCCACCAGATGTTCCGACCGCCACGGTAAGCCGCCTCTTTCCGTCAGCGGCCGTTTTAATCCGATTGTCTAGCGAAAGCCAGACTGATAAGTCCCTAACTACATCCCGAATATCAGACTTTCTAACAGAATGGGGAAATTGACGAAAAAATGGAATTCGAGTGCTTGAATCGGCAACTGTTTAAATGCCAAGAAACGTGATTGATCAGTTCGCGCCGGAGTCGTTATACTGTCTTTTATTATACAGGGTGTATCTAAACTACTAGGCAAAACTTTAAGGGATGATAGTAATCATAAAGGCAAACAGTATTAAATGCAAAACTTAGGGTCCCAAACGTCTTCCGAAGGAGATAGGCGCCATAAAGGTTTAGGGTCCAAAATTTTAAATGATTATTATAAACGGAAAAGTTGGTCGATTCGTTTGCGGTTTTCACGAAAACTATTATTTATGTCAGTATTGACTTAAAAATAAATTATAAAGATAAATTTCAAAAAATGCCGATAGAGGCGCTTTAGACTTTGGAGTAACGAACAACTATATTTTACCGTTATTTTTTTCATCTCATTAAATTTTTTAGAAGTTTAGACATAAGCTTAAATTTTGAGCACAAAATCTGTGGTTAAGTAGCGCAAACTGAACTGTGTTCAATGGGAGTGTGTTGGTTCAAAATTCAAATGATTATAAAAACAGAATAATTGGTCAATTGATTTGCGGTTTTCACTAAAACTAATTCTTTTTGCCAGTATTGTCTTGAAAATAAATTATAAACATAAATTTTAAAAAATGTCGATAGAGGGCGCTTTAGACTTTGGAGTTACGTACACCTATTTTTTACCGTTATTTTCTTTCTCATAAAATTTTTTGAAGCTTACACATAAAATTAAATTTTGTGCTAAAAATCTGAATCGTTGAGATTGGTTAAGTATAGCGCTAACTGAACTGTATTCAATGAGGGTAGAAGATACAATTTCAAATGATTAAACAAAAAGGAAATTCGTTTTGACACTTCGTATCGACACTTTCAAAGCCGCACCCATATAATTTAAACTTTAAGTCGAGTTTTCTCAAAACTTGGTTTTTGACGACTAACACCAAGATTTAAAAAAAAAACTATTTGATGGAATGGCTCATTTTTTTGCATGCATACAACATCATTATCTATAGAATGAATCAATATAGTTTAGATAGTTTAATATTTTGAGTATTTTTAATGAAAAAAAAGTTGTATTTTTTTAGGAGTTTTTAAAATTTTCAAATTTGAGTGTTTTTTTAATAATGTTGTTTTTGAGTGATAGTTATATCCATAATTCATTCTATAGAGTAAAGTTTCCGGATCACTTTAAAGCAAAAAATAGATTCTTATATAAATTCAACGTTAAGATATCTTGGTGTTGGTGATATAAGATATAATTTTTTTTCGAAAATTGTCTTACATAAATTTTGCTATATTTCTTATTATATCACATTGAAGTACTTCATTTTATAATTTTATAAGACTGCAAATATACCTTTAAAATATCAGAAAGTTTAAATTAATTACATTGAATACTTCTGTAGTGAACTCTCTTGTTGTTTTGCTGCGCATATGAAAATTACGTAATACAGCTTGTTAGCATCTCCCTTTAAGTTACCCTATTTTATGTTTACATAGACCTCGTCATTTTATTCATTTTTTTTAATCCTAATGAAATACAAATTATTTTATTTTAATGTGCATTAAATTTGAAATTATGTTTAAATTTTCCGAAGCATTTCAAATTCTTGCCTTTCTAACCGAATAAAACAAAATTATGCCAAACAGTTAACTTATATTTCTCACATGACTAAAATAAAATCTTCTGTCATGTACAGTCTGGCATATTGTTTGATTACTAGAGTTTTTTAAAGAATGACATCAAATAAAAAGAATTATGTGTTCTAAAAGGGAAAAAAGTTTCTTTATCTGAGAAACGTGAGCAAATAAATTTATTTTCATTTATTTATTGAGTTAAAGAAATTGGCTTATTTTATACTTAACTATCCTATCTCTCTTTAAACTATATCTTTTACGGATTTTATTAATGTTGTTTCATATATATATCAATACGCTTTCATGGTTGTCAAAACTGAATGCTGGAAATAGTAAGCAAGTTTTGCACCTGTCAGAAATCATTAAATATCAAAGAGCTACATATAAATCTTTATCTATATTTTAAGAATGTTTTATATATATTTAATTTTTAAAGACTGGAATTTGTGAGCTAATTCAACAGCCAAAATATGCAATCGAAATAAGTTTTTTTTAACTATCTTTTATTTCATTTTGGATGTAAATATTTTTTTAAAGGGGAAAGCCTGTAAGGTATGAACACAGATTGCTATTGGTTTCTCTGGTCGCTTCTATTATCATTCAGATAATGATTTTAACATTGCATCAATTTATCTTCTTAAACCAATAAATATGTTGCAATTAGTTGCTATTCATACTCTTGTCAAGAGTTATATCTACTTAAATCGCTGAGAAGTTTTTAGTAAAACGTCTTAGAAATTTAGTAAAATAATATCGTTTTAAACTATTGATTTTATAATATCAAACTGATGGATAAATTTATCATGCGAATTGAAAATTTCTAACTATGCAATAAAATGTCTCGACCGATAATCGAACTCATACCTTTGCTTTACGGGGCTATTGCTCTGAAGTTTAAGCTAACTGGGCTGACAATCGATGAACATAATTTCACTCAGATAAATTTATTAGTAATAGCATCAATTCTGTCATGTAGACTCAATCAACAAAATAAGCCGCAGGTAATAGCACCCCATATAAACAATGGAGACGTAGATAAATAATTATTTTACACAATCAAACTGATAGGTAAAGTTATATGAATTGAACATTGCGTTCTTTTACCTGCGGTTTATTTTGTTGAGCTATCTGCGTGATTGACCAAATGTTATTACCAGTAAGGTTATCATAAATGGTAGTGTATTAGCACCATAATCCAAGAATCTAGGTTCGATTCCCGGCCTTCGCATTTTACCCTCTATTTGGAATATATAATTAGTAAAATCACCTTATTCACCTTTTCACTTATTTTTTACGAGACCTTAAATATAAATACACATAAAAACATACACACATGTAAAAAATGTGTAAGTCAATGCAGATGATGTTGTATAAAGTGACATCATACAGTCGTTATTAACTTAGAACATAATGAAGTCTGTTTTAAAAAATAAAAGCGATAAATTTTGATAATGTTTCAAAAACTCACAGATATCAATACAGATATTTGTATTTTTAAAGGATAGTTTAAATATCATATCTCAGGATAATAAATTCAAAAGTTCCTAAAAAACCCTTATTAAAGTATACAAGTTTCAGGTTTATTTGTTCTTAAGTTCATTTTACTACAATAGAGCAACAAACTTAACAATTTAGGTAGGAGTAGAGAATGCATGGGTATTATTTATTTATTTATTTATTTTGCCCATGTTTTACTTGCTTTAATAGTTCTCAACAGTTAATTTATGAGTTTAAACAATCATAAATGCATGGACAAGATATCGAAAAATTACAAATCCTTTTGAAAAAGAAAACGATAATTTATCTACTTATTTTAAAACACATGTAAATGATTGTCTTGCAGCCATGAAAGAAAATATTTTAAAATTTAGAACTAATTAACGTGCATAAAAAATCGCAATTATTGGATGAAAAATTTCGTTTGCTATACAGAACACAAACGTGTCAATATAATAAGATTCGATTATTCAACATAGACAATATCAGTCAGAGCTTCAGAATTGTGTTAGAGTAAAATTAAAATGCATTCATATAAGGAAGCGTACATGATGTTTCATAAACTTACAAATTTAATGAATATGTATATATATATATATATATATATATATATACGAGGGCTATCCAGAAAGTCGATTACGTTTTGGAATAAAAAATAAACAAAGTATAGGAAACAAATTTTATTATATACAGATGAAAGCCACACTCAAATACTACTTTTCTACATAGTCACCATTCAAATTAAGGCATTTATCGTAGCGATTTACGAGCTTGGAAATTCCTTCGTCGAAAAATTCGGCCGCCTGCGCCTTCAACCACTTCGTTACCTCTTCTTGCAGCTTCGTCTGTGTCCGCTAGGGGCGGGGCTAAGAAAAACTCTCAAAGGTATTGCCAAACTCTCCAAAAACTCAGAAGAGCAATTCAAAACAAACGCAGAGGAATGTTGAGCTCTAAGATCTTGTTGATTCACGACAACGCCCGGCCCCACACGGCAAATGTCACTCGTGAAGTTCTTGAATCTTTTAAGTGGGAGTTTTTTCCTCATCCGCCGTACAGTCCCGACCTGGCTCCGAGCGACTTCCACCTATTCCCAGCAATGAAGAAGTGGCTGGCTTATGCAGCGTTTTGATGACGACGCACAGCTGCAAGAAGAGGTAACGAAGTGGTTGAAGGCATAGGCGGCCGAAGGAATTTCCAAGCTCGTACATTGCTACGATAAATGCTTTAATTTGAATGGTGACTATGTAGAAAAGTAGTATTTGAGTGTGGCTTTCATCTGTATATAATAAAATTTGTTTTCTATACTTTGTTTATTTTTTATTCCAAAACGTAATCTACTTTCTGGATAGCCCTCGTATATATATATATGTAATAAAAAAATCGCCATTTTGCTCTCTCTGAGCTATTAATTCTAAATTTGTGGAACATATTTTTAGTCTTAGTTTCGTAATGTATTAATATTTTAACAGCTAAAGTTCTTTTTCTTAATTTATTTAACTGTATTAATAATCTATTGCTTGTTTCTCAAAAAGTGCGGGAAACGATTTCGTAATATTTTTCCTTTTTAGAATATTATCGAGAATTTAATTTTATTTTTTATTAAGATCGTCTGCTCTTTGTTAATGCGGGGATATTAGCAGATTAGTCTATTTGCGAGACAGCATGGAGTTCTTACGGGAAGGCCACGCCTCGTAAACAAATCAGAGGTGATGATTTCTGACGCGCAGCCTACAAGTTATTCCTAATTGGATTTTTAATTTACTGACGCAGACTGAGGAGGGGCTAGTTTTTTCGTGTGTGTGTTGGAGTTTCATTCTAAGTTTTCGGAGCATTCAGAATGCATCTGTTTCTTGAACTGCAAGGACGCCCGTTAAATTTTTCCCGATAAATTGCAAGATGGAATGAGGTAGCTTCGTACACGAAGTTTGGAGTTTTCGATGTTTGCCAAGGTAACTGCTGGTATAACTTCACTTATTTTATGTGTTCCAATAAATATGAATTCAAGATGATTAAGTGATTTAATTTTTACGGGGAAATTCTCATAGACCGAAATCAATTGCTTGGTAAGTTACACTACGGCTGCTGAACCTGCTGTTGATCTTTTAGATGGAATGCCGTCAAAAATATTATTTTAATTCTTATGTTACATATATATATATATATAGATAGATAGATAGATAGATATAGATATGTGTGTGTGTGTGTTAGTGCACTGAAATGGAACTGAATACATAAATTTTAAGTATATGTATATATTAAGCTAGCTAAATCTTTAATTACATTATTTCACACAATAAATGTAAAAAATTCAGAAGAAAATAATTTTACGCATACAAATTTCACTCATTTTTCTCTTTATTTATTAAAAATGGTTTCATTAAAAAAATGTTTTTAGCAGTGTATAACTGGGCATACGAGGACGGTTCACAGATCTGCAAAATATTTTAAGAAATTCCAACATAGGAGCGACCGCAATAGTTAGTATTTCATACGATTTCTATCTAAAAACGAATAAGCATATAACTGTTTTAATACTATCGAAATTAGCTAAAAATAAGTTTCTATAAAATGAAAGAAAAACATATTTCTATGAATTATTTTAAATGTTGGAAAAATGTTATGGAGACACTATAACCAAACTAGAAATCCTAGTATTACGATGATCGCATCAATTCGTCACGATAGACATATCTAAAAATTCACCACAAACAATGTTATAAGTCAGAGCTTATCTACTTCTGAATGTGTAGGCATTAAGTGCTAACTGGAAAGGGGATTCTTTTAAAATGTATTTTCTTACATGAAGCAATGCTCATGTGTATTGTTGATGTGGCTCAAAAACAAATACTATAAGATAACTATTCTCTGATTGATTTGAATGTCTATATACAAACAAGAGAAACTTGTATTTCTGCAATTTTTTTGTTACTTTAAAAAAAAAAAAATTCTATCTGTATGCTATGCGTTTGTACTTACACGCACGCATATATATATATATATTTATAGGTTCGCAATTCCATTATGTTTGATAGTCTGAGTGTGGGGCGGATTCATGTATTGATAAATAATCAGCTAGCCGTGTTTATTCTGAAAAATTTCTGAAAATTGACGTAGAAAGTCATAAACATCACTCTTTAAACTGATGCAAAGCTGAACGATTTGTGTCCTACTGCCTAAATCCACTTGCATAAAATGCTTTTTTAGCTCGTTCAATTTAGTTATAAGCCATTCTTTCCTGTACATTATAAAAAACGAATTTTCACTTATCGATAAACACCGAGTCATTCGGCTGTGTGTTAGTAATTTATAAAATTTTATTTATGGATGAAGATTCCTTTAACGTAGTTAAGAAACTTTAGCATTTTTTTTATTTATTTGAGAATTATGACATTGATTCTTACATATACACTGGTGTCCAAAAGTTAAGCATAATTGGTAATTAAGTAATTATTTTTAAGTAATGAAAGAAATATGAATCGGAATGTGCTGAAACTCCAGGTGTGTAAACAAAATAGTACGCATCACATATTTTCGCGAAGAGTTTTCCCCGAAATCGAACAGGGGACCGTCAACAAATTGAAAAAAAACGAAGATCTTTTGGATAACCCTGTCAAAACTAATGTAGGAAAAGCGTTCAAACTGTACATTATGATTAATTGGATTATTGTAATGTACTGTGTTAATTTTTACAAGAATAGCATGTATACTCGTAGAGAAATTAAGGTTTTAATAAAAACAGTCCTAAGTTTTTTGCTTATAATTTGCAGAGTTCTTAATATAAAATAATGTTCTTTTTTGAAAAAAAAAGTGACAAACATCATTGTACACAATACCCAGTCATCAGAATTAAAAAATAATAAAAATTGTATGACAAATCAGCAGGTTTACTAAATAATTTTTTGCTGCGCATGCGTGAACGCTATTAAAATTTCATTTGCATATTATGTTAGTTAAATGTATAGAGCAACTTTTGTGAAAGTCTCAAGAACATAGTTTAAAAATTCTGAAAATTATCGTTGATAGAATGAGATCAAAATCCTTTATTCCCTAAATGAAGCAAAAAGATGAGGGGCTGTATCCATAATCCATTGTTTAGTGCCTACACAATATTGCACGTACAACTATATTTAGGTAAAACCCCTGATTTTTTTGCTTCCTTTAGGAATAACGGATTTTGAGTTGATTCTATAGGCGACCATTTTCAGATTTTTCAAGCTATGTTTTTGAAACTTTTACAGAAGTTGCTCTATACATTTAGCTAACACAATATGCAAATGACATTTTGATATCGTTGACGCATGCGCAATGAAAAATTATTTACTAAACATACTCATTTTTCATACAATTTTTATTATTTTTAAATTCTGATGACAGGGTATTGTGTACAATGATGTTTGTCATATTTTCAGAAAAGAACATTATTTTATAATAATAACTCTGCAAATTAAAAGCAAAAAAAACTTGGAAAAATTTAGGACTGTTTTTATAAAAACCTTAATTTCTCTACGAGTGTACATGCTATCCTTATAAAAATAAATACAGTACATTACAATAAGCCAATTAATCATAATGTGCAGTTTGAACACTTTTGCTATATTAGTTTTGACAGGGTTATCCAAAAGATCTTCGTTCTTTTTCAATTTGTTGACGGTCCCCTGTTTGATTTCGGGGAAAACTCTTCGTGAAAATATATGACGCGTACTATTTTGTTTACACACCTGGAGTTTCACCACATTTCGATTTATATTTCTTTCATTACTTAAAAATAATTACTTAATTACCAATTATGCTTAACTTTTGGACACCAGTGTATATTGACACTTACAGTTTATATAAGAAAAAATGTTGGAAACGTACGTGGAGAAAATCAAAGGAACATAATGCTAGACTTTAAACGCAAAAATATAACTTATTTTACTAAATTAAAAATTATATTAAAAAAGAATTTTTTTTCAAAACATTCTTTTTTGATACAAAAGAAGAGAATCTTGATTCATTAAGATCATCTTTGACATATTCTGTTAAGCATACCTATTAGAGTAATCACATGCTATAAAGGGATTTTTTTATCACATCTTACGGGAGATCATGTCCCAATAGGTGTCAGTTAGTTCAAAAATGTTACTGGAAACTTTCAGATTAATTGAATAACATTAACCCGTACCTCATAAGTTTGAATGTTTACAAATTTGTAATTTTTGGGGAAAAATAGTTTTTTTTTCTCAACAAGTCTATTTGTGTTAAAAACTTTATTCTTATCTTATTGTTTTTTATTCTTATTTTATTCTTATCCCAAAACATTGTTTGGGGTCCGTTTTACTTACAATGAACTATTTTACATTTTATAAAAATGTGATACGTTTGTGATATTTACAAAAAGTTTCTTTCTGTATAATAAAAAAAAACAAGTATTATTTAAAGAGTCGCGCAAAAAGTTTCGGCTACGATACTGCATACTATTACACCAAGATCTGAATATTTTAAAAATCCCTTATAGTAGTAACGCACCTCACTTGCTACGCTTGGCGTTCAAATATGTTGATGTTTGTTACAGGTTCTTTCATTCTCTTATTAAAATTTGCAAAATACAAAAATAAAAAGTATGAAATATATTATTTTAAAATCTTTCAGCAACAAAATCTTTCGAATCCATAATCATTTATTAACCATTATTAATAATTTATATTTTAGCTCATTATGGAATAACAAATAAACATCAATACGCAGAAATAAAAATCATGTGAAGTCTTCTATATATTCTTCATTCTCGAATAATCAATGAGAGAAATAACACATACAGGGTGCGTCATAAATTCGTGCATGATTTAGAAATCCATAATAAAAGAAGTAATGCTCGGAAAAAAATTTCGGTTTGCACGAGAATGAACAGATGGATTTTGGATTTTTGTCCCTATATACAATAAAAAATTATTGCAAAACTAAGCCGATAGAGGGCGCTCACACGATATATTGGGACGTTTTATGCAAATCAGGAAAACAGAAATAAACAATGAAACAAATCACAGTAACATGACATTGTGCATTTATTATGAGGTAGTAAATGATGTTCAACATGCGAAACTTTCGCGATGTAATATTTGTGGATTAACCACTTTTGTAGAAAAGTTTAACCACCAGCTCTGGATCTGGTAACGATAGCATGCTGCCGATATTGAATTACGAATCCATCTCCTGCTAGTTGTTTTATTGCTAGCCTGATTTGCATAAAACGCCTCAATATGATGTGTGAGCGCCCTCTATCGGTCACTTTTGGAATTATTTTTATTATAAATGAAAAAAAAAAAATCGGCTGAGCATACTTGTGAAAACCGAAAATTATTTCGAACATTACTGTTTTTATTATGGATTTTTAAAGTTTGCACGAATTTATGAAGCACCCGGTATTATTTTAATTAAAATGCGAAAAATAGTCGCTCAAATGAAGTCCAATAACACCACAAACTTTATGGAGCATTCTTCAGATATATAAAAACTCTGATATCCTACTATATTTTATTGTTTCTTTATATTTTTATTGGACTATATCCTACTGAATGTCATCCTTTAACAAATAGAAATTGCAGGAAAATGTTATAAAAAACAAATTAATTAATGTTTCATACTTCAAATCTAAATAAATATATTTTTTAACTTTGTGTATCAAAAATCTCAAAAAAATATTTGATAGAGAAATAAATAAATAAATAAAAATAAAATGTATTTGAATTTAATCTTAATTTAGTGTGCATGTAAGTGTTTTTTACAAAGTGAATAAAAAATTTAATAAAACAAAAAAATTAAAATTTTTACATTAATTATAATTCAATATTTTTGTATTTAAAAAGAAAAATGGGCTCTTTAATTTGCGCAACAGAAATACTAATTTTGATTAAATAATGTAAATAAATGCTTTATAAATCAATTAGTGTTGATTTTATTTTTTGTTTTAAAAAATGCTAAAAACAGATATCAATCTTTAAAAATTAAAATAAATATATGGCTCTAAAGTACTTTTACATATTTTAATTATCGTCTACGTCATTTTTTACTGTTTAAATAAATATGTTAAATCACATGATCATATGCTGTTAAAAGCATATTTGAATTTTTCAATAAGAAATATTTTTATTAAACAAAGATAATGCGAGAATACTTTCGTTATAAATTTCATTCAAATAGTTTTTCTTTTACTTATTATACGTAAGAGAGCTTTTAATTTAAAAATTATTTGGAAAATATAAGTAGTCATATTTTTCTGTTTTCCTTTTGACTAAAATTTCGAGAATAGAATGCGTTGGAAGAATTCCTGGAAACATTCTTTAATGCAACATTATACATCTAAATTTTTCACAGCTTACTTTATGATTTTGTTACATGAATGTATTTGCCATTTCTTTAAAACATATATATGTGAAGGTCTAATTTATACTTTTAAGCATCATTGTTTTAAAAGAAAATTTAACATTCAAAAAAGAGGCTTTCGGATTAGAAAAGAATTATTAATGTTAAATGATTTATAAACTACTAAACATGTCTTGCATGAGCAATGTTAGAGCAATGAAATTTCAGATTACATTTTCCTATTCTTCGTGTTTCTTTGCATAATTACATTAAAGTATTTAATATTTTTTGGCAATTTTATTCATTCATTAGATAGAATAATTATTTTAAAGCATAATATTTCTTAATCAGCTTATAAGGATTAATTTAACCCCTTCGCGAGGGGGACCTTTTACAAAATTATTAATATTTTTTTACCGATTTTTTAAAACAGAGATTTCTGCGTTATTAAATCGAGAAAAAGCTTTGATGAAACAAGGCAAATTTTGCATGTATAATTTTACTGGCGAGGATAAACAAGGATTCTTAAGCTTTTTTTGCGGCACATATACGTGTCGCTCGTCCCCAAGGGATTAAGCTGTGGTGCTATAACCCATATAGCACAAAAGCTTCTTAATACCTCCCCAGGAGCTCCAAGTCATCCCATATTCCTCCTGAAAATAAAATGTCAAGATCAGGACGTCCTTGGGAAGAGTCTTTTACGGTGTGCTCAGGAATGCACTCCCAGTAACGTCCCACGGAGCAACTTCCCAGGGACGCTACTCTTGAGGAAGTACCTGGGAAATCACTCCTGGGGAGGTACCCGGTTATTCATTCTTGGGGAAGTGCCCAGGAAGTCACAGCACTGGCGCCATCTTATGAATGATTCTGGAGTACAATACTCAATTGTTTTTTTTTTTTATTAAAATAGTGATTTCAATTTAATCGGTATCGATTTTAATGAGTTAATTATATTTTATTAATTATTCGATTACTTATTTTTAAGCAAATTAGATAATTGTTATTAAATTTTTATAATTTTTAATTACTGCTATAACTTTTAAGCTTTTTTAGTTAAATTAAAAATTTTAATTTATTATTTCAATCAATTCCTTTTTTATATACTAATTACTATTATGTATCTTCTAAACCAAATTTTGTTCATTTATCAATATTTTATTAATTATTAATAAATAACCTATTTATTGCGTTCTGGTTTTTTATTATTATTCCTTTTTTATTAATTTAGAAATTAATTTAACTTGTTTAAATGAACTAAATAGTAAGTTTCTAAATTAATACTTTAAAATCTTTAAATAGAAGACAATTCTAGTTCATATATTTTTTCCTGAAATTCAGAGGTAAAGGTATTTATGGAAAGAAAAAAAAAGAGATTATTAACGTAAGTTTGTTCATAAGTACCCGTTTAAAACTTTGTTATGAAAATTATCTAAATCGAGTTCTGATGCATCTTAATATCAGATATTAAATGTTTATATATATATATATATATATATATATATATAATATATATATATATATATATGTGTGTGTAATTATAATATAATTAACTAACATACATATAATACTAATATAAAATAATTAACTAACATACATACTAAATCCTATTTAAAAAAAATAAATAAATAAACAAAATTGTCACGATGAAACTAAATATTTTTATCCCAGCACATAACATCAACTCAAAGATAGTGCTGCAATTCATTTTAAAATCGTATGTTTGGATTTAAAATATATAAATATTGAGCTTCACCTCCCCTCCCCCCCACCCATTTCCCAAATATATACCTATACGTGGTTTATTTGAAAAGATTTTTTGTTTAAAAAATATAAATTCACGCAACTTAAAAGTTTAATTCAGGTTATTATCCTGTACCTACCGAATGTTGAGGATAAGAAAATGTTAGCTAAATAGAAGCATCAATTTAAATGCCTTTCGGAAGGTTTAGCCTATTTTGTTTTCCTTATCATTAATTAATTTTTTTAAATGTAAATTGGACTGATTAACAATTTATTTTTCTAATTTCTTTTATAAATTACCAAACATAATATTATTATTGTTATTTAATTTCTGAAAGATAAAATGACGTTTTCATTAAGAAAACTTCTGAAATTTCTATAACATTATAGATTTTGAAATTACAGATAAATATTTATCTGTATTTCATAAATAACAAATAGTTTAACACAATGTTTAATTGAAGAGTATTCTGCCATCACTTAAAACTTTCATTTAACAAATCGATTTTCTATTCTATTTCTTCAGATATACTTAGTTAGGTAATAATGAATGTATTAATATAAGCAACTGCATAGAAATAGCATACAATACTCGGCATAGACAGTCAACATTCCAGCACTTAGACACTCAATAGCTAATCACGCCCCTCCAATCAATTTTGACAGCGGAGAAGCAGGCGAACAGCAATTTTCGCGGAAATCACTGACCGAGAGGACGAAAAAAAGGGTGTTATTCCAAGAATAGAAGTGAAACTACTTTTGAGTTAGTAAAACAAATTTGTTTGTAGGTGTAAAAGAAAGTATATGGATACATATATCAGTTTGAGATTTTTAAAAAATAATTAGTTGATAAAAATATCTTATATTTTAAATAAAGATATTAGTTTTTTTCTGGCTTTTTAAATTGCCTAACAACTTAGTTACTAAAATTACATTTCAAGTAATTATCAAAATATTTCCCGTCGTTAAATTAAATGAAAAATGATGCACATTGTATTTTTTATGATCATAAAAATTTCATACACTTTTAAAGACTGCTAAATGGAGATTTAACTGTAAATTAATTTTATTTATAACAATAAGAAAATATAAAAGTTTTGTAACAGATTCAAATTTTATTAATAGTTTTTATTTTATGTCATTCAAGATCAAGCAGTGTTTCAGTGTAATGATGGAATTTTACAAATGATTTTCACACCAAATCCTGTCACAATTAAATTACATAAATTTCTACAATGGTGTGTTTTCAATGACAATGCTGAATTTTAATATTTTTACAATGTTATAAAATAATACAGTGCTTTTACCGTATTTTTTAATCTCGCGACAAGTGATAAATATCCGAACATCTGCAACTCGTACCGTCGTGTAAGAATTTCATAAGTAATGGATTTAATTATTCGTTAATAAATACTCGCCAAAACATACCTAATCACTTTAAAACGTATATGTTGATTGGTTGTATTTATGATGGCCAATTATCAACATGAGGGACATATCAAGGGAGGGGGGAGGAGTTGCCCTCAGTGAAGGTCTTTCTAAAGGAACTTATCCCGTATTTACGCAAGGAAATCCAAGATACGAAGAAAACCCCGGAAAACTCCGAACGATTAGGCCGATGAGTGCGATTCAGCACCTCCTATCTACCAGTTTCGAGAGCAGAATCTCTTGACTGTTAACTTTGAAACGAACTAGGAACTAGCCCAATAGGAAAGAAAAGACTAAGCAAATTTATATATATATTTTTTTTTCATAAATTCGTATAATAAGAGCACCTTTTAATAAACGTAAAAAAAAAAAACAAAAAAAAAAGATAAAAATTTTTGTAAAAAAAAGTAAGAGCGAGAGAGAGCAAAAAATTTTCATTTTTGAAAAGGATTTACTTAGATTTTATTTGTCAATCATAAAAAAAAAAATAAATAAATAAAAAATAAAAATAAGGGACACATAATTAAGGAGGGTTGCTGCCCTTTGGAGGGTCTTTCTAAAGGAACCTAACCCGTATTTACGCAAGGATGTTTAAGATTCAAAGAAAACCGTGGAAAACTCCGAACGATTAGGCCGACGGGTGCGATTGAATACAAACTCAGCACCTCTCATCTACTAGCTTCGAGTGCAGAATCTCTTGGCCGCTGGTGGGTTTCTCTATGAAACTGAAACAATGAAATACTTCAAAGAGTAAAAATTAGGAAAGAAAAGACTAAGCAAATTTATGTATTTTTTTTTTCATAAATTCATTTAATAAGAGCACCAAGAGAAAAAAGAGAAAAAAAATCGTTTAAAATTTCTGTAAAAAAAAGTAAGAGAGAGAAAGAGCAAAAAAGTTTTATTTTTGAAAGGATTCGCTTAGTCTTTATTTGTCAATCATTAAAAAAAATTCATAATTTTAAGGAAACTATGTGTTTTAATCTCTTGCTATTTTAGTCTCTGGAAATAATATTTTTACTAACTAAAATTAAATTTTATAGGGAATATCATCAGAAACGTGCACAGCAACGCATCATCAGAATTTGCATCATTCATTATGTGTCAAAAAATATAGTTCATAATCAATTTTCTAACTACAGAACGATCTTAATGGATTTTAAGTATTGGAAGCTAAAAGGATATTTTTATCATTTAAAAATACAGTTTCATTTAAAAAATTTTAAATTCGAAGACATATATGTTAAAAAAATTATTGATAATTTATTTAGAGTTATTAATTTAAATTTATGTCGAATGTATGAAAAAGCACAAAAAATAGAACATTTCTTAGTTTTAAGTTTCAAAAGCGGAGTAAAAATGCATCTATACCTTAGAAATCTTCATTCTTTACTGGCCCTACAGCATAACGGACAGAGCGCGCGTCCAGAAAACCAAGGTACTTGGGTTCAAATCCAGCAGGAAAAATGAAGGTAAGAAATTTGTTACTGAATAATCTCTGTATATGTAAATCTGTCTGAATAATAGAAAAAAAACCATTCGTGTTTTCTTCTAAAAAAAAATTTAATTAAATCATAGCTTTAATTTAAATTTTTTTTAACATATTAGTGACCTTGAAGTTTCCCCAAATCCTCCTATATCTCTTCCTCAAAACTTCCCCAGAACCTCCCGGGGAGGACCCTAAAGGAGGTCCTGGGGAGCGTGCCAGGATACTGTAAAGCGAACATTTTCGGTTCCTGAGGACCTCCTAGTGACAATTTTCTGCATCCTCTAGGATGCCTGGGGGATGACGGTCCTGGGATGTGAATCCTCCCCAGGACGTCCTGGGGAGACAAGTGTGCTATATGGGAAAATATATGTACTAGCTGCGCAAGAAAGTTTCTGGGTTTTCTGATTAATAAACAAATGCAAAATTTGAAGAGAAATACAAAAATTGGATTATTGAAAGTATCGACCTTCGCTAGCCATACATTCTTTCAATCTCTCTGATCACACATGAATACTACGGAAATAAAATGACGTGTCTTTGGACCGAAACCATTTAACCAATCAATTTAGCATTTCTTCAAAATTAACTAAGTGTATCCCAGCTAAGCCATGAGCCATCGACCAGAACAACTGATAATTGGAAGAGGCCAGGTCTCACAAATATGGCGGGTGCTGTAGCAGATCCTATTTCAGCGTTTCGATGGTGTCCTGAACGACGGAATTCGATAGCACGGAAAGTTGTCGTTCTACAATGTCACCCGTTTTGGTTTCCTGTTCTATTCTGGCCGTTGTTCGTGCAAAGTATGGTTTAAATTAATCAGTTTTGTCGGTAGTGATGCCTATTGTCAGTTTCACCCAGTTTCAGAAGCTCATAGCGCACGATTCATAACGGATTTACTAGAGTGTAATTGGTTGTAGACATAATCACTGCTTCATCCTCGTAAACTTGAAAAATGTACTTTTAAAAGAAATAAATCATTATTCATTCCTTTTTCTTAAAATAAAGAAATAAATTAGGTAGTATTTTATTCTATTTGACATTGTTTATAATATTAAAATAGCCTCCCAATTAACAGTCTTAAACGGGAGAAAATTAATCATTGTACAATATAACCATGAGATATATATTACTTTAAATAGCGATCATATTGCAGTGAAACCTGGAGCTTAGTGAACGTATTCACAAAGTTTGTCAGCAAGGAGGTTACAAAAATGGTTTTTATTTTATTGGCTTATGTGGAACCGGGACACAAAAACCTTTAAATTTTCTAATATATATATATACAAATGTATATATATATATATATATATATATATATATATACATATATATTACTCGCGAGCTAAAGCTATTCCTATAGGGAGGCATTTTTATAATAACTCTTTCGCATTTTGAGAATTATTTTTGTATTTTTTTTTTTTTTTTTTTTTTTTTTTTTTTTTTTGCATTGCATTGCATAGCTGAGGTCCCTTTCAAGATCGCTCCTTGATTACATTTTCGATTTTGGTCGCATTTATTTTTTATAAAAGTACTTTAACTTTCGAAATCGGTTTTGGAAGTAAAAGTAAACTTATAGAAAATACCAGCGACCAAAATCAAAAAATATAATCAAAGAGCCATCTTGAGAGGGACCTCAGTTATGCAATGCAAAAAAAAAAAAAATGTCAACATGCGAATGAGTTAATACAAAATGCTTCCCCATAGGAATAGCATTAGATCACGAGTGTCTTCGCGGGCAAGGGCAGAGGCTTTACAGAATGGCAAACTGACAGATTGCGTTTCTTTTATAGCTTTCAAATTATCTGCAGCGCCATCTGTTGTTGAGAATTTTAACGAATTTCGAAAGTGTTATGCCTGAAAATTTACTGTTGTCCCAAACATATTGTAACGAACGGCTTATTTTAAACGCTGCCTGTTTGATTTTTATTGATTTTTCAAACATACCGTTCCTTTTTTAAACACCCTATATATATATATATATATACATATTATTATTGCAATAATTTTTTTTCTTTTTTTCTTGTGCTTAAATGGACGTTTAAACCAAGATTTATCTTAGTTAGAAAAGAAAACATTAATTTTTTTGGTTTTGTGAGGTTTTCAAAATCTAGGTTTCAGTCAATGTTTGTCTTGAAGTGATTCCTTTTGAAGATGCGTTTTTCTTTATGATGGGAACTTACACAATTTCTCGGATTTAATTTGTCATAACCCAAGAATCGTTAAAAGTAACAGCTTCAAACTTAGACCATGTCTTTTTTTACTATTTTACTTTAATGTTGATTCAGCAAATTGAGAAAATATTTACTGTTGAATTTATGATTTTTTTAAACAAAACGTACGTCTTTTTTACAAAATTTTAATTTAAATATTTTTAATTATTTCTTAAATGCTGAATTAAAATAAAAATTTAGATATTTATGCTTATTTAAATGTTAAAACACTAAAATTTGGCGAAAAATATTTCGGGTTTGTGCGATTATAAATTACTTTTACAATAAATTTCAACTAAACAATTCGGAGAAATTTTATCCTGTGATTTGGTTTGCAAATAATAGGGTTAACAAAAAAGAAAAAAAAACAAAACTTTAATTTAATAAATGAAGAATACATTAAAATGTGTCCTCGATTTTCTTAAAATATCTTTGGCCTCTCTGAATCCATTAACTTGCCTGTTTTTTTCAAGTTATTAGAAACCAACATAAAAGTTCAGTGTAGTATATTGACTCAGACGTCTATCCCACACATTAATTTTACGCTACCACTTCATACTTCTTACTATTTTTTTAATTCTACTCGCACCACCACATATATATGTATACATTTATTTATATATGTATAGTTTACAGGTGTAGTAAAAGTACAAGTAAAAGTTTTTTCTTGTTAAAAAAAATGTGCTGACCAAATAAAATTCGTTTAACAGATGCTTACCCGTATGTTACGTTGAATATGAGATATAACCGATATGTATAAAACATTATCACATTTATTATTGGAAACTAAATATTTAAGTGTTTATATGTACTTTTATACCTGTATTTGAAAAAGGTGTGAAAGAACTTCATACAAATTAGAAGTATCTAAGTTTTTTGTGTCTCCTGAAAAATCATACTTTTCTCTTAAAAATTCCATTGTCTCAAAGTATTCGAACAATTTTGATGATTATTTTTTGTTTATAAATTATAAGTATATGATCAGATATGGCAGACTCTTTTAAAAAAAATTAATTAGTTTCAGAAAAAAATATTTTGAAAATTACAAAATGTTAAACATATAAAAAATTTAGATTGATTTAAGTAAATGTTTTAAATATTTATCTTTTCATACAATTTTGAATAATTTTGAGCTCTTTGTAGAAGTGTGCTGTATAATTTTATGTAATGGATTTTTCATAAGTTATTTAGTTTGAGGAAATTAATTAAATGTGCAAGTACATGTAACACTACGATAAAAACTGAATTTATTTAATATTTTTGTGTGTAAATACTAAATGTATATAATCAATAATATGCCAAATTTGCATAGTTAAATGGTGATAATATATTTAGATTAATCGTACAGGCACATTCCACGACTCGAATAGGCACATTTAAGTGAATCTTCTTTTTTCAATTTGAAATTTCTGAAGCATAGAATTTACCAGAGCGTAGTTAGCAGATTTAATGGAAAAGTAAAGCGAGGCATATGCCAATAGATATTTTTTAATTATAAATGAAAGCTAAAGATTTTATGCTTCATCAACCTGAAAATAATTATATAGTAGGATTGTTTAGCAAAATTCCTTCTTCTAATAAATGTATTCGTAGATGACACATTACTGTGTATTAATTTGGCATATGGTTAATATAAACAATTGTATTTATAATTGACGATAAGTGATACATTTTCTTGAAGTATGATTGTAGTTTAAATATTTATTTTTCATTAAATGGGAAATATGTTTGCCTTTTAAGGTGATCGGTATAAAAAATCTACAAAAATTTAAGAAAAATCTTGTAAAATGTATTAGTAAAATTTAACCTTTTTACTTAAAAAAATACGAAAGCAGGCATATTCTAGAATTTACGTCGTCTTAAAATGTATTGGGACAAATTTACAAACTAAATTATTCGCCATTATAAAATATAAAATTGCATCATTTTAGGTTATCTTAACTTAATTTTAAATTAAAAGAGAATATTTTGAGACAGTTGATTACAATTGTCAATTTGTAAAATTCAATATATTGTTTTCAAGAAATATGATACTTTTTCAAACATGAAAGATAATTATATTTTTATGTAAGTGACATCAATGTTAGTTATTAGTTATTCATTTCTATTAATTACAAATTCATGAAAGTTCACAATGCTATAGTAGAAAAGCAATAACTGACGAGTGTTATGTTTACCATTAAAATGAGTTTTTATTTTCTTTTAATGCAGTAATTAACTTGAATTTTTCCATGTTATTTATTAGCTAATCATTTCCATTAATTACGAAAACATAAGGAATAACTACTTGAAAGTAACAACACAGTTTGTGGCGATATTTATTTCCTATTATTTTTAACACCATCAAAGTGATTGGTAAATTTATCATACGAATTGAATATTTCCAACTGAAGAAAAAATTGCCCTGGCCGGGAATGAAACCTAGATACTCGGCTTTACCTGTTAAGCCAACTGGATGATAGACACAGATAGCTGCGATTTTTCGCTCAGATAACCTTATTGGTCATAACATCTGGTTTGTCATTTAGACAGCTCGTTTAGACATGCTCATTAAACATGGCCTTGTAAGCCAGTACTGGGTTCGATTCCCGGCCTGGGCAATATTTCGCTCAGTTCATATTCAAACATTCAATTCATATCATAAATTTACCGATCAGTTTGATTGTATTAAAAATAATAGTATATCTAACATCCATCCTTAATTTGGAATTCTATTATCTGCTGTTTATTTTGCCTAGCTGTGTAAATGACAGACCAGATGTTATGACCAATAAAGTTATCAGAGCGAAAAATCCAGCCAGCTATCGCCCAGTTAGCTTAACAGGTAAAGCCTTGGCCTTGGAAGCCAAGTATTTGAGTTTGATTCCGGGCCTGGGCATTTTTCCCCTCAGTTGGAAATATTCAATTCGCATGATAGTTATTTGTTTTGAATTTATGTGAACCCATACTGAATGTAGGTTCCCATTTTTGGTAAGATTGACATGAAATATTTTCTGCGTATCCAAATGTTTACTATATTAAAAATACCGTTATTTTGTAATAATTTTTCTATCTCATTTTTAAAATATCTGCAATGCATTCAGTTTAACTAATTCTATTGTAAATTCAATGTCGCTGAAACAATGAATGGCATTTTATTTCAAAGACTTTGGATATAAATCCAATATTGACGCATGATTGGGATTTCATTGTATTATTATTACACTAGGCTCAATAAAAACAAATATTGCATTGCTACAGATGGACATTTTCGGCTTTCAATCAAAATGATAATCAAAAAGGTCGTATTATCAACAGATTATACGATATTGCACTACATAACAGGATTTTGAGATCTCTATTGTCTTTACATATCTGCGTTAATATTAAGTATATTCGATGATGTGAAATGGCTCCTGTGATAGAATCTTTTTTTTCAGTTAAAAATCTTTCATGTGTAAATTTTCTAAATAGCATTTTTCATGCAGAGATTTGCATGAAACTAAAATGTTCTATCATTGACAGAATTTGTATTGTTAAAAGTGGATTAAAAAAAAAAAAATTGCACTAATAAAATTATACAAAATTTCGCATTCCTCCACTTTTCAAGGTGAGTCCCGTTAGGTACATTCGAATTAAATTTTCTAGTGGAAAAAAAAAAAAAGACTCCGCATAAACGCAGCGTAAAAGATTTAAGTAAAGATACAGATTTCCGTAACTTTATATCTGGGAAATTACAAATTTTTCTTTACAATGTGTGACTTTTTGGCATATGTAAGATTTCTAAATATGTATTTTTGTAACATTTTCTGTAAGCATATGAAAAAGTCACATTTACAGAAATTTCGCAATTTTTTTTTCATGAGAAAAAAGATGTGCCTTTTAGATGTGCCTTTTGGGATCATTTGATGGGCGGAGGTTTAATTTATGAAATTATATTATTGCCATGCACAAAAATGTACAATGGCCCCGTCCGTTATCAATTATTCTAAATTTTGCAATTCCCTATTATTAGAAAAAATTTTATTCTAAATATCATTTTTCCTCTGCTACACCAGCCTACGCTCAGTATATTCTGACTATCTTGCGCGAAGCGCTGCCGATGATGAACGGCCAAGAGCCCCATCAAACACATTTACTTGCGACTCGTATTTCTTAGACTCTGAATAGTAAATGGAAAGGTTTATTTTTGTCGTCCGATTATCTACACTAGGGATATAGGACCTGGGGGGAGTGCCCTTCGTGGGGGTCTTTCTAAGGGAACCTAACCCGTATTTACGCAAGGTTCGAAGAAAACCACGAAAACTCCGAACGGTTAGGCCGACGGCCGCGATTGGGTTCGAACCCAGCACCTGCCGTCTACCAATTGAGAGGTCAGAACCTCTCGGCCACTGGTGGGGCCAGTAAAGGGAAAGAAAGGAAGAAATTGAAAATGGAAAAATTTAAAAGAAAAAGTAGAAAAATTAAAAACACTTAAAATCGCGAAGGGTGGGTGGGCCGATAAAACTAGAAAACGTCCGTATCTACATACCAAAAATATTTTTAAGAACTTTCAAAAATCACAATATTTTTCAATATTTACAAAATTACTTATAAAAAAACTATTTTTTCTGCTACCACTAATTTTCAAATACATTTCTGTATATTTTTTTAATGTAATTATTTCTTAAATCAGTACTAAAAATAAAGTATCTAAAATGTACTTTTAAATGCAAATTATTTGAAAGCTGTATCGAAGTTTATTTTTGAGTTTTTAATTGATTTTTAGTAGTTTTTAATACTTTTTTGTCATCATGACAGCAGAAGTATTCCAGTTTTGGACATTAAATATACGAAAAAAGATTTGTACGAAAAACGGATAAAATCCGGACATCACAAGGTTTCAGCTATGCTTCGGATATCTCTATTTTTAACCGACAGAAATACCCATTTTCAAAATATTAAAAGAAATTCACACAAAATTTGGTTCAATTATATGCAGAACTTCTTAGAATTATGCATTATATAATAATGAAAATGGCGCAAAATTTGCTATTACACTTCACCCTTCTTGTGGAATATTTTCAAATTCAAGGAGGGCCCGCTGGACACAGGCAAAAACCAGCACAAAAAATTAATTCTGATCTATAGTTTATATACTTCTCGATGGTACAATGGCAACACACGTATAGGCAGGTATTTTTATAAAAAAGTTTTAGGGATCTCTGACTGCTAAACGTGAAAATCTTTCGAAAACAAGAAATAATTTAGTAAATAGTTTCGGTTCGTAAATATATTCCGTAAATAATTATAAATAATTTAGGTTATAATAATTTCTTCTATTCATGAATGAAGAAAGCGATATTATAATAAATATAAAACTACTATTTGTAATAAATATTAATTTTTAACAAACTGCAATGAATAATTGTATAGTATAAATTAAATTAATTACTTAATATAGATGAGAATTAAATTTAGAAATATTTTACTTTAAATAATTATATTATAATAAACAATCAAAAAGAAAATGAATAAAAATTGTAAAATTAAAGGAACAAAAATGTTAAAATTAAAAAAAATTCGAAACAGAAGAAAAATTGTCAGTATATATATATATAAAATTTTCTGACATAAAAACTTCTTTGTATTATTTTTTTTAACTTTATAAAATATTCATGCATTTTAAGTAAGCAAAGTCGTTTGTCTAGAAGAAGTGTTTCAGCTTAGGGACATTTTTAATTCAAAACATAGAACAGAACTTCAATTTTGAATCCAATTTTATATTTGAAAATATGCCAAGCATGTTATAATATTTTACAAGTTTTAAAATTTTGGCCATGATTCAGTGTTATGACAAAATTCGTTATATAGTTTTTAAAAAAAAATTTTTAACAAATTTTAAAGCATTTTTTTTTTAAAGTTACACTTTTTTTATTTAAAAAAAAAACTATTTAAATACATAAAGAAAAATCTAAAAAAATATAGGACTAATTTACATCTCTTCCTAGACACTTTCCATTTTCTTAACTTTTGAACATGATGTTTAAGAAAATAAAATTTATTTTCAAGAAAAAATGGGAAAAAATATTTCTTAAAATAACTTTTAATAACAAAATCTTAAAAAACATTTAAAAGTAAATATATATATATATATATATATATATATATATATTTGAAAAATATTGTTTATCTCTGAGATGTTATAAACTATTTTGAAAAAAAGTAAGAATAAACAAAATATTTATACTAAATGAACTAGAATGAGATTGAAATTCTGTACGCTTTTCTGTTCAGAGAATAAGAATGTACGAGAAACGAAAAACACTCGATGCTTAACGTCGACTCAACATCGGTTAGATATTGCGCAACGGGTGTTTTTTTGTTTGGTTTTAACTTCCTTAAAAGGTTTGTGTCAAACCAAAAGCGCTTGGAGCGTATTGTTATTTTAATATCGAATGATTTTAAAATTTTAAAACATTTGCGTTTTTATTATACCTATATAAGCATTTTTGTAGTTTTTTTCATGAATTTGAAGGTGAATCTAACACTCCCAACATAAATTGTTCGTAAAATCAATTTATTGAAAAAAAAAATCATGTTTTCATATTAATTTTCAAATTTTGTAGCAATAAATAACTTTTAAGTAACTTTTAAGTTAGTTTTTAATTAAAATTATTTTAGTGAGAGTTATCTCATAAGTGATGGACGCATCGAAATGAAACGTAGCTACACGCACAGAATTTTTTGGTCCAAAGGAAAAAAACTCCACTTTCTAATAGTTGATCTTGGAAGACAAAAGGCAGGTCAGGGGAATCCTTAAAAAATTATATATTTTTATAAAGAAATAATATTATTAGTTTGCATTTTATCCCCTCGCTGGTGCTGACGTTTTAACTCAGCAGTATTCAATTTGCTACAAAATTATTTAATGTTTATGTATTTTTTAGAGGCTATATATATAAGATAATGGAACACAGTGAAATGATAATTCAACTTAACGGTTTCGCATTACGGGAATTTAGATGTATAAAAATGCCTTTTAAATAGACTTCAGTTATAGTATCAAGATTTTTTAAATAGGTAGAGGAATAAATAACAAAATAAGTTTAAAACGGAAAACTAAAGATTACAATAAAAACATATTAAGATTACGATTAAGAGTCGGTGTATAATTATTTACTTTTCCGAGGAGTTTAACACTGAATATCTTAAATATATATTTCTAGATATTTCTTTATGCTTATGTTTATTCAAATTTAAAGAACTCTACAGATGAGAATAGTTTATTATCTATTTTATGTGTAAAATTAAATACCTTCCAGATATAAGAGGTAAGAAAAATAAACATCTAACCGTAAAAAGTACAATGCTTGCACATTCTTGATGAAATTTTAATGCGCATGCTCAACGATTAAATTAATAAGAATAAACGCTCTTTATTAAACTATCCTGTACCGTTGTTATTTAATTATATAATATTTTAAAAACGATATTTTTTTTTCCAACTCCTTTACTCAATAACGTTGACAAAAACTTCTTTAAAGCAATTTAATAAAGTTTTCTTATTAGAAACGCTCACAATTCAGAAATTTAGAATTCTAATAATAAGAGTTTAAGAATTTGGCAATAGTTCAAATGTAAAATTCGATTGAAAAAATCATTTTAGTTCTTGAACTTGAGAAGAATTTTTACGAAAATCTTTCTTTAATGTGTAGAAGCACGTCTTCTTTGAAATGCATGCGTTTTGCATATGCACTCTAAAAAATAACGAAATAGATTCTGTGTGCCAACTAGAACACATCAAAGATTTTTTGTCTATTTTGTTTTGTACAAGATGTGCATTTAAATGATTTCGTAAGATACAAATTATCTTTTTGTAAAATAAAAATCTATTTTTTTAATTTGAAAGCAAGTATAATTAAAACAAAAAGAAATATATTGTGGTACTTATTTTTTGTTTTGCTATATAAAATGAAAAAAGCTTAATAGAAAAGCTTAAAAAATATAACAAAATATAACTAACTGACTAAATAAATAAATAAATAAATAAATAAATAAATAGTAGAACAATAATAATAATAAAGAGCTTTAAAAAAGTTTAATAAAAAAGAAATATACATTACAATATTTTTTCAAGTAATTTTTTAATGGACTTAAAAAAAGATGTTTTACAAGAAAGCATCTGCTGGTGGTTTTGTACGTGTGTGTGTTACACAACCATGCATACATTTTTAATAGTTTCTTTAATTTTGACAATAATTGAAGTAATAATAATATTTATTACTATAATCATTACTTTTCTTTGTAAAATGTAGTAGTTCTATAGCATGTTTGTCTATTTCATACAGATCTTCGTCATTTATTCATTTTTTGTATTGTATATTTCGTAAAAATATACCAAAAGTTGCGTGAATGCATAGTCATCTACAATGAACAGAAATTTGGAGAGCAACTTTCTGTAAACAGAATGGAGATAAAAATAGAAAGTTGCAAAAAAAAAAAAAAAAAAAAAAAAAAAAAAAAAAAAGGTGCGTATGATTATTTTTGATAAAATACTGAAATTGCATACAATAAGTAATTTAACACATAGGGATATTTTTATAAGAAAGCGTAAATAAAGAAAGAATCTTAAAAATTACGTGTGGCACTCGGGGACTGCCGCGGTAAAGCTATTGCATAGCATTTTTTTATCAACTTATGCAATTATAATTATTTATTTTTTTTTTATTTAGGTAGTTTTTTTGTCTTTGATATTAATTCAAGTTAAACATTTTGAGCGTGATGACCGATAAAATTTTTTTTTCTTGTATTGAACAAATGAGAAGTTAATATCGTTTAAAATATTTTTATTATCTTACAATACATGTAGGTTAATCAGGAATTTTTATCATTGAAACTATACGTTTATGGTAGCTGAAATAAAAAACATAAATTTAAGACTAGATATTCTCAATATATCTGAAAAATACCGCGTCAATGTCTGCTGAAGTCTACCGAAGGATACCGTGCCGAAGTCTGCCAAACTGAAGCGACGTTAGCCGGAGTGTTAGGGTTTTTTCTCGTTACGGAATTTCTAGATTCTTTCGCCGCGCTCAAAGCCCGCGATAAAAACAATGCAATACCTTAATAAATTACAAACAAAATTTGGCCGCGCTACGGAAATTAGATCGGGAGTTATAAGCATTTTAAACTTTCTGAACCTCACCGTGGGGGTCTCCTGTCACCAAAAATTAACACTGTCTCATAATAAATTACCAAACAAAATTTGGCCAAACTACGTAAATTAGATTGCGAGTTATAGGCATTTTAAATTTTTCGACCCTCACCATAGGAGATCTCCTGTCACCAAAAATTACCACTCGCTCATAACAAATTACTAAACAAAATTTAGCCGCGCTACGAAAATTGATCGCGAGTTATAAACATTTTAAACTTTTCGACCCTCACCGTGAGGGAGGTCTCCTGTCACCAAAAGTAACAATGTCTCATAATAGATTACCAAACAAAATTTGGCCGCACTACGAAAATTAGATCGCGAGTTATAAGCATTTTAAATTTTTCGACCCTCACCATGGGGGATCTCCTGTCACCAAAAGTAACACTGTCTCATAGTAAATTACCAAACAAAATTTGGCCGCGCTACGAAAATTAGATCGCGAGTTATAAGCATTTTAAAATTTTCGACCCTCCCCATGGGGGATCTCCTGTCACTAAAAATTAACTCTGTCTCATAATAAATTACCAAACAAAATTTGGCCTCGCTACGAAAATTGATCGCGAGTTATAAGCATTTTAAATTACCAAACAAAATTTGGCCGCGATACGAAAAGTAGATCGCGAGTCATAAGCATTTTAAATTTTCGACCCTCACCGTGGGGGGTCTCCTATCACCAAAAACTAACACTGTCTCACAATAAATCATAAAAAAAATTTGGCCGCGCTACGAAAATTAGATCGTGAGTTATAAGCATTTTAACTTTTTCGACCCTCAACGTCGGGGGGTCACTTGTCATCAAAAGTAACACTGTCTCATAATAAATTACCAAACAAAATTTGGCCGCGCTACGAAAATTAGATCGCGAGTTATAAGCACTTTAAATTTTTTGACCCTCACCATGGCGGATCTCCTGTCACCAAAAATTAACACTCTCTCATGATAAATTACGAAACAAAATTTAGCCGCGCTACGAAAATTAGATTTCGAGTTATAAGCATTTTAAAATTTTCGATCCTCACCATGGGGGGGGTGTCTCCTTTCACCAAAAATTAACACTGTCTCATAATAAATTACCAAACAAAATTTGGCCGCGATACGAAAATTAGACCGCGAGTTATAAGCATTTTAACTTTTTCGACCCTCACCGTGTTGGGTCATCTGTCACCAAAAATTAACACTGTCTCATAATAAATTACCAAACAAAATTTGGCCGCTCTACGAAACGTAGATTGCGAGTTATAAGCATTTTAACTTTTTCGACCCTCACCGTGTTGGGTCATCTGTCACCAAAAATTAACACTGTCTCATAATAAATTACCAAACAAAATTTGGCCGCTCTACGAAACGTAGATTGCGAGTTATAAGCATTTTAACTTTTTCGACCCTCACCGTGGGGGTCTCCTGTCAGCAAAAGTAACACTGTCTCATAATAAATTACCAAACAAAATTTGCCGCGCTACGAAAATTGATTGCTAGTTATAAACATTTTAAATTTTTCGACCCTCACCGTGGGGGGTCTCTTGTCACCAAAAATTAACACTCTCTCATAATAAATTACCAAACAAAATTTGGCCGCGCTACGAAAATTAGATCGCGAGTTATAAGCATTTTAAATTTTTCGACCCTCACCGTGGGGGGGGGGGGCTCCTGTCACCAAAAATTAACACTGTCTCATAATAAATCATCAAACAAATTTTGGCCGCGCTACGAAAATTAGATCGTGAGTTATAAGCATTTTAACTTTTCCGACCCTCAACGTCGGGGGGTCACTTGTCATCAAAAGTAACACTGTCTCATAATAAATTATCAAACAAAATTTGGCCGAACTACGTAAATTAGATCGCGAGTTATAGGCATTTTAAATTTTTCGACCCTCACTATACGAGATCTCCTGTCACCAAAAATTAACACTCTCTCATAATAAATTACCAAACAAAATTTGGCCGCGCTACGAAAATTAGATCGCGAGTTATAAGCATTTTAAAATTTTCGACCCTCACCATGGGGGTCTCCTTTCACCAAAAATTAACACTGTCTCATAATAAATTACCAAACAAAATTTGGCCGCGATACGAAAATTACACCGCGAGTTATAAGCATTTAACTTTTTCACCCTCACCGTGGGAGGTCTCCTGCCAAAAATTAACACTGTCTCATAATAAATTACCAAACAAAATTTGGCCGCTCTACGAAATGTAGATTGCGAATTATAAGCATTTTAACTTTTTCGACCCTCACCGTGGGGGTCTCCTGTCACCAAAAATTAACACTCTCTCATAATAAATTATCAAACAAAATTTGGCCACGCTACGAAAATCAAATCGCGAGCTATAAGCATTTTAAATTTTTCTATCCTCACCATTGGGCGGGTCTCCACTCACCAAAAGCTACATTATCCTACCTCGTTTTATCTTAAGACGATTCTTTTCTATACACATTCTATCAGGAATTTTTATTATTGAAACTATAGATTTATAGTAACTGAAATAAGATATATAAGTTTGAGACTTGATATCCTCTAAATATCTGAAAAATAACGCGTCAATGTCTGCCGAAGTTTACCGAATTATACCATGCCGAAGTCTACCGAAGTGAAACGACGTTAGCCGAGTGTTAGGTTTTTTCGTTACGGATGTGTTAGGATTTTACTCGTTACGGAATTTTTGGATTCGGTCGCCGCGCTCAAAGCCCGTGATAAAAGCTATGCAATAGCTTAAAAAAATCATTTTGTTTAGCAACAATTGAAAAAGAATTAAGCAGACAAGAAAATTTTACGAGATTCTATAAAAAAACTAGTCTTCGGGAGCCACCGTAATACTTACCAATAATTTATATGCATATTACAAATTTAATTTTTTTTTCGCCAAAATTAATCTTATTCTATATTAATTTCCTATTAACAATATTCCGTACTTATTTCAACTTATTAAATTAAAATCTTGTTGCTAGATCCAATCTATTAATTTTTATAGAATTGATATAAATTCTGAATTCGCCTTAAAAAACATTTATTCCAATATCCGTAAATTAAAAAATCCCTGTTTTTATCAAACTTTTTTTTTTTAAGAGAGTTTTAATAAATTGCATGGAGGAGTATGATGGGCAAGTAAAAATAACCTGTGACTAAAAGCAAACTCAATGTACGGAAATCTAAAATTTATATTATTTGTTATCTAAGTATGAATTATTATTTAAATGCTTTTGCTTTAGATAAAAAAAACTCTCACATTATATGAGGATATTTTCGATTTGAAATCTTGCGGTACTGTATGGTACGGAGAGACCTTTATGGCTGCTTTTCATAAATAAGGTTGAGTCTATGTGTTTGTTCATTTCAGTCACTTTCTACGTCTTTAGGTATAAATATTAAATTTTATTTTTTGAGATCATCTTTTAAATCAGTTAATATCGGGTAATTCAAAATATATATTATGTCGAATTTTCCTAAGCTGCTGCTGATAGAAATAAACTTTTAATTAGAAAAAGTATTGAAATAATTTACAAATTTTAAGTATTACATTAATTTCCCTATACATATTAAAATACTAAAATTAGTTGTTATATTCTGACAAATACAAACAGTGTTGTATACTAAACAGTAGTTGTAAAGGATTTTGGTGCTATCCGTGATCGCCTATCGGCGACAGCGTTGTCACCCAAGAGACTAGGACTGTTCGGGTTGTAGGTAGGGGTCGTCGGCGAAGATTGGCAGCGGTTAAATAAACTACTAAACAAAAAATACCCTTCATTCTTTTATGACCAAAAATAACAAATTTATTATGCTTTAAAATTCACGAGATTTCGAAATTTTTATCCGGATGCTAAAAGGAATAGGGGAAAGTAGACGAATTTTTAGTAGTAAAGACTTACAAAATTTCTTAAATGTTAAAGCATAAAACCTCGTTTTCGCCACACAGTGAGCTTTGGCCACAGAAGAATGTAGTTTTTAATGTAGTCAGAGCACGCAGAAATTGTTTTCTAGGTATAACGTATACGATAACAGTGACCGTATAAAATTTAATGAATGACTTTGTGTTCATTCTTTTTGTTAGTTTATATAAGAATGTATAATTTAATTTAAATTATTAATAAAAACAATTTTGTAGAGGGAAAATCCAGTCTCTTCTGAATAAAAATGTTTATTTTACTATAAAACAAAATTTTGAAAACAAAAAATGTGACTTGCATTTGTGTTAGTGAATTAGCTTTTCGGTATCGTTTAGTACTAGAAGTTTTTGACTAAAATATTAACTTTTTCTAATGTTAAACAAATAAATGTTTTACGATATCGAAGGATAGGCAAGGAAATATATACTTTAAAGTAAAATAAAATTTGAGAAAAAAATATTACTTAAATTTTGCCGATTTAATATTGTCTAGAAATTCTTTTGAATTTATCAATGATTTCTTTTCCCTATTATATTCATATTAAAACTAAAATTGATTTGTATGTTTAAGTTGTTTTGAATTATTGATTGTATTTAATATACAAATTTTTAATTGAAGCTTTTCAGTAAATTTTTGAAATCATTCATAAACAATGAACATGCAGTATCTGTCCTCAAATATGTAGTCTTCAATTTGCATGCATCTAACAATAATAATAAACGTGCATATTTCCATATCTATGTTAGTTTAAAGCCACATTGAAACTATATAATTATTCTACCTTAGAATTTGCATACCATATATTATATATATTATATACCTTAATAGTTTATTTTATTATAATACGCTGAATTATTACCATCTTTCATTGCATAACACACTTGTTCAAATGATTCAAGTTATGTATATATTAAATCATTGTTCTCTAGATGTATCCTTTAAAACTGTTTATTTTAACACCTTTTCAACTAATAACTGCACAGATGTATATTTGAAGCAAGTTAATTTAGGCTGGCTTTAGAAATTCCACCGTTGAAGGGATTCACATTGAAAAAGAACCGAGAAAGAGTTAGATTAAATAGTGTCATATATGGGCGCCACAGGGAAATCCAAGATAATTTTCCCAAACGAATACACATATTTGATTCAGTAGTGATTGTGTGTCCCTAATACAATTTTTTAACATTATATTCAAAATATAGCGTAGTCATTTATTTGTAATAGACCGTTATAGATAAATTGTGAATGAAAAATGTGCGTCAGACAATTATTTATAAAATAAATGATGTTAGTTAATGACTTTGTAAATATGACCTTTAGATGTCTTTCATATCTTTTTTTGCTGTTGTTTTGGTTTGAATATTACTATAAAATAATAAGTTTTTTTCTTTTCCTTGTTTTTAATACTTACAAATTCAAAATCTTAAATAATCATTTATCGCTTACTTTTTTTTAAATAATTATTTTTGAACTAGTTCAAAAGAACATTGTTCTCTAGATGTATCCTTTGAAACTGTTTATATTAGCACCTTTTCAACTAATAACTGCGCAGATGTATATTTGAAGCAAGTTAATTTAGGCTGGCTTTAGAAATTCCACCGTTGAAGGGATTCACATTGAAAAAGAACCGAGAAAGAGTTAGATTAAATAGTGTCATATATGGGCGCCACAGGGAAATCCAAGATAATTATCTTAAACGAATACACATATTTGATTCAGTAGTGATTGTGTGTCCCTAATACAATTTTTCGACATTATATTCAAAATATAGCGTGGTAATTTATTTGTAATAGACCGTTATAAATTAATTGTGAATGAAAAATGTGCGTCAGACAATTATTTATAAAATAAATGATGTTAGTTAATGACTTTGTAAATATGACCTTTAGATGTCTTTCATATCTTTTTTTTTGCTGTTGTTTTGGTTTGAATATTACTATAAAATAATAAGTGTTTTTTCTTTTCCTTGTCTTTAATACTTACAAATTCAAAATCTTAAATAATAATTTATCGCTTACTTTTTTTTAAATAATTATTTTTGAACAATCTTTCGAAAAAAAATCTGTTTCATATTCTTCGGTTCAATTTCTAAAATTTTTTGTCATACATTAATTTTTTGGTAGCATATCTGATTCTTACTGCTGAAGATTTTTTTTTGGTTTGGTTTGGCTTTCGGATTTTGTATTTTTTAAAGATGTCATTTGCAACCTGTTTCAGGTACTTTTATTGATTTATTTTAATTTCAGGGAATTTGCAAAGTTAGAACAATACGTAAAAAAAAGATAATAAAAAAATTTAAAAAAAAATCATAAATTACTTTTATCTAGAGCAGTTCAGAAGCTGATATTAAGTAATTCAATCTCATGTTCAGTAATATTTAAGAAGCCTTTTGTGCATCCCTGTATAATATGACAGAATTCATATATTAAACTCTATACTATGCTAAAATGTTGTTATAAATCAAAATATAAGCAAAGATGAAAACGCCCTTCTACACTGTTAAAAAGTAAAATTACAGACAATCTACAGATAATCCATTATATATGTCTTATGTAAAATGACAGAAATAAGAAAAACAGAGATTCTGTTTAATAACAGAGACGTTATTTGATAAATTTACAACAGACTCCTTAAATTAACATTGTTCAAAGTTATACAAGTCATCACCTGAGAATAATAATGTTCTATCTGTGTTGTTGAAAAAAATGACTTATCGATATAGAAATGTTTTATTTGTATCTATGAAGGCATTTCTGGATTAAATAAATGCATAACATAATCGTTATAAGGTATGTAAATTATATATAACATCATTTTGATACTAAAATGCCTTCTTAGATACAAATAGAACCTTTCTATATCGGTAAGCCATTTTTTTCGAAAACATCTATAGACCCTTATTATTCTCAGATGACGAAGTCTCTGTAGATTTATCTTTAATGGTAATAATTTACTTTAGTTTTCAAAATCAGTTAATCACTCAGTTTTCAGTGAGCCTGAAAGAGTTCGAAATTTTCTAATAATTATGAACTGCTGTATCATTTATTTTTCACGTAATTTGTTTCTAGCAGTCCTTTATGTCTTGACCCGAGACCTCTTGACATTGAAAGTCTTGACTCTTACTGTCTGAGAAGGAAGGTACTTACACTGGGCATACTCAGAATGTTTTGAAAAAATATATACTAATTGAACTACATATCTGTATAAAAATGGATCACTGAAGTTTAGTGGCGGAATTACAGTATAAAATCTGTAAAAAAATTGAAATACTTTCGAATACTTGGCGCGAAACGACAAAAGCCTAGGGGGTTTTGGCGAGCAGAACTATTCATCGCCAAAAGCAAACGATTTTAATGCAAATGAAAATTGCCTGATGATTATTTTTTAGAATGCGTGTAAATAATATTTAAATATTATTTAAACAATGAAAGAGTTTAACACATATACTAATTTATATTGCATACTTATATTGCTTGTTGCTGCAGTTATTTAATTTTATCGCTGTAAAAATAATTTCATACATAAAAAAAAACTTCATATATTTCAGCCTATTCCAGAATAATGTCCAGATGAAGAATTATGCAGTAATACATTTCAATATCAGCGATGTTTTTGTTTTTATAGCAAAAAAGTTGAATTAATATCGCTAAATTGAACTGAATTCTGAGATGACACAATTTTAGTTAATTTAAGTTTTGTTTAAATTCAGAAATTTCCATAATTAACATTCATTATATATATGTGTGTGTGTGTATGACAAAACTATTTTTAAAACAAACTTAAATTGGCAAAATTAAAAGTTATTTTAAGTTCAACATGAAATAATTTGATCTTAAAAAGTATTTTACATAAAGCATTTTTATAAATTCTATTTCTTCGCCAGCCTATGATAACTTAAACAAAATGCTCATTATTTTTGTACACGCATTCTGCTGGGGTTCCGACTATTTTTTTTTTCTAAACATGTATATTCACATGACAAGAACATTCTGTATTTTTTTTCAAATTTTTCTGAGTATGCCCATATGGAGGCCTTCCTTGTGAGTTGTAGGAGATGTCGTTATTTGATCTAAAATATGTCTTTTATTACTCAATGTGAAAAAATCCATCAAAATTCTTTCTAAGCTATTCTAACTTTAAAAAATGCTAAATATTCATTTTTAAATATTTCTTATAAAATTGTATATTTGTTGTAATTTTATAAGTATGTATTTTGCAATGTAAGTTTAAACAAAGATAGGAATATTTTTAAATAAAGACGAAATCCTAGGGAAAAGAAGATATAATGTATGAGAAATGTCGGTAAAATGATGATCTAAAAACTCGATCAAATACATTTAACCGGTAATTAGTGTAAATTTACAAAAAGTCTCATTTTTAGGTAGATTTCTTCTAAGATGCTACCTACTGCGAAGGAGTTCTGACATCACAATCGACGTAATAGCGATTTTATAAACTCGAATCGAATAGGGTCCATTTCCTTATGAATTCTTACAAATGCTAAACTACGCTGTCAAAAATTTTGCTTTAATTTGAACCAAATTTAGGTGCTCAGAACTGAAACAATAAGATTGTGAAACCTCGTACCAACATTTGGAGCTTCCCATTTCAACCTCATTCGAAATATTGGAACTATACTTCAACAGTAGCTCCAAATAATGGTCAAGATTTCAGGACCTTATAGTGGCAACTATTTAGCACGAAAACTTGGGTTTAAACAAAAACAAGGTTTTAACAGTGCATTTATATTCTTTTAAATATAAACGTAATTTTGTATAATCGCCAGTATGCAGTAAATATAATGTACAATATTCCTTTACCGTTACAATAAGCAAAATTGTGGTTTCATAGTATCGAACCAAAACAGGGAGTTGGTTCTATTAAATATATATATAATGAATTATTTTAAAAGTAGTGCGTTACATAAACAAATAAACCGCTTTCATTATTATATATATATTTATTTTTTAAAAGGGAAAAAGTTATAAAACCTGTCTTTATAAAATTATAAAAAGCTCAGGCCAAACAATCTTGTCATTTAAATATTTATATTGATTATAATTAAATGGAAATTACATTATTCTCAGAAATATTTTCATTTTTTTAATACCACGCAACTTTATATAAATAACAAAAGTACATATGCACGAAACATATGCAAGAAATAAGAAAAGAAGTTATAAAAAATCAGGAAACGGCAGTTCGGGAATTAAATAAAAATTCAAAGGCAACACACAAGGAGCTACAATCAGGTGATGAAGTATACTTAAAACTGCTGATAAAACCTAAGGCGTTACACCAAAAATTTTCAGGCCCACATTATATTGAGAGAATTTTCAGGAATGACAACTATCTCATTAAAAACAGAAACAGACCAGATCTAAAGCCTATTAGAATTCAGATTTCTAAATTATTTGCGCCCAATATGACAAGCAAAAATAAAACAAATAACCATTCATTAGAAAACACAAATACGTAAATAAATAAATAAATAAATAAAAATATATAATTCAAATAATTCATCAAAACTGATTCATTTGACTACTGAAACTGACGAAATTTTTTTAAAAAAGAATGCATTGAACATATCAGCATAAATTATAAACTTTTACAATTAAATACTAAGTACTTCTAAAAATGTTCAAATTTCATATAATAGACTCAAATTAAAAAAATAAATAAATAAATAAATAAAATTGGGTAAGACAATTAAGATATGTAAAAAAAAAAAAAAAATTCTCTAATACACAATTAAACGTTAAAAGATTTTTTTCTTATTGTCTCACAATATTGATAAATATAAAAAAAGAAAAAAAGATAAAATAAAACTGGATAATTCATGGTTGATTACTTTTACTTTGATATCCCTTGTAAAAACGGATTTTAAAACACTACGAATAATAATAAATAAATAAATAAATAAATAAAACAAAATAAAATAAAAAAACTATTACAATATATATATATATATATATTTATTTATATATATATATACATATATATATATATACATATATATATATATACATATTTATATTTATATTTCTACATATAAAAGGCTATATTATAATCTCATGAGAAATATACAGGGTGTCCCTAAACAAATGGTATATACGCTAGGGGGTGATAGAACACATCAAGACGTGTAATAGTATATAGGAAACCAAGGGTCCCAAACGTTTTCCAAAGGAGATAGCCGCCATTAAAGTTTGGGTCCAAAATTTCAAATACACATAAAAATCGGAAAAATTGGTCGATGATTTGCGGTTTTCACTAAAATTATTCTTTATATTGGTATTTTCTTGAAAATAAATTATAAAGATAAATTTCGAAAAATACCGATAGAGGGCGCTTTAGACTTTAAAGTGATGAAAAATTTTTTTGCCGTGATTTTTTACATCTGATTAAATGGTTTCGTAAACGCAGACTTAAACTTAAATTTTGAGCTCAAAATCTGAATAGTTGGAAGCGGTTAAGTAGCACAAACTTAACTGTGTTCAGAGGATTTAAATTTCAAATGATTAAAAAAAACGAAAAAATTGGTCGTTTGATTTGCGGTTTTCACTAAAACTATTCTTTATGTCGGTGTTTTATTGAAAATGAATTTTAAAGATAAATTTCAAAAAATGCAGATAGAAGGCGCTTTAAATTTTGGAGTAACGAACAGCTATTTTTTGTTGGTATTTTTTGCATCTCATTAAATGTTTTCGTAAACTTAGACTTAAACTTAAATTTTGAGCTTAAAATCTGAATAGTTGGGAGTGGTTGAGTAGCGGAAACTGAAATGTGTTCAGGAGTTGAAATTTAACCCCCCCCCCCCCTCGAACACAGTTCACTTTTGCGCTACTTAAACACTCGCAACGACTCAGAATTTGATCTCAAAATTTAAATCTAGGCATTTTAAAGTATTTAATGAGATTTTAAAAAATAACGGTTAAAAATAGTGTTACCCTACTCCAATGTCTAAGGCGGCCTTTATCGGCATTTTGTGAAATTTACCTTTAAAATTTACTTTCAAGAAAACAATGATTTAAAGAGTAGTTTTAGCAAAAACCGCAAACGAATCGACTATTTCTTCCGATTTTTTTAAATAGTTTTCCGTTTCGTTTGAAATTTAAATCCTCTGAACACAGTTCAGTTTGTGCTACTTAACCACTGCCAACTATTCAGATTTTGAGCTGAAAATTTAAATTTAAATCTAAGCCTACGAAACCATTTAATGAGATGCAAAAAATAACGGCAAAATATAGTATTAGGATGGATTATTTCGTTAATCCAAAGACTAAAGCGCCCTCTATCGGCATTTTTTGAAATTTATCTTTATAATTCATTTTTAATAAAATACCGACATAAAGACTAGTTTTAGTGAAAACCGCAAATCAATCGACCAACTTTTCCATTTTTTATAATCATTTGAAATTTAAACCCTCTGAACACAGTTAAGTTTGTGCTAATTAACCGCATCCATCTGTTCAGATTTTGAGCTCAAAATTTAAGTTTAAGTCTTAGCTTACGAAACCATTTAATGAGATGCAAAAAATCACGGCAAAAAATAGTTTTTCATTACTTCA
The DNA here is from genome assembly GCA_964019185.1 of Maratus speculifer. Taxonomy (NCBI): domain Eukaryota; kingdom Metazoa; phylum Arthropoda; class Arachnida; order Araneae; family Salticidae; genus Maratus; species Maratus speculifer. The sequence goes on from OZ025289.1 coordinate 238,187,869, forward strand.
AAATCTAAAGCGCCCTCTATCGGCATTTTTCGAAATTTATCTTTATAATTTACTTTCTAGAAAATACCAATATAAAGAATAATTTTAGTGAAAACCGCAAATCAATCGACTAATTTTTCAGCTTTTTATGTGTATTTGAAATTTTGGACCTCAAACTTTAATGGCGGCTATCTGCTTTGGAAAACGTTTAGGACTTTTGGTTTCCTATTTACTATTACTCGACTTGATGTGTTCTATCACCCCCTAGCGTATATACCATTTGTTTAGGGATACCCTGTATATTTTGTACTTCCTGGGATGCAAGTTTTTATTGCTGGTCGATAGCTTGCATTGTACCTATAATAATTTTTTAGATCGTACGTAAAAGGAGATTGTACGTAAATGAGATTGTACACAAAAAAACAAAGAGAAAGAAAGAAAGAAAAAAGAAATGAATTAGGATGAAGATTTTTTCCCCAAATATTGAAAATGGAAACAACAAAAAATACCCTTTATGATGCACGAAAAACATAAATAAGAAGCTTCGGAGGAAATTTTTCTCCCATTTCACATATTAGAAATATGTCAAAATTTTGTTATTTGGGGAAGTTTGTTCTTGTTCATAGACATAAGTGTGCACAGAATATAGAACATGAAAAATAAAATTCACACCCATTTATGGAATGTTATAATACAGGTGTATATATATATAAAATAATAATAAATTGATGGAATAATGTAGGTATTGTTATGGCGAATATGCTTATGTACATATTTTGGTATTATTTTTTCAATGGCACCACAATTGAACGATTATTTTTCTCATTTATAATGCATTGTGTATACTATTTTAGAATCTTGTATTACTTTGATAAATCTGTGTATATATTTTAGTTCATCTTGTATAGGATGTTTTTTTTCTTAAACAAAGCGGAGATAAGCATGTAGCAACGATAACATTGCGACACCGCTTAAATAAATATGTATATATAAAGAATGATTCAGCACAACTAAAATGAGAATATACATAAATATACGTATAAGAAAAAATTCGAGTAAAGTTTTAAATTTATTTTATTCATTAACGTTCATTCTATGTTAATTTCATTCATTCAAGTAGTAATAATACTTTTAGGTTTTAGAAAAAGATAAAAGCTATTTTTAGCATTAATTAAAGCTGTAAACTTTACGACTTTATAACGTTCGGGAAAATCATGAATGGATTTTAAGAGGAACACACACGTAGTGTTTGAACTTCTCACCATAAAAGCTTCAGACGGTAACAATAGCAATAGCTATAAAAAACGAGACTGACTCCAATTCTGACATAACAAGCAGCGGGCAACAATGACAGAATTTACAACCCAGCGCCCCAAAATTTACGACTATTTATGGGTAGTCAAACACACCACCCGTGGGAAGAAGGCTGGACACTCAGAAAAGGTTTTCCTACTGGATAAAAGGGGTGATCTTCCTACCGGACAGGGGAACCAATGAGGTGTGGAAAAGCAATTGCCCCCAATGAAAACGATTACAAGGAAACCAATAAGAGAAAAAGAAAAGGTATGGGGAGAAATAAAAAAAGAGCTCTCTCAGATAAAAATCTACAAGCTTCAGAAGGTATTTTCGTACCGACCATGTATGTCGTCCTGAGAAAAGAACTTCGAAAATAAAATCACCACTCTGATGCGGATGCTTAAGCGATTGCTGGACTTAAAAAAACATATAGAGTCGGTGATAAATGGGAACTAGAGCTCACCTGACGACATCATCTCAGCCAATAAGATGAAGCAGTGCTTGACGGAGAAAAGGATACGCTTTTTTATAGAAAGAATTTGTGAGTGCTAATGGACGTCTATAATTAAATATTGACAGTTCTGCTGGCATGCACGATGAATGCTCTGAATCTACAATGAACTTTTATTTACCCTGGATTCTAATGAACTTTGTGACTCTAATAGTGCTGCGTAAGAGGGCTGCAGATTGTTTGTTTATGGACACTCATGTGGAATAGCCGATGAATCTTGTGTCTTCAATGTGCCGTATGAGAATGCTGCAGATCGTTTATTTATGGATCTTATCTGTATCTATGGACCTTACCAATTGCTCAACAATGGTGAGAAATTTAAACTTACCTCTGTGGTGTCCCTTAATTTTAAATAATCCTTTGGCTCATTAAAAAAAAACTTTATTTTTAAAATTTAATTCTTATCTTAAAATTGAATAAGTAATTAAAAAAAAATTAATGAAAATTTTGGTTATGCTTTTTAGTTGTGCTGTGAGTAATTGCATAGATTTATAATAATGTATGATGTAAACAAAAGAAAAGAAATGTTACTATGAAGTTGATATTTTAGAATGGTATTTTCTTATTGGGCTTATAATTACAAAATTTATATTTTGAACAGTATTATCTCATTGTGTTTTAATTATAAAACTGATATTTTCGAACGGTATTATGTCATTGTGTTCTAATATTAAAATTGTTTTTTGAAATAAATATTGGTATTATATATATATCCTTGTGTTCTTTGACATTTTCTTTTCTTTGTTTCTCTTTAAGTAAATTACTAGATGCAGATTCTTGTGTATTAAAATTAAAATTTTTTTTGAAGACAGTAATTTTAATATTCTTATTATCTCCTTAAAATCCTAATTTGCAAATTTAAACGTTAAATAAGCAGATCCTGTGTTATTGAAAATTTATTTTATTTATATTATTCCAAGGTTTTAAATTATATTGATTGATAATATCTAGATCATTCTTTCAAAACGCGGAATGGGGTATTATCTATATGTTATTTTTTTTAACCTCTATCCTTCATGTACCCTGTATGTGGTGTCATTTTCCTCACCACGGGGGGGGGGGTCATGAAAATAAAAATTACAACCATCAGGACAATACAGATTAATTTTTTTTCTTCTCTGAATAATATGGTACGTCACATCAACCGTACGAATTGTGCATTCTATCCCAATATATTTTGGGCTGTTTAACATGTGACTAGTCGTGGTATGCAACATATTTTTTTATTATGTTCTTAGTACTTTGATACGTTTGAGTATTTTCACTCTAAGTTTTAAAATGTTAAAAAATAGACCAAAATTTAATTTTTTTCGTTATGTTACTAGTTTTTTAAATATTTAAATAAGTTTTAATATTTATATAAGATCAAAAGTTTTGAAATATTTATATAAGTTCAAAACATAAACTTACAGTCAAAAAATTGGTTTTACACTTCTAGAATGTACATAATAAAAATAACATATCGTGATGTATTCCAAATACATTTTTAGCAAAACAAAATTTTTAAATGGTATATATATGAAAAAATATAGATACATGTGTAATTATTCATACGTTTATAGTCTGTGAAAATATTTCAAACTATCTAAGACTTCCTGTTAGATACAGTAATTCTGTTAATCTATTCTGAAATGTGAATTTATCAATATTATCATTATAATAAAAAGCATGAGATTTTTTTAAAGAAAATTCAGCTTTGTGTTAAAACTGTTTTATATTTACATTTTAATCGTCTTTTGGAAATAAAAACACATTTAGAGTTAAATTAAAAACATATAAAGACACTGCTTTGTAAATCACATATAATAGTAATGAAAAATAACGAAATAGTAAAATAATAGTAATACTAAAATAGTTTATTGGTGTATTTTTTTTCAATAATCAGTACCTTCATTACTTTTTAAAAATATATATATATAGTTTACGCTACAAAAAAATTCCTAAAAAAATTCTTTTAGGGACAGCAAAAAACATTTTCAGTTGAAAGAAACTGAAATTTTAAAGTTCACCTTTCACTGAACATGAATATTTTAATGCATTTGCATAAATAACTTATGACTTAAACGTTTTCATATTTAAATGCAGACTTCAAATTTATTAATTTGAAGAAAAGAGTGAGTTGGGAGTTTTCAAAACTTATTTTACGAATTTCAAATGCAGATTATTAATTTTACTCATTAAGGAAATTTCAGAAACTTCTGATTGTCAGACTTCCTCCTACAATACGGCTTTATTGCTACAGACATAGAAAGTTTCAAAAGCGAAATAAATGGGATTATTTAATCTTCATCAAGGGGGTCTCTTAAATTTAATCTTAATTAAGGTGCTGCTTGAGAATGCTGAATGAAAGAGATTAATCATTGGTTTAGAATATTTTCTACGTGTTCGTCCTGTATTTATTGTGTGAGTGTGTGTGTAATTTTCATAGAACATTAAATGGAGTTAAAAAAAACTATAACTTATAGTTTTTGATATAGATTTATCACTGGAATATTTTAAATCCAATACATTACTGTCACAATGCTTAATTTTATCAAAATATTTGTTAGCATTATATAGAAAAATGCTTTATAGAATTTCTGTAAAAACAGATGGAAATATAGAGATCAAAAGATAGCTCTTAAGACCAATATACATTTAAATTAAAGAAAATAACTGAAAAAATTAATTTAATTTAGTTTTTTTTGTATATTTATTAAAACATAAAAAATCGCCTACATTTGACTCTTAAAGGTGAATACAAATATTATAGAGAAATACATATAATAAATTCAATATTCTGAACTGTAATGACAAGTTAGCCAAAGTCAGGAATCTAATCTGGGTTCATGGCGTACTATGCTGATATCTTGGTCTGCAATTTTTCATCAATAAACCAAGTTGTGGAAACTTGGTTTCCCCAACTTGGTTTCCTCAACTTGGTCTGATGATATTTTATCAGACTTGTAATACTCGGTATGTAATAAAAAATTGTCTGTAATATTTTTCACTATAAATTTGTGCTTCCTTTAATTTTTTTATTTTATTATTTCTTTTTAATTTTAATGACAGTACATTATGCATATGAAAAAAAATAAATAATTTTATTTTTTATCAAAGACCCTAATACTATTTCTATCAAACTTTAAATTTCTTTCAAATAGCACATTATTTTATATAGGGTGCTGAATTTGAAACAGTATGCTGGCAGAATAATCAATGATTGAGGTTACGCTCTCATTTGGTGACGTTATTAAATGATCATTACCTCACAATTAGTAGAAATTTTGCCATCCTTAACAGGAAGATAATCATTATTGAAAGGACATATAGAAAAATCATCTTACATTTTTTTTTTCTTGCACGAAAGATGTCAAAGCTCGAAGCACAGCCAATAGTTAAATTCGTTTCAATATAATTAAAGGGATTTTCGAATCTGCAATTATTTTTGCATGTCTTGTTTGAATAAAAATAATGACAGATTCTTACATTCATTTAGTTACATTTACCGAGATGTGATTAGTTTGACATTTTATTTTCATTTAGTTCATTCAATACGTGAAAAAAATATTAAGAAGCAAAGTTTCAGCAATTTTTAAAATAAACATTTTGAATTATTAATTGAGATTGAATATTAACAACCAAATTAAAGAATGCCAATTCTCTTTTACAGTTTTTTACTACATTAAAACTTTTTTGTTGTGAAATATTCTTCCATAAAAGTAACGAAAAACTACATGTTTCTTTGCTGATTAATTATCTATTCAATTTTTATTTCTTTTCTCTAAAAAAAATTTATTGATATTTTTTTAAAACAGTCTCTTAATCATTTAAAGTCTTACAAATTTCTTTCATAAAAAACAGCGAAATAATTATTGTTAAAATGAGAAAATAATTGTCTATTTTGATTTTCAAAGAAAATTTACAAATTTGAATAATGTTCCTTTTTTCATGTATAAGGTATTTTTAATCACTTTTTAAAAGAAAATTATAGTTTCCTATTTTTAATTCCCAAATACAGTGATATTTTCTTGAAAAAAGTATCAGCTTGTTACTAAAAAGTTTCATCTTCTTTTTGAGTTTTGAGTGTTTTCATTATTAAATTTTTATGTTCATAATTTTCTTATAAGTAGCCATCCTATCTATATATGTTGTAAAGCAAGGATATTGTCAGGTTGTATGTCTGTCTAAGTACGTTTTAACGCCAAGTTGAGTAAAGACAGGGTTACAACATTAGATATCGTTAAAAATGTCTGTAAAAGTACCAAAAAATGAAACGCTGTAAATTTAGCCGAGTTCTCGGTTAAATGTATTTGATTAAGTTTTTCATTTCATTATTTTCCAAACATTTTTCTTATCTTTTGTCTGATTCCTTGTAGGAATTTTTGTGTCTTTATTTAAAAATATTTTTATCTTTGTTAAAACATGTAATTCAAAATTGATGATATTAAAATTCTTTTTGCAATTTTACTAGATACATTTAAAAAAAAAGTCATTTTTTTTCGTCAAATACCTTTTCGTGTCAGTGGGAATTTTCATCGACAAAAACATGCATAATTTTTTTTCTCGCTGAATCACAAAGGACATACTTTGTACTCAAAACCAAAATCTTTTCTGACTCAGTCAGTAATGAGCTCTCCCCCGGCAAGAGGTATCGAGTTCAAACCGCAGAAAAAATTGTGTAAAAATAAACAATAAATAAATTCAAATTTACGCGAAAAATTCAGACTTTTTGAAGTCATTGAAGATTGAGTGAATCTTTAATTTTGAAATCTCAATTAAATTATTTTCAACAAAAATAAATTTACAGAGTTTTGTTTAATTTAAACGATGTTAATTTATACAGTCTACTATAAATTTACTGAATAATTTCTCTGTTATTTTAACAGAATCTAGGTTTTTATAATTTCTTTACATTTGCACAAAAATTGATGAAGAATTATAATGAATTGCCGTAGATGATGAATTGTCCGTACAATGATGTCATGTGAAAATACAACATAGATTAGTTGTAATTTCACAAGAAAAATTTTATTAGTATAAAAGTACACTCTTTATTATACATTGAATTAAATTTTAGAAAATTGGGTTAAATATACATTCTATTACAATTCACTTTTAAAGGATTGCTCTACGTTATTACTGCACTAGGTTTTTTTTTTTTTTTTTTTTTTTTTTTTTTTTTTTTTAGCATTTACATTTGTGTTTCTGAATAATGACATTATGTGTAAGTGAGATTATCGAAAAATGCAACCTTACATCTATATCTTTATTAAAATTATTATACATCAATATTTTAAAATAAAGGTCAAGAACAGTCAGAAGTCAGAAAAAAATCAAAACATGTCACTGTATCGATGTTTTCTGTAAATCACTTTACAATTACAATACATACCATTAGTTTAAAATCATTTTCATAACTCCCTAAATGCATCGAAAAATCCCGTAACAGTAATAATACATAGAGCATTTTTAAATTTGAAGACAAGAAAAGAAAACGTCACGGTCTTTCTCATCTCTTCTTTTTCATCTCTCAGAAGTGGAAGATTGAAAAAGGCGATAGATTGAGAGTTGTTTTAGAATATTTCACTCATTTTGACGACTGAGATTTTTTTCATCGGGCAATTATTGATTGATTCGATTTGTTAACTGCAAAACAGTTTTTAGTAGAATTACAAATGTACGTTTATGTAGTATTTCCATTATTCTTTTTATTAAATTATGCTAATATATTAATGAACTGCTAAAAAATCTGAAATTCCCGGTTATGTTTTTCCCGAATTTCACAGACAAAATCTCTTTTCACAAGAAAAGGTCATTTTCCGTTAAGAAACAGAAAACCCCACCATATTTCCTGAAAATAAGGAAACGGATGGAAAAAGAAAGAGAAAACGGAGACATTGACGGAGTTAATTGGGTTTCTCCGTTGCTGAATGGTCAAGTCACCACGCCGCAAATCGCCTGCGTGTGTAGATTGTGGTCTCAAATCCTACTGGCGTCATGAAATGATGAAAACATAAAAAAATCCCTTTTAAATTGCATATTTTCTGTTTATTTTTTTCTTATTTCTTATTAAAAATCTCATTTAACTAATTAGCAATAAATAAATAAATAAATAAATAATATGCGACAATTTAAAAAAATTGTCTATAACATTATTTTTGTAAAAAAATGGGTAATTTGTTTCCCATTCATTCATTTAACGAAAAAAAAAACATTGATTTTTAACAGTGATTTTTTAAAATTTAAACTAGTTAAAAAATTAAAATTGATTTAAAAAATAATAAGTATTGTGTATCTATAATAAAATAAAATAAACCGTTTACGAATATCCTAACGAATATATTTGAAAGGAAATATTCGAAAAGCATCAAAAATTTTCCCATTAACTTCTAAAAGACACACTTTTTCAAGCTGGTATCAGCAGCTTTGGCTCATTCAAGAAGGACTTATTTCACTGCCAAAAGATGTTAAGTTCAATCCTCAGGACGACTTGAAGTAAATTGTACGAAAACTTAAAAAATTAAATTTAATGTAATGTAGCATCTCGGAATGTTCGAATTCTTTGACGACTGATCGATTCATTAACTTTAAAATTTAAATTAAATCATTATCATAAAAAATCAAACATTATAACGGATTGTTACTGCTACTTAAAACGGATTTTTCCTTTCTTTTATTTCCCAAAACGGAAAAACCACTAACGGAATGTTAAATGTTTGACAACTTTGCTGATAGTAGTTATACCGTGAATTCACAGATATTTTTTTAACAGTGTATAATGTTAACAGAAGATATCTATATCTATATTTATATCTATATATATATATGTATGCATATTGTATATATGCTGTTAATTTCACTACTATACAGTCATCGAATAAAAAATTTTGCTTCCTTTTATCAGTCAAAAATTATTCAGAAACAGGCATGTGGAATATTTATTGCACTTGAGAAACGCCTTCATTTATATGTTTTGAATTAGATGAAACCAGCAACGGAAGTGTATAACTAATTTTTCATTTTTTACACGTATTATAATGTCTGTATAGCATTCAGTGCGAAGAAATGTAGCCATAACACATTAGATTGTTTAATAAGTCACAAAAAATCTTAAATACATCTTCTTTGTGGCACTTTCAAAAAAAAAAAAGTTAAACTGTGCTTATGTATTCGGTTTGTCTGTCCGTCAGTTCACGCTGTAACTCCCGTAAATATACTCGGATTTTCATGCAATTGATAAAAGGGGTTTTCATATTCAGGGTCACTCACGAAGGAATGGTGGATGTTGCATATGAAAGGGAAAATCATTTGGAGAGTATTTTAATGACATTACACTATTTAAAATGTATTGAAACATATTGAAATGTATTGAAATGTATATAGATAATTGAATTTGATAATGAACAAGTTAAAATAGAGCATTCATAGCATATTTGTCAATTTACAGAAACATACAAAAGAAATGGGTTACAGCACTGTCTTTGCGTAATAATTGCTGGAGTTTTAAAAATCGGTATGTGCTTTTAAAGTTAACTAATTTTTATTTAGATATATGTATAAATTCTGTACCTCATATTCAGGGCTACACATAATATTTGCACGCCATTCATTCTCCTTGTTAGAAAAAATTGCTAAAGAGGAATTTTCTGAAATATATATATCTCTTAAATGAAATCAGTTTTGGAATACGTGTTGTTAATAGATACAAATTTCTATATCATATACAGGGCTGCCAATAAATCGAAAACAAATTCGATTGTAGATGGGTACAGCTGAAATTTGGTTTTGAAATTCGTTATAAGTTTCCATATGGTAAAATGAGACGTAATATTTTTACTTTTTATTCGGAATGTGTTAGTAAGTGCTTCATAATCTATGTCTGACGCATGATTTTTTTTTCTTGTTTTATATTTTTTCTTTAATAACGGACGTTATCACGTTAATCTATTTATAAATACACAATTTCCGCAAATAAACAATTTCCTCTAATAATAATTGGGAGTTAACAAATGGACAATGAATGAATTTAATGCTCCAGTGATTTCAAATTGAGAAAATAACTATTCAAAAGAACCAATTCTAATCGTGGATTACGCTTCATGTAACCGCAAGTAAATCGAAAGATATTATCACCTTATAAACCTGAAATTTCCATCCTTTTATTGATTGCGTATCTTATTATTATTTTTCACACTTTTGTTTTTAAAAAATGCAAATAATCTAGTATAGTCCTACTTTTGACAGCGACTGTATTTAATAATATTTTTAAAAGATATGAATTAAAATCTGTACTTTTCACGTTAATTTTTCAAAGTCGGTTGACGGCTGATTATGTATGTTTGTATGTATGTGGATTATTGAACGAATGACATCTAGGAATAATGCGGGTTTTGCACTCACTAAGTTTTATTTCTAAATTAAATTACGATGGTAATGAAGTCGATAAATGAAGATAATGAATGGAGATTGAAATAAAATGTAAATATATATCGATTTAATTTTTAACATGTGTGTTCATTATATATTAATTATGGTCATGTGTGTAATTGTTACTTTGTGCAACGTTATATAAGTTCATTTTCATGTTTTTATGTGTATTTAACATAAATTGTTAATGGGAATCTGTATAATTCTTTATTCATATTTGTATTTCGACCTAAAAATGTATTCATCATAATTTGTTTACATTGGCAATAGGATATTTTTTTATTTTTAGAAGGTTACTATAGATTAATAAATTAATTTTAAGATATTTTTCGTTACATGGTAGTAGGTACTAAATCGACAAATAATATTTAGGATCGAAATCGTTTATGATTATCAAAAAGAACAGAGTTATTTATGAACAAAATCATGCTCGCAAAATTGCCATCAAAGCAAGAAATGAAAATTTTCAAACTTTAAATAGCAGACATAACTGTATGCAACAAGATAAGCATTCTAATATTTTACAATGCGCTTTATCAATTAATAATTTAATACTAAATGCATTATCATTATATTTTCGAAATATCTTTTAGAATTTCAGAAAAGTATTTTGAATAAAGTTTTTTCCTCTTTCCAGGGTTCGTACATTTCAGGGATTTCCCAGGAGTAAAAACAGTATTATTTTATAGAAAACCAAAAAACTAGGTTAAATGCGTAAAATTTCTTTTATTTTTTATCAAGAATTTCTTGTAAGAAAATATTCATACATATAATTTCCTGGTTAGAAAATTCCAGGAGACGTGCGAATCATATCTTTCCATACGTTACAAATAGAACGGAGAAAAAAAATACATTTTTACCAAATTCGCTAGTTTGAACTCAGGTAAAATACCCAAAAACGGGAGAGGCAGCCGGTCAAACAAATTTGTCTGGTAATAAAATCGAAAAAGAATTATAAATTAAAGATTTTTTCGATTTATTCTTTTACAGATACAGTAAAAGTTTGATTTCTAGTGAATGTCATGATTTTAGATTAATAGTAAGCTCCTTGCAGTGTTTTATAAAAGTGGGTTTTTATAAAAAAAATTTGTTTCCTCTGACATTCTAGCTAAAAAGCTATAGTTTAATGTTATTTTCTTTGTATTTGGTTATAAATGCTAAAACAAGTTTCGTTTAAAACTGTATAAAAAAAGTAACAGCACATTTGAATGTAATTTTTGAGTGCATTAATCATTCTTTAATGTAATAATAATGCTCTGAATCAATAGGAACTAATGCTTAATATCCTGTGAAACGTAATGCACACCAATCAATGTTCTCCCTATACCATTATGAAATGGAATACTTTTGTGTGACCTTATAAATTAATAAAAAGTGTTCTTTGCACCACATATTGTGTATAATTTATATTACAATATATAGTTCATAGATGCATAGGCATTTTATTATGTTCGACTGAGTCTAACACCATTAAAATGCATTTGAAACTTTTCCTCCCATTGATCATAATGTAACGAAATAATTTTGATTGTCTCTATAATTGATATATGCATCCGATTTTCATAAAATTTGAAATTACTCGACAAAATTATGTAATAATTATATATTTTAAGTTTCAAACGATTCAGGTGGGTAGTTTTTGCGTTGTTATATGCTGACAGACGGGCAGACGGACGACAACTATAGGTGCTATGTTTTTACACAATTACAAACGCACCTAAAAACGGCCATGTCTGATAGACGATCAAATAAATTTGCCACGTGTTGAATTGCCATAAGAATTTTGAAATATTTTTTTCCTTTATATGTCCTATACACAGTAGAAAATAAATATACATATACGCGATTTTCTCGGCATTTCCTATTGAAATTTCTCAAGCACACATGCTCTAAAATAGAATTCATGTAAGTAAAATAAAAATCAAATTTTGTTTGACATGTGCACCATCCACCCAATAGCAACACGATATTACCCAAAATTTAATAAATTTGCAGTAATCTAAAAGATAGTAACTTGTAAATTTTACAAAAACTATGTTGAGAGTTGGTAAATTTCTACATATATTTTTTCTCTATCTGATCTCTCTTCGTGCAAAATTTTACAATTTCAGGTAAATGGTATGAACAATGCAGGTTTTGAGTGTGTTGTATGTAAAATTCATTATTTTACTATTCTAATTTCTTACTCTATTGAATGGAAAATTTCATAAAATAATTAGAACCTGCGATTTTTTATTTCTTATTAATTACTACTTGATTCCTCCAGTCGATCCTTAAAATTAAATAGGTCTTTCCTGATAGGCGGAAAATAATGAGATTTTTAAGTGTTTCGTCCTTTCATTTTAAGTTATGGAACGATAAAAGCGAAAAAAAATCATTAAATAAAATTTTATTGAAGCGGACACCAATTATGTCAGTAACGTCAGACCGAATAATGCAGGAAGTAATTACATTGATAGACGTCACAGATAATATGAGAAACAGAAATATCATAATAATTGAGACTATTTTCATGCGTGCAAGACAATGAAAGGAAAATATGTGAAAGAAAAAGAAAATAAAAGTGCGAAAAAGATACTGAATAATATTAAAATACAAAAAACATTTGGTCATCATTACAAAAATTTGGTTGTCTTACATAACTATATTTATATTTTATTAACATAATCATCCAATAAGTTCTCCAAATGATTTTGGTTAAAATAGATTATATATGAATATATGTATAACCGTAGAGGTAATGTATTTCAAGATAGTGACAAAAATAATAATGCATCTCTTACCTTACAATGCTTATATCCAATATGAAGAAATCAGACATGGACAAAATGTTTTTCGTCTTTGAAGCAAAAATATGTTAGATTTAACAAAGTCTAGGTTATAGTTACTGCGATAATGCTAGATTGCCAGGACAATAAATGATTTGAGAAGAACGTGCAACATCTAAATTTTGTTCACTTAACTCGTTTTAATTCGAAACTTGCAAATGGCACAAATAATTTTTTATAAAATTTTGTTTTACAAAGAATGTTAAAACTAGGGAATTCTAAGAAGAATTTCTAAGAAAGTTCTAAGTAAATTTCTGGAATAAGTCATTTCTGATTTTACTAACAGAATTCGCCCATACCAGAAACAGTTAAATTACAAACGCGTCTATAAAAAAAAGATAACAAGATTTTACATTAATGAGTCTAGTTTTAAAAACACATAGGTGGCTTGCTATTATTTGATAAAAGAATCCGTAAGTCCTGCTTAATAATAAGTTTTGCAACTAATGCCATCATAGCATGCATAGTCACAGTGACGTCACAATGACGTCACTGTGAGACCGTTTGGTCACATCACGTCTGTGACCAAAATGCCACCACTCAGTGACGTCACATTGTGACTGAAATGTGACTTTCTTAAACATTTTGAGAAAATTACAAATATTCTTCAAAACATGTTATTTACTTTAAAAACATGTTTCTGGTAATTTAAATATCGTCGCTTTTGTCACAGTTTCGTCACAATGTTAATGTCAAAATAGTTACAAATGACACATTTTTCACAAATTTTTCACACTGTGACTTCACAAAGTGGTCACAATGTGACGTCACAAACGAGTTCTAAAACTGCCATAACGATTTCACATTTTAGTCACTGTGACTTCACATCGACGTCATGTGACGTCAAATCGACAATCGATGGTCACAAAGTCACAATGTGACTTCACAGCGACATTGCAGTGATGTCACCATGCTTTACGGGTACATTTCGAACTTGGTGCGAAACATTGCTGCCACAGCTGGTGAGCAAGCAATAATAATAACACTAGGCATTCATGGAGATTGCACACGTGCATACTTAATAAAGAAACCAGTGAGGGATTACCGCCTGCATCATACTTGTTTCAGCTCTGTATATTCTTGTTAGTTTGGCAATGCTCATTTCTAGTCTTTTATACTCTATTTATTTCTATTTTTTTCAAACGCTTCGTATTTTATAAATGCTCCTGACTTCTTTAAATTCTTCATACAGTGCTCAGCAAAAGTTTAGACAATGATAGATTATGCTTCTATGTTCAGAAGTATGTAACGCATTTTTATAAATCATCTGTCATAGTTTACTGGTGACTTTTTCCTTATTCACAAATTATCAATTATAAATTTCCCCATTTACATAATACTTAATGACAAAAGAAATGAAATTAACATTGTGACAAAAGTATAGACAATCTGCATATTTAAAGAAAAATAACTACAAATTAAACTCAAGTTGCACCGACATTGTTCGCAATTAGTGCAAGAATGTGACTTTCCATCGAAAAAACTAAATTCTGCGTCACTTACGGGTCTATTTTTTTACCAAAAAGGTTAAAAAGCAGCTCGAAGCCCATTAACAGAAAAGTATAGCAAAAATTTGCATAAACATTAGGCGATATGGTGTCACAAAGGTTTTCGATTGGGTACAGATCAGGGCTACACCCCGGCCAGTTGAGATCAGTAGTATTTTCTGAGTTAAACGAAGTTTTTTTAGTATGCAACATAAATCGATGCAATATCTTGCTAATATCCATACTTTGGACCAGCTAGAAGTTCTCCAAATGACTAAAAATTGTTCACAAATGTATGTATATAGTCTTGTGTTGCTTGGCAACCATTGAATATCTCGAAATACTCGAGCAAAGTGAAGACCAAATCAGCCCCTTGTTGCCGACTTAAGAAAGTCACAGGCTTTTTACGCAAGTCTTGCCAATAGTATGCCCACTCGTTTGAGACATTCAAATTCCACATTTTTTCGTTATTGAATATCATAGTGTGACATTTGATTCCATATGACGTATGTTTACAAGTCCATTGCATTCTCGCCGATTTATAGTGAGATTTGAAAACTGGTCATTTTATCATTTTCATGTAAATTGATTTACCTCATTATTTAATTCATCTACGAATCATATCCGTGAACACAGAAAGTTCTGTCTAACTTTTAATGTGACTAGCAATCATCATTTGTGTAATTGCCAGTTTATGGATCCTTTTGTCATCTGATTTTCTGGTCACACAAGGTCTTCCAGATATATGTTTTGTTTTGAAGGAGTCACCCAAAGATTATACTTCAAAGGCAGACCTAATTGGACGACTCAATGCAGCTGAAATGTCTGCAACAGTCTTCCCTTGCCGTTTCAGCATCCCCACTTCAATTACTTCATCTAACTGAAAATTTCTAGCTCGCGGCATATTAAGTAACTGATGCTATATCGAGATGTACTTAAATACTTCAGACATGTGACATACGCATAACTTAGAAATACGCATTTCACCGTCAAAAGTTGGCAAAAAATCAAAAAAGTGTCTAAACTTTTGCAATATGCAAATTTAACTTTTTTCAATTAAATAAAATAATATCTTATATTATAACCATTATTTCTACCCTAAAATGTTTAAAATATATTCAAAAATAAGTATAGTCATTTGTAAAACTCCAGAGTTTGTATTTTTTATTTAAAGGTTAAATTACAGCAGTGTCTAAACTTTTTCTGAGCTTTGTATTCAGCCGCTGTATTTTGTAGTGGAATTTTTCGACATATTATCGCAGATACCTATATATAGAGAGAGAGATGGACAGATAAACATATCATTATTTTGATGTGTTCATCAAGAGAAGAAAAAATAGGTGAAGATTGATATATATATAGGTAGATTGTCAGGCAGACAATCCGGCAATTACAAAAATATTTGTATTGATAACCAAACATTTACTAATAACAAAAATATTTTTATTGTAAAACGCAAAAATATGGAATTATGCCTTTATTAAAATACTGTTATAAGAGTTAAAATACATAGGTTTTATAAATAAAAGCAGTTTTGAAAAATGTCATTCTTTAAGAAAGGAAATCTTATTTCTATCTATATTCAACATTAAAATTTCTAAATCAAAATGTAGACTGTGTTGTAATTTATTTCTGTTATAAATTCATTTATAAACTCATATGATTTATTTACCAATTACATTAACTGTACTAAAATTAATGTAGTGTAATATAGACTCTTACGTATTACTAAAATTTATTAAGTAAGCACACATAAGCTTATACAGCCTTATTATTTATGAAAGTTCAATTTCAAATGGACATTTTTCAATTTCATTTCCAAGGTTCGCAGAAAGTATATTTTCTAATATATATATTTAAATAGATTTTGAAATTTAAAAGTAAGTAAACAAAATATAAGTTTTTAATCCAAAATGTTGCATTATACCAAAACCATTTTCAACAATGACAAAATGTTTTAATGATGACTAATTCTGTTTATTACGAGGAAGACGTTATTAAGCATGATTTTTACAGAAATATTAATCATTTGATGCCATAAATGCATGCATAATCACACATTCATCTAATAAATGTTGTTCCGGCTAATTAGCGAGCATCGTATTTAGCCAGCTTGGACGTTCTTTAAAGTATAGACTCTTTTATAAACTGAAATGAAATAATCTTTTTTGTTGATATTAGATTCTTAGATGTAATAGAATGTCGAATATTTCTCAAACCTTTATTTTATGTTTTCTTTAATTAAATGTTTTGTTTCGTTTAAAGATTTGTGATTGATCAAGATTTAAATTACACTGAACCACAATATTAGAACTGTTGATCGAGAATAATTAATAGAATAGAATAATTTCGTAACATTGTTGCATCGGCTGCGAAGAATTCGGGATTTCAAGCTATTGCGCAATTAGAAAAATGCTTTCGTTTTGATGACAGATTGGTGAGTTGACTTTTTGTTGTATTTTATTTTATATAATGAATGAAAATAAGGAAAGAAAGATGCGTGACACGCATCGAAATCTTTTAAATAAGTTAATAGAAGATATTGATGATTATTTTTCGAAATCAGAACATTCTGTGACATATTTTGAGGAATTACTTGATAAATTAAATACCAAATTTAATGTTATTAAACAACTAGATAATAACATTTTAAGTTTATTAAATGCTAAAAATGTTGAAAATGAAATTTTAAATATTGATGAATACGATCAGAAAGTGATATCGTATAGATGTAAATTAAACTTCAAGATTAAAAGTTTGAGTACAAATGCAAACGTTGTTAATGCTAATAATATTGATTCAGTACGGGCATGTCCTGCTTCTACCGAATTAAAGAAAATAAAGCTGCCTAAACTACAAATAAGTCGATTTTTTGGTGAACCAGATAAATTCCTGGAATTTTGGAATGAATTTGAAACAGCTATAGACAAAAATCCAAGTCTTACCGATGTTGAGAAATTCAGCTATTTGAAAAGTTTGGTAGCAGGATCGGCTGCAAACACAATCAGTGGATTTAGTTTGACAGAAAATAATTATGCGGCGGCTGTATCGCTCTTGAAAGAAAGGTTTGGTAGACATGATATGCTCGTACACGCTCATCTAAATAATTTATTAAATATGAAATGTTTGAAAAGTTCTTCTGACACTTATGGTTTAAGATGTTTGTATGATAAATGTCTAGTACAAATTCGAAATTTAGAGTCGTTGGGTGTAAAATCTGATACATACAGTGGGTTGCTTTGCCCAATATTATTGAAGTTAATACCTCCAGATTTAACATTAGAATTTAATAGACATCTAAAGAATGGTGAAATGTGGAATATAGATAATCTTATGAGTTTTCTTAAAAATGAAATTGAGAGTAGAGAAAGGGTATTAACTATCCATGATTTAGATTCTAAAAAATCATTTTCTAATGATAACAAGAATGAATACAAACCCAAATTTTCAGATAAACAATCAAAATTTAAGTCGAAATATCAATATACTACGAAAGGTTATAAACAAAATAATGTTTCAGCTGAATTAATGGCTTCTGTAAACAAAAATTCATGTATATTTTGTAATAGTGTTGAGCATAATAGCGAATTCTGTGAATCGTTAACCTTGGCTGAGAAAAAAGAATTACTAAAAAAGCAAGGAAGATGCTTTTTGTGTTTAAAATGTAAACATAGAATCAAGGACTGTGGAGAAACCAAAATGTGTGATATTTGCGGTAAAAAACATAGTAGGGCTATTTGTTTCCAATTAGAAAATCATTCAAATGTAAATGTTGATAAAAGTGTCGTATCCATTTCTCATTGTGATAACACTTCCACTAGTAAGGTACCAGACGAAAACACCCATTGCAATATATTTTTACAAACTTGTTCAGCAATAGTAAAAGATTTGAAAACTGATAAAAATGAACCAGTTCGTATTTTATTAGATAACGGCAGTATGAGAACATTTATAATTCGCGATATTTCACAAAAGCTAAAATTGCCAGTTATTAGAAAGGAAACCTTATCAGTATATGCTTTTGGAGCCGAAAAGGCGACTGAGAAAACATATAATGTTGTAAAAGTAAAACTAGAAAATAGGGATCAACCCTCTTTGAACATTGAAATCGAAGCCCTTGAAACAGATCAGATTTCAGCTGCTTGCTTACCCACTCCTGATAAATACGTTCGAAAAACATATAATAAATTGAAAGGTCTACAACTAGCTGACAGTCATGAATATAGTAATCAACAAATTGCAGTTTTAATAGGTACCGATAATTATTATAATGTTGTAACAGGTAGAATTAAACGACTAAAGGATAATCTCGTAGCTACTGAAACTCTTTTTGGCTGGTGTTTGCAGGGTTATATGGGGTCAGCCAATGAATTATTTAGCATGAAAATTATAGTTGAAGAAAAGGATTTATCTGAACAAATTAGAGAATTTTGGCAACTGGAAAGCTTAGGAATTGAATCCGAAACTCAAGCTATTTCTAATGTAGATAATGACGTCATATCTGACTTCGAGTCTAGTATTGTTTTTAAAGATAATCGGTACAAGGTAAAATTTCCATGGAAGAAAAATTTAAAAATGTCCCTCAATAACAATCGCGAAGTAGCGCATCGACGATTTTTGAAGTTGAGAACAAACTTTAGAAACGATCCTTCGTTATTCTCAGAATATAAATCTGTTCTGGACAGTTATTTAGCAGAGAATATCATCGAACCTGTTGAAAACTCATCTGATGTAAGTACATTTTACTTGCCCCATAGAGCAGTGATTCGAGAAGATAAGTCCACAACTAAACTTAGAATTGTGTTTGATGCAAGCGCCCATTCTAAAGGTGAATTATCACTAAATGACTGTTTATATACTGGTTTAAATCTTATCCCCGATCTGTTCAGTCTTTTAATCAAATTTAGAAACTTTCCAATAGCAGTTACCGCAGACATTCAGAAAGCTTTTTTGCAGATCGAAATTGATGAAGCAGACAGGGACTTCACAAGATTTTTTTGGGATGATGAGCCATGGGTTGAAGATCCAGGTAAGGAATTTAAAATATTTAGACTCAAGAGAGTACTTTTCGGTGTGAAGTCAAGCCCCTTCCTTCTTGCAGCTACTATCAAGCATCACCTACGAAAGTATGTAGAAGCATTTCCTGAATCTTTTGATATTTTAAATTCATCCTTATATGTTGATGACTTTATCAGCAGTCAACCAAATGTTGAATCAGCTTTTAAAATTAGTAAGGAAGCTTATGAAATCTTCCAAGAAGCTTCAATGATATTTAGAAAATGGAAAACTAATTCGTATGAATTACGTCAAAAATGGGAACAATATGGTTTGCATACTGATGACGCAACTGATAATTTTAATCTTAGTAATCAGCACTTGGTGAATTCAAAAGTTTTAGGGGTTTCTTGGAACCCAGATAATGATACATTGTCATTTAAAATTCATAATATGGAAAATTTCCTCTCGAAGAGACTTAATACTAAACGCTATTTATTGCAAACTGTTGGTCGTATTTTCGACCCAATTGGCTTTCTAAGCCCCTATACCATTAGAATCAAATGCTTAATTCAAGAAGTTTGGTGTTTAGGCCTCGAGTGGGATGAGAATTTACCAAAGCATTTGGACAATTTATGGAATGCATGGTTTGAAGAAATAAAGGAACTGAATAGTATTAGCATCCCCAGATATTATTTGTCTGATATAGCTCCTGATGAAGTTGATTGTTTTGAATTACATAGTTTTTCAGATGCCTCAAAAAAGGCATATGGTACAGTAGTATATCTTAGAGCAGTTTTAAAGAACAAGAGCATAGTTACCAGTTTTGTAGCAGCAAAAAGTAGAGTTGCCCCTTTAAAAACTGTTTCTATACCTCGTCTTGAACTTTTAGAAGCCCTTTTGTCTACTAGACTTTGTCATAAAATTGCTAAAGAATTAGTTTTTCCCGTAAGTTGCTACTTTTGGACTGACTCAACTATTACATTGTATTGGATTAAGGGAGAGTCAGAAAGATTCAAAATGTTTGTTAGAAATAGAGTAAAAGAAATCAGAAATCTTAGTGATCCATCAAATTGGTTTCACTGTCCTGGACAAGATAATCCTGCCGATTTTGTTACTAGAGGCTTGAAAGTTCCAGAGTTGAAAAATAGCCATCTTTGGTGGGAAGGTCCCCATTGGTTAAAGGAAGACAGATCTCTTTGGCCAAAATTAGCTACTTCATTTGATACATTAGATATTTCTGAAACTAAAGAGGAGTTAGAACTAAAGAAAAATGCTTCTGTAAAATCAACAGTTGTTGATAAAAATCAAGCAAACATTGATTTAATTAATCGATACTCGTCTTTTATGAAATTAATAAGAGTTACTGCGTATTGTTTAAGATTTTTGAATAACTGTAAATTAGAAACAGGAAGTAGAAAATATGATTATTTAGATACTTCTGAGTTACAAAATGCAACCAAGAGACTGATAAAGATTGTGCAAAATTCTGCATTTCAAACTGAAATCCAGTGTTTAAAGGGAAAACGTCCTCTCCCAAACAACAGTAAACTCTTAAGTTTAAACGTATTTCTAGATGCTGATGAGCTGTTGAGGGTCGGCGGAAGATTGAAATTTTCGAATTTAGCGGAATCACAGAAACATCAGTTAATTTTACCAAAGTCTCATTATTTCACTGAACTCTTGATTCAACATTTTCATAGAAAATTCCTGCATTCGGGTACTCAGACAACCCTATCATTATTACGACAGTTTTATTGGATACCATCTGGTCAAAGCCAAGTAAAAAAAATTATAAGTAGGTGTATAACATGTATTCGGTCCAAGCATCAAACTATTCAACAAATTATGGGTAATTTACCTCGTGATAGAATTGTACCATCTAGACCATTTGAGAAGACAGGTGTAGATCTAGCTGGTCCTATTATAACAAAACCTAACTTGAAGCGATCAAAGATTAAAATAAAATCATACATTGCTATATTCATATGTTTTTCTACTAAAGCAGTACACCTGGAAATTGTTTCAGAATTGACCACAGAAGCATTTTTAGCCTGTTTAAGAAGATTTGTTTCTCGACGATCGAAACCCTCTGTTATATGGAGTGATAATGCCACCAATTTTAAGGGTACTTATGCTCTTTTAAAATCCTTCTACCAAATTTGTGCTTCGGAAGAAATTCAGAGATTTAGTGCAGATGAGGGAATAAAATGGAACTTCATACCTCCTGCATCTCCACATTTCGGTGGACTATGGGAATCGAATATTAAAGCTATGAAAAGAATACTCTTGAAAATAACTAAATCCTCTGTCTTAAATTTTGAAGAGTTGACAACACTTGTAACCCAAATTGAAGCCGTCATGAACTCAAGACCATTAACTTCATTATCTACAGATATTAACGATTTAGAGCCATTGACACCTGGTCACTTCCTTACTGGAGGTCCTCTTCTAAATATTCCTGATAATAATGAGGTTTTAGATTCTTTGCCTTTTTCTTCTAGATGGACCTTAGTTCAACGAATAAAAGAGCAGTTCTGGAGACGCTGGAACCGAGAATACTTAAATGAGTTGCAAGTTCGAAGTAAATGGAAAAAGACCTCGCAAAATCTTCAAGATGGTCAACTCGTGTTACTGAAAGATAGAAACGAAGAGTTCAACAACTGGAGGTTAGCAAGAGTTTTGAAGACCTACAAAGGAGACGATGGACATGTCCGCGTCGTCGATCTCAAGACCTCCACAGGTATACTACGTAGGAACATTACAGGAGTTGTTCCATTGCCTATTTATGATGATGTTGGACAGTCGTCCAACGCCGGGCGGGATGTTCCGGCTAATTAGCGAGCATCGTATTTAGCCAGCTTGGACGTTCTTTAAAGTATAGACTCTTTTATAAACTGAAATGAAATAATCTTTTTTGTTGATATTAGATTCTTAGATGTAATAGAATGTCGAATATTTCTCAAACCTTTATTTTATGTTTTCTTTAATTAAATGTTTTGTTTCGTTTAAAGATTTGTGATTGATCAAGATTTAAATTACACTGAACCACAATATTAGAACTGTTGATCGAGAATAATTAATAGAATAGAATAATTTCGTAACAAATGTTTCCATCCGATAAAAATAAATCTATAGCATCAGAAATTGACAAATTCTCGTATTTACCATTAATTGCAATAATAGGATGATGTAATAAATATTTGATATTTTATTTATTTTTTTTTTACTTAAAAAAAATAGCAGCACTTAGAACATACATATTTCTCTTCATCCTTTTACTTTTCAACAATGATAACAATGCTCTTTCAAATAAATGAAAACTAAATTCTCTTCGGGTGTAGTTCTAGCACTGAAAAGAATCAGCCGGAGTAATAACGTCAATTGATGGCGTCAAGAAGTCAGAAATCGGAGACTCGTTGAATTTCAAGTCTGAAATAGAAAAACATGAAGTAATGTATTCATAACATTTAATGTGAATCATTGGACATGTCTCTTATGAAAGTAAATAAATTTATAAATATTATCTTTTTTATAAATCTATCTGTTTCATAAAATATCTTTAATGTGTTTTTAATGCAGTTTTACTTTTTTTTCAAAAATGCAGAAGTAGTTGTGTGTTATCCTTTTAAAGAGATTACTGTAAGTAAAATAAAAAACTATATGAATATCAAATGTAAACTTCTGGCATACAAAATCAACAGTTCTTTAAAATTGATTAATTTTTATATCAATTTTTAGCGCATTATATGAAAGCACTGTATTAAGTTTTTATAAATAAATCATATCATTAAACTAAAATATTACATAAAGGTTCATTAATAAGTTATTTAAATATGTCTATGTTGTTGTACACAAATACACACCCTCACACACACACACACATATGTATATTTACACATATATATGTATATATATATATATATATATTGATACAATATAACTTATCTACTTTTAATAAATATTTAATGGTAAATGAAATTATACTTCATGAATTAATATAGAGAAATAGCGAGAATAAGCTCATAAAAAAAATCTTTAAACCATATTCATTTCAATAGAATAAACCTCACTAGAATCTATTTATAAATAAACACATTTTATAAACAAAAGTTTTAATAGGTTTGAAGCCAGTCAGAAATTTGTGGCTTGCCGAATTTTATGCCTGAATGATGTAGTATATGCCCCCATAGTAGGGCTATTTGTTTCCAATTAGAAAATCATTCAAATGTAAATGTTGATAAAAGTGTCGTATCCATTTCTCATTGTGATAACACTTCCACTAGTAAGGTACCAGACGAAAACACCCATTGCAATATATTTTTACAAACTTGTTCAGCAATAGTAAAAGATTTGAAAACTGATAAAAATGAACCAGTTCGTATTTTATTAGATAACGGCAGTATGAGAACATTTATAATTCGCGATATTTCACAAAAGCTAAAATTGCCAGTTATTAGAAAGGAAACCTTATCAGTATATGCTTTTGGAGCCGAAAAGGCGACTGAGAAAACATATAATGTTGTAAAAGTAAAACTAGAAAATAGGGATCAACCCTCTTTGAACATTGAAATCGAAGCCCTTGAAACAGATCAGATTTCAGCTGCTTGCTTACCCACTCCTGATAAATACGTTCGAAAAACATATAATAAATTGAAAGGTCTACAACTAGCTGACAGTCATGAATATAGTAATCAACAAATTGCAGTTTTAATAGGTACCGATAATTATTATAATGTTGTAACAGGTAGAATTAAACGACTAAAGGATAATCTCGTAGCTACTGAAACTCTTTTTGGCTGGTGTTTGCAGGGTTATATAGGGTCAGCCAATGAATTATTTAGCATGAAAATTATAGTTGAAGAAAAGGATTTATCTGAACAAATTAGAGAATTTTGGCAACTGGAAAGCTTAGGAATTGAATCCGAAACTCAAGCTATTTCTAATGTAGATAATGACGTCATATCTGACTTCGAGTCTAGTATTGTTTTTAAAGATAATCGGTACAAGGTAAAATTTCCATGGAAGAAAAATTTAAAAATGTCCCTCAATAACAATCGCGAAGTAGCGCATCGACGATTTTTGAAGTTGAGAACAAACTTTAGAAACGATCCTTCGTTATTCTCAGAATATAAATCTGTTCTGGACAGTTATTTAGCAGAGAATATCATCGAACCTGTTGAAA
Source organism: Maratus speculifer (assembly GCA_964019185.1). Lineage (NCBI taxonomy): Eukaryota > Metazoa > Arthropoda > Arachnida > Araneae > Salticidae > Maratus > Maratus speculifer. The sequence continues at coordinate 238,212,559 of OZ025289.1, forward strand.
ACTCATCTGATGTAAGTACATTTTACTTGCCCCATAGAGCAGTGATTCGAGAAGATAAGTCCACAACTAAACTTAGAATTGTGTTTGATGCAAGCGCCCATTCTAAAGGTGAATTATCACTAAATGACTGTTTATATACTGGTTTAAATCTTATCCCCGATCTGTTCAGTCTTTTAATCAAATTTAGAAACTTTCCAATAGCAGTTACCGCAGACATTCAGAAAGCTTTTTTGCAGATCGAAATTGATGAAGCAGACAGGGACTTCACAAGATTTTTTTGGGATGATGAGCCATGGGTTGAAGATCCAGGTAAGGAATTTAAAATATTTAGACTCAAGAGAGTACTTTTCGGTGTGAAGTCAAGCCCCTTCCTTCTTGCAGCTACTATCAAGCATCACCTACGAAAGTATGTAGAAGCATTTCCTGAATCTTTTGATATTTTAAATTCATCCTTATATGTTGATGACTTTATCAGCAGTCAACCAAATGTTGAATCAGCTTTTAAAATTAGTAAGGAAGCTTATGAAATCTTCCAAGAAGCTTCAATGATATTTAGAAAATGGAAAACTAATTCGTATGAATTACGTCAAAAATGGGAACAATATGGTTTGCATACTGATGACGCAACTGATAATTTTAATCTTAGTAATCAGCACTTGGTGAATTCAAAAGTTTTAGGGGTTTCTTGGAACCCAGATAATGATACATTGTCATTTAAAATTCATAATATGGAAAATTTCCTCTCGAAGAGACTTAATACTAAACGCTATTTATTGCAAACTGTTGGTCGTATTTTCGACCCAATTGGCTTTCTAAGCCCCTATACCATTAGAATCAAATGCTTAATTCAAGAAGTTTGGTGTTTAGGCCTCGAGTGGGATGAGAATTTACCAAAGCATTTGGACAATTTATGGAATGCATGGTTTGAAGAAATAAAGGAACTGAATAGTATTAGCATCCCCAGATATTATTTGTCTGATATAGCTCCTGATGAAGTTGATTGTTTTGAATTACATAGTTTTTCAGATGCCTCAAAAAAGGCATATGGTACAGTAGTATATCTTAGAGCAGTTTTAAAGAACAAGAGCATAGTTACCAGTTTTGTAGCAGCAAAAAGTAGAGTTGCCCCTTTAAAAACTGTTTCTATACCTCGTCTTGAACTTTTAGAAGCCCTTTTGTCTACTAGACTTTGTCATAAAATTGCTAAAGAATTAGTTTTTCCCGTAAGTTGCTACTTTTGGACTGACTCAACTATTACATTGTATTGGATTAAGGGAGAGTCAGAAAGATTCAAAATGTTTGTTAGAAATAGAGTAAAAGAAATCAGAAATCTTAGTGATCCATCAAATTGGTTTCACTGTCCTGGACAAGATAATCCTGCCGATTTTGTTACTAGAGGCTTGAAAGTTCCAGAGTTGAAAAATAGCCATCTTTGGTGGGAAGGTCCCCATTGGTTAAAGGAAGACAGATCTCTTTGGCCAAAATTAGCTACTTCATTTGATACATTAGATATTTCTGAAACTAAAGAGGAGTTAGAACTAAAGAAAAATGCTTCTGTAAAATCAACAGTTGTTGATAAAAATCAAGCAAACATTGATTTAATTAATCGATACTCGTCTTTTATGAAATTAATAAGAGTTACTGCGTATTGTTTAAGATTTTTGAATAACTGTAAATTAGAAACAGGAAGTAGAAAATATGATTATTTAGATACTTCTGAGTTACAAAATGCAACCAAGAGACTGATAAAGATTGTGCAAAATTCTGCATTTCAAACTGAAATCCAGTGTTTAAAGGGAAAACGTCCTCTCCCAAACAACAGTAAACTCTTAAGTTTAAACGTATTTCTAGATGCTGATGAGCTGTTGAGGGTCGGCGGAAGATTGAAATTTTCGAATTTAGCGGAATCACAGAAACATCAGTTAATTTTACCAAAGTCTCATTATTTCACTGAACTCTTGATTCAACATTTTCATAGAAAATTCCTGCATTCGGGTACTCAGACAACCCTATCATTATTACGACAGTTTTATTGGATACCATCTGGTCAAAGCCAAGTAAAAAAAATTATAAGTAGGTGTATAACATGTATTCGGTCCAAGCATCAAACTATTCAACAAATTATGGGTAATTTACCTCGTGATAGAATTGTACCATCTAGACCATTTGAGAAGACAGGTGTAGATCTAGCTGGTCCTATTATAACAAAACCTAACTTGAAGCGATCAAAGATTAAAATAAAATCATACATTGCTATATTCATATGTTTTTCTACTAAAGCAGTACACCTGGAAATTGTTTCAGAATTGACCACAGAAGCATTTTTAGCCTGTTTAAGAAGATTTGTTTCTCGACGATCGAAACCCTCTGTTATATGGAGTGATAATGCCACCAATTTTAAGGGTACTTATGCTCTTTTAAAATCCTTCTACCAAATTTGTGCTTCGGAAGAAATTCAGAGATTTAGTGCAGATGAGGGAATAAAATGGAACTTCATACCTCCTGCATCTCCACATTTCGGTGGACTATGGGAATCGAATATTAAAGCTATGAAAAGAATACTCTTGAAAATAACTAAATCCTCTGTCTTAAATTTTGAAGAGTTGACAACACTTGTAACCCAAATTGAAGCCGTCATGAACTCAAGACCATTAACTTCATTATCTACAGATATTAACGATTTAGAGCCATTGACACCTGGTCACTTCCTTACTGGAGGTCCTCTTCTAAATATTCCTGATAATAATGAGGTTTTAGATTCTTTGCCTTTTTCTTCTAGATGGACCTTAGTTCAACGAATAAAAGAGCAGTTCTGGAGACGCTGGAACCGAGAATACTTAAATGAGTTGCAAGTTCGAAGTAAATGGAAAAAGACCTCGCAAAATCTTCAAGATGGTCAACTCGTGTTACTGAAAGATAGAAACGAAGAGTTCAACAACTGGAGGTTAGCAAGAGTTTTGAAGACCTACAAAGGAGACGATGGACATGTCCGCGTCGTCGATCTCAAGACCTCCACAGGTATACTACGTAGGAACATTACAGGAGTTGTTCCATTGCCTATTTATGATGATGTTGGACAGTCGTCCAACGCCGGGCGGGATGTTCCGGCTAATTAGCGAGCATCGTATTTAGCCAGCTTGGACGTTCTTTAAAGTATAGACTCTTTTATAAACTGAAATGAAATAATCTTTTTTGTTGATATTAGATTCTTAGATGTAATAGAATGTCGAATATTTCTCAAACCTTTATTTTATGTTTTCTTTAATTAAATGTTTTGTTTCGTTTAAAGATTTGTGATTGATCAAGATTTAAATTACACTGAACCACAATATTAGAACTGTTGATCGAGAATAATTAATAGAATAGAATAATTTCGTAACAAATGTTTCCATCCGATAAAAATAAATCTATAGCATCAGAAATTGACAAATTCTCGTATTTACCATTAATTGCAATAATAGGATGATGTAATAAATATTTGATATTTTATTTATTTTTTTTTTACTTAAAAAAAATAGCAGCACTTAGAACATACATATTTCTCTTCATCCTTTTACTTTTCAACAATGATAACAATGCTCTTTCAAATAAATGAAAACTAAATTCTCTTCGGGTGTAGTTCTAGCACTGAAAAGAATCAGCCGGAGTAATAACGTCAATTGATGGCGTCAAGAAGTCAGAAATCGGAGACTCGTTGAATTTCAAGTCTGAAATAGAAAAACATGAAGTAATGTATTCATAACATTTAATGTGAATCATTGGACATGTCTCTTATGAAAGTAAATAAATTTATAAATATTATCTTTTTTATAAATCTATCTGTTTCATAAAATATCTTTAATGTGTTTTTAATGCAGTTTTACTTTTTTTTCAAAAATGCAGAAGTAGTTGTGTGTTATCCTTTTAAAGAGATTACTGTAAGTAAAATAAAAAACTATATGAATATCAAATGTAAACTTCTGGCATACAAAATCAACAGTTCTTTAAAATTGATTAATTTTTATATCAATTTTTAGCGCATTATATGAAAGCACTGTATTAAGTTTTTATAAATAAATCATATCATTAAACTAAAATATTACATAAAGGTTCATTAATAAGTTATTTAAATATGTCTATGTTGTTGTACACAAATACACACCCTCACACACACACACACATATGTATATTTACACATATATATGTATATATATATATATATATATTGATACAATATAACTTATCTACTTTTAATAAATATTTAATGGTAAATGAAATTATACTTCATGAATTAATATAGAGAAATAGCGAGAATAAGCTCATAAAAAAAATCTTTAAACCATATTCATTTCAATAGAATAAACCTCACTAGAATCTATTTATAAATAAACACATTTTATAAACAAAAGTTTTAATAGGTTTGAAGCCAGTCAGAAATTTGTGGCTTGCCGAATTTTATGCCTGAATGATTTAGAAAGAGGAAATAAGGTATTCATAATAATCAAAGTGAATCTTAGGATATGCCTCATATAACTGTAAGGAACTTTCTTTACATTATTCTCTTGTCAATCTAGCCATTTATGTGTTTTTAATGTAATTCTTAAATTTTTCGCCTGCACAAAATGTAGAAAAGCTAGTATGGGTCATTACAGGGTGTATAAGTCTTGGACTCGTTTTGATGTTTAATAACTCATAAAATAAAAAAGATAGATTAATGTTAATAACATAAATGGTTAGATAAACTCAAAATGTTTTGTGACCCTTGTCAATGAATTTCCACGTGCGCCCCATTCGTCGCACAGAGAATATCAATTCGATAGTCAATTTCACGCAGGTAGCGGCAAGGTTGTTGGCATCCACAGAGGCTATTGCGGTTGTAAGTCTGGCTTTTAATTTGTATACATAGATATGTTGTAAATCTTCGTATTTCCAAAACTAGAAGAGCTTCAGCCACATGTTTTTTTGCAACAAGATGGTGCACCACCTCATAGGGGTAAAAATTCGGAACATTCGGTGCATTTGAAAATAATAATTCTTTTATACATCCATTTACTTTGTTATCTGAAAGAGGAATATGTTTTTATAATAAATCATATCAAACAACATGAAATATTATGTACTGATTTATTAATAAACTTATTTTAAATCTGTGTATGCTGTCTTGTATATATATATATATATATATATATATATATATATATATATATATATACAGTCCCTGGCCAAATTATTAGACGCACTTCCTTTTCTTTGTGTAGAATCATGTTACTAGCTTCATACAAATGTTACTGTGTGAATAACTGCAATTAATTATATACATCATTTGTAGGATTATAATAAATAAAAAACATGCCTATGACAAAAAATATTTATTTTTGCAAATTAAATTAAAAATGACTGAAAATGTAAAACTTAAAACATGAAACTCAAAAAAATGTCAATATTTTTTAGGGCCTCCTTTGGCTGCAATCGGTGCCCCTATTCTTCGTGGCATGCTGTTAATACAAAATTAAAATGTTTCTTGCATCTGTGAGTGATGTTTCTAGACAAGGATAAGTTTTTCTATGAGCTGTGTTTTGTTCGTTATGAGCTCTTTGGCCAGTTTTTTTGTCATAACTCCCAAACATTTTCAATGGTATTCATGTCTCATGAATTACTGGGAACATATCAGCACAGGGATATTTTTTTATTGAAAGTAGGCCTTGACGGATAGTGCTATGCATCAAGGAACTTTACCTTGCAAAAATACATAAGGTTCTTCATTTGGAAAATGAAGAACCTTATGTATTTTACCTGTAGAATAAACCGATTTACAAACCTCTTTATATTGGTCTTGAGAATAGGCTAAGAAGTCATAACAAACAAAATCCAGCTCATAGAAAATCTTACCCATATCTGTAATCGTCACCCACACATACAAGAAAAATTTCAATTTTGTATTAACAACATGCCATGAAGAAAATAGGCACTGATTGCCGCCAAATGAGGCTCCAAAAAATATTGACATTTTTTTGAGTTTCATGTTTTAAGTTTTACAATTTCAATCATTTTTAATTTAATTTGCAAAACTAAATAATTTTTAAGTCATAGGCATGTTTTTTATTTATTGTAATCCTACAAATGATGTATATAATTAATTGCAGTTATTTACACAGTAATATTTCTATGAAGCTAGTAATATGATTCTAAACAAAGAAAAGGGAGTGCGTCTAATAATTTGGCCAGGGACTGTACATACATCTATATATATATATATATATATATATATATATATATATATATATATATATATATATATATATATACAATTGTGTGTTTAATTAGTTAATTAAAATAGAGAAATAGAGAAAAATCACATTTTTGAAATGAAAATTCAAAGCTAAATATTGCATTGGCAGCAAAATTTATAGATGAGGATGTACGTTTCAAAACTCGCCTTCTCCATAATATAAAATTCTGTTAAATCGTGAAAAACCTCTGATTGCATCCATTAGTTTTTATTGTAAACCGAGATTTTAAAAAGCCAGAAATATGTGATAAAACTAGTTTTTATTTTATTTATTTATTTATTTATTTATTTATTATTATTATTATTTATATTATTAATATTATTTTGAAAATTTAGCAAAGAAGTTGCAAAATGAAAAATATATTCGAACAAATAATGGATTTAAAAAAAAGTCATTGCGGTATATAATGCTTTTCATTACAATATAGCAACAAATGTAATGCTTCTTTTAGCTTTTGACAGAAGTACTATATATTCATTATATTTGTTTCTGTGAACCATGAATTTCCTTTAGAGTAGATGAACAAAATTTCGATTAGGAAGGTGGAACGCAACACACATTTTATTTGTTGAATAATAAAAATTAAAAATATAGCTCGTTCTTCAAACGAAAGATAATCTTTTCTCATTTTCTACTTTTTTGCAACGTTGCAGTTTCGGAAATCATGAACAAACATATGCCCGTTTAAAGTATTCCACTTTTAGCTTTCATATTTAAAAGAATTATTTCTGTACTAATAGATGATGCCATACAATCTTCTAATCACATTTTCTACATATAACATACGTTTTTTGAGTTATGTCAGATAGGTGCCAGCAGGTTTTGCACATGATGACGCTCTATGTATTCCTCTAGTAATGCGCACACACTTAATGTTATCTAGCAATTACTTTTATTAGTATAGCTCATGCCATTTGGCAATAAAAAAGGTGGGGTAGGATTTTAGTGGGCAACACGTATATTATCAAAATACTTTATAAATAAAAAATAATCGGCTTTGAAAAGAACAAGAAAATAAACTGTTAAAGTTTAAACATTTTATTCTAAATTGAAATTTACATTCAAGAAGTTATTTAATATTTCATATAAATTAAATACTTAAAAGTCTGATTTATTTCTTTTATATAATTCATTGAATAGGAATCTCTCTTTTTTGTAAACAAAACAAAACTTATGTTTACGCATTATTTATTAAGTTTTATTTTTGGAAGCTCAACAGCGTCAAATACAGTACATGTCATTGTTAAAAACAAAATGTATACATTATGGATACCCTCTATCTCAGATGTTTTTAAAAATAAATACAGCAGTTCCAATAAATATATCACACTGTCATTATATCCTTTATACTCGATTTACTCAACTGTTTCCGGGCAACATTCTTTGTGTGGCGCAACAAGAATCCAATTATTTATACATCTTGTTTTTTTCCATTTCCGGGTATTTTTTTAGGATATTTGTGTTGTTTACAGCTGAGCAAATAAGATTTTATCCTATAAATCATCGAATGTTAAAGTGAATCTTTTTTTGCATGTATAAAATGGATCAGTTGAACCATATAGGAAAAATGCATGCAGCCACTTATATTTATATACATTATGTAACACAAATTACAAAATTTTGTAAATAACCCTGATTTAGAAATGCTTTTATGCTAATATTAATAAATGTCGATTATAGAAAGTAAATGGTAAAGGATACTTTTAAGCCTTAAAAATTTTTGAAAAAAAAATTATACCTAGTTTGGCTTTATAATAATTTCTGATGAATGTGCGAAAAACCGCATTAAAAAATCTCATTTCTTTTCTAATCAGGACACTTTTGTTATGTCTACATATAACATGTGAAATATGATAATAAAATCGTTTATTTAAAGCTGAGTCAAAACAGAGCCGCGTTTATTCAAAACGATGATTTTTTTTTTTTTTTTTTTTTTTTTTTTTTTTTTTTTTTTTACTGAGCACAGTGTTACTAAAAAACTATGAGTTACAATGAAAAGAAATTCTTACCACATATTCATTTCTGTGTTATCTACAACTTTAAACCAGAAAAAAAAAATTATTTTATTTTTAGTTTTGTACTCTGAAGATATTTTGAAAAAATTAAAAATTTTAACTTCATTAATTATTAAGTTAAATTTTTAATTTATTCCATAGTTTTTTTTCAAATATTCTGATTTTAAAATAAACTGAACGCTATTATGTATTTACTTTTATCAAAATGTCTTTCTTATATGCACATTTTTTAGTTTTTTATCATGCACGCAAGTCGTATTTTCTTTTTCCTCTTATTATCATAAATATTTTAAAATTTATCATTTCAATGTTTATTTATGAATTTACAACTATGTATATAATTAAAATATAAATTTGAATATGAGTTTTATATTTAAATGACGTTTGATTTTGATTTTTGACTTGTTTAAAATGTTTTGAAGCTTGGAACATAGTGATATCTCTTGCTTTTTCGACATGATTAAAGGTATCATACCGCTTTAATTAATGTTAAACATTTATCTTAAATGATAGTCCATTAAAATCCATATATCTCCATCTGGCCGCATGTATGTCTGTACACGAAAATCTTTTGAGTCATCAATTAGGACAAGATCTAGATCTATACAATTCTACAGTGTGTAATAAACATCTGTAATTCTACAGATGAATAAAGATGACAGTTGATAAAATGAGAGAAATCTATATGCTTATTAAGGTTTTATCAGTACTTAGTACGAAAAAAACATGTAACTTTATAAAATAAGTTATTAAAAGTTACAAAAATCTGTAGCTCTACAAAATAATCTACTAAAGTTATTGTAATCTAACAGAAATTTTATCTATAACGTGGGTTGCAGTTACATGAAAAGTTTTAGGCATCACTATTTAATAAAATAATCTTAGTAATTTTGCAGATATCTTGTTTTACTGTGGAAATGTATATTTGTTACATGAATTTAGGTTGTTGCCGTTACATTAAAATATATAGGAATCCCAGTTTCCTTTAAAAATTTTTGTAGCTTTTAACATTTTTTTACAGTACAGACCGAAGAGCCAAAATATGGTGTCCGTCATCACATACTGCAATGAACTTGCCTGCTTGACGCTATGGGTACATAATCAACAGGGAATCAATCGTATTTAAAAGTAATAGGGAATATGAAGTATCATTTTTGTCCTCACTTCTGCTTGCGAGGGTGTTTAAAATTGGTTTGTCCCACCATGATAAAAAATTAATCAACTTATCGAAATTTCTCGAACACATGACCTTGCCGAATGGTCTTCTGGTGTCCAAAAATGGTAATTTTTTTTTTTAAATAAGTGTTATAAGCGATTTAGATAAAATTTATACAAATACACACACATGCATACGTAATATTTCTTTCTACTGTAGTGTAAAATTCTTAATCTCGTACTAGGGTTACCTGATTTACTATAGCAGAAACTTATGCTATAAGTAACTGCAATCTTCAAATGCGAAATCAAATTTAAATGCCATAATTGGCGAAACGTCAGTAACGGCTCACTGTTGCGACCTATTTTTTTATTTTTATTTATTTTCTTTTTGTTTCTGTCTGTTTTTCTTTTCCGCGATAACTTCCGTAAAAAAGATTTCTTTGAAATTAAAGAAGGACATTCATGAGGTACGCGGATTTAGTTGTTTTTTAATGTTTGGTTCATTGGTTCAGAAAATACAGAACATTTCATTTTGCAACATAATGCTCTCCTACGGCAATTCAAGCGTTTTTTAAACTTTCATTTGTTGAAAGAATATGGCTCATTTTCTTTATGGATTTAAATAGTAAATTATTTATACTGAAATTTTCCAATACGGGTCTTAAATTATTCCTATTATTTTGAAATTTTGTCTTGGTATTTGTCAGATTTTTAAAAATATTTCTCTACATTTTGGTCATTTTTATGCATGTGTTATTATAATATAAAACTTTTTGTTTTAGAAATTTTCTTACTTAAAAAGAACGTGCTTAATTTTTTTCTTTTATTTGTTGCCTAGCAACAATAACAAATCCTAATAATATTATACGCATGCATAATGTATGAGTGCAATATTGAAGTTAAAAAACGGAAAATGGATAAATTAATTGTGCAAAGATTCAAACAAATATGACGTCATATATCGAAAATAAAATTAATATGCTTTGATATTGAAATAAAATGATTTTGGACCACGATATTAATTCTTATTTATTTAAAGAAAATTGTTATGAATATTTTAGGATTTATTGTCTGCACATAGTTAACATAAAGATTTACTATTTGTGTTTAAAATCATAATTAAAATCAAAAACTGTTAAGGAAATATGCATTCAAAATATCAATATTATGCATCACAAAGATTGTGTCAGAAATGATGTTATGATAAACGGGAAATAACAATTTCCATTCTTAAAAACTTAAAAAATAATAATAAAATTGACTTAATAATGAAGTTCGAAAATCACGTTTCAAACTCAAATAGCACTGGACATAATGGTAAATGATTACTAACTAGGTTTATAAATCTCCAAATATGCTTATTTTGAAGAAGGGTAATGTTATCAAATACATTAGAATTTGAATTTAGATAATATCTTATATCTAAGCATTATAGAACGGTATTAAAATATATGAGAAACAAAATTTGTAAAAAAATTAAAATTCTAAATTAGATAACTCCTTTACATTTCGATAAGTTACTAATCCATCAAGTACCCATGTTTGTAGATTAAAAAATGCCTGCTAATTAGAATAATATAAAATACTTTTCCAAACTGTTGCTTACCCTTAAAAATCTTTGAGCAAAATGAAATCTAAAATTGTATACTAACCATTCGCACAATCAGAAAATTACGATTGTAAATTTAATTAGATCACGTTGTTTTAAGGAGGGGGGGGGAAGGTCTGCCTTCTTGAAAAAATGTACTTTTTTATCTAAAAATTTATCATAATATGCAGTTTATCTAATTTTTTGATATCATTGAATAACAGCATGATCAATTTAATTCAACTAATTTCTGAAACTTTCTAATTTTTTTTCTTATAAATATGTATGTTATTTGAAAACTTTAATTGCTGTTTGCATGAAGTTAAATATTGCGAAAAATGTGGTAAAAAACACTGATTTTCAGAGCTGACATTGAAATTCCTGATGTGGAAATTCAATAGTATCTACCGTACTTTTAATGTAAGCGTCTGTATCGTAAAGGCCTTTTTCTAGTTAGAGAAATAAAGAATTGGGCATTAATCTTTTTGACTAAAAGATGTTAAAAACTTAATAAACATAATAACATTAAAATTTACATATATATATATATATATATATATATTGTGAATTGTAAATTCTTTTTTATTTCTTTGGTCAAACATTATGGTTTTTTCTTTATTCGAATTTTTCTATCAAACGTTATACAAGCAATTTTCATGCTAAAAATTTTGTAAAAAAAGAAATAATAATAAATGAATAAATTTTTGTAAATTATTATTTTCAAGACAATATCAAATATAGCGTAAAAAAAAATCACGATATGTGACAGAACTATTAGTATTGATGTAACAATATTTTTTTCTGTTAAAACAATGACAAAAACATCATAAAATAAAATAATTATTCGAGAGACCATTGTTAGGAAATGTTAAATTTCTAAAACTTTAGACAACATATATTTTAGATTCATCCATTTTTCTCATGAACTAGACGGTTCCTTTGTAAGAAATTTTTTATCTATTTTCACACAACCAGCAAAACTAGTCGTTGGAGGCCATCGTAATACTTACCCATCTTGAATATGCATAATAATAATATAGGAAACATGTGAAAACATGTGAAACATATAAAACATGTGAAAAATATTTATACAATGCTTCGCAATTCCAAAACAAAATTTAAACGTATATTTAATATTGTTAATATACATAGTAATGCTCTATTAATGAATTGCTGATGAACACATTTCGACAAATTATAGAAAATGCGAAACTACTCAAGTAGTACCGAACTGCGTAAAGAAACATCCTTATAACTCCAAAAATAATAATCCTATTTACTAGCAATTTACTGCGTCGGATTAAGCGTCTCATTTTCAATTTAAATATATCTCTCAATTGAAATTTGAATGGAATACAGGGTCATGAAAAATCGAAGAATGTGGAAAGCAGGATTACAAATATCTCGGCTACTAATAATCCGATCGACTTTGCCTTTTATGCAAAATTTGTTTTATTTTATTGCCATTTAAATCCACCCCTTTAAAATACAAAATTTAGAAAATTTTTATATAACCATTTATAACTATCAGAAAGAATTTTTCAAGAGTCCGAAAAAAATAGTTATGGATAATCGAGGTTACTGGTATTAAATAGGCTTCGTCCCATTTTTACATACTAAGCAACATACAAAATTTCAAATCTCTATCTCAATTTCTTCGTGAGATAGAGCGTTTACAGACAGGCAGACAGACGGACGACATTTTTTTTTCTAAAATATGTTTTTCGAAATCTCCACTATCTGAAACGTGTAAATCTGTGAAAAAAAATTTCCGATTTTCAAAACGATTGCAAGACTTACCCTATACTACGTATGATGGGTAAGTAAAAAGGCATAAACAATGCTTATATGCCATGTATTTTATATGACACTGGTAAACTATTTAAACAGATCCATTTCAAGGAGTTTTCATAATGTTATGTAACTAAAACATTATTTTAAATTTCAAGCATAATTTAACTAAAAATGAACTAAATATTAACTATAATCGCAAAATACTTTACATTCCAGGCAACATATTTATTGAAGATTTTACACCCATTTCCATTATATGCAAAAACTATCACTTTATTATTTTTTTTCTATAGAAGATTGTATTGTACATTGTAAAAAAAATCCGTTACTTTTACGCCAATAATTGCTAGCAATGTTGCTTGCAGTTTTCACGTAAAAATTGCAGTAAAAATAGAAATAATATAAAAAGTTCATCTGATTCTACTGCACTTTTTGCAACAAAAATTGCTGTCAACGTTGCTGCCAGCAATTAATTGCCGTAAATTTAAAGGCCTTTTTTTTAACAGTGTAATTGAAAATTTTTCGTCGGATTCATGCTTTTAAAGCATCAGGGATTCCTAAAACCATGTTTATTCAAAATGGCTACCAATACCAGTTTCGCCATTGTACCACCGAAAAGTTTATGAAGTCAGGCATAAAAGTGAAGTAAATTATTGTGTATGTTTTGGGGTACGGCCAACAGTTCTTCTTTTAATTTAGAATTATTCCACCGGAAGAAAAGCTTTTGTATCGGTTTTTGTGCCATATAATGTACCCTGGGGTAATAACGCCACGTTAAGGTTCTGCCAATTTTCACGGCTTAGTTTTAGATTGTATTTTTCAAACAAATATAGGATCTGATACAGCAACTCATTGACTATCTATATAAAATAAAATAATTTAACAGATATGTATTCATAAAATGTAATGGCGTTTTTTCTTGACCAATGCTATTTGGCGTTATTACCCACCTATATGGGTAATAACGCCATGCAAACAAAACTATGAAATAAGATGGAATAATTGCATGTAGATAGCCCAATTCTAAAAATACAAACTCTACAAACTTAGAAATTGACAAATTGCATTCTAAGCTATTGAAAATGTTCAATTTTTTGTGAAAGTGTAAGAAAAATAAAGGTGTGGTGTGGAAGGAGGGGATGAGGCAAAAGAATATCAGACCGTGAGCTTCTTTTTGCTTAAAAAGGACCGCTTAAATAGAAATATGAGAAACATTGGACAGTTTTAACTGTGTTTATTTGAATCAGTATTTAGGATGTAGCTCGGCCACTGTAGGGAATCAACCGGGGTACTAAAGTCAAGGATTGGCGTTATTACCCCGGTATAGTTATTGCGCAGTACATTTTAAATTACAAATTATCTCGAGAAGATATCCAAAATCTTCAACAACATTTTAAAAGTACATGAAATGCACTACAAATTTATGTAATTAACAAAGTATTTCCGGATAAAAAGATAGTCTTCACATCACAAAACGTATCTCGCAAATTTTAGATCAAGCGTTAATTTTAGTTGTTTGTAAAAACAATAAGACCTAAAAATGAAACAAATTAACTTGAAGCTGTTTTTTGCGATTTATATGACTCAAAACCCTTCTGCGCAGAGCACATGGGTGTCATTTACCTGATTATTTCATAATTATGCAAAATATAAGCACTTGGCGTTATTACCCCCCCCCCCCCCCCGCCTGGCGTTATTACCCCAGGGTACCTTACATTATTTTACCAGCCAAAATTGTTACAAATTACACATAGAATGAAACCAAATTTTTCCCGTATGATTTTGACTACTGCCAACAGGTTCTTTCTGAATTTCAAAATATTCTGTCTGAAAGAGGTGCCGTAACAGAGATTTTTGCATAATTCTATTATTTTTTCATTGATCTATTGCATATCATCGGTCCCTGATAAAAACTTCTCACACAGCTAAACAAGTTTTTTTTTCTTGCAAACAGCTGATGCATTACTGAATATAGAAAAATGATTGATTTTAATAAATATCGTGATTAAGATTTGCTCGTATTTACTCTGATTAATTAACTGAAGCATAAAATTAAGATGAAAAAATAAATTTATCATAGAATTGGACTAGTAATAATGATTATTTTCAATTTTAACTACTACCTGAAATATTAAGGTGGTCCAACACATTTTAAAATATTTTTTATTTATTGGGTTAAAATTTTAAAGTTTTGTGATTATTAACCGAAATATTTTTTTTAAAAATTGCATGATATTTTTTTCAGACTTAAAAAATAATTTCAAATTTATTAAAAAAGGGAATAAATTAAAACAAAAACATTAAATTCGACAGATAATCTTATTTTACCTTCAACTGGGAAGTTGAAACCCAGTTGAAACCAGTTTACCCAGTTGAAGGTAAAATAAGAGAATCTGTCGAAATCATTGCACGAGAAAGTAAATCTTGTAATGATAATTTATCCTACAATATACCAAAAATATGGTGTAACATCATAATAACATCATAAAATTTTACACCTCGTTGCAATATTTTAAATTTTACTCACGTATAAGTGGCAACATTCTTAAACTTTTAATTCATTTTGATTTTAATTTATTAGAAATATTATCTCTCGATCAAGAAGCAAACTTTTAGTCCTTTAATTATTATATTTTCCTGAAAACGACGCGAAACGTTGTTATTTTTATTTTAATTGTACAAGTTCATATTAAAGTTCTTGTTTTGTGCACCATTGAGCAATGTGTTGTATTTTTAATAAATATATTCTTAGTAGGATAATATTTTGTTCTGCTCTGTATACAGTTAATCAAAATATAAATTTAAACATGTTTAAATATAATGCGTATATTTTTTTTTCTTTTATGAGTAAAAGAAACATGAAAAAGGAATAATTTTAAATGACATTGCTATTTTTGTTTTCTAATAGAATAGAAAAAAAAAACAATAATTAAATATTGCAAATTTGTTGAAGTTTTTAAAAATGAAATTTAACGAAAAGTGCATCGGTATTATATTTTTTATGTAGCATTATTAAATAAAATATATTTTTATTTCTTTAAAGTGCTTCTTATACGTCAACTGAAGTGTCCTTTAAGATCTTTAAATAAAATTTTTGAAGAAAGGAAAACATGAAAAACATATAACTTTTTACAAAAATATGAGGAAACTTAATTAAATCTAAAAATATGTTATTTGAAATTTGCCACCTTGATTTTTTTTAAATTTCCAGTTTAAAAAAATTACTTGCATAATATTATAGAAATTTATTTTAAATAAAAAAAGTATTATAAAAAAATCTGTAAAATATTGTACTTAGTCAAGTGCTTCAGTTTATTTTCTATTTATACTATTCTCAACAGTTTAGTCAAAAGTTTTTAGATATTTTAAAATTTTTATAATTCAAGGTATTGAATGAACGAAATTTCTACGTATCATTAAAGTAATTTACATTTCCATTAGCAAATCTAATTAAAATTTGGCAGTTAAATAAGGAAATCTTACATAAAAATGAGTAAATGTTTTATATTAACTCTTTCGGGTCTGGTGTACCATTAAAAGTACATGTTTTTTAATGAAGTATTATTTTGTTTTAAGAAATACTTTTGCTATTATTTACATGTTGTAGTGTTAGTACATGTCTACGGATTTATTATATCACATCATTTATGTTTAGGCATTTAGTAATAGTAATAATTATTATTATTTACTTAAATCTCTTTTCGCTCCTTGCGAACTTCCCTAGTAGCTGCCACGATTCCCACAGTTTCAAATGACTTTCTTTCGTTGTCTCAGAATTTTTGCAGCACTAAAAATAATAAACATATTTTTTCTCCCTGATCTTTTCCTTTCTTTCTTGTGTTTTCTGTCGTCAAAGCCGCGCCAGGCAAATGTTCCCAATCATGGGTTTCTATACAAATCTGATTCGTTGTTATGTCCCCTACCTCCCTTTAAAATTTGTTCCATCATTTCTGGGATATCCTATATTTCACTATGTAAATTTAAAATAAAAATTACTTTCCTGAAAGAAACGTGTGTAACAAAATTTAAATGAATTAAAATCACACTTAATATTCTTTGTATTTTTTTATTCATTTCCATTAGTAATCCGAAATTAAAATCAATTTAGTGGGCACACTTACAGTGGCAGTCATAAATTTCAGGCCAGTTAGTTTATCAGATTTATTTAACAGAAGGTTTCAGCGAAGAAGAAGCACATTTGCTTTAAAAGTTAGGAATATGTGAATGTCCTCTGGCCTTCTGATAATTTTGATTGGATGCTAAAAACGCTTCATGTAAAGGGGTAGAATTCGAAGTTAGCGTGTGCAAAAGCTTCCGGTCACTCATCATTCCTTTTTCTTCTATCGGTAGAGTCTTTTTTGGTCGTGTTTGTGAATGAATTGACGTGGATAGCATAGTTTAAATCAAAATTGAAAGGATCAATTATTATTGTTCGTAAATGAGTGATTAGTTTGTCGCTAAAGGGCCAATATTCTCGAGATATTCCGGCAAATTTATCGATCGGTAAATAAACTGTGAAAGAAATTTAAAAATTATATAAAGATGTTCATGGCCTTCAGAACTTTCTGAGATCTGGGAGACCCCGGAAAAGAATTATTCGTGTGGACAGAATTATCAGGAGAAATTCAATTGATGACCCGCATAAAAATCGTGTTGCAATATCCTCCAAATTATTGTTGCAATATGTCCAAATATTGCTGAAATAAGTCGATATACAGTGTCAAGATGCTGACGTGATTCAAAACTTTATAGAAGCGTCGGCTCTTCAAAAATTCTCGTAAATAAAAAGAAAAAAGAATCAACGTACCTGTCTGTCGTTTTCAAAAACACAACGTCTGGTGTAATGAAAACTGGACAAAAGTACTATTAATCCACCAACTGAATTTAAAACTTTTTGGAAGTGATGGAAAACACTACGTACGATAATCTATCAACAAAAGAAATTGTTCAACTTATGTTATTCTTACAAGGAAACATATCGGGGACAGTTTATGCCGTGGGGAGTATTTTCTTCAAAAAATGCCGGCCCGTTATTTATAATCTACGGCAAGATGAATGATGCAATTTATAAGGATATTTTGCAAGAGCATTTGTTGCTTTATTAGAGGAAAATTTATGGTTGCAACTATTTATTTTAACATGATAACAATTTAAAGATTGTTTGCAATCCTCGACAAGCAATGACTTTCGCGCAAACAATTTAGTTTTTGAAATGGCCAGCCCAAGCGCCGACATGAATCCAATAGAAAACCATTGGAAAGAATTTGGCAAACGTGTGCAGAGCTATAAATATTTCAACTCAGCTGAAATTTCTTAAAAATTGCAAGAAAAATGGGAAATACGTATCATAGGCAATCTTTAACCGCTGATTATATGAATGTGTTGCTGCACCGCAGTATTTATTATTAAATGTATTCTGATAAAATAAATAATTGTAAATGTCGTTGATCATTATAATTTTCTATTACAATACCATGTTTTTCCAAACTTGCGAATGTGGCCGGAAACTTTTAAGAACATGCGTTTTCCTCTGTGCTTAATTTTGTCAATTAAATTTATTGATATTTACATCTCATTCCATAAATAAGTACCTAGCTATTATGTCAATAAAATGCATAAGTATTTCTTTGAGATTCCTCTTCATATGGGTATACTTACAAATTAACTTAAAAAAATTTGCTGTCTGGAAACTTTTGACCGCCACTGTACCTCGCTCGACGGGCAGGTTGTCAAAATAACTTAATGATTTTTTCAACTTCATGCATAAATCAAATGTTATTCTACACTGCTTTTACTTATTATATAGCTTTAACGCGCACAGATTGTAAATATTAAAAAAAAGTTTTAAAAAAAAGAAGAAAAATGAATAGAATAAAAATATAAAACAAAAAAGTATAATGGGTAAGACAAAATCGGCCAAAAGACTCGGTCTAGCCTATTACGCTTTAATAAATTTAAAAATAAAACAGTATCATATCTATCAAAATGCTTGTAAATTTTTCGTACAGAAACAAACAATATGGCTCATGTTATGTGTCGGTATGTGAAAAAATACACAATAGGAACCCTCAAACAGACACTAAATCTTACACTCTGCCCTAAAAGTTTAGACAATCAATAAGTTTTGCATTAATATAAAAAGTAATACGGTACAATTAAAATTCGTGAAATAGGTAACACATAATAGCGGTTTTGCTGATATACGCATATAAATAATGATAAAAATGTTGAAATTATAAAATATACATCAAATTATAAAAAAAATCTGCTGCCCAAAATTGTAGACACAATACAGAATTACATGTTTTTTTTTTTTTAATTTTTTTCCCAAAATAACATAAAATATTTTTATTTCTGTTTGTTTTTGTAAATATAGAATATATTTTCATTTTAAATAGTGTCTGCAATATTTTTAGCATAATAACTTATTGAACTTTTGTGGAATCAAATGAGTTCAATGTATTGATTTGTTTGTGATTCGGCAAAGACAATTCCTGCATATTCTGATAAAAATGGCACATTGTAAAGAAATTTCTAAAGATGAAATTATTAAGATTTTACATTTGAAAGCGCAATGACAAAATCCTGTACAAATATCGAGAAGAATAAAGAGATCCTTGACCAGTATTTATAGAGCTTTGAGATCAGGTGGAATATCGAATACTAGAAAGTGAATCAGAAAACCTAAAAAAACAATGTTACATTGTGATAGAATGTTATCAAAAATGGCTTCAGTTGATAATTTATCTGTGCATGAATTTGCATCAATTTCCAGAAATTCAAAAAGTACTGTTCGCAGAATAATTAAGGCTTCAACAGATATTGTATACAGGAGAATAATAGCAAAATATTGCTTAAATCAGATACATAAAGATGCGCATCTAATGTGGGCTACAAAGTATATGGCATACGGTGAAAAATGGATTTTTGTGATCATTATTCATAAAAAGAAATGGAATTTAGACGGCCCTGATGGTTATAAATTTTACTGGTGTGATCTAAGAAAAGAACCCAAGAACAGTTTCAATTTTGGCGGAGGAGCCATAATGACTTAGGGAGAATTTTCTTTCAACGACCAAACATTTCTATAATTTATGGCCAGAAAAATGAAATCAGAGGATAATCAGAATATTTTACGTACCAATTTACTGCCAATTATAGATTTGTTAGCAAGAAATAGAGTGTGTTTTCCAAAAAGATGGAGATTCGAACATACCTCCACATCAATGAAAACATGGTTTAGGCAAAACAATAGCACATTATTATACTGACCAGTATATAGTCCAGATTTGAATGTCATGAAAAACATATGGGGGATCATATCTCGTAAAATATGTGAAAATGGAAAACAATATACATGTGTAAATGACTTAAAAACTGCAATTGATAAAATATGGTATGAAATATCTTTTATGTAATGCAATCTAAAATCAACACAATAGAATAACGTTTATTTGAAGTTATAAAGCATCGTGCCAATACAATTCAATAGTAAAGTAAGTTTTTAGTAATGTAAAAAGAAAAGAAAAAAAAAGTACAATTGCCTATACTTTTAGGCCAGCACATTATTATATAATTTAATGTATATTTTATAATTTGAAACCTTTGATTGTAATTTATGCGTGTATATCAGAAAAATAGCTATTATTTGTTACCTATCTCAAGAAATTTAATTGCACCTTATTACATGTTACGTTAATGCAAATTTTATTGATTGTGTAAATTTTTGGGACAGTTTGTAACAAAATTTATTTTACTTTCATGGTTTTGATGGAAAAAAGTTCTAACATTTTTACAGTACATCAAACGATTTTGTCAATTAATATGCTATTACATAATATTCTAATACATACATCTGACCTATGTGATTGATATCAAATGCCCGCTTATAAGTCATCGTTTTAAGTGAATTTAAAACTTATTTATTTTAATTTATCACAATATATTAGGCATTTTTAAATATATTTATTTTATAAAATTCCATAATACTATAGCTATTTTTCATGCAACTTTAAATCGATAAAAATACAATCTTATGAAAAAATAATCATATGAAGAATTAGATTTTCTTTCAATATCTTAAGTAAAGAACTTGTTATCAAAATTTGCTGTGTGCAAAGAATTATGTCTTTTTTAATAAAACTAAATTGATCGTTTCTGAAAAGATGATAGAAGCTCTTGAAATATTATATCGTTCGCCTCCTAAAATCGATATCTGTACCCTATTCACAAATTATCGAATACTCTGAAATTTATTGTACATTTCATTCAATTTTCTTGGTAATCTACGTTTTAATGCATTGACTACGACTGCTGTTAAGACGATCGTTTTGATACCAATGATTAGGCATGTATACAAGACTAAGTTGAATCAAAATGGATTTAAGCATCTTATCCTCTTATTCAAATGTGATCAGATTATTCAATGCAGTTGCTTTATGGCTCAATGAGAACAACTGCAAAAGAATGTTAAGAAATGTTTATTAAAATAGATATGTATCTGTTTTTTCCCTTTTCTTTTTTTGAGGGGGGATGGATTGATCATTTTTCACTTAAACATTTCATTAACTGTGTATTAAAATATAACTTATATTTATTACCCATTCGGGTCCGGATTTTTGAAATAGAATTTTTTTTCAGAAAAAAAAATGTTTTTACATTAATAACATTAACACTAGCCATCCATATAGGCTAATTAGTGTTTAACGAATATGTCATTGTCTTAAAGATAATGAATGTTGCCGTTTTGCGTATTCATATTCATATGACGATAGGCTAAGGAAGAATATTTGGAAATGTTTAGAAAATATTGGATTACAACAAGGTTTAACTTATAGTGCGGCATTCTAATACTTTTTGCGTTTTATTATACAGGATTATTTCAGGAAAGTGATATTGATTTTAAATTTAACGAGTGAAATATATGTTTACAGTAAAATGATCGCAAATGGCGCAAAGAATAATTATTATTACTAAATTAAGTCATATAGTAAATGCATAGACATATACTAACATTACTATATTTAAATATTACCTAAAATATTTCTTAAAACAAAATTATACCACATTTAAAAATATGTACTATTAATAGTACACCAGACCCGAAAGGGTTAAAATTAAGTGATTTCATTTTTATTTTTTCGTAATTTTATCATTTTTTTAAATGATATTAAACATTACCCGAATGAAAACGCATAGTAAATTCATTTGTTTGCCGTTTTTATTGGCAAACTAGAAAATATACTTGACAGGATTTAAATTTCTATTACACTTCTTATCACTATATTACGCAAAGTAATTTATTTGTGGATGTTTTGAATACTTACAGTGAGATAGTCTGTGAATAATTATTCAGTAAATGTTACCATAAGACTCAGTTAATGTTGTCATTGATACACGATCTTAATAATATTGGCTATATATTATTAATTTCATTATTTATAAAAAGTTAAAAAATAAAGTAATTAATTAATTGATAATTTTCCACTTCATTAACTCTGTATTAAACGATAACTTATATATTAAAATTGATTTCATTTTTATTTTTTCGCAGTGTTATAATTTTTTTTAATTATACAAAACATTACTTGAAACAAAATGCATAATAAATTCATTTGTTTACCGTTTTTATTGGCGTTTTCATTACACTTGTTTCACACAAGATTACAAAAAGTAATTTATTTGTGGATGTTGTGAAAACTTATAGCGAGATATTCTGTGAATAATTGCTCAATAAATGTTACCATAAGATATAGTTAATATTATCAATGATACACGATCTTAGAACTAGAAATTTTATGTAAGCTTTATATATATACATATATATATATATATATATATATATATATATATATATATATATATATATATAAACATCAAAATTTTTACTTAAAACTGTTTTTTTTTTTATTAATTAACCATTTTTTTCTTTGTTCTTTTTAAACATATTTCAGAAAGAAATGTATGGTTCGAACTGAAATATATTCACTTAGTAGAGGCTAAATTGGCTCCTCGCCATCATTCTAGTGTTAATAATATTGGTTATATATGATTATTTATTCCATTATTTATCAAAATTTTAAAAAAGATCCATTTCCTATGCAAATATTTTAAAATAAAAAATAACTTTACAGTCAGAAAAATTCTGATCGAACTTTTGTTGAAAAGTTCTGATTGAACTGAAAGTTCTACATTTAATTGTTCCACTTTTTAAAAAAACAAATAATAATTGTACTCCAAGAAAAAAAAAATGTTTTATCCGTGAATTTTTATCAATATTCTGAAAAAAAGAAGAAATTCCGATTGTTTCTAGCGCGCATGCATTTTGACTCTTTTAATACTGTAAAATAATTGCACAAACTACACAAATTATTCCATAGGCACTGATTATATTAAAAAAATATTTTATTAAAAGAATAACACTCACTAGCAGCTCACTGCTGCATTATCGTCTGCACATTTCTCAAACACAACTTTGGAATAATAATATAAAAAACACTTCACTTCTTTTCACTTTCTGGATACTGAGATTTTAAT
Organism: Maratus speculifer; assembly: GCA_964019185.1. Taxonomy (NCBI): domain Eukaryota; kingdom Metazoa; phylum Arthropoda; class Arachnida; order Araneae; family Salticidae; genus Maratus; species Maratus speculifer. The sequence continues at coordinate 238,235,919 of OZ025289.1, forward strand.
TATAGGTAGCACGGTATCGTCTGCTTGCATGGAACATACCGGCCCCCGTTGACATGTTTCAAATTCAATAATAACTCTTTTTTTACCAAGTGCACTAATTACACAAATAAATACAAAAGGTCACTATATATGTTTACTGAAATATAAAAATTGAAAGAAAAAACAATATAACACTCACACATATATACATATTTATCTTTTAGCTTTTTTTTAAAGTACTATGGTTTTCAGGCGTAGGAAAATACATAATTTACTAATCGATCTTTTAAAAATTCCATTCTGAGTTTTTACCTGAATCCGGGAAATTTCTTATCATTACCGTAATATACTTCAATAATTCTGCCTAATGGCCACTTATTGTTTGGTGTATTTTCCTCTACTAACAACATTAAATCTCTTTTTTTTGCATTATCCTTTTCAATTCTCCACTTACCAAATCTTACAAATTATTTCAATTATTGATTAAATTAAATAGAACTTTAAATTTAATTTTTTAACAATTTATAAATAAACTTTTTAGCCTTTGCTTTAAATATCATTTAAACTTTAGTGCTAAACAGAAATATTAGAAAGGAGATAAAAGTGATAAGAACTGCTAGTATCCTACTGATGTTAAATCCTATCAAAACCCCCCTCTTAACAATTTTATTTAAAAAGGAGAGGCGACTACGAGAATATTAAAATACACCACTATAGCTTTAATCCTTTTCAGGATAGCCTAACACACCAGGGCATCCTGACGATGTCCATATTTAGAACAAAAAAGGATAACATCTTAAAAAGGATCATTATCTCAACAGCACTTAATCACCGGTACACTAACTCCAAATATATTAATAAATCTTTAAAGAAGACACAATAACCGGGAATAAACAATAAAAATTAGCCAAAGTTCCAGCTTAGCCCAACACCCAAATTATTCAAACATATTTATACACAAAATTAAAACTTTTATATAATATTTACACACATCAAAAACAACTTTTACCAGACAGGTAGTCACTTAAAATTACTCTCATACCAACAATATCCACTCTGTCTACCACCTAGGTTTTAAAACATATTAAAAAATATTGATATATACTGCTTTTATTTACCTTATACACACTTGAAAAACCCTACATATATTTCAACAAGAACACAGCATGTCAATATCTTACACTTATTAAACTTTTTCAATATTGTAATATTATTTAAACAATCTTCAAAGTCGATCATAGGAAGAAATTTCAATTATCATATACATTAATAATATATCTTACACAATTAACTCTTTTAAACAATATAAAAATATTATTTTCACATATTGAATAAAAAGATCAAAAATCTTTAATATTCAATTATAAAATTTAAGAATAGTGGAACCCCATGATTAAATTCAAAGGTAACCAAATCTCATTTTAAAAACATACAAACTTCCCGGTCTGACATCAACACATGACTCCATTCTCAAAAATAATCCTATCCTTCACAGCAGCCAATTTCCAATAAAAACAAAGTTTCAGCTAAAACATCTCCTAAGAATCCGGAGGACACATGTAATTAAATTGGTACATAGCATTCATACAACTTTCAGCGCCGTGTACACCCGGCTACCCTTTCGCTCTCTCCCAATTTGCCTGGGGCCCTAGGTCTTCATATCTCACTCTCTTGAAAAACACAAAATCACACAGGCAAGAGTTGTAGCAGGGATACAGATTACTTGAATTCAGACAATATTGTAGGATAAATTATACAAAAACAATATACCAAAAATATGGCATAACATCATAAAATCTTAACATTTTTATTTCCTTGCAATATTAATTTTTACTCACGTGTAAGTGGCAACATTTTTAAAATTTTAATTAATTAAAATTTTAATTTAGTAGAAATATTATCTCTCGATTAAGATGCAAACTTAGTCCCTCCATTATCATATTTTCCTAAAGACGCCCGCAGCAGACGGCGCGAAACGTTGAAAGTTTTATTTTATTTTAATTGTACAAATGTATATTAAAATTCCTGTTTTGTGCACCACTGAGCAATGTGTTATTATTAGCGTTGCAAAGGTTAGAAAAAACCCGGTTTAAACCCGGGAATAAACCGGGTTTTTAGGAATAAACCTGGAAAAACCCGGGATTTTTTAGAATAATTCGGTTTTTCGGGAATAAACCTGGTAATAAACCTGGTCTATTGGAAATAAACCCTGGAATAAACCGACTTTTTTCAACTCTAGTTATTATTAGTTAAATTTTATGGTGCAACTGTCCTATATATATTTTATTTAAATCTTTAAATATACTGATCCCTAGAATATGCTATTCTCAAAAGACACGACAATTGTACTGCCCACAAAGGAAAACCTATAACAACAACAGCAAGCTATCCACAGAGAACTTAATGTATATATTCAATACTTATTCTAATTTAATCTTTCCATTTTGGGTATCTGTGTAGCACCAAGTTTCGGGGTCATGCCTTTCACATTTCCCAAAATGGAAAGCATCTATTGCTATTTTTGTGATTTATATTTAAAAAATATTGCAGAATTACAGAAAAACTACATATTAAATCAACTATACTTAAAACAGAAATAAAAAAAACATTAATTATTCATTTTATCTGTAAAAATAAATCATATTTAATGCATATTTCATTTAACATTTGCATAAACATTTAACAGGACAAAAATAAATGTACCAGAAAAAACTCGAAAATCCGAACACTTAAAATGGTGGATCTCTTCCATGGCTCTAAAACTCTAAATCAACTCTAAAACTCTAAATCAACTCTGAATCTGTAAAACATATTGCAAAAATTAATATTTTTATGAGAACTCAGAAAAAGAAAAGAAATATTTATCTCCGATTATAGATTATATGCACTAAATCAATGACTTGTGTAAAGTAAATAATAAAATTCATCCAGTAAATAAAAATTCAAATTTATTTAGAATATTCTGTACTTAATATGCCAAAATTTTCGTGAGATCATGTTTCCCTAAATATAACACTAATAATCAAGAAACCTCCCATACTGAAAAAAATATACTTGATTTTTTAAAACATAATATGATAAACTTTAAGACTATATATATATATAAATACCAAACTTTTAAACTAAAAAGAATAGGACATAAACTCCAGGAAATCAGCAAGCTCAAGTAAACCTCTGGAGCCATGTCACAAAACAAAATTTAAAATATTAAATTACTCAGAAATATCTATAAATTTTCATTAATAATTCATAAATCTCCGCTCGTAGACAGCACCAAAAACTGATTTCCTACCATTTAAGCACCTTATAAGTTTTTTAAAAACTTTAAATTTATTGAAAATTTTAAATATATAAAAGAATCTATTAAAACATTACACACTTTATTCAAAGTTCAAATGTACTCTCAAATCTTATATTTTTCAAAAATTCTCAAATGCAGGCCTGTTAATTAAAATATATGTATAGATATATAGATGTAACAATTTTTAACTTCATTATACTTAAACTTCAAAATTAAATTTAACAGTTTAAATTTAAAAATATAGCAAAACTATTAAGGTTTTAACACTTCATTTTTAATAAATATCTCTATGTAATATTTTTCACATAAACTGCTTAAAAATTTATCCATTTAATTATTTTCTATTAAACTAAAGAAAATCATTTCATTTTCAATAAAAAGAATTTTAAAAATTTCAATTTTACTGCAGAAGTCCTCCTTCACACAAAGTACCAGAACCGGTAGTTCTGTCGAGAAAATATGCAAAAACGTCATGGCCAAGTAGATTCCCAGTTTATCAGAGCTCTTGAAGGTATGCAGGATACAGTCTGTAACAACTAAGTCCATGATTCCTTGGAACAAAAGCTCATTCATAAACCCATTTCAACCACTGTAGATAACAGTTCATGATCGAAACAAAAACTCATCAGGATGAAGTCTTTTCAGGCACCATAAGGCATCACAGCAAAAAGTCCAATTGGGCAAAGTCGGTATAGGCTATGTAGAGCACAGTTCGAGAAAAACAAAGCTGAAAGGTTCTTGTGAGCATTCAGAGCAATCAAACTTTCATACTGCCCACACACTTCATTTGCTGCACCATGACTTTCACGACAAAAATGCATAAACTCCAATATTTGGGACGCAGACTATACTCAGGTTTTATCGTCGTTCTTCCCACTAATAAAATAAAACCAGCACTGTCTCTCTAGAGGCGATAAACTTTTAAAAAAATCAGCACAGTTCCTCTTATCATATCCCACGAAAACAGACTGAAAACTTTATTCTCTCAATATGCAAAAAGTCCACTGAATATACAAAAAGCCAACTTATTTGTCCATATCTTAATCACACAATAATTTAAACTATTCATCTCCAAATTTAACCAACATATGACTTCTTTAATTTTAATTGGCAAGGTCGTTTCAAAGAAAATTTTCACGAAATATGAAGAGCAACAGCTAAGCTTCTGACTGCTTCCAAAAAACATAGTTCCAAAAAAAAAAAAAAAAAAAAAAAATTCTAGCGATCGGTATTAAAAATTTTTTTTGTCAAAATATTCCTTAACTCTTAAAACAATATTTTCTTAAACACAACACTTCCATTATTTGAGCACAACACTTCACTAATTTAAGCAGAATATTATTCGACGAATCTCACAATGAAAGTTTCAGAAAACACCTTTATAGAACTCTTAATATCACATCAGCACATAGTTAATTCGAAGATTATTTATTCACATTAATAATTATTTTTACCTCCTTTCGAGACGGACCTTGTAAAATTAATGCACACACTACACAAATTATTCCATAGGCACTGATTATATTAAAAAGCACTTTATAAAAAGAATAACACTTACTAGCAGCTCACTGCTGCATTATCGTCTGCACATTTCTCAAACACAACTTTGGAATAATAATATAAAAATCACTTCATTTCTTTTCACTTTCTGGATACTGAGATTTCAATTATAGGTAGCACGCTATCGTCTGCCTGCATGGAACAAATACTAAAATCCTAATTTATTTTAAATGTAAAGAAAAATATCAAAATTTCTATAAATTAAGATTTCTAATTTAATTTTAAATAAAACAATAACAATAGAATAATAGAACAATGGAACAATGGAACAATAGAACAACAGAATATAAAACGAAACAATGTCTAAATATATATTTATGCAATGGATTACTTTTGCGTGGCCCTGTAAATCAATAATATATATTCTTTGCAAAACAGATTGCCCAGAATGTTTATTATAGTATATACGTCATAGATACATATAAATTTTATTATGTTCGAAAGAAAAAGGAAATACTTGAAACATTTTTCGCCACTGACCGTAATGTATCGGAATCCTTTTAGTTGTCCCTGTAATTGAACTATTGATTCGATTTTCATAAAATTTGAATTGGCTCGACAAAATTATTTAATAATTATATATTTTAAATTTCAAACTATTCGGTTGGGCAGTTTTGAGTTGTTATATACGGACGGATGGATTGAACGACAACTATAAGTGCTACTATTTACATAATTAAGAACGCACCTAAAAACCATATCATAAACAATGGAAATAATTGTTTTAGAATTAAGTAATAAATAATAATTAATTTTTTCACTCATTTAACCTTTACGCAGGGTCTCGCTCAGTGTTTACCTGAGAATGCTTGTATTCTCGGACAGATGCTGTCACAGTCCCTCTGTAAAGGTTAAAAGTACTTTGAATTAATTTTTAACCCTTTTATGTCTGGTGTACTATTAATTGTACTTGTCTTTTAATGGAGTACTATTTTGTTTCAAGAAGTTATTTTGCTACTATTTACACATAGTCATGTAAGTATGAGTCTATGCATATACTGTACGCTTCAATTATATTTAGGCATTAGATAATAACTAAAATTATTATTATTTGCCTAATTCTTTTTGCACCGTTTTCGATTCATTTATTTTAAACATAAATTTCATTTTTTTTATATAAAATAAAAGTTGCTTTCCGAAGGAATGATGTGTAGTAAAGCGCAAAATGAATTAGGGAGATGTAAAGTAAGTTAAATCTTAATGTAATACATAATTGTCTATACATTTTCCAAAATTCTTTATTAGTCTATTGTTACATGAATATTAATTAGATAGTAGGCAAAACCGCAACATCCGTTATCAATCAGAGATTGAATTATTCGTTAAATAAAAATTAATGTATTTGTATTGCTAGTGTTAATGTTATTAACGTAAAAGTTTTTTTTTCCTAAAACTAAAAAAGAATTTAGGACACGAAGTAGTTAAAGTAATAAAAAATATTCGCATTTAAAATATATTTGAAATGATCACATTTAAGATCGATATACTAATTAAAATAATAATACATCGGTCCATTAAAATATTAATATTTTCATTTAAACTATTACATGGAAAAAAATATTAGATTTATTCAAAACTTTTTGAAGAAAGTTTTATAAAGTTTTGCATAAAAGACAGCTTCGCGTTATAAATTCTAATGCTTAAAATGAAAATGTATGATGCTGGTCTTTATTCCAAAATTATTTGAAATATCTAAATAATTTTTAGAGAAATTAATTAAAAACTGTGAAAATTCTTCCATATTTTTTAATTAAAAACAATTAAAATGGTTTTCATAAAAAATGATTTCATGATATAAATTATAATGCTAAAAATGAAAATATTATCATTCTTGTCTTTTTAACTTAAAATCAAAGATATTCTAAATATCCAAATAATTTTTAAGAAAATAAATTTAAAAACCCTAAAATTATTCAATATTTTTTTTGTTTAAAATCTACTGTTTGAGTTAAAATGTATGCTTGAAATTCTAAGCGTAAAATTGTTTTCGAAACTTTATTAGTCTTTGAAGAAAACAAAATAGCAATAATAATATCTTTGATGGATTTGGATGTGATCCAAACATATCAGTCTTTTCGAAGATACTTCAGAAAAGTTTTGCATAAAAAAATGACTTCACAATATAAATTATAATGGTATAAAATGAAAATGTACGATGCTGGTGTCGTTTCAGAGTAAAGAGTTCTGTTTCAGATCTATACATTTAAAAATAGTTTCAAAGATATATTTTTCTATAAGAAAGATATACCCCATCATTTGTTTTTATCGAGAATTTCTCTGTTTTTTTCTTAGGTTGAAATTACAATTAAATGTGGTTTAACTCTTAATTTTATATTATATTTTATATATTTTCAGCTGCATAAATCTGAAAATGTCCTTTGAATATTATTCGACTAAGTTTTTACTACTGATAAAGAAAATACAGTAATTAAGATAATACATGAGTGTTAAATCACCTTAACATCAAAACTACACACAGAACCCATTTCGAGATTGAAAATGTATCAGCAGGCCATCATACAATGTAACACATAGAGGTACAAGGTGACAAATGAACAGAAAATGCAAAGAAAAAAGCTTATAAAGAGTTTTGTGAATTTACTCTACCTGTGAAAAGGCAGGGACAACAAACTTTTTCGGACAGACTTTAAAATCTCTCTAAATTATTTCTCTATAGATTGTTAGGAAATACCAAACCGATTTCAAAATTAATAGTGAACAGTCCTTATCTCAACATAGGAATTTCATATTGATATAAAAAAGGACTACATATGATTTCATTCATATTAATTTTAAATTCATATTAATTTTAAATTTAATAATTTTAAATTCAGAGGTATTTCGTTGCACTAAAATGCAAAACATAAAACCACTAAAAATGATTTCAAAAGGACGTTTCTGATTCATTCTGAACCAACTAATTCCTAATGTAAATGGCGTACTAAGATGAAAGCTGTATCTTTTTGGGGGCTTAATGGCTTTTATGTAAGCATTCTAAAACTACTGATTTAACAATTAACGAGTCTGCATCTCTACCAATAGGATATTCAGCTTTGTTTTAAATGATATTTTTTGAAAACTTGCTGTAATGTTTTTCTTTTGTTGAACTTTAACCCCTTGGGGATGAGCGACACGTACCCGTGCCGCAAAAAAGCTTAAAAACCAGTGTTTATCCCCACCAGTAAAATTTTACTAAAAAATTACCCTTATATAATCGAAGCATTTTTTTCGGTTTAAAAAGGCACAAATCTATGTTTTAAAAAACCGTTGACAAAACATGAAAAATTTCGTAAAAGGCTTCCGTTGCGAAGAGTTTGATATCTTAGTATGACTTTTAAGTTAGGAATAACTGCTGAGGGATTTAAAATGAATAAGAAACGTCAGTTTGGAATTGTTCTTGGTGCTTTCATTTTTAGAATTTTACAGCAGTTTAATATGTGAGATATCGATAAATTCGAAATTAGTATTTAATGTTGGTTTCAAAACTACGATAGAGATTATAGACCGTTTGACAAGAAGCTTTGAATATGAAATGATGGTTAAATGTAAGATGTAAATGTGTCCTAAGAAAATGGTTTTTATAAAATTTTAAAATACAAATCATACAGAAAAAAGCGTATGAAATGAGCATAAAAATTCAAAAATATTTTCTATATTATCATTTATTTTGAAAACCATTTAGTTCTTTTAATTAATTTTAGTTTTATTTCATTCTAACCCATTGCAATAATGAAGTTAATCAAATTGTGGCTTAAAGAGTAATATTTAGTTTATCAATAAAAGTATCATTTCTTCTAATAAAAAATCGACATATAAATATTGCTTGACATATTTCAGTTACTTCGTGTGCAAAGTTGCGGGGATTGCTAGTAATTTAAAAATTTTGATATTGTTTTACTTTTTAAACATTCACATCTAAATACAAATTTTATGGTGTGATGTTCTTTATTTACTACTTTTTACACGTGATCGTATAAATAATGTTTTATTATACATTTCTGCTTTCAATACTCATGTCCATTTTGTTTGCTGAGAAACGCGCATTAGTTTAAGTGTTCAAAGATAGTACCGTGTATGGAAGATATTCAAAATTTTACTAAAAGAGTGTTTTTACATGCCTGAAAATCTTCAATAGAGCTCATGGTTTACCTTTTTTACCTCAGTTTTCATGCCGTGTGCCCTTAAAAAAAGATGCTGTATAAAAATTCATTATTTCATTTGTAGATAAAAATATAAAAATACGTGTATGTCAGTTTAATATTTCTAAAAATAATTCATTGTTCCGTACTTCAAAAGTAAAATAAAATAGTAACAAATGTATGCAAATGTGATGCATTACTTTTTGTTTTGTTGTTGTTGTTGAAATAAATAATAGATTCACGAAAAGTAAGTACAATTGAAATAAAAGCAGGACTTTTTTTTTAATAAGAATAATTTTAAAATCCAACATTTTCTTTACTGATAAATGCATGTAATACTTACAAAATTTATAAAATAGATCTATACAAAATAAAAATTTGTTTAATGACAGCACTGTGAAAGAAATGTAAAAATTAATTACATAATACAATATTAACAAAAAATATTGTTTGTGGAAGCAGAAAAATTACATAATATTAATATTTTTATATATTATCACAAAATATTTTAACAAAAGATGGATTTACCACGTATCCCAAAGCAATACTTGTAAATATAAATTATTGACATATTTTTTAATAAATGTTTCACATTTTCAGTATTGATTTTCTTACGATGACACTTAAACGAAATTTTATCGCATACCTCTGGGCATAAATTGGATTTTCATCACACATCATTCATATTCAAAAAACATGTTTATATTGAATTCATATAAATATGTATATCATATGTTACATACAGTGTTCTCGCTGACATTTGACTAACGTTAGTAATTTGGCTAATTTAAAATAAAAAGCATTCGTTAAATGAACAAAGTATTAGCAAATTAGATTTGCAGTGTAGCACTAAAAAAATTAACTTTAATCCTTTAATGTACCCCCTTTTTTCAATATGATTTAAAATAACCTAAGTTTTTATAATTGCGACAACGACTGTTATTAATCTAAATTCAACTCTCCACTACAAATATATTAAATATATATATATATGCATATTTATGAAAAAGGAGAAATTTGCTAGTAATTTGGCGAATCTAATCGCTTCTTTAATCGCCAAATGAAGAATTTAGTCGCAATTTGGCGCAATGGCGAGCGACAGATGTTTAAATATATTTATTTTTCCAGAGAATATATGTTATTTAATGTTAAACTTTATGCTATACATTATGCTATACATTATGTTATATTTTATATATGTTAATGCTCTTTATCCTGGCATATTCAGTATTTCAGTATTGCAAATGAAGTGTGTAGCAATTATTGTTTGTTTAAAAGGGTGCTGAAAAGAATTCTACAATATGTTTTGTGATTGAAAAGTCGTTTTCAATGCTTTTAAGGATTTTACATAATTTCAAATATATTGAATTTGACATTCAGCTCTGATGTGCAAACCTGATGCATGATTTCGAATATTGTATGATAGCATTTATCGTTCATTTAAAGAGGAATAAATAATAATTCATTTACATTACAGTGTTCCTGGAAGTGCATTTTCACTTTCGGTCTGAATTTTTAAATTCAATTATTTTTTAGAACTATTATTGAATTTAAATTACAAAGATCATATACAGGACTGTACAACAGATTTAGGGTGTTTTTAGTCTATAGATGGTTATTGTTGAATATGTGCTTCCCTATATCTTATGCATTTTTCATTTTATTTAAATTTAACACTGTTTTTACCTCATTAAATGGTTAGATTTCATTACGACATTTCTAATGTGTTTGACAGTGTATTATAATCATTGCTTGACATATGACTTTTATTATTCATTTTATTATGTTGCAACGATATATCCAAGCTGTCTTCATGTCTCTATGTTCTACACTGTGAAAAGAAATCTGTAAAGTTACTAAAGATTTTCTAGGAAACTGGGATTCCTAGATTCCGACTAAAAATCATTTATCATGTATAGGTTAGAATTGCAATTCATAAGAACTCTAAGCATACTAAGAATTGTTAAAGAAATTGGAATGTCCAGAATTTTCTTTCTTTCTAACCGATGATCAGGCCCCTACCTGCCGAGTTAATAATCTCAGCTTAACGGGTTAGATACCTGGTATCGGGGCGGACGACCGCCTAATTGACGCTTCGCGGAAATAAGTGATGAACTGCAAATGGCTTCGCAAGATGGTCTCGTAATTTAGAGCCTTGATCAGATGACGAGACCTTCACCTGGCAAGGCACCTCAAGAGGTATAATTCACAGGTAACTTGGAGGACTTTGCACCCACGACGGATTTTACATGCCCCAGGCGCCATTAGCGTACATGATGGAATTTTAGCCGGCAGAGTGGGGGCAATCTACAGAGACAAGTGCCGAGGTCGGCTGATTGTGGCTAACGGTTGCTGGACTTAGTAGTTTATTGCTTTTGTGAAATTATTGAGTTTGGCGCCGCATATCACTCCCACCGGAACGTGCCATGTGAAATGGGGCTGGAGCTAAAATTTTTTGAGCCGAGACGGTGGCATGTCCTTAGCAGAAAACAGGGGGGACAATTTTGAGGGAGATTTAGAAAAATAAATAACCAAAACTAAAATGGCCGATATGCTAAGTAGTGCCAGAGAAGGGAGAATTTTTGGGCCGAAATGCAAGGCAGTCGAATTGCTGCTGGTAGTGACGAGATCCCGCCTTTCTACCATACCCCCCCCCCAAAAAAAAAAGAAAAGAAAAGTGCTTCATGGTCTGTCCCATTGGAGCGGGTCCGGTAGCTCGTGCGGACACAGTCCAAATGCACCTAATAAAGAGGCTTATCAGAACTTTTCATGTGACTACAACCCGACTTGTAGATATATTTTTATCAATATTACTGTAAATTTAGTAGATTCGATAGTAAAGCTTCACATTATTGTAACTTTACAAAAGCTAGTTTTGTAGATTAACATCTTCTTTCTGTACAGAGTGCAAATAAAAATTCAATAGTTCTACAGATTTTTTTTAACTTTACATCTGTAGAGTTACAGAATTTTTTAGCATAAAATTCTAAATTAATAGCATAAAATTCTAAGTATTTAAAATGTACCTTACCTGTACAGAATTTAATAGTTTAAAATTCAAAACATTTTCCTTGGGATTAAGTTAACATTTTAACATGAAAAAAAAATTCTTTTCTTTATTTCATTTCTTGTGTATTTAATAAAGTAATGTCATAGTTCTAAGATGACAATTTTTTTCATTAGATTACATTACTTTAATCTTACTCTTTCCAATAATTTTGGTATTTTATGACAAAATTTCCAAATAAAAATTATATAGAATGACAAAGTTAGTAATTGATTAAAAAAATAGTGATACGGATTTTTTATTCCATTTTCTTCCTTTTGGCATTTAGAAGTAAACTAACATGATGACTTAAACCCTTGAAAAATGGCCTATAAAAGACTGAAATGAAATCTGCTGAAATTAATCCGACAGTAGTTGCGTGTCGGTGTTTTTGCAGCCCCTATAAGATATTTTCTCTTAATTCATAATCGCCGTTACGAATGCAACGGAGAACTATGAAGCTGATTTTCGAATTTCCTTCATCACTAAGATGGAGTAACAAGAAATTAGCCTTTTTCTCTTAGTACATTTTTGCAAGCAAAGTTGAAACTTCTGAGAATATCTATACAATTCTACGAATGTCAGTTTATTTTTACTTTTTCTAAGTAGTCTAAATCTCATTAGCAATTGTATAATTTAAATAAATTGCAAATATATAACTCCAGAGTCCGTACATAAAAACAGTCTATGTCTGATACTTAAAATTTTGCGTACTTACAGCTTAATACCCGGTGTCTCACTATAATCATAAAACTGAAAAAAGTCTAATTTTAAAGTAAAATTTTTTTTTCAATGTCATCTGCTTATTTTTTCGATTTATACTTTAAAACAAAGCATTAATTTAACGCTTTAATTGACACTTGGATGTAAAGCGTCTCGCTAGTAATTCAAAGGTTCTTAGTTCAAATTCCGATGCTTGAAATAAAATGAAAGAACTTGAAATTTTCATTATAAGATGGATTAACTGAGAATAAGTTTCGTATTTATTGGACAATTTAAGGGTGTATATTATCAGGATAGTGCTATATGACATTCATAATATTTTATGGAATTCTATTTTCTTTCTATTTTAAATACTTTTCCAAGTTATTAATTATTCAGCATTTTAAAGTATATTTTAAACAATTATTCTCTTTTATAAATTTAAAATTTTACTTAAATTGCAAATATATAACTCCAGAGTCCGTACATAAAAACAGTCTATGTCTGATACTTAAAATTTTCCGTAGTTACAGCTTAATACCCGGTGTCTCACTATAATCATAAAACTGAAAAAAGTCTAATTTTAAAGTAAAATCTTTTTTTCAATGTCATCTGCTTATTTTTTCGATTTATACTTTAAAACAAAGCATTAATTTAACGCTTTAATTGACACTTGAAAGTAAAGCGTCTCGCTAGTAAGTCAAAGGTTCTTAGTTCGAATTCCGATGCTTGAAATAAAATGAAAGAACTTGAAATTTTCATTATAAGATGGATTAACTGAGAATAAGTTTCGTATTTATTGGACAATTTAAGGGTTTATATTATCAGGATAGTGCTATATGACATTCTTAATATTTTATGGAATTTTATTTTCGTTCTATTTTAAATGCTCTTCCAAGTTATTAATTATTCAGCATTTTAAAGTATATTTAAAACAATTATTCTCTTTTATAAATTTAAATTTTACTTTTATTTCTGCTATTTTTTTTTTCATTAAAAAAAATTAGATTTTATATTTTTATTTCAAAAGTTTGATTTAAACATTTTTAATTTCATTAAAATGAATAATTTCTTATTACGATTAATTTAAAATTAAATTTATTGTTTCTACCATTCATGTAAGAATTAACTAATTGTAAATTAACAATTTAGATTTATTAATTAAAAAATAAGTTGTTTTGAAAGATATATTTAACGAATCTTCTATCTGCCATCACACTTATCTATATATTTAGCTTTTTTCCGTACTATTCTTATCCTATATTTTAGTCACTCGCCTTTTGCACTACAATTATATATTTTAAACTTATTTTCCATGATTTGCTTGACATTTACTCATTTACAGAGCTTGAATTTGCTCTGCAAATATGTAGCACCATGAATACATAAGGCTCCTGTTCCGACCGACGAAGATCTACTTTTTTTACTTTTTTTTTTTGGGGGGGGGGGTGTTGCATATATTTTTAAAAAGGCACTTTCAGTTTCAAAAACGGTTTTGAAATTAAAATAACTCTATAAAACATATCTGCATTTAAAATAAAAAAAAATAAAAAAGGAACGATGAAGAGGTGCCCCTCAACTATAAAATGAAAATAATAATAATAATAATAATAATAATAATAATAATAATAATAATAATAATAATAATAATAATAATAATAATAATAATAATAATATAATAAAATAAAATAATAATATAATAAAATAATATAATAATATAATAAAATAAAATAAATAAATAAAATTATTAAAATGTGAACCAGATATTAGAACAGAACTTCCCCTTAGGAATTACATTAGCTCGCGAGTGCTTCAGTGTCCAGGGACAGGAGCCTTAACCTGTTTACTAGTAGATGTATCTGGAATGTCTACAGGTGTGTTAATGATCTCGTTTATTTCCTATTGCCATTGATAGGGATCAGTCGAATAGACTATGTATAACGATGACGAAGGTATTGTTGAAATTTGCATGCAAACTTCATAGTTACGGATTGGTAAGAGATTAAGGTAGCGATAGAAGCGAATCTCGGAGTTATACATTTTGTTATATAAATTAAATACAACAATAAATTGTCGGAGATTATAGAACTGCCAGTAAAGATTGAAATTAGAAGAATACGGACGCCTCAGAGAGCTGTAAAATTAAAAGCCACTGTCCGATTTAAAGGGTCGCTTCGCAGCCAATGGAGTCGCAGGAGAGCAGTTAATTAACAGCCAGAATGTGACAAAAAGAAACTGACAAAAAATCATTAAAAAGATTAATTCCAACAAAAAATGCTTATGCAAGAACCATGCCAAACATCGAAAAATAATTTAATCGAGATTAAAATGAACACAAAAATAGGCAGAAATAGACTTTACAATATCCGCTACGATTTAATTTAACTCGTTAACTTTTTTCTTCTATTAAAACATATTTTATAAAGACATTTTTGACTACAACTGAAATATATTAATATAACGTGGTTTAAAATGGCTCCACACGAACATTCTAGTATTAATTGAAATACTTACTAATGAGCAAAAATAAAATTTCCACTGCTAATTTCATAGGAATTTCTTTAATCTATTTTCTTGAAGAATATTTCCTTTTAAAATGAAGTTTAGTTTATTTATATCATCATAAAATATTTCAGTACGTTTGATATTTTTTAATAATTTCAAGTTTTATTTAATAAATATTTAATAGGTTTTCGTTAGCTTTTCGGACCCCATTCTCAAAAGTCCAAATATTTTGATTTTAAAACTGAACATCATTAACTTAACAAACTTTTGCAATGAAAAAATTTAAATGAAATAAAATATCGCCGCTTTTATGTGCTTGCAAGCTTATTATTTTCAAATTTGGAATGCTGAATTTTATGAGTTTCTTTTAAAAATAAAACAGTGCAGGCCATAAATATATTCGAATTTCCCTTGTAAAGTGTATTTCGCACGGAACTAAAATGATAAGATTTTATGTATGCAAAACTTTTCTGCATAAGAAAAAGGTTTACACAAATATTCCGTATATCTGGCTATTTTCCAGCTGAAGTATTTAACTGAAACACATAAAATCATTTTCTTCTACACATTTTAACATAAGAAAGTATTATGCTCTATTATTTCAATTTTACTCGCTAGTTGCCCTTGTTCGGTATGTATAACCATTTGACATTTGGAATTTACAGAAGTATTTTTCACTCTAAAATATCTGAAACACATCAAGTAGTTTAAAAATAAGAATAAGGAGAAGCATTTTAAATCATTTTCACAGTAAATTAAAATTTTTGTTATGACACATTTAACATATATATACCCATGAGAAAATAATAATATATTTCGGAAAAGTGTTCCAGTGTATCAAAATTGAAACATACTTTGAGACATTTCAGATGTTGTTTTAAATATTTTCATGCATCGTATTTCATACATCGATGTAGTCTCACTTGCAGGACTTAAATCTTGCTGAATCAATTTACCGATCAAGTAATATGAGTTTTACAGCATCGTTTTCGCCAAGAAATATAGATTCTAGATTCTATATAGGATTGAGTTTCAAAAGCTTTTGCTACAGTAACGAGGCAGTTATTACCTTTACATATTAAACAACAAGTGTTAGAGTTGTCAAATAGAGATATTGCTAAATATATACAGTAAAATCTCCATAACTGACACTCTCGAATAGCGGACACCTCTATTTAACGGACAGTTCTCCAATCCGCACTCCTAAAACCTAAATTTTTCTATGTTTATGTGTAGTGAAATGTAGACTCTTTAACGGAAATTTTTATTACAATGATTGTGTTTAATGGTATTTACTTGGAATTATTTAAGACTGACAGGTGGAAAAAATGTGGCCTTTTTTTGTATTTCCTTTTTAATATTGAAAAGCACACACTGGTGAAAATTTCTGTAAAAAACAGTGAAAAATGCATACATTAATGTAAATGTACATTTTTTAACATTTAAATGCATTCGTTTGATTTTCTCAGTCATTATTTTACAAGCATTTCCCTTATCTCACATCTATTTCCCTGTAGGGATATCTATGTCTTTATTTAAAGATATTTTAATCTTTGTTAAATTTTGTAATTTAAAGTACACAATTTTAAAATTACTTTGCAATTTTCTTATAAATTCAGTTTAAAGATTAATTATCTAGAAAACGAAAAAATGCCTCGTGAGATTTATTGAGAATTTTCCGCTGAATCATAAGACATATTTTACGCTCAATAGCAGTAGCTACATCATTAACATGTTATTTCATGTCCAAAGGTCTTCTGATCAAACCATTGCACGCCAGCAACAAATTGTGCGAAAAGAAAATAATGGAGACCTTTAAATTTACTTGAAAAATTCAAATTTACGAAGGCTGATTGAAAGTAAAGATAGTCACTGATTTTGAAAACTAATTTAAATTATTATCATTAAAAATAAATTTACATATTCTGTTGTAAATTTACGAAATAACTTCTCTCTTATTTAACAGTATTTCGGTTATTCTAATCTCTGTAATTTTACATAAGACTTAACTTAATCAATTAATTCTCCGTAATTTCACGGCATGAATACATAAGTGTTGTTAAATTCACAGGTTACGGTTCAATTTCATTTGAACTAAGATGGTCTGGTGTAATAACGCCACGCGGGGTAATAACGCCAAGTGCTAATGTTTTGCATAATTATGAAATAATCTGGTAAATGGCACTCATATGCTCAGCGCAGAAGGGTTTTGAGACATATAAAGCGCAAAAAACAGCTTCAAGTTAATTAGTATCATTTTTATGTCTTATTGTTTTTACAAGCAACTAAAATTAACGCTTGATCTAAAATTAGCGAGATACGTTTTGGGATGTGAAGACTATTTTTTTTTAATCCGGAAATACTTTGTTAATTACATAAATTTGTAGTACATTTCATGGACTTTCAAAATATTGTTGAAGATTTTGGATATCTTCTCGAGATAATTTGTAATTTAAAATGTACAGTGCAATAACTATACC
This sequence comes from Maratus speculifer, assembly GCA_964019185.1. Classification (NCBI taxonomy): domain Eukaryota; kingdom Metazoa; phylum Arthropoda; class Arachnida; order Araneae; family Salticidae; genus Maratus; species Maratus speculifer. The sequence goes on from OZ025289.1 coordinate 238,253,631, forward strand.
GGGGTAATAACGCCAATCCTTGGCATTAATACCCCGGTTGTTTCCCTACAGTGGCCGAGCTACATCCTAAATACTGATTTAAATAAACACAGTTAAAACTCTGCAATGTTTCTAATAATTCTATTTAATTGGTCCTTTTTAAGCAAAAAGAAGCTCACGGTCTGATATTCCTTTGCCTCATCCCCCCCCCCCCCGCGCACCACACCTTTATTTTCCTTACACTTTCACAAAAAATTTGAACATTTTCGATAGATTAAAATGCAATTTGTCAATTTCTAAGTTTGTAGAGTTTGTATTTTTATAATTGGGCAATCTACATGCAATTATTCCATCATATTGCATAGTTTTGTTTGTATGGCGTTATTACCCATATAGGTGGATAATAACGCCAAATAGCATTGGTCAAGAAATCACGCCATTACATTTTATAAATACATATCTGTTAAATAAATTTTTTTTATATAGATAGTCAATGCGTTGCTGTATCAAATCATATATTTGATTGAAAAATACAAACTAAAACTGAGCCGTGAAAATTGGTAGAACCTTAACGTGGCGTTTTTACCCCAGGGTACCTTATTAACACTAGTACAATTTAATAATATTTTTTCTGGAACGACACACTTTCTTCTAGAGAGTGCACAACTGTTACGCGGACTTATAATACGTTTTTGAACAACTTGACTTTGTTATGCAGAGTTTTGGTCAAACTTATTACTTCAAAAATACACCTAAAATTAATATTTTTAACACACTTTTGAGCAGTCTACTGACATTTATCCATTTCTGTATCTTTTAAAGAAAAGGTTTCTTTTTCATGCAGTTGCATGATTTTAGTTTTGTAGAGGATTACCATAGCACAAAAAATACTTCTTTACTAAATTACAAATATTCACTTTAAACGAATAGATAAAATAAATATTCATATACAATATTTTTATAACCAATTTAACTTTTGTACTATATTAAATGTCATTATTTGCATGTTCTATTTTCTTAAAATTTGATTTTATTTCTTAGATAAATTTCATTTGAATACATTGTATGCATTTGAATGTACCTTAATCTATTTGCACATACTAATAAAATATTTGCTGAAATATTTCAACATAAAAAACAGCTCATAAGGAATGTACTCAAAATATCTAATCAATTTCTAGAATGATAAATAAAAATCGATTTACAGTTGGCATATTTTTGCACTGTAAAATATACTGTTTGCATTATAGAGCCTGAAACTTTAAACGTGATTTTTCATGATACATTTGGATATCATACAAAAATCAATGCTTTTATAAATATCTAAAAAAATTGAATGAAAAAGGACTTCATGATATAAATTCTAATAGTTTTTAAGTAAAAGAAGAATGAAATCATCCATTTTTTTGTAAATAAATAGTTTAGATTGGAAGATATATATTCAACAATACACGAGACTCAAAGGTATATTTTTCTACAAAAAAGAAAAATAACCTTTTTCATCCATTTTTATATAGAAATTTACAATTTTCAATAGCAAGGAAATGTTTAAACTTCAAGAAATGCTATTTGAATCTAAAATCCCAGTTGCATTTTAAAGATATTTAGCTGTATAACACTAAAATTATCTAACAAGTATTGTTTACTTAATATTTTAGAGACATATAAATTATATTTACGGGTGATTTTCCAATAAGTAAATAATTTTTATCCCTTGGGATTGAAGATTTCAATTGTTCGAATGTTTATTTTATTAATATTTTACTCAACTCAAAATTAAATACGCATCTCTCATTTTAAACAGTTTATTCTGATGAGTAAACTCAACTCAGGTTCTTTCGAACATTAATAATTTAACAAAACACAACTCCAATAAAAACCGTAATATTTTTACACATATTCTCATAAAAAAACATTCTAATCAAACTCAAAAACAAAAAGAATATTGTTTCACACAGCTTAGGTAAAAGCTGAAGAAATAAAACAGATAATGTATTTATCACAAATTATCGTTTGCACAGAAAACTTTTTACATTTTGAAATAATTAGGTATATCTTGGTTGCTAGGTGACAAAGCCAGTAGAAAATTAAATAGCATTTTATCAAACATACCTCCCCTCTTGAAACCTCCGAGGGGGGTTTCAAACTAAAACACTGCAATTACAACCATTGTAAAAAATATAAATAACAATACAATTAAACACAATATAAATGAGTCACAGTTAAGTTAAATTTAAGCAAATATTTAAAAAATTTTACATAATACATAATACATAAAGAAATTTTACAATAACGTACACTTTCTTATAAAAACTGAATTACTTTTCAAGAGGTAATTCAGCAATTTCGGATACTTTCAATTTGGACAATTATAGTTAACATTTCTTCATAAGTTAATTTAGAGTTGCCCACAACACGTTTAAAGTGATACTTGAAGGACTTGACTCCCGATTCCCATAAACCTCCAAAATTTGGAGCTCTAGGGGGAATAAATTCCCAAGCAATACCTTCAGATATCAAGTAATTAGTAAGTTTCTGGTCTGGTTTGTTTACCAATTCATGCAACCTTTTAAGCTCTACATTTATTCTTTCTTTTGGGAGCTCGCCCATAATTTGCTCTAACAATTTAGGTTTGGCCCTAAAGCATGTAATACATTTATGTACAATTTTTCTGCAAATAGCCCTACCGTTTAAAGGCCAAAATTCTCTTCGAACACAATAAAGTAAATTTTGTGGTCCTATATGTAGATATTTTTTGTGATAAAACTCGATAATTAATTCTGTTAATTTGTGTTTAGAGGGCAGTACAATTGGGTGTTTTTGGGCATAATTTACCGTGCTATTTTGGAGAAGACCTCCAACTCTGATTAAATTATTTTTATCCAAGACAGGATTTAATGAAAGTAATCTACTATTTTTTTTGTAACTCCTTACCCTTAGATAACAATGTGAATTCAGAACTAATCTCTTTTTCTTGAACAGATTTTATGATAAACTGTTCAGCCTTCTTCAATTCAGCAGATGTTAACTTACCTGAATACCTTTCTTTTGGCTTCTTGACATTCTGAATGAACCTGAAAACATAGCTAAGAATTCTTATTAATTTAGCATAATTATTACTCAATTGCAAAAAATAGTCAATAAAAGATGAACAGTCTGATATTAAAAGTGAAGTCTCTGAAAAAGTCTTTTTAAGTTCACTTCTGTATAGATCCTTATCATTTTGCTCAAGTTCGACAGTATTTAAAGAAGGTTCAGTTTGTTGTGTTAGGAATAGTGGACCCTTCCACCATAAGTTACTCTGGAGAAGTTTGTCTGGATCTACACCTCGTGACACAAGATCAGCAGGATTATCAGAAGAAGCCACATGTCCCCAATGACTGATATCAGAAAGATTCTGAATCGTAGCCACACGTGATGACACAAAGGTTTTTAAGTTACACGGCTGTTTTCGAATCCAACATAATACAATAGTACTATCTGAATAATAGTAAACAGATTCTTTAGGAACTTTTAAGGTTTTGGCAACCTTATTCATCAATTTGGCTAATAAAACTGCACCACAGAGCTCCAAGCGAGGAATAGTGATTGTTTTGATTGGTGCAACTCGACTTTTACTGCAAAGCAACTGAGAAATTTGCTCTCCTGAAGAATTTGAAGACACAGCATACAATGCCACACCGTAGGCTTTCTCCGAAGCATCTGAAAAGCCACAAATTTTAATTTGCACTGGATTATTTGTAAAAATGTATCTAACAGCACTTATATTGTTGATGGCTCTTAATGATTCTAAAAACTGCAACCTATCATCAAGCTCAGCTGTAGGGAGATTTTCATCCCAATCAATTTGCAGTCTCCACAGTCTTTGTAGGAAAATTTTTGCTTTCGTCACAACTGGTCCAAGTAGATCCAAGGGGTCGAAAATGCGAGCAATATTTGACAGCACACTTCTTTTAGTTACCTTGGTTTGCTCACTGAATGATACACTAAAAGTAAAAGTATCATCATTGGCATTCCAGCAAAGTCCTAGTGCCTTAGTTTCACTCATATTTTCAAAAGTGTAATTCTCATTTTTAAAGGCTGGCTCCATTAATTCTGGATGGTTACTAAACCATTTATGTAAGTTCATGCCGCACGTATTTAATAGTTGAATAAGCTCAATTTGCAGTCTCTTAGCAGATTTTAGGTCAGCTGCTCCAGTCAGGACATCGTCCACATAAAAGTCTGATTGTACAACACCAGAAGCATACGGAAATTGAGATTCACCATTTATACCAAGCTGTTTAAGGCAGCGCATGGCTAAATAAGGGGCACTAGTTGTGCCATATGTGACTGTACATAGTCTGTAATATTTCATCTCACCATTTACAGTATCTTTCCAAACTATGCGCTGTAAATCACGTTGACTTTTATAGATAAGTATCATGCGATACATCATTTTTACATCTGCTGTAAATGCATAGCGGTGTGTACAAAATCTAAGTATTATGCTAAACAAATCATCCTGAATGACACCTCCATTCAGCTGTATGGAATTTAGGGATTCTGCTGATGAAGTTGCATGTGAACCATTAAAGACAACTCTCAATATTGTAAAACTTTTATCTGGGCGATAAACAGCATGATGAGGTAGATAATTCGCATGTATTGACTCATCTGTTTTCTCTACTTCCTCCATATGGCCTAACTCTCTATACTCTGCCATAAATGCGCAATATAACTCTAAAAGATTTGGATTTTTGACTAGCCTATTCCAAAGTGAATTTAATCTATTTTCCGCAAATTGCTTTGATTCTCTCAAAGAACTAGGATCTTTTTTCAACGGCATTTGCACTATGAATTTGCCCGTTATATCTCTCTGATGTGTGTTTATAAAGTGGGTGTCGCATGCTAATTCTTCTGTATTTCTCAATGGTGTACTTTCTTCTACTCTTTCAATTTCCCAAAATTTTTTCATTTCGAAATTTAAATCTGTTTCAGTAATTAACCCACAATGTATTTGTTTTTGATCGTTACAATCGTAAACACTCCCACTTACTATGCAACCGAACACCGTATTTTGCAGTATTAATTTAGAATTTGGTAGCTTCATACGACCCACCTTTATCAATTCTAGAAATACTTCAGCTCCTAGCAAAAGATCTATTTTCCCTGGTCTATTAAATTCAGGATCAGCAAGAATAATAGACTCTGAGATTCCTAGCTCTCAAATATTAATATATTTCAAGGGCATAATTTGCGAAATCCTTGGTAGGATAAGGAAATCTAACTCTCGGCTATAATCTCCCGAATTATTACTGATCAAGGCAGTAGTTTTATTTTTTACCGCTACAGAGGATCCACTTAAACACGATACCGAAATATTACTTTTTTCTTTTCGAATTCCTAATTGTTCAACTAACTGCAATGTTAAAAAATTGCTCATTGAACCATTGTCTAATAAAGCACGCACCGGAACTTTATTTCCGAATTTATCTCTCATATAAACAATAGCAGTGGAAAGAAGAACTGTTTTAACATTATTCGATCTCACATTTGAAGTACCAGTGAAATTTTGAATTTGGTTATTTAACTCAAATGGTATGGCGTCAGCATTCAATGTTGGTTTACTTTCATTTGTTGACAATGCATTTGGCACTTCCTTATCATTATAATTTTTTGTGTTTCCCACCGCATTGGAATTTCTCTCACGCCTATCAAAACAAAGAAGTATATTGTGGCGTTTATGGCATTTTGAACACGAGAATGTTGAGTTACATTTTTTGACGCAGTGGAATTCTGAAAGACAGTTAAAGCACATATTGTTTTTTTTTTCACAAAATCTACTCTTTCCTGTACATTAAATTTTTGAAATTTGGGACATTTAAAAACACTGTGATTTTCCTGGTTACATACAACACATTTGCGCATATTTTTCTCATTTAAACTCGCAACCATGGATGTTACCTTTGAAAAGCTATGCTTTGTTTGGCTTTCGTTTTGAAAATTTCGCTTTGTATTTACTTGTTTGGACGCACTTAGTGTACGCGCGTGGTCTCTCAAGAATTCTAGCAATTCAGTTAAACTCGGTAAATTATCGCGCTTAAGATGTCTTTCCCACCACATTTTTGTATTTACATCTAATTTTTGAGCCAAAATATAAGCAAACATAGTAGTAGAAAACCCCTCAACTTTTTGTTCTAAAATCTCTAACGACCTAATACATTCATTTGTTATATCTATTAGATTTAATAATGCTGCTGGGGACTCATTCTGAATAACAGGAATATTTAAAAAACGTTTTAAATGCGCGTAAACTTGTTCTCTCGAATTTGAAAACCGTTCTTCCAAAAGCGACCATGCAACTTCATAATTAGAATCCACGATTGAAATAGATTGAATTATACGAAAGGCATCTCCTCTCAATGAAGACTTCAAATATTGTAATTTCATTGCCCCTGACAAATTAGAATTTTCATGTACAGTAGCCTTAAATATATCTTTGAAAGAAAGCCACTCATGCAAATTACCCGTAAATACAGGAAGAGTTAACTTTGGCAATTTAATGTTATTATCAGCCTTTGTGGCGTTTTCTAAATTAACAGTTTGCACTTTCATTTTTGATAACTTTTTTGTAAGTTCAAATTCCATTATTTCTAAAATTTCATTAATTTCTTCGTTTTCCTTAATAAAATCCTCAATTTCATCTTCTTTACTTATCTTATAAATAGACTCAAATAACTCAGAAAACTTTTTCTCTAATTTATTCCGTTTCTCCTTTATGAGAATTAATTCATTTAATTCTAGCTCAGTATTCGATAATTTTTCTTTTAATTTTGTCAAGTTTGTTTTGAAAATTTTCTTTTTTGCTTTTAATTCTTTCATACTCATTTTTAATGAATAAAAATTAAATGGGTGCACTTACCCCTCTTGGCTCTTTAAAAGATGAGTTCTAACATCGAAGAAATAGCAAAACAGCACAAAATATTCAAAAGTTATCCTTCAATCATTGACGTAGAACAACTCGCTGATTTTTCTCCGGCTCGACGGACCATATGAAGAATTCAATTGTTCGAAAGTTTATTTTATTAATATTTTACTCAACTCAAAATTAAATACGCATCTCTCATTTTAAACAGTTTATTCTGATGAGTAAACTCAACTCAGGTTCTTTCGAACATTAATAATTTAACAAAACACAACTCCAATAAAAACCGTATCATTTTTACACATATTCTCATAAAAAAACATTCTAATCAAACTCAAAACAAAAAGAATATTGTTTCACACAGCTTAGGTAAAAGCTGAAGAAATAAAACAGATAATGTATTTATCACAAATTATCGTTTGCACAGAAAACTTTTTACATTTTGAAATAATTAGGTATATCTTGGTTGCTAGGTGACAAAGCCAGTAGAAAATTAAATAACATTTTATCAAACAGGGATTACATGCTGTTGTCATTCATATAGCTTTTTTTTTAACATAAAATGTATTTTGTAGTGTTTTTCTACAATTTCAAAAAAAGATTTTCAAGAAAATAACTATAAAATTTACTGTAATAGTATTTTGTGTATTCAATTTGTCACTTCTGTCCCTTGTCTTTCATCTCATGTACTGATATTCTGGAGCAATTTTAAGTGCAATGACAAACTATTTTTAACGATTATACCATCCAAAATAAAACAATTATACTCCAAAGTACATAATAAAGTATTTTTATTGTAAATTAAAAATAATTTTACATTTATTCTGAGTCCGAGAAGAGCTGTCCCCTGGTTTTTATGTCACTTTTGTCCTCCTGTATAAAACTGCTTAAGTAATGACCATGTGGCTAGGTAAAATTTGGTGAACTGGTGCATTGTAGAAGGAGCCATCTTAATTGCCCAAAAAAACACATGGCACAATTCTAAGGACTTAAAAAATAGTTACAAGCTACAAAATGGATAGAAAGGTAAGAAGATGTCTATTACTTGTCACTACTGTCCTCTGCTTAAACTGTCCTTGTTACTGTTTTTATTTATATATTATTTTGTCACGATATAACATACTTTTGATTAGTACAAAATATCATATTGCAATCTTACTAAACCCAACTTACTATTGTACACAGAAGCAAGTTTCTTAATTTTGTCACTACTGTCCCTGTCACTCCTGTCCCCTTTTAAATTATTTCTTTGAGGACTGAATCTCCGAAGGAGATAGTAATGCCATAGATGACTTGAAGCCAAAGGATACAGTGATACCATATATTACAAATATATAAAAATTGCATCAGCTCACTTGAATAAGTTTGAAAATGTTAAGTTTCAATAGCATTATTTAAGCTGTTTCATATGTGACGCACATGAAAAATGTCAACATTACTGTTCAGAACCATTATTCGTAAACTTATCTCCCTGTTTTAAGGATATGTCCAATGATTGTAACGATACTAAAGTATTAGCTCCTGGTTCTGAAAGTGAACATTGGGTAGGAACTTGGGTTGCTGTGGTGTATGATAAAAATTGGTTTCCTAGTGAGTTTTAAATGTTTATTTAGAATTGAATTATTATTTTAAATTTTTATCAACATATTTTATTTTTTCTTATTACTTATTGCAACATTTGCTTTTAAGAGGTTTAATTAAAGAAATAAATGATGACAGCCTTAAAATAAACTTTATGTTAAGGAATGGAAGCCGATTCTATTGGTTAAAGCTACCAAATATCCAGGATGTTTCAAAAATGAAAATTTGTGTACTATTGATATTCCCTCTCGACCAGCTACTTCAAGATATTTTACTTTAGACAAATTATATGATATAAATTTTTAAATGAGCAGTATTTCTCGTACTTAAACACTTTTTTCTAACTAAAACTTTTTTCCAAATAAATTCACTTATTTACTCATTATCTTATTGTTGGTTATTTTTTTCTGAATGATTTTTCAAATAAGGTACCCTGGGGTAATAACGCCAGGCGGGGTAATAACGCCAAGTACTTATATTTTGCATAATTATGAAATAATCAGGTAAATGACACCCATGTGCTCTGCGCAGAAGGGTTTTGAGTCATATAAATCGCAAAAAACAGCTTCAAGTTAATTTATTTCATTTTTAGGTCTTATTGTTTTTACAAACAACTAAAATTAACGCTTGATCTAAAATTTGCGAGATACGTGTTGTGATGTGAAGACTATCTTTTTATCCGGAAATACTTTGTTAATTACATAAATTTGTAGTGCATTTCATGTACTTTTAAAATGTTGTTGAAGATTTTGGATATCTTCTCGAGATAATTTGTAATTTAAAATGCACTGCGCAATAACTATACCGGAGTAATAACGCCAATCCTTGTCATTAATATCCTGGTTGTTTCGTTTCCCTACAGTGGCCGAGCTACATCCTAAATACTGATTCAAATAAACACAGTTAAAACTGTTCAATGTTTCTCATATTTCTATTTAAGCGGTCCTTTTTAAGCAAAAAGAAGCTCACGGTCTGATATTCTTTTGCCTCATCCCCCCCTCCCACACCACACCTTTATTTTTCTTACACTTTCACAAAAAATTGAACATTTTCAATAGCTTAGAATGCAATTTGTCAATTTCTAAGTTTGTAGAGTTTGTATTTTTAGAATTGGGCTACCTACATGCAATTATTCCATCTTATTTCATAGTTTTGTTTGCATGGCGTTATTACCCATATAGGTGGGTAATAACGCCAAATAGCATTGGTCAAGAAAAAACGCCATTACATTTTATGAATACATATCTGTTAAATTATTTTATTTTATATAGATAGTCAATGAGTTGCTGTATCAGATCCTATATTTGTTTGAAAAATACAATCTAAAACTAAGCCGTGAAAATTAGTAGAACCTTAACGTGGCGTTATTACCCCAGGGTACCTTATTAAAATATTAAAAGAATAATAGGTGGTAAATAATTTATAATTGTTAAAATGTTCAAAACTGAAAATTTCTCAAAGTATGTCACTTTTATCCATGTAAATGTCGCTTCTGTCTCCTTATTCTTAAAACTTAAAAAATATTCCGATTTATCACAAATGATATATTAAACATTATATTATTTACTGTAAAAAGATACACTTTAATAAAATACACATATATTTCAAATAAATTTTCATTAAAATCCTGGTTTATAAAGAAAACAACTATCTTGGGAACAGTAATGACATTGATTACCAAATTAATTTATAAAATATATTTTAAAATATATAGTGCTTAATGTTTATGCCGGAATGTTGTATATTAATCAGTAACCTATGTTGTATCTAATTATTAAAAAATATTGGTTAAAATTTAATTTTTATTTTTCACTAAATCAATGAGTGGAATTACCCACTTATTGAAGAATCACCCTTATGCAAAATAACAAAATAACAATCATGAATATGTCTGTAACTATTAGTAATGCAAAAAATAACATTATGAAAAAATAAAATATTTTTAGTTTCATTGTTTCAATACCGACCATTAAGCACGATATACAGAACACAGATACCAACAAAGGCCAATATCAGGCAACTTGTGAACGTGGTCTCCTTTCAACTGCTAAAAGACTTTTTCAACCGTCATGCTATCCATTTGTCTGAATTTGTTCACAAGTTGTTGCGTACAGACATAAATGACTTTAATATTTCTTTATATATATAAAGAAATAAGAAATTTATATTTCTTACATAATATTTCTTTTTGTTACATAATATTTCTTTATAACTTATGTAATTTTTTAACTAAATTAAATTAATTCTTAATTTAATAATTCTTTGCACGTTATAGCTTTTCAAATGTTGATTTTCATTTTTTAAATAAATTGCATTTAAATATATTTTATATGTATGATTTATGTATCTTAATCTATTGGCACATATTAATACAACTTTTTTCTGGAATATTTCAAAATGTTTAAGAAAACATAATAAATGTATGCAAAATATCTAATTCATTTCTAGAGCAGTAAATCAAAATCTATTCACACTTTCAATATTTTTGCATTGTAAAATATATTGTTTGCAATATTATGTATGTCTGAAAATTTACGCATGAAACTTCGTGTTGGTGTATGTTAGTATTCTTTGAAACGAGAAAAATAATTTTCACTTTTAATGATTAATTTGGATATCGTCCAAAAATCAAGGCTTTTAAAAATAATTTAAAAAATTTTTGCATAAAAAGGACTTTATGATATAAATGTTAATAATTTTTAAGGAGAAGAAAAATGAAGTCATCCATTCTTTTTGAAAATAAATATTTTAATATTTGAATATATTCAACAGAAACTGAGTCTCGAAGAAATATTTAAAAAAAATAAATAAATAAAAGTAAATAAAAAAATGCCCTTCATCATTGATCTTCTCATAGAAATTTATAATTTCCAATAACAAGTAAAAGTTTAAACTTTTAGTAAAAGTTTAAACAAGGAATGTTGTTTGAATCTAAAATTCCAGTTGCATTTTAGAGATATGCAGCTGTATAAAACTAAAATTATTTAACAATTACTGTTTACTAAGTCTTATATCGATACATAATTATCGATACATATCGATACATATTCATAAAAAATTAAAAATAATAATCACGAATATGTGTGTAATTATTAGTAATGCAAAACATAACACTAAGAAAAATATGATATTTTTAGTCCTCTTGTTTCAATATCAAACATTATACATGATATTTTGAAAACAGATATGAACAAAGGCCAATATCAGGCTACTTCTCGAAATTGATTTCTTAAATAAATTGCATTTAAATATATTGTATATGTATGACTTATGAAATTTAATCTGTTTGCGCATATTAATGCATTTTTTTGCTGGAACATATCGACGTGTTTAAGAAAATATAAGAAATGTATGCAAAATATCTAATCAATTTCTAGAGCGATAAATTAAAATCGATTCACAATTTCAATATTTTTCCACTGTAAAATATACTCTTTGCAAAATTATGTATGACTGAAAATTTAAGCGTGAATCCTCGTGGCAGAGTATATTAATCTTCTTTGAAAACGAAATAACAATTTTCCTTTTTCATGATAAATTTGGATATCATCCAAAAATCAAGGCTTTTAAAAATAATTGAAAATTGTTTTGCATAAAAAAGAACTTCGTGATACAAATTGTAGTATTTTTAAGGAAAAGAAGAATGAAGTCATCCATTCTTTTTCCAAATAAATAGTTTAGATGGTAAGATATATATTCAAAAATAGGAAAGATCTAAAGATATATTTTTTGACAAGAATAAAAAAATATCCTTCATCATTAATCTTTATATAAAAGTTTATAATTTTTAACAGCAAAGAAATTTTTATGCTTCAAAAATGTTATTTATATCTAAAGTTTCAGTTACAATTCAGTTGCATTAACAAAAATTATCTAACATTTAATTTTTACTAAATATTTTATGTATATAAATACAAATAATATTTAGGCAAAATTAAAAAATAATATTCATGAATATGACTGCAAATATTGGTTTGGGGAAAAAGTAATTTCGTTTTTTCCCAATAGATAGCTTTAAAGTCGCATATCTCGAGTAACACTAACTCAATTAAGCCATACTATATAGCGTTTAAAAGGTAACAGTCTCTAAAAAATTTTAAATATAAAGGTAGCATCATCTGTTTAATCAGTAAAAAGTTATTGCGTTTTTAAAACAGAAATTCCAGAAGATCATTTTCTGCACATTTTAGATTTTTACTTCCAAAAAGGGAAAAATGCGGCGCAGGTTCAACGAAAATTGTTTAGCGTTTGTGGTGATCGGTGCTTACGTAAACGCCGAAGTCAGAATTGGTTTGCTCGTTTTCGTTCCGGAAATTTCGATATTAAAGATTAACGTTTCCCTGGCCGGGCTATCTTTGAAAAAGTCGATGAAATTTAAAAAGAAATTGAGGTAGACTGTAAAAAATGTCAGATGTTTCTGAATATATAAAAATGTACTGTAATCAAAAACGAAAATATACAGTAACCTCTTCTAACTCACCTAAGGTTTCGAAAATCGTTCCTTTACCTTTTAAAATCTCAGAAAACTATTTGCTTTCAAAATTTAAATAAGAATTTATAAAAATTAATTTTATTAGCTGCCCGTCCTTTTCGGAAACATTTCTAAGTAGCTTTTACAGTACAATAATCACTTTTCTCAAATCAAAATATGACGTTTTCGGATGCTACCAATTCATACGAAAATATTTTGATACACAGAGAACATGTTTAATTGACAAAAATACAATTTTAACAGTATTAATATTAATATGAAAATTAACATTATTTTGCAACAATTGCATGCACAAAATCAGTTATGCAGCTAAAAATGTTAACTTGAGAATTGATAAAATCCGAAAAAGTGATATTTTTATTTGAGAAAGATTATTATTGTACTCTAAAAGGTACTTAGAAACGTTTCCGAAAAGGACGAACAGCTTATAAAAATTAATTTTTATAAATTCTTCTTTAAATTTTAAAAACAAATAGTTTTTGTGATTTTTAAAGGTAAAGGAACTTTTTTCGAAACCTTAAGTGAGTTAGAAGAGGTTACTGTATATTTTCGTTTTTGAATACAGTACATTTTTATATGTTCAGAAACATCTGGCATTTTTTACAGTGTAGACTGACACATTTCTTCCCGCGACATTGCTACAGATCTAAACATCAACTACAAAATTGTTTTGAATCATTTACAAAAATTGGATACCAAAAGAAACTCGATACTTGGATTCCGCATGAGCTTACACTTAAAGCTTTAATGGACAGAGTTTCCTTTTGTGAATTGCTTATGAAACGGAACGAAATCAAGCCATTTTCGAAACAAATTATTACGGGTAATGAAAAGTGAATCACGTACGACAACAATGTGCAAAAAAGATCGTGGTCAAAGCTTCACAAACGATGGCAAAGCCCAGATTAAAGGCAAGGAAGGTGATTCTGAGTGTTTGGTGGGAAGGAAAATGAATTTTCCATCATTAGTTGTTCGAACTTGGCCAAACCATTAATTCAATTGGCTACGGTGAACAACTAATGTGATTTAAGTAGGCGATTAAAAAAACCTGTCCAAAATTGATCAAAAGGAAAGGCATTGCCTTCCATCACGACAACGCAAAACCACACACATCTTTGAACACTTGGCAAAAACTGAGAGAGCTTGGCTGGAAGATTTTGATGCACCCACCATACAGTCCAGACCTGGATCCGACCTATTACCATTTATTCCGCCCTTTGCGGAACTCTCTTAATAGTGTTAAGCTGGTTTCAAAAGAGGCTTGTGAACATCAAATTGTTCAGTCTTTTACCCAGAACACTCAGAAGTTCTACAGTGACGGAATTATGGTTTTACCAGAAAAAGAGATCGAACAAAACAGCACATATATTACTGATTATTTTTTAAAATTTATATGAATAAATTCATTTTGAAAAATACGAAAAAAAGCGAAAATTCTTTTCCCCCAACCCAATATTAGATATTCAAAACACGACTTTAATAAAAATGTGTCTAGTTTATGATACTTTTAGTCCCATTTTTTCAATACCGATCATTATACCAAAACAAGTATTTCGTTTATAATAATTAAAAAAATAATTTTCAGTGGTATTTTTGTTTTAAAATATCTTACGTTATTAAAAAAAAAAAATCCGTTAAATTTACGTCAAAAACTACTAGCATCAATGTTGCCAGCAGTTTTTCCGTAAAAATTGCAGTAAATTTAGATGAAAGATTTTTCTAATTTTAATACAAATTTTACGGAAAAAATTGCTGGCAAAATTGCTGCCGGCAAAATTTAACGGATATTTTTTACAAAAATCCGTTTAAATCCGTTGTATAATTATAAATAAAAAATATATTGTTTTAAAATATTTTTGTTAGAACAGTTGAACAAAGAAAATTTTTAATTTAAGTTATGTACTTAAACATAGACTTAATTTATTTATCGCATAGCTTCAGGGTAGAAAGTTTATTCTGACTACAAGAAATAGAATCTTCATTGTGGATTTGAAATTAAAATAGTTACAGATTATTATTACGTTATTTGATATAGTCTATACCAGAAAATGTAGAGGCACTAAATAATTGAAAACGGTTAACATTAAAAAATAAATTACTAGTTTACTGCGTCTTTATTAGAAAATCAATAATTTTTTAACCACGAGATTTTAAAATTAGATTAAAATTTCGCCAACACGTGGATATGTACGCTTAATTAACTAAATGATGATACTTTTTGTAATACTACAATAGCAGCAATACATACAGTATTCTTTGGCGCATAGTAGTAGTCCTTAGTAATTAAAAGCCAACCACGCTAATAACACGAGAACATAGATGTGCTGCATATATGAAAGATGTATGGGTTCAGTAAATATACTCGGGTAAAAAAATTAAAAGACATTGAGTTTTTGTGTGCATCTTGCGGCTGAAGAATTGTTCAGATGATTGATACATGCTCGACTGGCGTGGTAGACCATATGAGAAAAAAATTACACGCGTTTGTCAAATAAATAAATAAATAAATAAAAAGAAGGAAAAAACATCCTATTGAGAATTTTGCTTTAATAAGAAAAGTCACACTTTGTGCGAATGAGATAAACGAAGGAAAAATATCTATTTCAAATAAAATTAATTTAACCCTTTGAACGATGGGGGAGAATTTCTTCCTACTTAACATTAATCTCAAAAAGTTACAACTGAACCAGAATATTGGATTTTTTAAAATATATTTATGCTCTTTCTGTTTACATAATAAACGGAATTTTTTAATTGAAAAATACTGATGCAAGTGTGACAGTTGGATATTTTGGTGCAATTTACGTATCAGAGAGTAAAGGATTAAAAAAGAAGTATGTTCTTCCCCGACGGCAGCAATGTTGAAAAAAATTTTAAACATGGAGTACATGAAGATATTAATGGAGAGATTCGGAAATTCTGTGACATTGCTCTAGTGGCGCATTTACTTGAAAATTTTTGGAAATATTTTTTGGGATGGTATCAGGCCAATTACTCATCTGTCTAGAATGTCCCAAACATTTTCTATTGCATTCATATCTGCAAAACGCGTTTGTCATTCCCGTCGTATCATTCCTTCATGGAAAAGTTAATAACCCTCCAAGAGAACACGATGTTGTCAGCACTTGGCTACCATTAACATGAAGTCTGCTACAATTTCTTCACCGTAAGTTTCTGCAGAAGTTTTGAGGATTTGATTACTATATACGTGACAGACTAGAGCTCCATTTTGAATGTTGCTGAGATCGATGCTCCCATCAAGCGAGGTGCCAATATAGACCATTCCTACCCCACAGAAAAAAATAAACTTTCTTGCTCGAACACACACACGTTCCCTCAAGATGAAAATACGCCTGTTATCGTCAGAAAATGAGACTCGTAAGAGAAAAGAATTTTGCGCCATTAATTTATTTTCCATATCATATTATCTGTTACTCTTTCTCTATAGACACCATAGTACCTTGTTGTTAACATAACACATTTCATTGGTCTGCATGGATACTCACCAACAGCATAGATCCGATTTATGGCAATTTGAGTCGAAAATGTGGTACTAGTAGCCATGCGATGATGTGGTTGAAAAAGTTTGGGATTAATATTTTAGTGTCTCCGAGCGGTCTAGCTTTAAATATCAATCTTCATTGGACGCTTTTGCACACCTACAACCTTGTCCTCTTATTTTTCTATTTTGCAAAAAACGGTTTGATGGACTGTGTTAAACTCTAAAGGCTTCGGCTAATTCGGCCTGTGCTTAGTACCTCTAACCAACCAACAATTTCTCAAGCTTCGTATTTCATTAAAAAACGTTGTTGATGCAGAGTTTTAATCGAAATAAAGCTTTTGCTGAATATCGATCATTATTTTCCGATTTGTTTTTCAGTATATGGAAAGAAAAGTGTCATTCGCAGCTATTAAAGCGTCATTTATAACTCGAAGTTAAATATTTGCATACTTAGATGATTGATTTTTGGTGCTTAAAAATAAGAAATTATATATACATATATATATATGTATATATATATATATATATATAATTTCAATTACTTTATTACTTTATTTATTTATAATTACTTTATATAATACATACAATATATACTTTAAATGTTTTGAACGTTGCACAAAAAAATGATGTAGTCTCGCAATGAAAATGGCCGATGTACTTAAATACGTCTCATTAAGAATGTTCAGACATGTAATTTAATGTGAATGATATGGACATGTAATTTTCATATTCTGCGAAGCTTTGTGGGTTCTGTAGGTCAACTATGTGTTACAAGAAAACTCAATAGAATGAGTTTGCAACAGAAAAAAAGCACCGGGCTTCATATTTGGCGATTTGTGTTAGTTACTTTTAAAATTAACAGCGTTATCTATTGGAAAATTTTTAAGCCAATTTTGAAATACCATCATTTAATGATATTATTTTTCTAACATTGATGCAATATGCTGGCATTTTCTGTCGATATCAAAATTCATTTTATCTTTTGGCTGTTCCTTTCTTTTGGGACACCCAATATATGTGAAAAAGAAATGTGTACAATTTTTTTTCGATATTGCGCGCATGAAGCAATAACACAGTTTTCAGAAAGTGCATGCAAAAAAAAAATATCTTTCTTTCTCTTTCTCTCAAAGCCTTACATGAAAAAATTGTTTTTCCGATTTAGATGTCTGTTTATTTTTGTTCTTAAAAAATCTGATATTTACTAAATCGAAGAGGATTTTTAAAGATTTTAATATATATATGCATAATGCTGATAAGATTTATATTATTTCCATTCTAACAGACATTTTATAGAATTTCAAATGTTAAAAAAGCAATTTTACTTACAAACCTACAAAGTTACTCAAATCTGGGGCATCACATATGTATAGCAAGTAAAGACATTCCCTTTGAATTACACTAAAGGGGTATAGGCCAGTTTTTTAAGAGACTACATAATTTATTTATTTATTTATTGAACACGCACATTTGAGAAAAAAAAATTATATATTGAGTAGTCAATTCCAATTTTTGGGATAATATGGAAAATTTGTCAAGGTAAAAATTTTATTTAGAGTCACAGGATTTCTTTTATTAGACTGGAAAATTTCAGTAATTCTTTTGAACACATTTCATTGTTATGGTACATGAAATATATGTATATTTTACATATTATATGACGAAACTGTATTAAATGATAGATTGTCTATATTTTTCTCATTTTAATGATTGCATGCATTGAAGATATTAGAAATGATCACTTTGTTTACTAATATAGATTCATAGAAACATATTCGAGAATCAGAACAATTAAGTTAATCATACAGTTTATTACATCTATACCTTACTTAGAAGTACTGAATAAATTTAGAATAGATACTGAAGTCATTGACATTTCTAGATATTGTTCATTTTTATTGTGGTTTTTGCTTCTACTTATATACCTATGTTTTTTATAGCACTATTAAGTATATGCTAATCAACATGACTACTACTGATTTTTACGTGCCTTATCATGTAAATATCAAAGGAATCATTTTATTAATTTAAAGTCGGATCTCCTGGATTTTAATACATCGAGTAAAATACTTTAATAAAACATAAATATGTTTGTTTTACTTCTAATCGGATTACTTTCTTGTTCAAACTACCCTTTTTTAAAAATTAATGAAGTATTTTTTTTACATTCACACTTTAACAGTGTTAGAGACGAAAAAAAATTGTGTTTTTTTTTACATTCACACTTTAACAGTGTTAGAGACGAAAAAAAATTGTGTTATTTTTTACATTCACACTTTAACAGTGTTAGAGACGAAAAATTTGTAAAAAAAAATGTTTATTCAATTAAATTCTTCTCTGATTTTTATTTTTTTGTTTAAAATGACATTTAAATCATGTCTCTGTTTTAATTGAAATAAGAAATGTTATTTTTTTCGCTTTAGTTTTGTTTTCAAAAAGCTTGCTTTCAAACAATGGTTATCATGGAAATGAATTCTGGTAAGAATACGATTTTCTTCAAGATGGGCAATCACTATTTCTTGCATTTAATTCTTATAAGTTAAAAACCGCTAAAGATAATAGGTTCAAACTTGTGACATGTCTTTTCCAATTGTTTTATTTTCATTCAGAAAATCTAAAAAAAATTATATTTGAAAAAATTATTACTTTTTAATAGTTACATCTCTTTCTTAATTTTTTTTATTTTAAATTGTTTCCAATTTTAGCTTAAATTAATAATTTTAAAGATGCTAAAAATTATTAAATGAATGTGCACATTTATAAAATTATTTTCCTATTTTATTAAAAATAATTAAAAAAAAGTTTTTTTTAATAATAACTTAGAAAGGGAAAAATTAATCCTCTCGGAGTAATTGGGGAACTTTATTGACAATCGCTTTTTGGTTTTCTTTGCTGAATCATAAAAGACAAACTTTGTACTTAATTGCAACAGCTTCTATAACTGTTTGAGTAAGATGGAGGTCGAGGAGTCTCGGGTTCAAACCTCAGGACGGCTATAAGCCAAATGTGCAAAAATTAAAAGATACAGTTGTTGAAAATTACCCGAAAAATATTTCATGCGTTACAGATTTATTTATTCTTTAATTTGGAAAAAATAAATTAAATTATTATTGTTAAAAATAAATTTACAGAATCTTGTTCATTTTTAACGATATTAATTTACAAAGTTTCTTATAAATTTATCGAGTAACATCTCTGTTATTTAACAGAGTATCTGATTTTCTAATCTCTGTACTTTTACATAAGATATAACATAATGAAGTACCAGTAGATTCTTTGTAATTTCACAGAAAGTTTTTTAACAGTGTATAAGGAATCTTACAAGGAATGAAAGAGTTCAGGTTTTCTTTTAAAACGGAACAAAATATTTTATTTTAGAAATTTAGTTTTTGAGCTTCTTTATGCACTTTTTCATTGAGCTCTTTACTAATTTATTGAACTTCATAGAAAATTTTGATCATTCTTGCCCGTGGAATTTTCATTGTATTTTTCAAGCAATATGTTCTAAAATATGGCTTTATATAACGTATGCTGTATAATCTGGCAACATGTGTGGAATGACGATTGGAATGTAAGCCGTAAAGCTGTACATACTGTAAGGGTCTAACTGCTGTAAGAATCTAATTTGGCTAATTAAAGCTAGACAATAGACTGGTACATTGAAGTCTGGTGATGGCGGAAGCACTTGAAAGGATTAAAGTCTTTTTCTTCCTGTCGACAGTAAGTCTAGCGCGGCCTTTTTCATGTGACATTATAATATTAGTTACGGCTACCATTGACTAATTGCCTGGACCTCCCTGGTCGCCGAACGTTGAAGGAAATAGTTTCACTATCCCCAGACGTACGCTGGCAATCTGTCCCCAAGGCGGATCCCAGCTGGACCAATCGAACTTTGATCTGGGAGGGGACAGAGGGAGAGGAGCTTGCTCTCCAGATTGGAAAGGGGAGAAGAGAAAAGAGGAGGTTGGAGAAGGATGCTCGAGATGTGAGCTCGCTGTAAAGATGTGTGGGAGATTTTCAAAAAGAACCCTGAGTTTTCTAATTTATTCTATCTGTATCTTAAATAAAGATAATTAACATTGAAGATGGAATTGCATCACTGATAAGCTACCAATAACACAAAATCGAATCTAGTGAAAGCAAATTCCTCACAATACGTATTCTCACGACCACTTACTGCTAAAAATTATTGGGGGTGGTAGGGGGTTTAAATTAAGCATACCAGACACAATAGTAAAACAAATTAATTAATAAATTTAATGTGTACATATATAAGGATTTGTAAAACTGTATAAATCAATACAATACAGAAATCTTTTCTCTAAAATACATACACACATAAAAATGAAAAGGAAAAAAACAATAGTAATTCTAATGGTACCCTGATTGTTGCTTCAGAACTCAGTTTATACATAACTGCTGGCTGGCAACATTGCTGCCAGTATTTTTTTTTCTTTTTTTTATTGTGCGTTGATGTTAAGTTTGTATGATTATCAGATATATTTAAAAAAAAGAAAAAAAGCATTAACATTTTTCAATAAACTCAGTTTAAAGTATATTGAAAATATTTCTATTTATATGAAACTGTCTGAAAATGTAGAAATAAGTTAAGGATGTGTGAATGAAGATTGTCAGACTCAGCTGAAACTTAAATGGAGATTTTTATTTACACAATAGTAAATAATAGAACATTCGTAAATCGATAACTTTGTTCTTTGAATCAAAATACATTTATTTCTCATAAAGTAAATTACTGAAATCACAACTAGTGAAATTATTTATTTCATTGTTTTTTAAGTATAAATGACCCTGTTTTATGATTTATCCGTAATTAGATAAATCCGTAGCATTTGTAGTCGGCGTCTGGTCCGTCTGACTGTCCGCATATAATAGGGCAAAAACTACCCAAAAGTATTTTTAAAATTTAATATTCGTAGACAGGATATCAAAACTCCCCTTATGCAAAAAAAATAATTAAGAAAAAAAATCTGCTGCGTTTATTGGTTTTTGCTGTAAACCAAGATTATACAATGCCAAAAAACAGAAAAACTAGTTATTTTGCAGGTTGATGTATTTTTTCATTGGACGTTTACCAATGTAAGATATTGATAGAGAAAATATGTTACATGTTTTGAAACTCAAGTCCTCGATTCAAAATTTTTTCGAATCATTTTAAGTTTTATAAAAATTTAAATGAAAAGTTAAACCTTTACTTAAAAATTTTATTTATTCATTTATATCGTATTATACGTAATAAATTCATCAACATCGTATGATATGTGCTGATTCTGGGATTGCAATGGTAATTACGTTCTATGGAGGTATATTTTTTTCCGTATCATGGAATTTAATATAGGAAAAATAAATATATTTTGATTTCATGCGTACTTGCATAACAGTGAACAGCTTTTGCGTCAAGATCTGAATATCTAAAAAAACTAGTTATAGTGTGAAAACACCTTAGTTGCCCCATTTGATATACAATTTCCGTAGATTGTATTCTATAGGGAAAATTTTATTGTTCCTTCTAGAAAATTTAGCCAGTATAATAACTTTGTTTAAGATATGATATAGAAAAGTACGATGAAAATATTATTTTCAAAATTGCGGTTAGAAATACGAGATTTCCCCATTATAATGTTATCCTTGAATTTCCGACGTGATTTAATTTATTACATTGTTTTAAAAAGTTTTACACGTATTTATTAAAATATTCATCAATATTTTCAACAAAACATTAATTTTTGAACAAATCAGAATGCATATTAATTATTCAATGTTTATTTCATATTTTCTAATACCAATTTCGATACATTTTTTTTTTCTACACGTACTTATGAGCTACATTTTCCTTCTTTGCAAGTATAATAAAAAATAATTAAAGACACTCAAAACGCAATCCATTTAAATGTCAACATTAACAGGTTGATGATAATGTAAATATTGCGTGCAGCAACTCTACAATTACAGAAATTTATTTTACAGCCTTTTTAAGATTGTCTTTCTTTTGCTGAAGTGTAACATGAAATACATCAATTAATTCCCAATTACATGCTTTAAAATGTTACGATATTCTCATTACAAAATGTTCTTTCATGCAAACGGGATGTACCAGCGCAGCGCATCATTGTGTAAATTTATTAAAAGTTTATTATAACTGCCACATTGTCAAAGTAATTTTCTTAAATATCAAAATTTTTATCGTAGAATGTTTCAGTCAGCTTAAGAATCATTCAGTAACAGACTAAATGTTTCAGTAAAATTATGTCATATATTAGTGACATGTTTAGAAACACGTAAACAAGTGTAAAAAATAAAATTTAATAATAATAATATAGTCTCCTATTACATTATGTTCCATCGATTTTAAGAAAATTCTGCTTAACCCTCTGGATCCCAAACCGCCCGAGATATTTTAATTCGTATATTTCAGTTCCCACCAGAAAATTAAAACAACAATATTTGCTTTAATCAATAACAGAATATTCTGTATTTAAATAAAACGAAATTAGCCATTGAATTTTTCTAGTGTGAAATGAACTACATAATTTCACGAACGTATTCTAGCATGGGAATTAAAGGGTTAAGATATGTGCCTGCCTCTGGTGCATTTTTCTTGAAAATAAGAAATTTTTTATCAAACAGTGTTTTTTTTTTTTTGTTAATACATAAACTATAAATTCGTGTAAATATTTATTGGAAAATTCTCAACTTTAGGCAAAATTCAGTCAAAGTTTAGTAAACAATTGTTTTATGCAAAAGCTATTCTAACTAAATCTATTCGATACATTTAACTTTTCATTTCAACAATACATTAATAAATCACTTACCTGTGCTATGATGCACAATATTAGTATAACCTATTAAACTTAGTAATATTCACCAAATTTTCAATACAAAATATGCGGGTATTTTTCATTAAAAATTGCTTTTAAAGAAACATATACAGACTCATAACTATGTTTTGCTTCATACTATACCAATAGATGAACAAAACATTGTGACAAACTTTATTTCAACATCTTAAAAAAAATTCTAACGAATAATATTAAAAGTAAACGTACACATTAAAATATACAGTTTTCCGAAAACGCAAAATAATTTTTTGATACAGGACAAAAAATAATATATGAAATTGTAAAATTTAAAGTCCGCCATATTCGTAGGTATTTATATATTTGTGTGTATTATTATATATTTGTATATTAAAATACATTGTTTATCTCTCAGTGGCTTTTTAAACCGTCACTGTCTTTTTTAGAAATTCCCCGATTTATATTTTGGCCTATAATGTTGTTTCAAATTGTAACAATCGAGTTTACTCGAGTATAACGCGCAGTTTTTTTTTCAAAAATTAGGGCAAAACTCCTAGGTGCGCGTTATACACGGAATAATTTTTTAGTGCTGGATGTAATCACACGATATACACTGTAAAATATTTGACCATTTTGCTGCATCATCACTCCCCCGCTTTTATGGAATATCTCTCTTTTGACTTATGAGAATGCTCCATAATAGAAAGAAATAAACATTTTGTATAAAAGCGGCGGAAAGACGATGCAACAAAGGGGTCAATTTTTTTTTACAGTGTACGTATTAATCATGATATGTATTCAAGAAGATATAAGAACGCGGAAAATCTTACTTAATTGAATTAATGCTGAATTATTTTTTCACTCCTTGCCCTTTTTTATACAACAGAGCTCTAAAATTATTTAAACGCTAAATAGTAATTATCACTGCCGTCATTCAGTCCCTACCGGAAGTCAAAAAATGTATTTTCGCCTTGTTTTCTGTCTAATGTAATGATTCGACTTTTTATTACTGGAATTCATTTAGTTATTTATTCATTTTTACATTAAATTTTCGGTGAGCGTTATATTCGAGATTTTAAAAAAATCTCCATTTGTTCTTGTAAAGTATAGGGTGCGCGGTATACACGAGTAAGTACGGTAAATCAGGAGAATGGCATTTTGTAGTTCAAAGTATTTTTACTTTAATGTGAAATAATAATAATATTTGAAAAAATCCACAAAAGTATTGGTGAATGTTGTAGCATGAAGCTGTAAAAAAGAGTGCAACAAAGAATGATTTTTCCAAAAATCAGGACTCAAATACACGGAGCTTTGTAAAAATTGTAATGTGGTCAACTAGAAAAATGTTGATGAGTTTATTTGCCTAGAAGAAGATTTTGAAGCTGTTACCTGACAAACCATTCACCAAAGCAGAACGACGATGACTTTGAGGACCAGGTTGCTAGTGTCGTAACAAACAAAACCCATTCGGATCTGACGTTCTATTAATAGTACATGTCTTTTAATGGAAAATTATTTTGGTTAAAAAAATACTTTTGCTACTATTTACATGTAGTAACGTTAATATATGTCTATGCATTTACAATATGACTTCATTTATCTTGTTTCAGTAACAATAATATTAATTATTATTTGCTTCATTCTCTTTCCGAGTTTGCGATTCTTTTATTTTAAACATATATTTCACTCTAAAAATTTAAAATAAAAGTTACTTTCAAGAAAGAATCCTGTGTAATAAAGCGTAAAAAGTGCTAGAAACAACAATATAAATCAAACCTTATTGTAATACAATATTTTTTAAATATCTCTAAAAATTCTTCCTTATTCTATTGTCATATGAATATTATTTGAATAGTACGCAAAGCAACAACATTTGTTATCTTCCAGACAATTAAATATTCATTAAAAACTAATTAATCTATTTGGATAGCTAATATTAATGTAAAAGTAATTTTTTTCTAAAAGCTAAAAGAAAATTTGGACCCGAAAGGGTTAAAGAAGATCAAAGCTGTTGAAGAATGAGCATATTGCACGTTTGCCTCTCAAGCAGAGATGGATGAACCAAATCAATCAATCCGCAAGTTCTTCAAAAGTTTTACTTATTGCATTAAAAATGTTATTGTAGGTCTTTTTTAAGTAATTTATGTAAATGTCTACTATTAATGTTTTACACTTAAGTTCTAAATTTAAAATAAAATGTTGTATAATATTATTACAGTGTTACAGTTGTAATTAATCATTAGTGCAATCATGCAAATATCTGTAATATAAATCTGTTACATTATAACGGACAAAAAATGGTGCCAAGTGGTTTTTTTTTTTCGATTTTTCACAAAATTACAAAGAAAAGCATCATTTTCAGAAAACTGCAGATCACCGGGGTTTAAAAAAAAGATTTTTTTTAATACGTATAGAATTTAATGCAGTTTTTTTTTTTTTTTTTTTTTTTTTTTTTTTGTATTAACACTAGAAATAACAATTTTCTTTTATACTTAGAAATACCAAGGTGGATCATATCTGACCCACGGCCTTTAAGGTTATTGTTCTTGTTTTGTATGGGAGATAAAGAGATACAATAAGGATTTATGATAAATGCAATGATTTCAAATTAATGATTGATAAAATTATGCTTTTTAACTATTGTGCAATATGAAATTTGGGGAATAAATACCACCAAAATGATTTTTAATTTCTAATTTTTGAATAGATGCTTTGAGGTAATGTTGAATCTTCTACATCATATATACATGTGACTTATCGATTTAAATTCTGAAATAATGTTTCTAACAATTACTAAGATAATAAAAGACAATAAATATAAAAATCTGTATTTCATTATTTTTTTTATTTTAAATTTTTGATACAATCAATTCAACCAAATTGCCATGATATTTGGTTCTTTTTCCAGTTTATTCCCTTTTTTTCTTTTTTCTGTTTCTTTCCTTTTTTTCGTTTTTCTTTTTTTTGTGCATAATGTATATACGAGTTTTAAACACTAAACAGTTTTAAACACAGTTTTATTCTCTTAGGATTGTTTTTTCTGGAAATATTTTCATTGGTTTGAAACTACTTTGCTCATGCATGGACAAAAATTTTTAGGCTGTTTAGGCTGTTTTGAAGTGTATTTATGTCTAGTTTTCGAATGTAGACTCTTTAGCTTATAGTATAACTTGTTGTATCTTCAAAAACTACTTAAACATTTTTGACCGGTGATCTTTGAACCACCAGATTTTGCATAGGTCATGGACAAGAAGGTATTGAACATTGCATCTCTATCTTACATATAGTCAACTTTTTCACTTCTTAAAAGTCTTTTTAAAACATAATTTATTTTGACTCACTGTCTCCTTTTGAATTTTTTCCTTTATTTTGTACTTTCTTAAAAACACTAATTATTTATTGTTTTTTCATTATCTATTTCACAGCATTTACACAACTATTTTTATTCAGCGTACTGTCATTTGCACTGGATTCGGACAATGAGATTTTTTAGGCATTTTTACCAAAACTTGTTTCGTCATGTATTTCAATATTGGCATCGTTATCAGATGTAATTTCGTCGTAAAAATTATTGTATGAAAGTTAGCACCTTAATTTCTTCGTTCGAAATATTTCCATTGCGACACCAGGAGTGTAAATATCTAAATTTGGAAAACCACTATTTTTTTTCCCATGCATGGTTTATGACAGGAAAAAGATTATTCTTACTTAGTCTCTAAGATATAATATAGATAATAACATTCTACAACATTCTTACAATAGCTTGAAATGAGATAAAAGTTCACAGGTTGGCCTTACAGGGGCATGACAGATATGTGGAAACTTTCCCCGTCCTTCTCCCCCCCCCTTTTTTTTTGAAAAACTAGTGCGATACACCCCCTCAAATTGCTCTTCTGGTATGGTAAAATATAGAGTTAAAAGAGCCGCTGAAATAAAAGTAAAAAGCAATTTTTTTACTCGGGTCAGATTTGACCCAGCACGTTAATTCTAGGCATACAGATGTGTCGGTCAAAACGTTTTCCTTCGATTTCAACTAAATTCGTGTTAAGACATTAAACTGAATACATAGGAAAAGTCAATAAGTTTCAATATTTTACTTTGAAAATTAACAATGATACGAGCGAAAAACCACGTCTTGGGCACACATGACCCGCCTCGGTAATTCTAGTGTAAAATATGGTGAATAATAATTTATGAAATGTATTTTTTAAATGTAAAAAAACAAAATTATCTTTATGAACTGATTCTAATGCTTAAAAGAAAAGTTCGGATATTATTTTTGTTCATAATAAAAAAATATGTTTGCATACACTATAAAAGTAGAAAATGCTTAAGATATGTTTAAAATTACAAGCTAAATCACTTCCATTAGCATTAACGTACTCATTTATATTACTCAATATTGTTCTCATAAACACTGCATTTAGATAACTTAATGACAGGCAATATATAGGCTTGAAAATTATAAAATTATGATTACCTTAACAGTATTTTCTAAAAAAAAAACAAAAAAAAAACAGAGGAAATTGTTAAAATATACGAGATTTTTGGAGATACTAGTAATTACACTCAATGAAATTAATATGAATATTTCTTTTTTTATATTATATTGTATTTCATTTTCTTCATTTTTTAATATACCTTAATCAATTTCAAGAGAATCTTAAATTGGTCAAAAGTAAAATCCCCTTTTATTAAAAATGCAATGAAATGATTTTGAAATAACACATTTTTTCTTAATATATTTTGATGTAAAAAAGTTTTGATTTTTTTTAACTTCTGAAAATTTTACCTTTTTCATTTTTCAAAATTCATCATTCAAAATTTACCTTTAGTTCATTTTGACTACACTTATTTTATAAATAAGAAAGGGTATTTCACGATAACTTAGAACAATAAATATGTTTAATAGAATATTTCCGAAAAGAATACAATCAAATTTCCCTACATATGCATTCATATTGCTTACATTAAATGTTTTTATTACAATAACTATTCCTAACTTTTGGCTATTTTCCAAAAATAAAAATGAGATTGAAAATATGAGTACTTTTTCTTCAAAGTTTCAAGACGAAAAATAAAATATTTTCTGTGCGGTGCAATATATTGTATTAAACATATAGAAAAACACTGCATGTTCAAAATGCAGGACATTTATATCAAGTTTCAAAAGTAAAATCTTTATTCATTTTCCAAATGATACATAATCCAAAATCCCAGTTTTTATATATTTTCTTCTGCTTCTGCTTTCCGCTTTTTTAAATCACATTGTATAACATAATTCGATTTCTAATTAAATAATTTAGTTTATAGGGACAATTTACATTACAACCAATCTTTTTTAAAAATGGTTTAAAAGGAGAACTCATTGCAATTCTATATTCAGTTAAAAGTGCATTATGCTACTTTGAACCGAATTTTGGTACTTACTAGCTGTCACCATAAGATGGTGAAATCTTGTTCCAAGATTTGGAACTTCGGTTCAACCATAGTACAATTTTTTTTCAAATAATATGGTGTAAACTCGTTCCAAGATTTGGAGCTTCGATTGAACCATCCTATGGTGGCAGCTGGTAATAGCTGCGAGCACCAAATCTTGGTTCAAAGTAGCACAGAATTTTTAACAGTGTACATAAATCTGTGCATGGATTTTTAGACATATCTAATGTCACATCTATTATAATTATTCATTCATATATATGACGTAAAACGATAACATCTGACGCAGCTTCATATACTTTTTAATCCAGAAAACTAATTCTAGGCACAGTTTCATCATATATATAAGAAACATGTTCAAAAACATTTAGCAATCAGAAAATAGAAAAAAAAGCCTTTAAAGGTCTAATTCAGGAAAGTGAAAAAAGTATGTACAAAGAGAAAAATCAATTTAAAATTTTTATTTATTTGAGTAATTACGCTGAGTATATAAACAAACTATAGAATATTTTGTGATATAATAATATTAAAACTATATTAAAACTATACCTAATATTAAAACTGAGATGTAAAATATACTGAATTAAAGAATATTTTATTTAATACTTTGAAAAAAAAAATTGTTTAATAAATTGATTTAATTTTTAATTTAATATATTTAATATTTTAAAAATCAAATTGAATAAGTTTTGAGGTAAATTGCCCTTTATATATATATATATATATATATATATATATATATATACAGAGTGTATCTAAACTACTGGGCAAAACTTTATGGGGTGATAGCACACATCAAGACAAATAATATTAAATGGGATACTAAGGGTCCCAAACGTCTTCCGAAGGAGATAGGCGCCATCAAAGTTTTGGGTCAAAAATTTGAAATGATTATAAAAAACGGAAAAATTGGTCGATTCGTTTGCGGTTTTCACGAAAACTATTCTTTGTGTCAATATTGTCTTGAAAATAAATTATAAAGATAAATTTCAAAAAATGCCGATAGAGGGCGCTTTAGACTTTGGAGTAACGAACAACTATTTTTTACCGTTATTTTTTGCATCTCATTATTTTTTTTTTAGAAGTTTAGAAATAAACTTAAATTTTGAGCTCAAAATCTGTGGATAAATTAGCGCAAACTGAACTGTGTTCAATGGGAGTGGGTAGGTTCAAATATCAAATGATTATAAAAAAACAGAAAAATTGGTCCATTGATTTGCGGTTTTCACTAAAATTATTCTTTATGTCAGTATTGTCTTGAAAATAAATTATACAGATAAATTTCAAAAAAATGTCGATAGAGGGCGCTTAAGACCTTGGAGTAACGTACAACTATTTTTTACCGTTATTTTTTTCATCTCATTAAATTTTTTTAGAAGCTTATACATAAACTTAAATTTTGAGCTGAAAATCTGAATCGTTGAGAGTGGTTAAGTAGCGCTAACTGAACTGTGTTCAATGGGGGTGAGGAGGTTCAAATTTCAAATGATTTTTAAAAACGGAAAAATTGGTCGATTCGTTTGCGGTTTTCTCTAAAACCATTCTTTATGTCAGTATTTCCTTGAAAATAAATTTTAAAGATAAATTTCAAAAAATTCCGATAGAGGGCGCCTTAAACTTCAAAGTAACCAACAACTATTTTTAACATTTTTTTTTAAAATCTAAATGAAGATTTTAAAAGCTTAGACTTAAATTTTTAGCTCAAAATCTGAATCGTTGTGAGTAATTAAGTAGCGAAAAATTGAACTGTGTTCGTAGGGTGGGCAGGGTAACATTTCCTCTCCTGAACACAGTTCAGTTTGCGCTTCTTAACCCCTCCCAACGATATAGAATTTGAGTTCAAAATTTAAGTCTAAGCTTTTGCAAGCATTTAATTAGATACAAAAAATAATAGTTAAAAATTGTTGTTGGTTACTCTAAAGTTTAAGGCGCCCACTAATGGAATTTTTGGAAATTTATCTTTAAAATTTATTTTCAAGGAAATACTGACATAAAGAATGGTAGCTGAGAAAACCGCAAATGAATCGACCAATTTTTTCGTTTTTTATAATAATTTGAAATTTGAACCTTCTCACCCCCATTGAACACAGTTCAATTAGCGCAACTTAACCACTCTCAACGATTCAAATTTTCAGCACAAAATTTAAGTTTATGTCTAAGCTTAAAAAAAATTTAATGAGATGCAAAAAATAACGGTAAAAAATAGTTGTACGTTACTCCAAAGTCTAAAGCGCCCTCTATCGACATTTTTTAAAATTAATATTTATAATTTATTTTCAAGACAATACTGACATAAAGAATAGTTTTAGTGAAAACCGCAAATCAGTTTACCAATTATTCTGTTTTTTATTATCATTTGAAATTTGAACCTATCCACTCCCATTGAACACAGTTCAGTTTGTACTACTTAACCACAGATTTTGAGCTAAAAATTTAAGTTTATGTCTAAACTTTTTAAAAAATTTAATGATATGCAAAAAATAACAGTTAAAAATAGTGGTTCGTTACTCCAAAGTCTAAAACGCTCTCTATCGGCATTTTTTGAAATTTATCTTTATAATTTATTTTCAAGACAATATTGACATAAAGAATAGTTTTCGTGAAAACCGCAAACGAATCGACTAATTTTTTCGTTTTTTATAATAATTTCAAATTTTGGACCCTAAACTTTCATGGCGCCTATCTCCTTCGGAAGACGTTTGGGACCCTTAGTTTCCCATTTAATATTATTTGTCTTGATGCGTACTATCATCTCTTAAAGTTTTGCCCAGTAATTAAGATACACCCTGTATATATATATATATATATATATATATATATATATATATATATATATACATATATATATATATATGTATATTACAAATTTAAAATTTTTTCGCCAAAACTAACCTTTATACTATCTTAGTTTTCTTATAATAATATTTCGTACTTCTTTCAAATTATTAAATTAAAATCTTGTTTCTAAATCTAATCTGTTAATCCTTATGCAGACGATATAAATTCTTAATTTGCCTTAAAAAACATTATTCCAGTATGCGTAAATTTAAAAAGATGGCTCTAAATTAAAAATATTCTTAATTAAAACTTTATTTCTTAATATTCCAAATAAAACTGATTTCTTCTATGTTTTTATCAACCCTTTTTAAGAAATTCTTATTAAATTTATTCCAAAACCATACCTTTCAAAAAATATCATTATTTTATTTTATCTATTTATTTATTTTTCCGCCGTCAACGATAATGTGCATATTAATAAATTCATTTCTTTTCTTTTTCTCTTAAAATTAATCATGTATAAAAATCGTCTGCCTAAGATATTTAAAATTCGGAGTCAATTATAAATTGGTTAAATAATTTTTTTTTAAAATAAATTTATCGTCTGTTTAAAATAATCTCGTAGCTGGACAAGAATTCTGTTTACATAAAATAATGATGGTTAGAGGTTACCGAATGTTCCAGAACTTTCTTTTCAGTTTAAAAGGGGGAAGTCTCGAGATGAAAGGGAGATTCTTCTGAAGATTTCTTGGGTTGCTTCTTCGATGAGGACAGCTCGCTGAAATAATGATGGAATTTTTGCAACAAGGAGCTTTTCCTTCCTCATTATCACGAATTTAATAAATGAATTTACAGCAGCCCATGACTAATTATTGGATCTTCTACATTTATTTATTATTTTTGTTTTTTCCCTCGCTTGCCATGACTGCGTGTTTCTGTTTAACCAGTGGAAATAATTCGAGTTCTCCTGAAATCGTCACAACTAATCGAAAAGTCGACAGGATAGGTAATGCCTGTGCTAGTGCCTGTTTCGGATTTTGAAATGAATCTACTGAAGAAGTAAAATGCTATGTAAATGAATCGAATGAATCTACTGAAACGAAGTGATGACAAAAATATGGATCGCCGAAAATTTTTCCCGCCATGGTTGAAAGTGTTATTAAGCAAGAATTGCCATTATCTTTTGATTCCTCGAGTGAATGTAACAGAGGAGATTTTAATGTTAAACAGCTTTCTGTGCGAGTGGTTTGAAAGATTTCTTCTAAATATTTCGTGAATTCCTGAGGCCTGATATTCCACCTTTTTGCTGTTTATGTGTAACTGATGACTCAAGATAATCATGGTCATAATGACAAATTTTTGAAAATTAATAACTTCAAAGTGGTGAGTATGCGAAAGGTATTTGATGAGGAATTTAATGAAGAATGGATTTTATTGAAGATTTTTCGTGAACTGTAAGTTTATTTTATTAAATGTTTTGATTATTTTTTCTATTCTATTTATGATTGATGGAAAGTATTTATTATTTATTTATTTATTTATTTATTATTTTATTGATGAGAGTAATTTGAAGTTAATTTATTAATTTACTAATTTATTTATTTATTTGATTATTTATCTGTGAATCTTACTTACTTACCAATTTATGAGCATTATTATTATCATTATTATGTGTTGGAGATTGAAATATTTTATTCTTAAGGATTTAATTGAGGAGTATGATGTTCTTAAGATATTTACTGTTACTTATTAAGACTATTATGACATTTTTATGCACGATTAAAGGCAATTTTGTAATAATAAGGAATTATATAAAAAACTTAGTAGCTCAAGTTTACTTTTAAAAAGTACATTTTCTATTTTATTGATATTTATTTGTTATCAAGAACTATTCTCAGAATGCAGTATTTTCATGATAATGTTCCTACAACTAGACATTTGAGCTGAAAATTAAGTTAACATTTATGTTTTTCATTTTATTTGTTAGAATTTCTGGTTACAGTGAGCTTTGGTTCCCGGATTCTTATAATTTATTTAAATTCAGTAAGAAAGATGGAACTGTGCAAGGCTGTTGCTAGAATTTTGACGATAAATATGATTAATTTTTTCAGTAAATTTTGTGATTTTAAGTAAGAAATTACCTATAATTAAAATTTTTGAATCTGTTTATGATCTATAAAATAATAGAATTAAAAGTTGATCCCAATTTAAGGTATAACTATGATATTTACAATTTCTATTTTTATTAGATAAAATTTCTGGTTAATGTTAACAGCTAAAAATAGTCACAATTTCTCGATAATTCTGATTCAGATTTAAAAAAAAAAAAAAAAATGGTGGGTAATGGTTTTGTGTGAGGCAGTTAAAATGTATACAACATCAGTAGACAAAGCCCTCAAAATTGCGAAAGCGCGAACTCATGAATTTCACCTTAAAAGTAAAAGACTCTATGATCGAAATTTTGTTGAATGCCCATTAAAAATACAAGACTCTGTAATTTATGAAGAATTTAAATACCCTAACACTCGAAAATTAGAACCTACTTTCTCTGGACCATATAAAATTATAAATAAACTTTCTGATGTATCTTATGAAATAGATAAATTTAATTATGAGACAGGACAGAATTCCGTTATTGTGCATGTTTCTAAATTAAGACCCTATTTTTCACCCGAAGATTTTAAACTGTTTCATGAGCAATCCAAAAAGCAAACAAAACCTCAGATACAATCACTAGATCAAACTAAAGTCAAGACAATAGATTAAATTTTAATTCTTATTCTTTAAATAGTTTATCACCATAATTTTCAACATCAGCAGGTATGTTCTTGGAGGCCTACAAGAATATTACTTGTTTTGGGGAGTTTTTGGGGTTGAATTGGGCTCCTTATGCAGGCATAAGGTGAACACTTTGATTGTAAAAGCTTTCAAATTGATGTTGATAAATTAATTTTAAGGGTGTTTAAGTCTAACTATATTTACTCATTTATTTGACATTAGTATTACTCTATTTATTCAGCAGATATTATATGATAATAGTTATAAAATCTAATGATTCTACTCAAACCTATAACATAATATGTGATTTTCAGTGATTGTGAAAACTACAGATTAAAAGTTTTTCAAAAAAGCACATTTTTTTTTATTTCCATTTCTCAATTAAGAATGACACCTTTTATTCCTATTGTATTTTATTATTAAAGTTTATAAACCATGTGTGGATAAAACATTATTCTACATTTGGCATTGAAAACTTATAACCAAATTTGACAATTTTGTAAAAGAGTATCAGAGAGGAATTATTGTAAGGAAATACTGGTTGAGAGTCCATTTTCTAAATAGTTAGATTTAATTTTATTTGGATTTTGGAATTATTATGATTTTTTTTTATTTATGCTTTCGGCTAGCAAGAAATACTTTCTTATGCTATTAGAAGATAAGAAAATTATTTAGTTGCTATGTAATTATTTTTATCCTCAACCAATATTTTCCCTATCAATAATAAACAAATAGTGATATTTTCTTTTGATTATACTCTTGTTTTACTATTATTATTATTATTATGATTTCTATGATGAAGTTTAGTATTAATTATACTCTTATTGAAAAATATTAGGATATGGAGTCTTATTATACTATTACTTATTATTGTTGACATTGTTATTATTTAAATTTTTCTATACTATTTATTATTGATATTGAGAGTGATGCTATTTATTATTGAAAAATTGATATATTATTGAAAGATGTTGGATCCAACATAACATAAAAAACAAAGCTTAAACTAGATTTGGAGATATTTAATTAAAGAGACTGTATTCACTGGACATTGAAAAAGACTCTTTTATATATTCTTGAAAGACTTTTTTCATTTAAAGGACTTATTTAAAATAAACTATGCATTAAGTCATTGTAGTTATTTAAACTTCCATGAGAACGAACTTTTATTGTTTTTATTATATTTTTATCTCTTGCTTATTAATATTCATAACTTATTTACTGTTATTATATGTATTATCTCCTATGCACTTACAAATGGTAAGTGATGTTGTAACATTATTGTATTTCTTTCAGGGAAATGCTCCTACCTAAATTTAATTCAGAATTATTTTCTCTTAACTATTTTATTTTAATCGCTAATATTTTTTATATTGCGTTAATTTTCTTTTCTTCCATCTCTTGGCTTCCTGAGTTTGACAGTTTTATTCCAAAATTTAACTTCTCTAAATTATTATATTTCTGTTGTCTGAACTTGTAGTTTTATTTAACTATCAATTTCATACAAAGTCTTGGGGAGGGGGGATAATATTACAAATTTAAAATTTTTTCGCCAAAACTAACCTTTATACTATCTTAATTTTCTTATAATAATATTTCGTACTTCTTTCAAATTATTAAATTAAAATCTTGTTTCTAAATCTAATCTGTTAATCCTTATGCAGACGATATAAATTCTTAATTTGCCTTAAAAAACATTATTCCAGTATGCGTAAATTTAAAAAGATGGCTCTAAATTAAAAATATTCTTAATTAAAACTTTATTTCTTAATATTCCAAATAAAACTGATTTCTTCTATGTTTTTATCAACCCTTTTTAAGAAATTCTTATTAAATTTATTCCAAAACCATACCTTTCAAAAAATATCATTATTTTATTTTATCTATTTATTTATTTTTCCGCCGTCAACGATAATGTGCATATTAATAAATTCATTTCTTTTCTTTTTCTCTTAAAATTAATCATGTATAAAAATCGTCTGCCTAAGATATTTAAAATTCGGAGTCAATTATAAATTGGTTAAATAATTTTTTTTAAAATAAATTTATCGTCTGTTTAAAATAATCTCGTAGCTGGACAAGAATTCTGTTTACATAAAATAATGATGGTTAGAGGTTACCGAATGTTCCAGAACTTTCTTTTCAGTTTAAAAGGGGGAAGTCTCGAGATGAAAGGGAGATTCTTCTGAAGATTTCTTGGGTTGCTTCTTCGATGAGGACAGCTCGCTGAAATAATGATGGAATTTTTGCAACAAGGAGCTTTTCCTTCCTCATTATCACGAATTTAATAAATGAATTTACAGCAGCCCATGACTAATTATTGGATCTTCTACATTTATTTATTATTTTTGTTTTTTCCCTCGCTTGCCATGACTGCGTGTTTCTGTTTAACCAGTGGAAATAATTCGAGTTCTCCTGAAATCGTCACATGTATATATATATATATATGGAAAATATTCGTAGCTTCACTTACATTCCATCTGAATACTCTTAGTGCTATATTGTGCGTGCAAATAAGAGGATCTCTGTTTTCGAGATTAATGGTAAGGAAGCTACATAAAGAAGAAAAAGAGAAAAAGTTAATAGAATGATTTTTAAGAATTCGAGAGCTCGGATTGTCAGCGTACAATCTTCTTTCGACGAATTAAAATAAGATTTAAAGAGATCTTGAAAAACTGTGATTTATTAAACGACATAATATGATAAGCTAAATATTATCGCGTGTAAACTAAATGTTTATTATGGAACGATATACCATGCCTATATTTTTTGTATCTCTCCATTCGTCTTCAATAAATGCAGTGTTCGTCTTTGAAAGGAGTTGCTATCTTGTATATGAGGCCTTGCGCCCCATATATATATATATTTACATACAGTGTGTATATTTACATACAGCGTTAGGTTAATTGATATATATATATATACAGGGTGGTCATAAAAAAAAACTTTGCCGATATACGGCGCTCTAGCGGCCAGTCCGCTTAACCGATCGAAATGAAATTTCAGATATAGCTATTCAGAGGTATGAGCTCGAGATTCTGTAAGGCTCGAACAAAATGGCGCTCACGTTTACAATTATAGTTACAGAAACTCGAAAATTAATGTCCGTAATTGCCTGTGATGGTGACGGCACCCATGTGAAAAATGTGTAATCAAAATAAAAGTTTTAGTTTCTTCGATCTGTATTGTAATCAGAGATTAGTGTACTGACTCTGTGTCATATGCAAATTTCCTCCTTGTGCCCCAATCGAGTTTTTTCTATTGGGGGGGAAGGATTCCCAGAATGTTTTTTTATGCGTGCATAACATGTCCGTTTCTTGCGATACACGTACGGTTCCAACGCTCTTTAGGGTTTTCGCATGCGCTGAGCATTTTGCGATGAAAACAAATGGGTGTTGCCATTGGAAATTTTCGAGTTTCTGTAACTATAACCGTAACCGTGAGCGCCATTTTGTTATCGCTCACAGAATCTCGAGCTCATACCTCTGAATAGCTATATCTGAAATTTCATTTCGATCGGTTGAGCGGAATGGCCGCTAGAGCTCCGTATATCGGCAAAGTTTTTTTTTATGACCACCCTGTATATATGTATGTATATATATATATATATTTGGCTAAAATAACTTGTATACATATACATATGTATAAAACGCGGACATATGTATAAAATCTATACATTCATATGAGTAAAGATGGCATTTTTGTTTTTTGAACAAGCTTTTGTATACATTTTTAATTCATTTGTACTCTGACATGGGTGTCTTTGCATTTTACGTGTCACTGCTGTAATTTATAATTTTTTAAGAGAATAAAGATGAGAAATGCAGGATGGGAAACTCATAAATCAGCTTTGACTCCAGTCGTTCATAGTAGTTTCTGCCTACACTCATATATTATCCTTCTGAAACATCCAGTCTTATCCAACAACAAGGAAGGAATAACATAGAAACTTGGCTGCATAAATTAAGTGGTAGATGTAAGCATTTTTTATTTTATTAAAAAATATTACAGAGTACTGTACCATGCCTTTCAAAGTCATCCGATACCATCATCAATCCTCCAACTTTATTACAACTAAATAGGTTAAACATTAGCTCAAGGCCCTGCTTTGACTTAGATTAACTTTTCTTCTATTTTATATTTAAGAAGGTTAGTGAAGTACTCGTAGAAAACTTAAAGAAATTCTATTATGCTTTAAAATGCTCTCTCCATGGAAGATTTTCTTGTGTTAATAGTTTGGTCAGTGCGATATCAAATTCTTATTCTTAAATACTACGGATTGCCTATGGATATGTAATTCAATCGTATTTCAAAATTTCTCATGAGAAAAATAATATTTTTAATTTGATTTTTTGTGTAGTATTCTTTTAAAAATTCTCCTTTTTCATAATTGTTAAAACATGTCTAAAAGACAGGCTTAATAAGTAATTTTATTTGTTGCTATCTAAGTGAGGTAGTGACTAAGATTTTACGAAAGTAAGTTTGAATATATATTTTGACAGATATAATCTTAACATGGTTATAGCAGAAATTGCGTAGAAATAGTATCTTGGTGTGCATTCTGCTCCTAAAGACCTTTTTATGTAATGGGATATGCACAAAATTCTATTGATAATATGTATGACACGTTAATTGAATTGAATCGCCAGATTAGCTAAACTTTTACAACTAGTTACTAATTGAATAAGATACAACTAAGTAAAGTTTATTCAAAGCTAGCTTCCCGCATTCTGAAGTTAACACAATCATTTCTCTAGTTTTAGTTATCTGTTTTGACATGATACTCTTTTCACTTTGGAACAAAAAAGCCGCATCGTCAAACTCTATCTGAATTTATTAATTTGGCGAGCTCTGTTATTGTATTTAATCGATGACTCTAAAGAACTTAATTTCCCCCATCATGTAACTATTAAGGGTTTTTACGTACGTTCGTAATTATATAGATGCGTGGAACTTTTAGTCATCATTTAATCCGTACTTCTCTAAGAATGTAACATAGCAAAATCTATCCATTCAAATTACTTGAAGTTTTGTATAGGTAATCGTTAAATAAATTTTTCGAGGGATTAGAAACTTTACGAAAATTCAATCAAAACATAAATAAATATTAATAAACGTTATCATCATGCTATTAAAGTGTGTCATGCGTAATAAATTCAATGTTATCTCTTGATAGGGTCTTGATTTTAGGTTGCCATGGCTATTCTCTCATGTTAATTATATGAGTCATGTTATTTTTAGCAATAAATATTTAATGTATATAAACCTGCAACAGGTGTTGCACCACGATCTGTATATTTTTAAAACTAGTTAAGGTTCGAATGCACCTCATTTGTCACATTTCACTCTCTATTTCTAACTTCGTAGAGATTCCTGTACACTGTAAAAAATAAAGAGTTTTATCACATTTACTTCGGCTGTATGAGATGTGAAATAAGGTGTAAACATATTATTTTTTGAGTGCCAATACCAAAATAAATGTTACGTTACACTTTGAATGACAAATCAAAGCTCTTTTAAAAAAAATAGGCGTTCTGAATCACTGGAAATCTTTACAATTCGCTCTGACAAAGATTTTATGGAATTCATCAACCCAACAGCAGGTGTTTTTTTAATCTAGAGACAGGAAGTCGGTGATTGCATAATCCAACATTGGATTATGGGATATGCAAGAACAGTAGAAGAATCTTATTTTCTTTTTGTTGTCGTCGGATATGCAACTGATTCATTATTAGGTAAGCAAATATAATTATTCTATATACTTTTAAGAATTAGTTTTTTAATTGTATTTATATAGTTAGTTATCGTTTTTATTTAACATTATTTTATAGATACCGTATCAAATGACAGTGTAATGACGTTGTAAAGTTTTGATTTATGTGCTGCATTTTGCTTAAGTTTTTAAATGTTAGCATTAAAAAGGGCTTTAATATATTAAAAATAATCTGTAAGTGTTTCAATCAAAAATTTACAAATGAAAAACATAAATCGAAGTCTTTTTAAGGGTGTATTTCGATACAAACTGCTTATTTTCCGATTTATTTTTAAATTCACTTTTGTTCCCATCACATGCATCAAACTGGCAAATTGTCTTATTTAGAAAGTTACACAAGGTGCCGTAAGGGTAGACTCTTTCATAAATGCAGGAAATATAGCAAAAAAAAGCAATCAGAAACGGTATTTTGAACCGATTTTTCCGAAGCGGGAAATCTGTGAACGAAAAAAAGGGTCGTACTGCGAAGGTAATTGTTTATAACTCAAATTCTAATGAACTGAGCTTCTAATGAATTGGCAGCTTCAGCCAATACATCCCTGGTTTGAATCCTGGCCTGGACTTTTTTCACCCACATGGAAAATTTATGTCTCTTACAATCTAAGGTTATTTAGTTTGCATGAGGAATGAGTTAAGTGTTATAAATACAGTATTTCCAAAAATGTTAAATTATATACAGGTGTTAAATAATTTTTTTTAATGCTACAGTTATATATATTATCCAGCATGTGAATTTAAATTTAATTCACATTGTCTATTATATTTATCTCTACTTCCCATGCCTCTACTATAAGAATTAAGAATGTATATAATGTTTACTAAAAGCAAAGTAAGAAAAGAAGTAATTATTTAACAACTGAATACTTAAGATATTTAACAAAACTTTATAGTATTCAGTGGTGAAAAAAAATCATAAGTATTTAGATAATCTAAGAATTCTTCAAAAATGTCTTAATGTTAATGTGTATCTTTAGTATATTTTAAACTATACAATAAGTTAGGTTATAAATAAATTTCTTAATAATATTATATCTCAGCTGATTTTGAATAATGCATAATACAGTTGACTCCCTCAAATCTGCAATCCTAAAATCTGCACATAATTTGCAGATGTAAACAATGAAACATTCAGTTTAGATGTAGGGGCAAAATTTGACTTTTTTTATTTTTATAACAATTTTATATATTTTTTAATTTGTAATTTTCATAAATATTATGGAATTCATGTGTTTTTATGAAGAAAGAATAAATTTATTTTGGAAAAAATTATGACATTGCTGATATCAGTGGTAATCACAATCTTTTTACCAAATATATTTATGTATTAACCAAACTTTTTTGGTTATTAAGTCTGGCTAATCCTGAAATAAAAATTCCATATTTTATTATTTTAATGCAAATTAATAATGCATCTTTATAAAGCAAATTTCATATGAAAAATACATCTTATCTTTATAGTAAATATTCAGTCATACATTATTGATTATTAACTTGACCTTTACTTTTAATATTTTAATCATGTTAAAAATTATCTAAATTTTTATTATTTTAGTTTATTACTTATTTTAATGTTTTATTATATTGTAAGCCTTTATAATAGTTTCAATTTCATTGTTAATTACACTGAAGTTACACTTTAAAAAATGTAAACAAATACCAGAAATCTGCAAAATTCTAAAATTTGCAAAACCTCTGGTTCCAAGCTGTGTGGATTTGAGGGAGTCTACTGTATTACAAAAGATAACAGTTATCAAAAGTCTAAGATTTTGTTTCAGTGTAAAAATATTCATTCAAAAATTTAAGTTTATTTTTTCTAGAGCATATTTAAAACATTTTCTTTATTAAAAACAAATTAATTTTACTTATTAAATATAGGATGAAATATGTATGTAAATAAATTATATGTAGACTTTTGACATGATGGTTGTTTAAACTATGGTTAAAAAATGCTGCATGTCAAAAATTTGCCAACCCTTAATAGAGTATATCACCATCTTAAGAAGGCAGTTTACTTGATCTTCAGCAGTTATTTAGTTTTTATTACACATAAGCTATAAATTTGTTTAAAAACTAACGCTTATGAAAATCATTGAAAAATAAAGAGCATTTGTTTACAATATTTAATATTATATTCTAAACAAAATG
Source organism: Maratus speculifer (assembly GCA_964019185.1). Classification (NCBI taxonomy): domain Eukaryota; kingdom Metazoa; phylum Arthropoda; class Arachnida; order Araneae; family Salticidae; genus Maratus; species Maratus speculifer. The sequence goes on from OZ025289.1 coordinate 238,295,817, forward strand.
TTGGGAATTATTTTTAAAAGTGAATAAAAAAATAATAAATTTAGATTTTAAAAAATTAGATGGTACCATTTATTGAAAATCGGATCTTCAATATACAGAACATTGATCGAGTAACTATTTAAAGCTTCATACAGAAGGTTTTCTATATTCTTGGGGTTTTTGTTTTGTGTGTGTGTGTGTAAATATTAGTGGTGTACCGAGTAGTACTTTGGCCAAGTAGCCGAGAACCGAGTACTCGGCCACTGACTACTCGGCTGAGTACCGAGTAGTTGTATAATAAGAAAATAAAACACTGATGTGTGCATAATGTGAGCTTAGGTGTACATATATATAAATATACCTGTGATGTGAACACATATCTATATCTGTGTGTACATATAATATACATATATTGATAAACAAATTAACTCATTAAATTTGAAATTTATCTGTGCACCTTTTAAAGACAATTTTTGATAGTTGAAAACTAATAAAAAAGGAGAATTGATACATGACAACTACAGTTATTAACTAATATAAAATTTAAACATTCTTTAACCCTCCAATTTATTCCAACCATTGAAATCTGTCTGTCAAAAATAAAAATGTTTATTGGTTACTGTAACAATTCATTGAATAATGCAAACATTTCATATTTATTTTGTAACTGTCTGTACCTTATTTTCTTCTGATTAAAAAAATGTATTGGCTTTGCAATTTCTTTTCATTTTTTATGTGTACAGATTATATTATGTTATTTTAAATTTATTATTTTTTAAATATCTCAGTAAAAAAACTAACCTTTTTCAATGGAAATTATAAATGTGTAAATTAAAATTGCCTTAAAAAGCAAGTTCTAAAATTGATGAGTTTAGATGATCTAGATTTTGAAAATGCACCAAAGAAACAAACAAATTGGGAATTGCACGTGAAGCATAGCAAATGAAGTGCGTTCGTACGATAACAAAGTTTTAAAAATAATGCTCTCATATATCAATGTTCTCCCTATACCATTATGTAATGGAATACTTTTGTGTGGCCTTGTAAATCAATAACAAATATTCTTTGCACCACAGATTATGCAAAATGTATATTATAATATGTACTTTATAGATGCATATCAATTTTATTAAGTTCAAATGAGTGTAACACCATTAAAATGCATTTGAAACATTTTCCCCCATTAACCGTAATGTAACGGAACACCTTTGATTGTCCCTGTAGTTGAACTGTGCATCCAATTTTGATAAAATTTGAAATAACTCGACAAAATTATGTAATAATTATGTATTTAAAATTTCAAACGATTAAAATGCATTTGAAACTTTTTTTTCCCCATTGACCCTAATGTAACGGAATCCTTTTGATTGTCCCTGTAATTGATCTATGCATCTGATTTTCATAAAATTTGAAATGACTCGACAAAATTATGTAATAATTATGTATTTTAAGTTTCAAACAATTCAGTAGGGTAGTTTTTGCGTTGTTATATGTGGACAGACAGGCGGACGGACTGAACGACAACAATAGGTTGTCGTTTTTACATAATTACGAACGCACTTAAAAATAAGAGAATGCTAATGTCAACAAACCAAAAGGGAAAATGCTAGCAAAAAGTTCATCTATTTTTTGGCAATGTTTTGAGGAAATTGTGAATGAACAAAAAGATTGTGGCACTAGTTTAAAATCACCGCATGAAGAATTGGTACAAAAAGAGTTACAGGCTTTCTTAACAGAAGACTTGTAAAACTGACACTCCATTTGCATGGTGTAGGGGGAAAAAAAAAAAAAAAAAGAAACTTTTTCGATTATGTACAACTTTGCAAAAAAAACTCTTATATGCACCATCAACAACTGTTTATTCTGAACATAATAGAGGCCAGCCAAATTTATAGTTAGTAAAAGAAATGCCCTGTCTACTGATAATGTAGAATGTTTGGTGTTTTTGCACCGTAATTTGAAATATAATAAATTTAATTATTAATTTTTTATTGCATTTATTGTATTTTCAGTTTCTTTATCCAAAATAAGTTATTTCTGTTTTCCTATATATAAAAAAAAAAAATTTGTATAAATGTGAAATTTTTTTAGGCATTTTGTTCTTAATTTTTTTATATTTTGCAGACATATTGTTAAATACAGAGTAAATAGTTTTATGAATTACTACATTACATATATTATACATTGATATTTGAATAATTTTTACAGATCAGTTATCAATTCATATGCTTAAAAAATGAAGTTCTTACAACTACTCGGTATTGGCCGAGTACTCGGCCAAAATTTGGCCGAATACCGAGTACTCGGCAAATTGGCCAAGTAGGCCGAATACAGAGTATTTACCGAGTACTCGGTACGGCTCTAGTAAATATTATAATTTAGAGGATCAAATGACTGCATCAATGGGCAACAGGATTCCTAAATATCATGACATTTTTGAAAATATCTAAAATATCTGATATTTAGATATATATATATCCAATATTTTTTTATATATACCCGAAATTTTTAAAATATTCAACTTACTGATTATTATAATGTCAGACTCAATATAAATTAGGAACTAAAACATATTGAATTTAGCACATGGAAATGTAAAACTATTTTCTAATTGTATTATTTATTTTTTCCCCATTTATGTGACAAAATTGGAGACTAAGTAATTGTTAACAGACAATTTGCTTTTAACGCTTAAAAAAAGCAAATTATGGGATTAATTATCAAGTTCCTTGGAAATTTTGTGTTTTATAGAACAAAATATTTTTGTTTCTATTGAATAAATTAGCATAACAGTAAGCTTGTGTGTTTTTTCATTCTCTAAACTGTTGTCTAGCTTAAACTAAAGAAACACAAAACCAGAAAATATTCTAATGAAGTTGCAAGTAACTTGTTATCTAAATTAGTTTTTCTTTTAATGCCTGTCGGGCATGTTGATAAGAATAATACATGCCCTAGGCATGTCGAGCAATAAATTTTTCAAGCCCTGGTGGGCAGCCACACCAATCTAAAATATTGAAATATATGATCACTGTATTCATAAAGGATATACTTGAAATTCATACATTTTTATTTGATGTTTCAGGAAATTTATGCTAAATTCACCGACTAATTTTGGATTTTTTCAGATTATGGACTTTTGAAATTTTCACTTTTTTACAGGCAACCAACTAGTGAATTTTATAATATTTTTCTTTTACTGATAGGCAAGTTCTGCTGCTTTTTCTTGTGCTGATTGGAGAAAAAGTAATTTTTTTCACTACTGATCGACAAATTTTGCTTATTTTTATCTCAACCAATCAGCAAATTTGACAAATCTTCTTTTTGCTGATTAGTTTTTTTTTTTTTTTTTTTTTCTCAACCGTTTATCAAGAAAGCAAAATTTTTTCTGCAACTGACAAACAAGTTCTAAATTTATTTACCTGGGATTAATTATCGAATTTCACAAAAAGCAAATCTTGCAGCTTTTTCTTGCGAAGGATTGAAGAAAATGTTTATTTCAGTTACAGAGCAACAAATTCTGCAGTAAACATTTACTGGACAATTGCACCATAAAATTTAACTACTAAGAATGTATTTATTAAAAATACAAAACATTGCTCAATGGTGCACAAAACAAGAACTTTAATATGAACTTGTGCAAATAAAATAAAATAAAATATCAACGCTTCGCGTCGTCTTCTGGAAAATATGATAATGAAAAAGCTAAAAGTTTGCTTCCTGGTCGAGAGATAATATTTCTAATAAAACAAAATAAAATAAAATCGAAATGAATTAAATGAATAATTTTATTTTATTTTATTAGAAATATTATCTCTCGATCAGGAAACAAACTTTTAGTCCTTTCATTATCATATTTTCCTGAAGATATTTTATTCCGTTGATATTTTATTTTATTTTAATTGTACAAGTTCATATTAAAGTTCTTGTTTTGTGCACCATTGAGCAATGTTTTGTATATTTAATAAATACATTCTTAGTAGTTAAATTTTGCAGTTTTTTTTCAAATGATCTAATGGCAAATTTCACATACATTCACCAACAACAAATTGCCAAATTTTACAATATTTTCTTTTCTACCATTTTCTCAGCTACTGACTGACAAGTTTAGTTTTTTCCGATGATCCATTGCCAAGTTTCATATATTGTTACCAAATACTGAATTTCCTTTTTTCCCCCACATTATGCACTTGTGGATTTCATGTATTGTTACCTATTATCGATTGGTTGATTTCGCAGGTGTTTTTTTTTTTTTTTCCTACCTAAAGTTTTTCATTTCCTGTGACCACTTGGCAAAAATCCTCGATTTTTTTCAGCGACTGTTCCACAAATGTTTTTCACAACTGGATGAAGAATTTCATAAATTTTCCTGATGACAGACTGACAAATTGCACAATTTTTTCCATAATCAATTTATGAATTTCAAATCTTTTTAAATGAACAACTAAAGAAGTTAATACTTTGTTATTTTCACTGGCATCTGACAGATGAATTTCGCATACAGTTGCAAGGCAAATTTTGTTGAAAATAAGAATTTATAATGCTCTGCAAAGTTCATCATTTTGTAACGAATTTCGCACTTTTAAGTATATTCTATTTTGAGGAAAAGATGTGCAGGGGTGTAGAATATGTCCAATATGGCAATCTAGGATCGGAGGAAATTCTACAGAAACATATACAATTAATTTCAATTTTAACAAAGAATTCCCTCAGATAGAAGAATTTCACAACAGATAAAAAGATCTATAAGGTGACCTTCACAAAATTGATCTCAGAATAATATGTACTGTATAAGGGGTAATTTTCTTCAGAATTTTCCAAAAATTTAAGACATTCGGTTCCGAAAATTAAAAAAAAAAAGTCTGACATCAATCTGAAAATTTGGACATTAAAAGTACCTTGAATTTTGTCCCGTCACAAGATCTAAAAATAGCTGCGTATTTCGTCAAAAGATCACAAAAGAACCACAAATTTCATCAATAGATTGTGAAAAAACTGCAAATTTTATCACAGGACCACTGAAAAACGCACATTTTGTCTAAAGATCTCAAAACAACTGCAAATTTCATCAAAAGATCACAAAAAAATCATAAATCAAAAGATTGCTAAACAATCGAGAATTTCATTAAAAGAGGCGAAGTAACTATGATTTTTGTCAAAACCTTGTGAAATACCTGCAAATTTCCTCAAAGGAATGCGAAAAAAAATCACAAATTTCATTAAAATATAGTGAAATTAATGCAAATTTTCTCACAAGACCGCGAAACAACCATGAATTTTGTCAAAAAATCACGAAACAACTGCACATTTCATCAAAAGTTTGTAAATTTCATCGAACGATCGCAAAAGAAAGCGAAATAACTGCGAAAGAAAGGCAAAATGACCACAAAACTTGTGTAAAGGCCGCGAAAAAAACAGTGCTGGGAGTGAATCCCCCCACTCTGTTGTAATCTCTCAGAAAATTTGCTGTGAATTTCAGATTTTTTTTTTTCACTCAGAATCACCCCTTACGATATATACTTGTGTGCATAAGTTGAGAAATATTGAAAAAATTAATTTTTTATACGTATGGTAATATAGCATTTACCTACAACATATCATAAAAATTTGGGGAAATTTTCATGAGGATTAAGGGAAATATTGGGAATAGAAATATTTTCTGCACCCCTGAAGATGTGAAATTTGCCAATTGTTCACAGGGAAAGGAGTTATCAAAAAATCTGTCTATCTACAAGGGGGGGAAATACAAAATTTGATGATTAACTGCCAAAAAACATCTCTAAACTAGTCTTATGTGTCATAAGAAAAAAAATACAAAATTCTTCAATTAAGGGAAGGAAGAAACTAAAATTTGTGAATTAGTCTTGTAAAAAAAAAAAAAAAAAAAAAAAAAAAAAAATGTAGAGACAAAAATTTGTTGATTTGAACATTGTGTGAAGAAAAAATAATCTGCAAAATTCTTTTATCAGTCTGGAATTTGTAAGCAGGAATATTTTGTGAAACTTGGCACTTGTTCAGAATATATTAGGGTATTATACTAGTAAAAGGCGACAGAAAAATAAACTACAGTAAACTTTGCCAAAGGCAGAAACGATCGGGACAGAGAAAATTTTCCCTAGTAGACGATATTTTGCCTTAGACAAATTTTATTCTTTGTCTATGCAGAGTTTCCCCCAGAGGGTTTAAAAATTAGCGCCCCTCTTGCCCCTCACCCAAAAACTAGCGCCCCTCTGGTCGCTCATACAAAAAAATAGCGCCCTTCTTGCCCCACATTTGTAAAAACGCAGCCCTTCAGTGATGATGCGTATGTGCTATAGCGCATAAATCATGCAAGAAATCTGCGCGGAACCCAAAAATAGCTCTTACGCGTCCCACAGAAATCGAAATTCATAATAAAAACACCAATTTTCGTTAAAAAAAAAAAAATGCGAAATAACGACTAATTTCCGACAAGATTCGCAAAAAAATGGCTAATTTTGTTGCAAAATCCCGAATAAGTGGCAAATTTCCTCAAAAGATCATGAAAAACGACAAATTTCGTTGAAAAATCGTGATAAAATGGAAAACTTTCTCAAAATATTTGCGAAAATCGGAAAATTTCGCCAAAAGATCACTAAGAATGGCAACTTTTGTCAAAAAATTGCGATAAAATGGCAGATTTTGTCAAAAGATTTGCGAAAAAAGAGAGCAAAGTTCATACAAAAATCGTAATAAAATGGAAAATTCTGTCAAAAAATTCGCAAAAACGGCAAATTTCAACAAAAATTCACGAAAAAATGCAAAAATCGTCAAAATATCCCGAAAAAATGGCAGATTTCATCAAAAAATTGCATAAAATGCAAATTTGGCAAAGTAGCACACACACACACACAAAATGCCAGAAGTGAATTTTTCTGTTCTAAAAACTAATTTCCCTGCTTCAAAATTGTAAATTTATTGCTCCAAAAGCGAATTTTTCTGATTCACAATCATTCTTGTGCAAAAAAAAAAAATTGCACCCGAGGCATAATTAGATTTTGACGCGCACCCCCCCGGCCCCCCCCAACTTTTTCTTGTGACAGCTCAAAATTGATGTTTGTAGTATAAATTTGGAGCCACCTATATTTCCGCACCCCCCCCCGCATGGTTTTGTTCACAATCCGTCAAAAGTTCACGAAAAAATGCAAAAATCGTCAAAATATCCCGAAAAAATGGCAGATTTCATCAAAAAATTGCATAAAATGCAAATTTGGCAAAGTAGCACACACACACACACAAAATGCCAGAAGTGAATTTTTCTGTTCTAAAAACTAATTTCCCTGCTTCAAAATTGTAAATTTATTGCTCCAAAAGCGAATTTTTCTGATTCACAATCATTCTTGTGCAAAAAAAAAAATTGCACCCGAGGCATAATTAGATTTTGACGCGCACCCCCCTCCCCCCCCCCAACTTTTTCTTGTGACAGCCCAAAATTGATGTTTGTAGTATAAATTTGGAGCCACCTATATTTCCGCACCCCCCCCCCCCGCATGGTTTTGTTCACAATCCGTCAAAAGTTTGCCGTTTTTTCGCTTTTTTTCTTTTTTTTTTTTTTTTTTTAGTGAAATCTGCCATTTTTTGTGATCTTGTAACAAAACCTGCTGTTTTTTGCAACCTTTTAAATATATCAGCCGTTTTTTGCGGTCTTTTAACAATATTTGCTGTTTTTTCGTGATCTTTTAACAAAATTTACCTTTTTTTTTTTTTTTTTTTTTTTTTTTTTAAATTATGAAATTTTTGGATTTTTTTTTTTTCTAAATTCCTTGACGAAATTTCTGTTTTTATATGACTTTTTTGAACTTCTAAATTCTGGATTCATCACTATAAAAGTGCCCTGAAGAATGTGAAAAGTGCCCTTTTCAGAACAGCAGCGCCCTGCCCCTTTTTAAACCTGGGGGAAACTCTGCTTATATACTTACAGAGTTTCCCCCAGAGGGTTTCAGGGGGGCGCTCCGCCCTTTAATTTAAAAAATAGCGCCCCTCATCCAAAAACTAGCGCCTCTCTTGTCATTCATTCAAAAAAAATAGCGCCCTTATTGCCCCACATTTGAAAAAACGCAGTCCTCCAGCGATGATCTGAACGCGATGCAGCGCATAAATTATGCAAAAAATCGGCAACGGAACGCAAAAAATAGCCTCATACGTGTCCCGTGGGACGAGTATTTTCGTCAAAAAAACGCTAAAAAACGACCAGTTTCGTTAAAAATCGCTAAATAACGACTAATTTCTGGCAAGATTCGCAAAAAATGGCTAATTTTGTCACAAAACGGTAGATTTCCTTAAAAGATCGTGGAAAAACGACAAATTTCTTCCAAAAATCGCGATAAAACCGAAAATTTTGTCAAATGAGCCGCTAAAAACGGCAACTTTCTTTAAAAAAATAGCAATAAAATGGCAGATTACATCAAAAGATTTGCGAAAAAAAACGGCAGATTTCGTCCAAAAATCGCAATAAAACTGGAAATTCTGTGAAAAGTTTCGTTTTTTCACGATATTTGTCGTTTTTTCGTGATTTTTTAGCAAAGTATGTCGTTTTTTGAAATCATTTAACAAAAACTGCTGTTTTTGCGATCCTTTAATAAAATTTGCCATTTTTTCGCGATTTTTGCACGAAATTCGACTTGTTTGTGATTTTTTAGCAAAATATGCCGTTATTTGTAATCTTTTAACCAAAATCTGCTGTTTTTTGCGATCTTTTTACAAAAATGGCCGTTTTTTTGTGATCTTTTAACAATATTTGCCGTTTTTTCGCGATCTTTTAACAAAATTTTTCTTTTTTTTAAATTTTTTGATGAAATTTCTGTTTTTTCACAACTTTTTGAACCGCTAGATTCTAGATTTAACTGTATAAAAGTGCCCTTAAAAATGAATAATTGCCCTGAAAAATATGAAAAGTACCCTGAAAAATGCAAAAGTGCCCTTTTCAGAACAGTAGCGCCCTGCCCTTTTTTAAACCTGGGGGAAACTCTGTCTATAGATTCGCGAAGAATTTAAAATCTTTCTGAGTTAAGATTTCAGTCTTACAGAAGTCTGCCTTGCAAAGAGTTTACTGTAGTTCATTTCTTTTCTTTTTTTTTTTTTTTTTTGGGGGGGGGGGGGGGGGAATAGCGCTTTTTATGAAAATTCCCCCAGAGCAACCCTTATTTAGAGGTGCCAGCACTATTTTATGTAATTGGATTTTTTCAAATAAAAAATACAGGTTTTTATTTGAAAATTAATTAGTATTTATAATATTTACTGTTATCATTTTGTGTTAGGAGTAGTGGAGAGATCCAGTTAGTTCATTCAATTTAATACTCAATCATACACAGGGGTGGGGAATTTTTCCATATTCTTACCAGCCAAGGAATTATTTCACCAGCCCGCAAGATGCAACACACACGCCGTTGAAAATAGTTATGACAAAATCGCATGCGATTACAGACAAAATTACTATTAATACAATGCACTTTCATAATTCTTTTTTCTATAATATTAGGAATTATACATAACAGAGGTAAGATTAATATTAGATAGAACTTAATGCCATATTTACACTGTAATAATTTGGAAAGTTAAAATATCTAGATTAAAAAAGTGTTTCTGATAATGTGCCTATTGCCCACAGTTTTTCAAAAACTAAAAATGCACTCGCCTTGTGAGAAAATCCACTCGCCAATGGCGAGCAAAATGATGTATTTCCCCACCCCTGATCATACATTCCTTCAATCACTCGAATGTGAAATGTTTACAGTGTTTTTTATTATTATTAACATGTTGTATTATACTGGGGGCTTGCAAAGGTTTTTAAGACATTTATAAATTTCAAAGTATTTTTGAAAATTACTTAGTGAAGAATTCATAGTCAGGTATATTTTTATTTCTCATTTCACTGTTATAGCTAAAAGTTCTAAAAAAGAAAATCTCAATTTTAAACAATATTTAATAAAAGTATCTTTATACTTTTTTAAGTTTATTTGTCATGTGTGCTTTCAAAAGTAACATCAAATATTGAGTACATTAATAAAATCAACTGTCGATGAATCTCCAAGTTGTTTATCTCACAAAAATAAGAAATGAATCTTATTTTTTAAATTTAACAATTTTTATATATATATCTATTATTATTATACATCATTGAATCTATTCCCCGGTATTAGTAACGAAAAGAGATAAAAAGTTGATGATTAAATCATTAGAAATCCTTTATAAATTGATGACATTTATAAAGTTATTTTTTAACGGGTGCGATAGCATTTCGTTTTATAAAGATAAAAATCAAAATTGTAAACACCGAGATTCTAATGATATCTCATGACTTAACAAGTTAATTAAATGTATTATAGAAGCTCTAGAAAGAACGTTATGCATAAGATATTTACGATAATACAACATGTCAACAGATAACACGAAACTGAAAAGCATTTCACATACCTGTAATACACATCCGCTTTTTTTTTTTGTTTGTTTGTTTAGATTTTATCATGTGTAACTGTATTTATTATGCTATATTCATTACAGTTTATTAACTGCGTAGCAGTTTTCGCATGATTGTGTGTGTACCACACGCCATGCAAAGTTCGCCATCTTTAATTATAAAGCAGACGTTCATGAATGATTCGATTCGAATCGAATTCGAAGCTCCATGGAGCTTCGAATTCAAGCTTGGTGCTTGCAACCACCAAAGATACCGATCACATGACATACTGAATACGAAAGACTTGCTGGTGGGAGAAATATATCTGTTTGCCCGCCGCACCAGCGGAGTTAGTTGTTTCGTTTTATTCAGTGTTGAATTCTGAGGGTGGAACAGAGGGGGGCAATTCCCTCCGGAACTACAAAATCCGCCCCCACCCCCAAATAAGCAGTAGTGTGACTTAACACCAGATGAGCAGTTGCGTGACTTTACACCCAAAATGGTGGCAACTAAGTTGCCACTACAAATGGTGTTTGTTTACCATTTGATAGTTGGTGGCTCATTACACCAATTTACAAGTGGAATTTCATCACACCACTTGGGGTGGCAACTTAGTTGCCACCCTTTTTGGTGTAAAGTAAGGGAGTTTTTTTTTACAGTGTATCTAAACTACACAATATGTGAGAATATTCACATGCATATGCTAGAACCGTGAAATTCCAACACTTTTTTCATATCACAATTTATCTGCAGTTGAATATTACTACAATGTATATCGGAGGGTGATTTAAGTTAGTTGTTATGGCGATTATTTTTATAAACACTTACGAAAGAAAGATGCAAAGTTATGCATGCAGTTATGCTGTTATGCATATTACAAATAAAGTATAGCATTAAGCTACATGATTTACTTATCAAGGGACAATAAACATATTAAAATAAGAATTTTTTTAAAGATATCTGAGTAAAATAATTAATACTTTTGCTGGAACACTTTGTTCACGTTCTAACAAGAAATACAAATCATTATTTTTGTACCAAATCTTACCTCGTAGTGGTTTTTGAATTTAGTGAATTTTTAGGGATTTCTGACATAAAAAAATATCTTGATGTTTTTTAATTCTTTTCCAGGGGACATTGGCATTTTTTACTTCAAACTTCTAAAGAAGATGATTTTTAGACAACTGCTCTGCATTTATTTCGAGCACAGCTGTAAGATTCGTGACAGAAATGGACTCAAAAGGAATCGAGAGGCTCGAAACTCACCAGTCAGTGTTAAATTAATTTGAGCCAGATTATGAAAGATACTGTGGAATTTGACTGTGGAATAGTTACTGAAGCCGAATATGTTTCTGGTGTGATTATTTCGACAAGATAAATGAACATATAAAATTTTTTTTAAATATTATATATTACTACCTAGTGGAATAATAGAGTAAAATTTGAAAAAAAATATGGTTGAATCTATAGATCTAAAAGTATAAACATATACATCCGCATGTGTACACTGTAAAAAATATCAGATGTTTCTGAATGTATAAAAATGTACTCTAATCAAAAACATTAATATACGGTAACCTCTTCTAACTCACTTAAGGTTTCGAAAACCGTTCCTTTACCTTTAAAAATCCCAAAAACTATTTGTTTTCAAAATAAAAAGAAGAATTTATAAAAATTAATTTTTATTAGCTGCTCGTCTATTTCGGAAACGTTACTAAGTAGCTTTTACTGTACAATAATCACTTTTCTCAAATTAAAATATCACTTTTTCGGATTCTATCAATTCTGAAGTAAACATTTTCAGCTGCATAACTGATTTTGTACATGCAATTGTAATAAAATAATGTTAATTTTCATATTAATGTTAATATTGTTAGTATTGTATGTTTTTCCATTGAACATGTTCTCTGAATATTTTCGTATGAATTGGTAGCCTCCGAAAAAGTGATATTTTGATATGAGAAAAGTGATTTTTGTACTGTAAAAGCTACTTAGAAACGTTTCCGAAAAGGACGGGCAGCTAATAAAAATTAATTTTTATAAATTCTTCTTTAAATTTCGAAAGCTAATAGTTTTCTGGGATATTTAAAGGTAAAAGAATGGTTTTCGAAAATTTAGGTAAGTTAGAAGAGGTCACTGTATATTTTCGTTTTTGATTACAGTACATTTTTATATTCAGAAACATCTGATACAGTGTACATTTTTTTACAGTGTACATACATATATGATATTATATTTATACTACTATTGTTTTTAGTTTATTATATATTACTAATGTTTTTGTTACGCGCGTCTTATTACTATCACGTTTACCTTATATAGATTCTTCGAAGAAAATACTGTGCTTTATTTTATTTATATATCTTTTATCATTAATTGTTGAAAAAAACATCAATCATTAGATGAAAGCACAGATATTTATTGCAAAAATTTTCATTTCTGTGTTTTAATATCAAAGACAAATCGTTTTTAAAGAATTAGAATCTTTCCCAATGAAACGTCTGAGCATATAATTTATGAATTTTACTTTTTAAATAAAAAAAAATCCTTATAAACTAATTCTAAAGATTAAATAAAAGTTCGGATATTCTTTTCATTCATAAACAATAATTATGTTTGCAAAACTTATTAAGTAGAAAATGGGTGCGGTTTTTAAGATATTATGATAAAAATTGCAAGCTATATCGCTTCCATTAGCACTTAAATACACATTAGGGTTGTTTAGGGTTATTTCCATAAACACTTCATTTGGAGAACATAATGGCAGGAGATACGTAGACTTCTTCACTTCAATTTATAAACTATGATTCTGTAAACAGCATTTCTGTTCATAAACAATAATCATCTTTTCATAGATTATAAAAATAGAAAGATAAAGCTGTTTTTAAGATATTATATTAAAAATTACAAGCTAAATTGTTTATATTGTCATAAAAATATTCATTAGGGTTACTTAGCATTGTTCTCGTAAATGCTTTTTTTTAAAGTGATACGTAGGCTTTATCACTTCTTTTTAAAAATTATGATTGAAAATTTAATAGAAAAGTAACACAGAGAAAGATGTACAAATGCGTGAGATTTTTGCAGATAATAATAATTGCACATAACAAACTTTGTATGAATATTTCACATTTTATATTATATTATATTATATTATATTATATTATATTATATTTTATAAGGATTATCTTATACTCTCATTTCAATCTGAAGAGAAACTTATATTGATAAAAATTGATCAATTTTCTTTTTTTTTCTTTAAACTAGCGGTGCAATTAAGTGATTTTGAAAAAAAAATTAAATTACGTTTTACACAATAGATGTTTTGATTAAAAACTGTTTACTATATCATTTATAGTTATTTTATTTTGCCAACTCTTATTGTTTAACTAAAAAAAAGCATTTTAAAAGTCTTTTAGCAATAAATATATTTAACGGAATATTTCGAAAACAATACAAATAAATTTCCCTACATATGCATTCATATTGCTTACATTAAATGTTTCTATTACAATAACTATTCCTGACATTTGGCTATTTTCCATTAATAAAAATGGAACTGAAAATACGAGGACGTTTTCCTCAATGTTTTAAGACGAAAAATAGAATATTTTTAACAAATGCGAGATATTGTTATTAAATTTACCAATACATAGTTACATGTTCAAAATGACATTTATATCAAGTTTCAGAAATACAATCTTTTTCATTTTTCAAATGATATATAATACAATATAACGGTTTTTGTTTTTATTTCTTTTGCTTTTGGTTTCCGCTTTTTAAATTACTATATGTAAAGCAATGCGATTTTTAATTACTGTTAATAATTCAATTTAAAGAATCTTTTTACCTTTTCAGAAATTGTTTTTCCAAAATTTTGTTCAAATGTTGATCTTACAGTATTTCAATATTCATTTAAAAGTACGTTTGACTGTTTAATAAAAAGATTAAAAGATTTTTTTTAAAGAATTTCAATTTTTAAAATCTCTACTAATTTTTATGATAATGGTATTTTTGTCCTTTTTTTTTAAATATGTATTGCACAAAGGTAGCATTTAACGTATTTTTTACTGATATGTATGGAATGTAAGACGATGATATCTATCTCAGCTTCGTATAATTCGTTTTTTTTAAACCCAAATGCTAGTTCCATGCACAGATGTAATACACATACAAGTAGGTAAGTGTGATCGAAGATCGCCGAGAGGGTTTCGTTTAATATCCCCTTTAAAAAATTTCATCATTAAATTAACGAGCAAAAAGTGGTTTTTCGGCGCCATTTCGGGTTTATGCACCAATCACGACAACTAGAAAAAAGTACTGAATTCTTCCCCTAAATGCTGCTTTGATAACATAGATTTGTTGATTTTTCCTTTAGTATCCACAGATTTGATGAAGGTACGCAAGTAAATAAAATTATGTATAAAAGTAAAATGTTACAAAGCTCAGCATAAATTTAAGGAAGACCAAACAGGTCACCAGAGGCTGCTAGTAATTTAAATGAATCGGAATTTTATAAATAAAAAAAATGTTTCACTTCGCATGTCAAAATAGAGAATAAATATGCTGTAATACGATGAAATAACAACAAATAAAAACGTTTCTCTTTTGACTTATTTAATCCATTAATTTACATTACATATATAATAATTTTATTTAAAATTTGGTGCAACAATTAGAAGAAATAAAATTTAAATTTTGAAATTTATGTTATTGCAAATTTTTACACACACATATATATATATACTGCATTTTCAATTTTTACACCGTTGTATAGGAAAAAAATCACTTTTAAATGCAATGTGTTTAAAAGTTGTATCTCGATTTATTTACGAGATTAAAAAAAAATATTTTTTAATAACAATCTCGTAATTGTTGCAGCAGAAGTACTTCATTTCTTTTTAAATCATAAAAATGAGACAATTTTCATATCTATTTAAACTTGTGTGCAACAATTAGAAGGAAAAAAATGGAGTGATGATATTTTTAAAAATATTTTAGTTAAAATAATAGTCTTTTCAAAAAGGTTATGATTTTTTGTGTGACAAGAGGTATTCTGCTATAAGTACACAAAATTCGAACAATTAAAAGAAATAAAAAAACATAAATGCTAATCACAGGGTCCAGCATTTATAGTTTTTGTGACGGACCCTCTGACAGACAGGCGGACAGACAGCGAGCAGAGACGAATAGGGTTTCTTCAGATGAACGAAATCATAATAATAAGGAACATGTAGAAAAAAGTTTACATCTGTATTACAAATGCAATAAAAATAAATAAATGAATAAATTAAAACATTATAAAATAAAATAAATTTAAATAAACAGAAAAAAAATAACTTTATGAACTAATTATAAAACTTAAAAGAAAAGTTTAGATATTCTTTCAGACTTAGCACTTCTATAGCACGAAAGTAAAGAAAATACGAACATGAATAAAAAACCAGTTTAAAATGTTAATTTCTCGTAGGTGGGCAATTGCGATGGGTGTTTTAACAAACTTTACAAATTTTGAGGATATGATTACTTTATGATAAAAAACGAGGCATCAAAATATTCACATTTAAACTAGATTTCATTTAATATCTTAAAAAAAAATCTATTTATGTATACACTGAATGCACATTCATGACCGGACAATAGCAGTTTTAGACTTTTTTTTTAAATATCCTGATATATACATGAAATATTTCGCTAAGGCCTTTTTTTCTCTAAATTCTACAGAGGATCGTCAACAAATTGAAACAGAATGAAGATCTATTGGATAACCCTTAAAAAATTAATGTAGCAAATGCGCTCAAAATGCAGATTTTGAGTAAGTGGTTTATTATAAAAAACCGTGTCAATTTTTATGATTTTATGAATGTACAGCCCGTACAAAAATTAAGTTTTTTTTAACAGTACAGATTTTTTCCAAGTTTTTTTGCTCATAATTTGCAATAATGCAAAAAAAAATGCCCTTTTCAGAAAATACGACAGACGTCATTATAAGCTCAAATTCCACTGTTTCCAAAATTAAACAAAAAGATGAGGGACTGTATCCAAATATAGTAATATGTGCGTTACTGTATATGTTGTATTGAAACTAATCAATGGATATATTGATACAGAACCTCAACATTTTGCTTCATTTTGGTGAATAATGGATTTTGAACTTATTCTACAGACTACAATTTTCAGAATTTTCAAACTTTGTTTTTCAGAATTTTACAAAAGTTTCTATATACATTTAGGCAAAACATTATTCAAATTATATTTTGATTGCCTTCAGGCCTGCGCATTTAAAAATTATTTTGTAAACCTGCTCATATTTTTCATGCATTTTTTGTTATTTTTCAATTCTGATTACAGGATATTATGTACAATTTAGTCTGTCATGTTTTCTGAAAAGAGCATTTTTTTTTAAATTAAGCTCTCTGCTAATTATAAGGAAAAAAATTGGCAAAATTTGGGGCTGTTTTTATAAAAACATATTTTTTTACTAGTTTTTATGCTTTTCTCATAAACATGTGTTTATTACAATAAGCCACTTAATCATGATCTACAGTTTGAACACTTTTGCTACATTAGTTTTGACAGAGTTATCCAAACTATCTTCGTCATTTTTCAATTTGTTGAAAAATAAAGATTTTTACCGAAGTTTAAGTTAAGATTAATGTTAAGATTTTTTTACCGAAATCCCATAAAGGACAGTTTTATGGGATTTCGGTAAGAAAACTTAAGTGAAACATATGATCTGAATTATTTTTTACACACCTGGAGTCTCTGAATAATTCTGATGTATTTTTCTAGATATTTAACAAATCGTCAAAAATCGCAAGTATTCGATCATTGGTAGCAATTCAGTGTATATACATATAAATTTTGATGTAAACTGTATCTTTAATGATTTATATAATTTATATAATAATAATTTATATAATTCGAATAATTGCTATCCCCGCATGACAGCTAGTCCATATAACATCTCATTCACGTCACACATTGTCAAAAGTGGCACAGTCACTACGGCGAAACAAAAATAGGAAATTCCGCACGTCTCATATATGTACGTATACAGGTCTCTGTGACTGCTGCTTTGTGCCGAGTTACCAGGTGACTTTGCAATGTCGTTTTATTGAGACTTTCACGTGACTGTCATTTGGAGACTCAATTTCAAAGTCATTGTGAATGTTGCACTATGATAAATCACCAAGTAATGTCACATTAAAGTCACATGGTAAGTTTCTGTCACAAGACTATATCAGGTGGTGGCAGAAACCCTACTGTGACGTAACAACTGTGAAAAGTGGTGAAAAGTTACCATGTGACTTTAATGGGACATTATTTGTTAATTTATCATAATTCAGCGTTCACAATGACTTTGAAATTGAGTCTCCATATAAGAGGTCACACAAGATTCTCAATAAAACGACATTGTAAAGTCACTTGGTGATTCACCACAAAGCAGTAGTCACAATAACCTTTCAGTGGAGTCACTCATAGTAGTCATTTGAGACTCATAAAAGAGACACATGGAATTTCTTTTTTTTTTTGTTACGGTGTAGTGACTGTGACTCTTGTGACGATGTGTGACCTGAATGAGATGTTATATGAACTAGTTGTTATGCAGGAATAGTAATTATTCCAATTATATTACTTTCTTTTGAATATTTGCATAAAAATTATCGTTTGTAAATCCTTTGAAAATTGGCATTTTGGGACTCGTCCTTAAATTTTGCACACCAGTGTAGTGTCTTATTTAAAAAGGGAATAATTTAATGAAATTTGAATATAAAAAAAAAATTGAAAGTGACGAAAATATAGAATATTCTTTAGTTTCCTTTATAATTAAAAAGCTTTAAATACAAGTATTTTTGTATAATATGCCTTTATGAGTGTTTGAACCTAGTTTTTTATGATTGCTTTTGCAAAAAAAAAACCAATGAGAACTTTAAAACATTTGAAAAACAGTTTTACTTTATCAATTTTCAGAGACGTATGAACGATTTTCCAAGACCTACGAACAAAAATAACTATAAAACAATTTACAAAGATGCAATTAAATATATATTTATTTTGTCTCCCAATAAGTAACTAGCAGAATTTTGAAAAGGTTTAAGTTTTTAAATGATTGCTTTAAATTGCAACATTGAGTTTCCATAAGAATAGATTTGAACAACATTATTCTCCTGAATTTCTTAGTCATTAGTCTTAAATCATTAGCGAGTTACAATTTAAATCGAAATATGCATTATAAATATCATTCAAACAGTATTGTGAAATAAATCGTTTTGTTGTACGTGAAATTGTCAATACCTACTCAATCACTTGGGATCTATTTGGATCATTCCATAGGAATCGGGTAATTTTAGAGGTGAATTTGAAATGTACTATTTTTATCTCAGATTTCATTTTTTACAATAATAATGATCAATAAGTTAATTTTATTATATTCGTACAGCAACACTCAAATATCTTAATATTTTTGAAAAAATCGAGCTTTTAAAAAAGTAGGTTCCAGGGGACTAACGTGACTTCCAGCGGACTGACCGAAACTGATGATTCTATTCTAGAATGAATTTTTTTTAATGATTAATTCAAACTTATTATTAATAATTATTAATAATTATAAAGTTTAATTAATAATAATTATTAATAATTAAACTTTTCTTTTAAAAAAAGAGAGAGGGAGAGCCTTATGAGTGAGAGTTCTGTTTTAAAAGGAAAAGTTTATAGGAAGAATATAGGTAGTCAGCATATTATTCCATTTTCAGCATATTCACCCTTTGGGTATAAGTTCTCTACATTCCGGTTCATGGTTAATCGTGCGTTTAATATTTGTTTTTTGAACGAGGAGTTGAATTATATTTTTAGTATTGCTAAGTTGAATGGTTACAAAAGGGATAAAATTAATAAACTGGTTAAAAATTATAGGGGTAAAAATAATTCGCAGATTAATTGTAATTTGGTAGATAATGCGTGTGAGGGGGGGTAGGTTATTGGAGTTAAAAGGCTGTCTTTTCCATATATAAAGGGTAATTTTGAGAGACTTAAAGCTAAATTAAAAAAGTGTAAGCTGGAATTGGTTGCTAACCACCTCCTAAATTGAAACATCTTATATATAGTGCTTTTGATCCGGTTGCACAGGATAATCTCACGGGGGTGTATGAAATTCCATATGAGAATGAAGATGGGGGATATTAATTATTATATTGGTATATAATATACAGGTAGGAAGTTTGGGATTAGGAGGAGTTCATGGATCTGACATTAAATTTGGTAGGGATAAGACTGCGTTGTCAAAGTTGTTTTTAACGAGGGGGTTAAAATTTGTTTCAAAGATAGTAGATTAATTAATGTTCATTTCAAGTTTATACATCATCCGTGAATCTATTGAGATATATTCTAGGAGGGATAGGATGTGTAATGATTTTTTTTCTTATGATATTCCGATTTTATGGTTAGAATTACTTAATAAATATTTAGAGGGTGAGTCTGATAGGGGGAGCCGCGGTAGCGTAGGCTGTTTGCGATCATAGGGGGAGCAGTGTTTTGTGTTTTAGGTTTTTTAAATTATATTTGTATACAGTGTCATTTATTTTCTACTGATTTTATGTGTTATGAATACGGTTCTTATTATTGAACCGAAACATGTTAACATTTTTATATGTAACACCTGTTTTAAGTAAATAAATGTAAAATGTTTTTATGCATAAAATGAAAAGGTGATGTGAATTTGTCTTAGATTTTTACGAAATCTAAGAACAGTTTTTGAAAAAGAAGGCAAATCACCTTTGAAAAAACAGATACAGCATAAGCCATATCCTACAATTTGGCATTATGCCTCTTGAACAAACCGGCTATAAACAGCCGTTGTCTCCTCCAACTTTTTTTAATTTTCCATATCGTTAATCGTTTTCCTATCATTATTATAAAGACTAAATGTATCTGTGCGTAACGCATACGTCATTTGCGAATGGCAACACTCTCACATGCAATTCAGTTTTGCAATTTTCGGACTGCAAGTTTTATATTTCTAAATATTGCACGTTTACAATTTTTACACCATCGTATAGAGAGAAAAATGTTCTTTTAAATGCAATTTTTTTGAAAGCTGTATCTCAATTTATTCTTGACATATTAATTTTTTTATATTTTTATTACGAATTTTGAAATCGTGGCAACATAAATACGCCATTTTCTTTTTAAATTGATAAAAATTGAAATGTGTACGTGTAACTTTTGAGAAGATGAAAATTATGACGGGTTTAGATTTCACGTGAAATTCTAAAATCGCGTCAATTTGAAACATTTTTTTTTCATTTGCATTTATACCAAATATAAGAGCCTCAATTGACAACTTCATCATAATAACTGACTTTATTATATATTTTTCTGATTACACATGCGATTAAAGTTTAAATTTAATAATTTGGACAACTGAGTTTTATAAAAATAATATTTTTTCTTAATTTTAGCTTAATACTTGTTTGATGGTTAGATTGACAATTTTAAGATGCATTTTTTTTTACTGTAGCTAATTTTGTAGTTTTAATATAAATCAATAAAACAATTCCTTCTCAAGCGTTTTCTTTCTTCGAAATTCGACGGGTTTTTTCTTGACCTGGCTGCATGAGAATTCACCTGTCTGGTGAAATCGCATCTATACAAAATATACAAATAAAAAACCATATGATTGAATGCAATTTTCGCCTTGCTTTAAACACAAAGTATATAATATGAACTTCAAAATGTTCAGGTTTACTTAAAATGCGATTAAAATAATCAAATATTGATGTTAAGAGTTAATTCTTTTTTTAAAAAATCTTGGTACTTTCAAGCCTTTAATCAGGCTCTTCCTCAGAGAATATTTTCTTTATTTATACAAATACGTGACATCCTTTTAAACTAATTTTAACTATAAGAATTATAGTCTCATTCTTTTTCAAAACGGAATCATGTATTTGTATAAATAAAGAATATACACTGGTGTGCAAAATTTAAGGACGAGTCCCAAAATTCCAATTTTCAAGGAATTTTTAAGCGATAATTTTCACGCGAATATTCAAAAAGGAAGTAATATAATTCGAATAATTGTAATCCTTGCATAACAGCTAGTCCATATAACATTTTATTCAGGTCACACATGGCCACAAGAGTCACAGTCACTACGACGAAACAAAAAATAGGAAATCCATACGTCTGTTTATGAGTCTCAAATGACTACTATATGTGACTCCGGTAACAGGTCACTGTAACTGCTGCTTTGTGTTGAGTCTCAAGGTGACTTTACAATGTCATTTTATTGAGAATCTCATGTGACTGTCATTTGGAGACACAATTTGAAAGTCACTATGAATGTTTCATTATGATAAATTACCAAATAATGTCACGTTAAAGTCATATGGTGACATTCTGTCACAAGACTTTTTCAAATGGTAACAGAGATCCTACTGTAAAGTAACCACTGTGGAAAGTGGTAAAAAGTCACCGTGTGACTTTAATGGGACGTTATTTGGTAATTTACTATAATACAACGTTTACAATGACTTTGAAATTGAGTGTCCAGATGAGAGGTCACACGAGAGTCTCAATGAAATTACATTGTAAAGTCACCTTGAGACTCGACACAAAGCAGCAGTCACAGCGACCTGTCAGTGGAGTCACATATAGCAGTCATTTGAGACTCATAAATGAGACGTATGGAATTTCCTATTTTTTGTTTCGTCGTAGTGACTGTGACTCTTGTGACCATGTGTGACGTGAATGAGATGTTATATGGACTAGCTGTTATGCAAGGATTGTAATTAGTCTAATTAAATTATTTCCTTTTGAATATTCGCGTTAAAAGTATCGCTTAAAAATTCCTTGAAAATCGGAATTTTGGGACTTGTCCTTAAATTTTGCACCAATGTATTACCTGAGGAAGAGCCTGATTAAAGGCGTGAAAGTACAAAGATGTTTCTAATAAAATTATTTATTAACATCTATATTTGATTATTTTTAACGCCATTTAACTAAACCTGAATATTTTAAAGTTCATATATTTTATCATCTCTACATTTAGAGATAGTTTGGACTTAAAGTTAGAATGAGTTTTCACCCACTTATGATTGCAGCTATTGCAGTAGGGTCAAGTGAAATATTTATTATGAATAGGGGGTAGTTGTGACCACCGCTGTAATGGAGAAAACTATGTATAGTAAAATTTTGCTTCATGCTTAGATTTTAACCTCATAACATGGTTTTCAATTTAGGTATTCTTTATCACTAGTCTGAAGAATTTCCGAAATCCAGATAGCAATTTGAATAAAGTCAGATTTTGCCTGTTTGGTGTTTTGATGACCTTAATTATTCCAAACAAGTGTATGTAGACAAATATAAAGAAGAAATGGTACAACATGGTTATCCCGTCGACCAAAAATCCATTGCCAAATTATAAGATGAAATGCCAGTAATGGATGATTATGAATGCCACATTCAGCGACATTAAATACGATACACGAGTTTAAAACGTCATTAAGTGATTTTATTTGTATTTTTATTAATGTTGTACTAATTATTGTTCTTATTATCATTATTTTTAAAATAAAAAATATGTCAATGCGTAAAATTTGGCTATTAATTTGGCGTATCGTATAATTTGGCAAAATTAGTCGACGGGATAACTAAGTAGTACCGAAGAAATAGATCGGTCATAATTTCCCCACTGGTTGTCTTAATTACCTCTGACATTTGTGATTGTGAGTTTTGATGGTGAACCAACCTTTTTAAACCTCTTTTGATGAACCACTCTTTTAAGTTAATAAACTTAATAAAAATGAAATCTGCTTACTTAGTTTAATTTAATATAAATCTCGACTGCCAGTTATAGGTTAATCATAAAAAAAAAATTATTAATATCTTTCAGTAATATAATAATCAATATAAATATACAATGTAAAAAAATGTCCTTTTTTGGTAGTTTTTTTTAATATTTTAAATAAACATATTAACAAATTAACAATTAACAAATAAGCCATTGACTTAATTCTTTTCAAATATGTTCTAATTAGCGAAGAAATAATTGGAAATATACGTTTATTTTTTTTTTTCATTTTAGTGGATTTAATCAAATAATTCCATGCTTCATTTGCAGTCTCATTGAAAAACAATAAATTTTTATTTACTGAAAATTCGCGACTCTCCCTTTCTTTATTAAAAATCAATGAAAAAGTATCTTCTAATCGAATGTTAAAAGACAAAAAAGAACGTCCATTATTCTTCTAATAATTCTTAATTACATTTGACGTAGCAAATAAAATTCTATTAATTGAGAAATGGATTTAATAAAATTTAAAAAAAAAGTATTTTCTGAAATACAACTCAAAATTTTTCTTAAAATTTCATGTCATTTTACAGGGAAATAAATATATATATTTAGCAAATTAAGTATCTAATGTTTAAAATATTTTTATTTCAATGTCATAATAAAAAATGTTACTTTTAAAATTATATTTCATTGACTGAATTCAGGAATATTTTGGATCACTCCAAAATATCTAAATAACTCTCTTGCCCAAACTTTGGGAAGGTTGGTAGAAGCTTCCCTCATAGCATGGATGGTCAGAGTGACGTCAAAATAACTTCACTGTGAGTCACTTTGGTCACATCACATCTGTGACGAAAATGCCACCACTCAGTGACGACACATTTTGACTGAGATGCGACTTTCTTAAAAATTTTTAGAAAATTGTATATATTCTTCAAAACATGGTATTTACTTTAAAAAACATGTTTCCGGAAATTTAAATGTCGTCGCTTTTGTCACAGTTTCGTCACAATATTAAAGTCAAAATAGTCTTAAATAACACATTTTACGCAAATTTTTCACTCCTTGACTTCACAAAGTTGTCAAAATGTGACGTCACAAAAGAGCTCTAAAACGGGCATAACGACTTCACATTTTAGTCACTGTGACTTCACATCGACGTCACGTGACGTCACATCGACAATCGATGGTCACAAAGTCACAATGTGACTTCACAACGACGTCGCTGTGACGTCACCATGTCTTACGGTTTAGACATGACCTACTTTAAAACAAATTTTAGCTCTCCAATGTAAATAAAAATTCATATTTAAAGTAGAGTAACTATATAATATATGGTAAGGAAATCGATTATTCCAGCAATACTTTAAAAATATATGAAAATATTGAATTCTTTAAAACTTTGATTACCAGGTCAGTCAATGGTGATTCACACTGAACTTTTCGTTTAGGCCGCATCGATCACCGATAGCTGAAAGTCTAAAATATGATATAAGACCAAAAAAATTACACTTTTTAAAAGTAATTACTGAACATTTAATAAAGATTTACTTAATTTTTAATTATTACAGGATTTTATTTCTCAATACATAGGGTAAATATATCAGTAGTGGGCCACGTACCAATAGCGGGTCACCAGTTTTCAAAGTTGAAAAATAAGTTTTCTAGTCTCCTCTGTGTAATAACTAACTAATTGCTGATTGGCTGGAACCCTTATCTGTTATTAGGCAAATGGAAAACTTCAGTATTCTCTTAGTTTTTGAGCGGCAATGGTGTTTTTACAGACTATAAGAAAAAAACTAAAGAGAAGTTAAAATTATTTTACGGTATCATCAAAACTTCTAAATATGATTTCATTATTGTGTATATTTAAGTGTAGAAATGTAAAAAAATATATAACTTCTGTACAGTATACATTAAATCAAGAATGGTGTGGTCCACTTCTAGGGGGCCCTACTGGAGCATCAGAAAGTTACTATGGCTCACTACTTGAGCATAGCGGAAGGTAACATTTTTATTTATCATTTTTTCTAAAGAATATATTTTAAAAATTTGAATGTTTATTCTTATACATAAAATATATATATATTTTAATTCACTAATACTTTTAATAATTATTACTAATTATTATATTTAATAATAATTAGATAATTGTCCTTAAGTGGGCCACTACATGTGCATTTACCTTACTAAAAAATATAAATATTTTAGTTTATATCATATTTTACACAGTCAAACAGATGTGACTAACGCGGTCTAAACGAAAAGTTCATTGTCAGTCACTGTGGCAATCAAAATATTAAATGTTTAAGTATTGAAAAATCCGGATAGTCTATTGTAGTGACACCTCTACCATATATTCTAAAACTCCAAGAAGATTGCTATAATAGATGATGTAATAATATATTTTAGTGATGGGCGATTCTCGAAAATTTCCTATTCGATAAAATTCGTAATCGTAAAAAAGCACATTCGATAGAGTCATCGATTAATTTCGAGAATCCACAATCGAGATGTTTTTACAATCGATTATTAAAATCTTTGTTATTACATGTTTTAAAAGCATATATTAATAAATAAATGGTAACTGAAAACAAATGACTTTAAAAAACAACAATAAACCAAAAGGATGTTATAATGGAGCCGCAATAGTAGAAAAGTCATGTAACGGCGTTCCTTGGTTTCAAAAAGTTGTAAAGTCGCGAGTAGAGTCGAAAATAGCAAAATGGCCAAAGAAAAGATAATCAAAAGCACTCCTAGGGAAAGAACATGAACTAAAAGTGGATATTAAAAGTGATCAAAATCTTTTATTGATTTTTGTACATCAATTGAGATACGATCTACAATTCTCCCATTATTAGAAAACTCTCTATTGAAATTCATTAAACGCACCATTCGGGGGGCAAAGTAGTGCAGGAGCAATGAAAATGTATAATAAGTGTAAATGGTCATTAGGATTTCTAACAATACATCACATGATGGGTGTCAGTTAAATTTATTAAAGAGTTTCCCGCGGGGGCAAAGTAAGGAGGGATGAGCGCGGGTGGTATATAAAATAAAATGGTAATTACAGAGCTTTCTAATGATATATCACGAAAGAGGAGTCAACAAAAGATATAAAAACACTCCCCTTAGAATTCCAAATATTGCAAAAACCGGAATACAGCCTGTCCTCACAGTTTGTGAATTTTTCATACATTATAAATTATATATTGGAAGTCTCCATAAAAAAAATCAGATCTGAATTCACAAAAACGAAATGATTTCAAAAAAGTTTGAAAAGCGCTTCTGTAAGGAGGCCAAAATGAGGAAAAGAGAAAAAAGATTCATAATATGAAAGAGTGGTTTGAAAACTTTCCGTTGATGTATCATATGACGGGTCCATAATAAGCTTCAAATTTACTCCTCACTACTCCACTATTTTTTTTTCTTCCCAGAATACATCCGGAAATCACGCAGCCTCGCTTTAAAATGTTTATATTTAATAAAATATTTTTACCAAAGGGCTACATCAAAAAATCATATTTAAAATGAAATTTATTCTCAAAATAGCTACGATTTAAAAAATTCACCCCTCATCGCTCCCCTTCCCCCTGTGGAAATTCAACCCCAGGAGGAGAAACGTTCATAATATGAAAGAATGGTTCGAAAAACATTCCAATAATCAATCACATGAAGGGTCCAAAAAAAGTTTGGAATTTACTCCTCACCCACAGGTTTACTTTTTCTTAACAGAATACACCCGGAAATCACGCATCCCCCACTTTAAAATGTTTATAATTAGCAATTTTTATTAGAAGGTTCCATCAAGAAATCACTTCTAAAAAGATAGTTATACTCGAAATAGCTACGATTAAAAAAATTCACTACCCGTCGCATCCCGATCCTGAAATTAAACTGCAGGAAGAGAAAGGTCCATAATATGAAAGAGTTTTCCGAAACCTTTCCTATGGCATATCACATGACGGATCCAAAAAAAGTTTGAAATTTACTCCTCACCCGTGGCCGTAATGTTACTTTTTCTTCCCAGAATGCACCAGGAAATCACGCAGTTCCCATTTAAACTTTTGTATTTATGAAATAATATTTACCGGAGCGCTCCTCTGAAAACCACTTCTAAAATGATATTCATTGTCGAAATAGCTAAGATAAAAAAAAAAAATCACCCTCTTATCGCTCCTCCTCCCCCTCCTGAAATTCAACTCCAGGAGGAGAAAAATTCGTAAAATGAAAGAGATGTGCGAAAACATTCCGATGATATATATATAACAGGACGGGTCCAAAAAAGAGGTTGAAATTTACATGTCACCTGTGGGTTCACTCATTTTTCCAAGAATACACCTAAAAATGACACACCCCCACTTTAAAATCTTTATATTTAATAAGTTATATTTACCGAAAAGTTTCATAAAAGAAACCTCCACATCTAAAATTATATTTATTGTCGAAATAGCTACGATTTAAAAATTCATCCTCCTATCGCTTTCTCCCCCCCCCCTTCTTCCTGAAATTCAACTCCAGGAGGAGAAGGATTCGTAAAATGAAAGGGAGGTGCCAGAACATTCCAAGGATGTAACATGACGGGTTTAAAAAAAAAGGTTTGAAATTTCATGTCATCCGTAGGTTCACCTATTTTTCATAGAATACATCTAAAAATGATGCAGCCCCCACTTTAAAATCTTTATATTCAATAAATAATATATACCGGAGAGTTCCATAAAAAATCCACACCAAAAAAAACATTTATTGTCTAAATAACTACGATTTAAAAAATTCGCCCCCTCATCGCTCCCCCTCCCCTCCTCCCGCCCTTAAAATTCAACTCCAAAAGTAGAAAGTTTCATAATATGAAAGAAGAGCTTTCATATGTGCCTCTCATTTCAGGAAATCCCGATAAAGTCAGACATTTCGAAAAAATCATTTCTTCGCGATGAAAATTAACCTCGATTGAAATAGGTTTATCGAAGGACTTGTAACTTCGAGATGAAATTTAACCTTGATAAAAGCGGCATTTCGAGAAAGTTGTGTTTTGCTGATGAATGCCTTTTTCAATAAGGATGATTTTCGTTTCCGCTGAGATAGAGGTGAGGAGCTATATCGAGCAGCGTTTTGTCGCTGAAGCTTTGTGAAATGAAAGTTTTATCGAAAAACGAGGTACAGAAAGAAGCATGAGAATATACTAGCATGAGAATATATTGTGAAATGAAGACCTAATTTTCAAAGTTTCTGGTATTTTAGTCTTACCATGCTGTCACGTACCCATAAATATTATTTATTTTTAAATAATTTTCAAAGAGGGGGCTGGAGAACATATGTTTAAAACTGTCGCGATTTCTACAATACATATCAATTTAAGTGTTTTTTCCATCGAATCATTCGGTAAATATTATTTATCAAATGCAAAAAAATTAAAATGTCTGCTGCAGGAATTTGGGGGCGAAATGGTGGACTGACGGGGGGGCAGGGGAGGGGGACAATTTTCACTTTTTTAAACCCGTCATATTGTATATCATCTTGAAGATCTCGAATTACTCTTTCATATTATGATGCTTTCTTATCCCCCCTTCTGAATTTTGTTCCTACGGCGGAGGGGGAGGTTGGCAGTTTTCGAAGCTTTTTGCGTTTTTATCATTTTAGATCATTTTTTTTATTGTAAACGTTCTTAGGCGTATTAGAAATTTTTTTGAGATGGAAAAAAACCATTGAACTAGCCACATTGTTACTGTAACCTAGGCACATTGTTTTAAAGTTCCCTGATTGAGGACCTCTTCCAAAGGTGAGGGGCTTGACCTGCCCCCCCCCCTCCCCAACATATACTTTAAAATATTGCTATTTTTTCTCCACCGATTTTAACTTAAAAGTTTAAGCTATATGACACAAGCGGGGCAATTGACCCCCCCCCCCCCCTGTTGGTTATTCACCAACATAATTTTACTCATTTCTTCACTTCATTTCAATTTTTAAAAGGCTATAACTTTGCTTGTATGGGAGCTACAGTGGCGAGAAAAATTATAGCATAGCTAACTTTCCGTCGCCGCTCTTTTTGCAGTTTTACGGTATTCCCCATAGCACCGGATTTTTTTTTTTTGGGGGGGGGGAAGAGGGCGGGGCATTTTTCATTTTTGATTAATATGTTTATTGAAAGCTTATGCTTCATACATTACTAATTTAGCATAAAAAAGTTTCTCCCGTCAATCTGGGTCACGTTACGGACCCATAATGGGTTGAAAGTTAAATTTCACAAACTTCTTCGAAGTTTTCGCTAAATCGGCATCTGGAAAACATCCAGCCAATGTGGTGCGTGTATGACATCTGTATCATATAAATATTGTTCACCACTGCTGGGACTCTGGCCTCCTCTTGCGTGTAGGCGTTAATTTACCGCGGTTACTTGGTCCTTGTATTTCCTGCACAATAAAATATTTCCTGACGATTAAAAAAATACACACGTAATTGTTCAAGTTTTAACGTCTGTCGGCAATCCCAAAATGTTTTTTTTTTTTTTTTTTTTTTTTTTTTTTTTTTTTTTTTTTTACGGATTTTGCAATAATTAATATTTATAATATACATGTAATTTAGAAAAGCAGGAAGTTGTTGTTTGGCATGTGACCACTTATTGATCTTATGCACCTCGATTTTATATATCCCCCCCCCACTGCGTCACCTTGGGGGGGGGGGCAATTTTCAAAATTTAATGTTCAATTCGTGATTACGTTCGGTTATTCATTCAATTCGAATTTTGTTGTTGTTTACAAGATTTTGCTGTGCTTGCACAGCGCGTTTGGTATATGATGCCGTGTACAACGAGGACCCAGTTCGAGATTTCATATTACAAGATTGTGTATAAATTAGAGACACCAATGAAAGGAGGGTCTCACTAGCGAGTGAATCCGTCGTGTCTTTATTAACACCGACTCATTCACCTGTAGTAGACTCTTGATAAAATTGAATCCTGTATGGTATAAAAGCAATTGTAAATTGGAGTCATCGAGAAAAATTTTACACAATCGAAAGTTATCGAGATGTTCATACAATCGAGAAAATCGAGAAAAACTTCTCGTTATCGCCCATCACTAATATATTTACATCAAAATTTCACCCAATTTAAGACATATTTTAAGATTTTACTTAAAAAAAAGTACTTAAAGTATAGTACCTGGAATAAACAGAATTCGGCTATCCCAGTAATACAAAATAAAGAGCTAAAATATTGAATTTCTTAAATTTCCAAGGATACAGGAATCCGAACAATCTATCACATTTACATTTATATGTAAAATCAAAAGGATATTGCCCGGTTAAACTGTTGGCGTTGTGGTCATAGGCTATTCACATTAATTGTGTAATACAACCTTATTTTTGAAGAGTAATGCCCCTCGAAAAACAAATTAAAGTTGATCACCTCTTTCTTCCCCCCCTCCCTTTATGTTTAACCAATGAACCCCCAAAACCTATCAGAAATACGCTTTATAAGAACGAATCTACATCCAAATTTCGTAGATAACCGGATAATTCTGCATAAAAATCCATTTATCTAGTTAAAGGGGGGTCCTGTTCCCCCTAATATACTTAAAAATTCGTCTCAACACTAGTCAAGTATTCGAATTATTATAAAGAAACTACATCCAAGGTATGAAGTAAATCTTAAAATTTACTCTGCATAAAAATTCCTTTATGAAATGCAAGTGAGGCGTAAACCCCTCGTTACCTTTCCTTTATAATTAACCATTGAATCCCCCCAAAAAATCAGTGAAGCACTGTTAGGTGTTTTAAAGATCTTAATTATTCGAAACAAGTGTATGTAAACAAATGTAAAGAAGAAATGGTACTATTTGGTTATCCCGTCGACCAAAAAACATTGCCAAATTATAAGATTAAATGCCAGTAATGGATGATTATGAATGTCATATTCAGTGACATTAAATACGATACACGAGTTTAAAACGTCATTAAGTGATTTTTATTGATATTTTTAATAATGTTGTACTAATTATTGTTATTATTATCATTAATATTTAAAATAAAAAATATGTCCATGCGTAAAATTTGGCTATAAGTTTGGCGTTTCGTATAATTTGGCGAAATTGGTCGACGGGATAACGAAGTAATTCCGAAGAAATAGATCGGTCATAATTTCCCCAGTGGTTGTCTTAATTACCTCTGACATTTGTGATTGTGAGTTTTGATGGTAAATTAACCTTTTTAAACCGCTTTTGATGAACCACTCTTTTAATTTAATAAAATTAATAAAAATGAAATCTGCTTACTTAGTTTCCTTTAATATAAAACTCGACTGCCGGTTATAGGTTAATCATAAAAAAATTATTAATTTCTTTCAGTAATATAATAATCAATATAAATATACAATGTAAAAAAAAAAGTCCTTTTTTTGTAAATTTAATAAGTTTTTTCTTAAATATTTTAAATAAACATATTAACAAATTAACAATTAAGAAATAAGTCACTGACTTAATTCTTTTCAAATATGTTCTAATTAGCGAAGAAATAATTGGAAATATACGTTTATTTTTTTATTTCATTTTAGTGGATTTAATCAAATAATTCCATGCTTCATTTGCAGTCTCATTGAAAAACAATAAATTTTTATTTACTGAAAATTCGCGACTCTCCCTTTCTTTATTAAAAATCAATGAAAAAGTATCTTCTAACCGAATGTTGAAAGACAAAAAAAAAAAGTCCATTATACTTCTAATAATTCTTAATTACATTTGACGTAGCAAATAAAATTTTGTAAATTGAGAAATAGATTTAATAAAAAAAAAAATATTTTCTGAAATACAACTCAAAGATTTTTTCTTAAAAGTTCATGATATTTTACAGGGAAATAAATATATATATTTAGCAAATTAAGTTTCTAATGCTTGAAATATTTTTATTTAAATGGCATAATAGAAAATGTTACCTTTTCGTTGACTGAATTTAGGAATATTTTGGATCACTCTAAAATATCTAAATAACTCTCTTCCCATAACTTTGAAGGGGTGGTAGAAACTTAGACATGAACGACCTTAAAACAAATTTTAACTCTTCAATGTAAATGAAAATTCATATTTAAAGACCATTAACTGTATAATACATGGTAATGAAATCGGTTATTCCAGCAATACTTTAAAAAATATTAAATTATTGAGTTCCTTAAAACTTTGATTACCAGGTCAGTCAATGTTGATTCACACTGAGCTTTTCGTTTGGGCCGCATCAGTCACCGATAACTCAAAGTCTAAAATATGATATAAGACTAAAAAATTTACATTTTTTTAAAAATAATTACTAAACATTTATTAAAGATTTACTTAATTTTTAATTATTACAGGATTTTATTTCTCAATACATACTTAAAAATCTATAAATGTTTTAGTTTATATCATATTTTACACAGCCAAACAGCAGTGACTAATGCGGTCTAAACAAGTGTTCTCGCTGTCGCTCGCCAATGCGCTAAATTGCGACTAAATTCTTCATTTGGCGAATAAACAAGCGATTAGATTCGCCAAATTGCTAGTGCTCAATTTTTGCTTATTCTTTCTTTTCTTTTTCAGTTTTCATAAATATGCTTGCATACATATTTTTAATTTATTTATAGCGGATAGTTGAAATTAGATTAATAACAATCGTTGTCGCAGTTGTAATTAAAGGGGTACAATAAATGATTATATATGTTACACGGCAAAACTATTTTGCTAATACTTTTTCATTTGGCGAATGTTTTCTTTTACTTTAAATTAGTCAAATTACTAACGTTGGTCAAATGTTAGTGAGAACACTGGTCTAAACGGAAATTTCATTGTCAATCACCGTTGGGTGGGACTTGTTGAGCTAAAACCAACTGGTAGGCCTTCCCACCCGGCCGAACCTGTCAATCACCGTGGATACCTTGGCAAAAGAAGCCACGCTGGAATCATCACAAATAGAAACAAAATTCTATCCATTACCAGCATCCTTAATAAAAAGAAAATTAAAGCTAGATTCGCTTCAACACTGGCAAAACTATTGGGACTATGCAGATACCGGCAGATACACATACGAATTTCTACCGAAAATTTCAGAAGACTTTTTACTTTTTCATCGAAATCTATATTTATTCGCTACCAATCATGGTCCTTTTTCTTCATATCTAGTTAAATTTAATAAAGTAGATTCTGACCTCTGTACTTGTGGGAACAGAAGTACCTCCTTGCATTTTATGTTTAATTGTCCACTAACTTCAACCTTTCATCTGCGAAAGCCATCAAATATGAAATTAAATGAGTGGTTTTCATATGTATTGAAATGTCCGAAATTATTACAGAAAATAATTGACTGCATCACCCTCGTTGAAAAGAATCAGTATATATTTCAACTTGCGCATTAGCAAGCTTATAAAATCATATCTCTGTTTTAATATTGTAAAAACTTTAGGTTCGCCCAGAAGAAATTGGGTAACCATTTGTGAAACAATTGTACTTTTTTTTTTTTTTTTTTTTAAATAATAAATGTTAGGTGGGGCTTGTTGAGCTCAAGCCATATGGTAGGCCTCCCCACCTAACTGAATCTGAATCTGAATCTGAATCTGTCAATCACCGTGACACTCAAAATATTAAATGTCTATGTGTTGAGAAATCCGAACAGTCTATCGTAATGACACCTGTAGCATATATTATAAAACTCCAAGAAGATTGCTGTAATAGATTATTAATAACATATTTACATCAACATTTCACCCACTTTAAGACATATTCCAAAATTTTATTTAAAAAAAAGTACTTAAAGTATAGTTTCTGGAATAAACAGAATTCTGCTATCCCAGTAATACATAATAAAGTTCTAAAATATTGATTTTCTTAAATATCCAAGGATACAGAAATCCGAGCAGTCTATCACAATAACATTTTTAGGTATAATCAAAAGAATATTGCCCGGTTAAACTGTTGGCGTGTTGAAGTCACAGGCTATCCACATTAATTGTGCATTACAACCTTATTTTTCAAGAGTAATGCCACTCGAAAAACAAATTAAGGGGGATCACCTCTTTCTTCCCCACTCCATTTATATTTAGCCAATGAACCCCGCAAACTTATCAGAAATACGCTTTATAAGAGTGAATCGACAGCCAAATTTCATAGATAATCGGATAATTCTGCATAAAAATCCATTTATTTAGTTAAAGGGGAGTCCTGTCCCCCTAACATACTCAAAAATTTGTCTCAAAATTAGTCAAGTATTCGACTTATTATAAAGAAACTACATCCAAAATTTGAAGCAAATCTTATAATTTACTCTGGGTAAAAACCCATTTATGAAATGCAAGTGAGGCGTAACCCCTCATTACCTTTATACTTAACCATTGAATCCCCCCCCCAAAAAAAAAATCAGTGAAGCACCTTATCCGAATGAACCTAAATCCTAAACTGGATGCAAATCGGTAAATTCTACATGAAAATATCATTAACCTAAAATACGGAAATTACCCCCATTCCCTCCTTTACAATTAACCAATGAACACTTAAAACTAATCATAAGACTAATCAGGGCCTTATCAGAATTATATTTAAAATTTGAAGGAAATCTGATAAATCTGCATGGATTTCACTTCTGCCATTTATCTAAATATAGGGGATTGTTATCCGCCCATTCTGTCCTTATATTTACCGAATGAACTTTTTAAACTAATCAGGTAAGCGTTTATCAGAATAGACTTATATCCAAAATTTGAAGGAAATCGGATATTTCTATCAAAAGTTATCTCGTGATGTACATACATAAATATATTCAAAACCTACGGAAACATTAGTTTTCAATGTTTGACAATCTGTGAGGTAAAAACTGACGATTCGGGCGATTTCTGATATGGACGATTGAATAATACGATTTTTACATCAAAATTTCTTCCACTTTAAGATATATTTCAGCTATTATGATAAAAATATAAAATGGTATACAAAGCAAAACGTCTCGAACAAATGGCGTAGAAATAGGCTACTATAATAATAATAATAATTTAAAAAAAATGCTAAAATTTTCAAATTCTTAAATATTCAGGGATACTGGAAACCGAACAGATGATTAAAGTGGCATCCTTAGCAATTATAACTCATAAAAATCTGTTGTACTATTAATTTAATTTTACAGCAAGTTATTATATTGTACCCCTTAGCTTAAATTGTTAAACACGGACACGCATTTAAAAGGATTGAAAATTTTAGCACTTTTTGGTTAGTAGATTATGGTTGCGGGAACTATAAAAAAATCACAGCTTATTGAGCGATTTACACAAAAATATAAATAGAATGTATCAATTCTTGTCAAGGACTAAGAGAATCTGAAGAAATCTGCCGTACATAAATACTAGAGATAGAGCTATTGCTGAAGTCGAAAAAATACAGCATAGCGGCGCTACCTGCTGAGTGATTTACACCAAATTCTAAAAAAGGTGTGTATATGTCAAGGAATAACAGAATCTGAAATTTTATGAAAATCCGTGTGTTATTTCTGAAGATTGAGAGATTGCTGGAATCGTGAAAATGCAGAATAGCAACGAAACCTGTTGAACGATTTACACAGACACATTGTTGATAAAATCTTGCCAACAATGATTTACAGACCGATTTATATAGACACACAGACTTACAGATGGACATAAATTTTGTAAAACATTTTTTTCGTGATCTCTGGCCTCTTAAAATGTATAAATCCGTCGAAAACTGCAATTCGAAATTTCTTTACGAATCCAACGCGTTTTGTATGATAAAAGAAAGTAAAAATGACCTACAGACGTAGAATTAGCCGTGATTTTTAAAATAATTTATCAAAATTCAATAAAGACACAAAAAATTTAAAGTAAAATTGATCATCGAATGTATTGAACAACGTATTGCACCTTACACAAACAATGTAGAGAACCTTAAGTATATTTTACGTTCAAAAAAGCTGTTTATTAAGTGAGAAAGAAATTGTTGTAAGTGAAAACACTAAAAAACAAATAAATAAATAAATAAAAGAGATTTATCGTGTAAAACATGAAGTAAAATGAAGTTAAGGTTTGGCAGATTTATGATGGACGAAATGATAAATACAGAAAGATCTTAAAATCCGAATTCGTCAGCGTAACAAAAGTTCTGTTTGTAGAAGGGTAGATCTGTTCTGTGTAAATTATATATCATTATAACGACGGTCGAGGAAATGGCGATGGAAATATTTCTAAAGGAAAAATTAAATGAAACATTTTAACAGCTATGTCAATGCAATTTAAAGAACAGTCGTCATAGCTGGAATTAATTTTTAACATAAATGTAATTTTTATTTGGAATTCCATTAAAAAATACATTTAGACTTGTACCTTGGAAGCGTTTGGGCGTTTCAAATGTAAGTTTCAAACAAATGCTGTGTTTTTACAAAAAGATATCTGAAAACGGTATAAGTTTAGCTAATATACGCTTTTTCATCTTATTCTCTCTGCATTAACAACTGATTATGCATTTAAAGATCTAAGATATATTTTGTTTGTTTTACATTGCATAGAAAAGGGACAATGTATTGGACTATTACACTTAATTACATAATAGTACTTTCATTTTTTCAAATAGAAAGAAAATATTAGACGTCACTGATAGAAAAATAAATAATATAAAATTGAAATTTAAAGAATTTCAATTTTATAAGACATTTTTTCAATTTGTAATGTAAGATCAAAAATATCTAAACATTTCAAAACAAATTTTTCATTTATTTAGGAAGTACATTAGAGTTCATTGAAAAAGAAAAAAGAAAACATGATGAATCTGGATTGGTTCCAAATAATTGTGTTTTTAAAAATAATTGAAGAAAACATATTCACTATGAAAAACTTCGAGAAATAACTTTAAAATTTACCCAAGGAAATAAAATAAATGAAGCTACTCTTTTTAGAAATATATATTTTTATTCTTAAAATATATTCAACAGCATATAAGGCACCAAAATAAGCTTCTTTAAATAGGAAGCGTACCCAATTTTGAATTAATCAATAAGGAATAAGTCTCTAGACTAAGAAAATAGTAAATTTTAAAGCAAAGAAAATTTGTTTGAATAAATTTTTAAAATATAATAATTTTCATAATGTTTTAATAAATTAAAAAAATTTGAATGAAAGAAACGTGGTTTAATTTAATAATATAAATTATATATCTAATGATAAACATATGATGTGCAAGAAATTTATCCATAGACTGAAAGATAATGACTTTGTGTACACCCGACTGAAAAGTGGTAATACAGACAATCACGTCATCGAATCCACGGGGAAATTCCAAAATTAGTTAACACTCCATATGCATATTAAAACGCAGTCTGTCTGCTAGGTCAGTCTTGGTGAAAAATTCCTTCAAACACAATTTTAGAGGTTGACTCATAGGTTTGCCATTCTATTTCTCGGTATCTAAAGGTATGAAAATATGTAATACTCGCAACAGGAAAAAACAATGATAAATATACGAATTAAGTGCTAAAAAAGATTTTCAGGTGTTTTCCACCAAGATATGACCTGGATGACAGATTGCATTTTATACGAATCAAGTTTTATCTAATTCTAGAATTTCAGACGCGAACTCGAAGAATTGATTGTCTGTTAAATATCCTTGTTTACAGTTTTTTACATATCATCAAACAGAACTACGATAGCCCATCCCATTAAAAAAATCGTATTGAACAAACAATAAGAGATGTTTTGGAGTTTTTGCCCTTGAAAAATACTTTATAACCTATTATATCAGAGGTACAAAAATCTAGGTGCCAGTAAGTAGTTTCTTATCACTAAAATTCAAAAGTTTTCTTCCCTGAAAATTTAATAGTATTTTAAGAATAATTTTCACGAAATATTAGACAAAAAAATAACATTTACTGGTCAAGACTGTCTTCTGATGCCCAAATTTCTGCCACTCTGCACTATTCGTCACCTGAGAATAATAAGGTTCTATTTGTGTTTTTGAAAAAAATTACTCATCGATATAGAAATGTTCTATTTGTATCTATAAAGGCATTTCTGGATTAAAATAATGTCATAACATGATAGTTATACCATATGTAAATTATGTATAACATCACTTTGATCCAAAAATGCTTTCATAGATACAAATAGATCCTTTCCATATAGGTAAGCCGATTTTTTCAAAAACACACATAGAACCTTATTATTCTCAGGTGTCGTATTGTGTAATCTAATAGTTTGGGACAATTTAAAAACACTGGATGAGTTTGTAAACAACTGTTTTCGTGTGCAAATTTTAGCTCTTTAAACTTTATATAGTGAGACAATCTGGAAAAGAGCTAGAAATAACGTAAGTGTCAAAATACTACCTTTAGTAACCTGTAACCCTTGTGCGATCACAGTTTTTTAACTTTTCTTTGATAGGAAATGTTTACGTTTTCATACGGGTAACATAAAAACAAGAACTCTGAGGCTACATCGTGCCAGGTCTTTTTTGGTCAGAAAATAGCCCCAATTACTTAGAAGTGCCTTTTATACAACCAAATCTCTCAAAAAAATGTTTTGAGCAACTTTTTTTTAATGTTATTGTATCAAAATATTCAGTTACTTCATGAAAACTATAATACTATTTTTTAAATTAAATATTAAAAATGCATTTTCGAACTAGATTTTTTGATACTAATGTAACTGTTTCACTTATTACCAGGTCTTTAGCCGACAGAACTTTGTATCTGTTAATCATGAGTTTATGTATCGATTATGTGTATTTAAGGTAGGGTATCCCTTTCGTTACCCTAAGTACGCAAAGTTACTTAAACCAAATGTCAAAATTACTGTTTGTGAATTATGTTGTAAAGTACGTAATGTGTATAGAAAAAACATACAACTCCATCACTATTGAAAATCGAATTGAAGAAAAAAGAAAATAATGAACATTTAATTTTATATCTCTATTGTTGCAGTTTTCACAATTAAATGAGGAAAAAATTCTTCCAAGTGATTAAGGTTGGAAAAACCTTAACACATAAAAAGCTTTAATAGGGTAAAACTAGGGAATTCCTTTGTTATGTAAATGATAGGTATGTACTAATAGGACATAATACGTCATCCCTCTTACAAAGTCTGACTGAAATAATATAATGGAGACTTTATTTTACATCTTTATTGTTGCAGTTTTCTTATTTAAATGGGACTTTTTTCCCAAGCAATTGATGTGGAAAATCTTAGTGCATAAAAAACTTTAATAGGTTGAAAAAAAAATCTTATGTAGTGTAAGTGATATGTGTTTGAAAGACATAGAACGTCCCCACTATTATCAAATGTGACCGAAAAATAGAAAATATTGGAGACCTGTTTTATTTTTTTATTATTGTTGGTTTCTACTTTAAATGGGAAAAAAAAATTCCAAGTGATTGAAGTTGAAAAGTATTAATTTATAAGAACCTTTAACAGGCTCAAATATATCAATTTTAAATATTTTATAGTTTTTTTCCATATGTGATCAAATTGATGTTATTTTTCTTTAAAGGGACTGAATTCCTTTTATTTTTATTTTTTATTTTTTTTTAGCTTAAGCATTTCAAGGCATATTATTAATTGAATAATACAGTGTGATTCTAATTTTTTTACAATAAAAGAGGGGTGATAGTACACATCAAGTCAAACAATATTTAACCGGAAACCAAGGGTCCCAAACGTTTTCCAAAAGAGATAGCCGCCATTAAAGTTTAGGGTCCAAAATGTCAAATAAACATAAAAAAAGAAAAATTGGTCGATTGATTTGCGGTTTTCACCAAAACTGTTCTTTATGTCAGTATTTTATTAAAAACATATTATAAAGATAAATTTCAAAAAATACCGATAGAGGGCTCTTTAGACTTTGTAGTGACGAACAACTATTTTTTGCCATTATTTTTGGCATCTGATTAAATGTTTTCGTAAGCTTAGACTTAATCTTAAATTTTGAGCTTAAAATCTGAATAGTTGGGAGTGGTTAAGTAGCACAAACTGAACTGTTTTCAGAGGGTCCAAATTTCAAATGATTACAAAAAACGGAAAAATTGGTCGATTCGTTTGCGGTTTAAAATAAAACTACTCTTTAAGTCAGTATCTTCTTGAAAATAAATTTTAAAGATAAATTTCAAAAAATTCCGTTAGATGTCTCCTTAAACTTTAGAGTAACCAACAACTAATTTTAACCGTTATTTTTTGTATCTAATTAAATGCTTGAAAAAGCTAATTAAATGTTTTCGATATCTTAGTTTTAAACTTAAATTTTGTACTCGAAGTCTGAATCGTTGGGAGGGGTTAAGAAGCGCAAACTGAGTGTGTTCAGGAGTTAAAATTTTAATTCCCCACCCATCCCTCGAACACAGTTCAATTTTGCGCTACTTAAACACTCCCGACGATTCAGAATTTAAGCTCAAATTTTAAGACTAAGCATTTGAAAGCATTTAATGATATAAAATAAATAATAAAGGTTAAAAATAGTTGTATGCTACTACAAGGTTTATAGCGTCCTCTACCTGCATTTTGTGAAATTTATCTTTAAAATTTATTTTTCAGAAAGCACTGATTTAAAGAGTAGTTTTATTTTAAACCGCAAACTAATGGACCAATTTTTCCGTTTTTTATAATCATTTGAAATATTTGGACCCTCTAAACACAGTTCAGTTTGTGCTACTTAACCACTCCCAACTATTCAGATTTTGAGCTCAAAATTTAAGTCTAAGCTTACGAAAACATTTAATAAAATGAAAAATGTAACGGCAAAAAAAAGTTCTTCGTTATTCGAAAGTCTAATGTGCCCTCTATTGGCATTTTTCGAAATTTATCTTTATAATTTATTTTCAAGAAAATAACGACATAAAGAATATTTTTAGTGAAAACCGCAAATCAATTGACCAATTTTTCCGTTTTTTTAAATGTTTATTTGAAATTTTAGACCCTAAACTTTAATGGCGGCTACATCCTTAAGAAAACGTTTGGGACCCTTGGACAACAATATTTCCTATTTAATATTGTTTGTCTTGATGTGTACTATCACCCTTCTTTTATAGTAAAAACAATTTAGAATAACCCTGTATACAATTAAAAAAGAGTATTTTTTATGTTGCTCATACCTAGTATTGAGACTTGGTGCATTTTGTAGCATTACACATAAATGTTGCAGACCCAATAAAGTTTCTCTGTTAAAATCATACTATATAGATATATTTTTATACTTTAAAGTTTTTTATTAGACATTCATTTGTTTAGTTCACGCTTAAAGTACGTTAAAATTAGTTAAA
The DNA here is from genome assembly GCA_964019185.1 of Maratus speculifer. NCBI lineage: Eukaryota > Metazoa > Arthropoda > Arachnida > Araneae > Salticidae > Maratus > Maratus speculifer. The sequence continues at coordinate 238,337,252 of OZ025289.1, forward strand.
TTCATAGCGTCAAATATGGCGCTACGAATTTTTTGCTTGCCTTGTTTTGGAGCTATGACATTCAGCTAGGGTTGCCTGAAAACACTATTTTTGAAAATACGTCATATTTATACCCACAAAAAATGTGGATATAATATTGTAATTTTTCAAAACTAAATTTGTAGGTTTTTGAAGGATTTTTTAAACTTATATGCGTTATCAACTAATTTATATTTTTAAATGTTTTTCATTAAAAATAGGAAAAAAATAATGTTAATAGACTGAAACTGGCTTGAAAAAACACATTCCCAAAAAATAATGCTGAAAAAAAAAGATTTTAACAGGACATTCGTTCGATTCTCAAATTTGCCTCAGTGCTAGGTTCGAGCGACACCCCCCCCCCCCCCCCAAAAAAAAAAAAAAAAAAAAATTGTCAGTGAAGGAAAAAAAATATATCAAGAAATTGTTTAATTTCCTTGGCAAAATTTGAATAATTTCATTTAAAAAAATAAGTAAATTTTAAAATGGAACTTCTTGATACAATTTTGAACGTTTTCAGATTATTTATTTTTTAAACTATTCGTAAAAGTGTTCTCTATAATTGTTAGAATCATATCCTAAGACAATTAGTTTGGAGAAAAATAAATAAAATGAACAAATACGTATAAAATTACAGTGAACATTTTGAGATGATTTTCTAAACTATTTGTAGAAGTGTGCTCTATAATTTTATGCATTAAATCATAAGATAATTAGTTTGGTTAAAAATAAATAAAATGTACATTTACGAATTAAATTACAGTGAACATTTTGAGATGATTTTTTAAAACTATTTGTAGAGGTGTGCTCCATAATTTTATGTATTAAATCATAAGATAATTAGTTTGGATAAAAATAAATAAAATGTACAAATACGTATAAAATTACAGTGAACATTTTGAGATGATTTCTTTTTAGACTATTCTTAGAAATGTGCTTTATAATTTTAAGTATCATATCATAACATAATTTGTTTGCAGAAAAATAAATAAAATGCAGAAAAACGTATAAAACTACAGTAAAAACTGAATTTATTTTGCATTTTTATCCATGAAAAAAACTTTTACGTTATTGTAAATCCGATTCTTAGGTTTATAAAAAAGACCGCAAGGAACAATTGAAAAAATTCGATTTAATTGAAATACATGCTTGTATATATGTATATAACAAAAATTATTATTTTGAACGTGCTTATTTGTCGAAAAAATGCAAACTGAGAAAAATAATTTTTAAATGAAGTGGCTTGTGTCATTTAGAGGGACAGCAATTTAATAAAATCTCTTTAAACTGTATTTATAACATTCGGATCTTTAAGAAACTGTATCAGAATGTATTAGAGACAGTAAAGTATAATTTAAATAAAAAAAATTTAAACGGGTATTTTCGTCATCCTTTGTTGAATAAAGAGTAATGAATGAATTAATGAATTCCAAAAATAAAGGTTATGCGTGGTAAAAAAGAAATGGTTTTTAAAAATTATATTACGTTTGATAATAGCTTCATTAAATTCCAGCTTTTCCCCAGAAAAATCAGTAAAGAATTGCTATTATTATGCAATTCACTGTACATCATTACGTACTTATGAAAATATGATTACATTTTAACTCACATTACGCAAAATAATTTCCAAACTAATATGAGAAGTTTAATGACATTAATGTCTTATTTCCAATTCCATGAAGTTACGTAACTTAAATTTAAATCATCATGTTGCGTCACATCCTGAAATACATTAAAATTAAATCTATGATAAAAATGTAAGTATATTTTATAAGAATATAAGTAAATGAAAGTTTATGTGTAAATTACTAAATGAATACTATCTCCTTATTACATTGCTAAAATATAAAATTTGCATGCACATAGTTTCACTAGATTTACATAAGAAGTAATGAAGTAGAATGTCTATTTGTACCCCAATAGCAAGCAGCTTTTCAAAACTATTGCCATAAATTGTGAATCATATGTGATTCTTTATACAAAAGTTCTAGCCATAAAAGGTAGAAGTGCAAATTTGAAAATCATTTTATTTAGCGAATTACATGATAGCGAATTAAGATACATGATAATTTTTTTGCGTCATATTGTCAAAAACTGCGTTTTTTAAAAACATTTGACACAGTTCAAAATCTTTATCAAAGTGAATAATAATATAATAAAGTGTACATATTAACCCGTAAACATTGCTCCTTGTTTGCTATTTTTCCTATATATTATTAGTTTAAATATTAAAACTTAAGTATTTTTACTTTTTCACTATTAAAGTTTAAATAAAAATTTTATTCTGTTGTAAATTTCCCTTTTAGAGTTGATTATAAAATACAAACTATAAGAAACATATATGTTTATTTGAGATCATCAATGTTTAAATTAATATAATTTCAATATGAATATATCTTCGTGTTATTTCTCGATGTAAATATATATTCCTTATACATTTAATTTTATTAAAAATTTTACATTAAAATTTAGTTACATTTAGTAACATTTTCATCATGAATTTAATTAAGTTATTTTAAATCATTAACTAATATGTTTTAAAATATACTATAACTTTCGATTCTTCATATTATTCATAAACATAAATTACTTTTCCTAATATATTCATTTTTACAAACATTTTTAGAATACAAAATTAGTACGATTTTTAAGTTATTATGTTAAAAATTATAAGCTAAATCATTTGATATCCATTAAGGGTACTAAATATTGTTTTCATAAACCCTACATTTAGAGAACTAAATGAAAAGCAATATATAAACATTCCCAGTTCATTTAATAATTATGACTGTCTAAACAGCATTTTAAAAAGTCAAAAATGATGATTTTGTAAAAAAAAAAGTATGAATTTTTCCAAGATAATAATAATTACATTGAATATGCTTAGTACTTATATTCAAGATTTACGTTATATTCTAATATGAAAAACATACTTTTCTATTTTATGATTCTTATGGCCTTAATATAACAATTTATATCGCAAGAGAATCTCAATTTAGCCGAACGGAAACATTCTCTTTTATTAAAAAGCAACCGTGCAACCAAATGATTTTGAAACAGAATAAAAAATTTTATTATTTCATTTTGATATGAAAAGCGTTTTGAATTTTTTGAGCTTGAGAAAAATGTATCTTCATTCGTTTATATTTATTTCACTTTGTCTAATTTTATTTTATAAATGAAAAAGGCATTTCGAAATGAATTTCAACCATAAATATATTTAAAGACTCTTTCGAGATAAATATAATCTAATTTCTTTACATATGTATTCATATTGCTTACATTAAGTGTTTGTATTACAATAACAATGCCAGATATTTGGCTATTTTCCAAGAATAGAAATGAGATCGAAAATAGGAGTACTTTTTCTTTAAAGTTTCAAGAGGAAAAACAAAGTGTTTTCGGTGAGATGAGAGATATTGTTATTAAACTTACAAATACATACTTCATATTCAAAATGCATGACATTTATATCCAATTTCAAAAATATATTTTCTTGTTTTCTTTTCCAATTGGTATATAATTCAAAATCCCGGTTTCTATTATTTTATTTCCTTTTTTAAATTATACTGTGTAATGAAATAATACTCTAATTTTTGTGTCTCCAGTTATAGTTATGTTTAAACATTTTTTTTTCTTTACGTACAGTGGTATGTCAACTCATATATTGTTTTTCTCCTAAAATAGCTTTAATATATATATACATATAATTAATTATCTTATAAATACCAATAATGTACTTACTGTTTAGTATAATCGCATGGTTATTAGCATAAATCTCAATTGCTCACAAATTATACCAGGAAAAATTCGCAAAAAAATATTTTTTAATTGATTTACGCTTCTGCATCCCGATAACAATATTAAATAGTTTACATATGAAAATATTGAAATTTGTTTGAAATTACTTCTGCCTTGTTAATTTTAAATTGCGACATGTTGACTGAAATAAATTGTCCAAGGGTACTGACGCCAGGGTCAGAACTTTCAAATTCTGTGGAAGATTACGACTGTGCTTGCGAAGCAATTATAGTTTAAAATATATTGCGCAATAAGTATATCATCCACTGACGTTATTATTACGAGTTTTTTTTTAGTGCTAGAACTGCAGCTAAAGATGGTTTATTATTTATTTTACGTATGAGGGAGCATTATTCTCATTGTCGTAAATCAAAAAGGAAAAAAAGAAAATTCTAAATTCTAAATGCTGCTAATTTTTTCATGTCAGATCGATGAAATATTGAGTGATTATTATTGGATCGTAATGTCACAATTAAAGGTAAGAAAGAAAAACATTTTTTTTTTCGGGGGGGGGGGGGAGCTGTACAGATTGGAGTTTTTTACAAGCATAATAGCCAAAATCTAATGACATTTTATTTGTTGTACCTTTAATAAATCACACTTCTATATATTTCAAAGAAACATATCATTGACTCTTTTTCCTACTGCTTTATCCTTTTTAAATATATCTTAATTAGAGAAGAAATAGTTGGAAATATATGTTTAATTTATTCATTTATGAGAATTTAACCAAGTAATATCATGCTTCATTTGCAATCTCAATGAAAACTAATAAATTTTTATTTACTGAAAATCCCCGTGTCCCTGTTACTTTTATTTATAATCAGCGAAAAAAAATATCCGCTAATCAAGTATTTAAAGAGAAAAATAGAGCTTCCATTATTCTTCTAATAATTCTTAATTACATTTGACGTAGCAAATAAAATACCGTTAATTGAGAAAATAGATTGAATAAAGTTATAAAAATTCTTTTCGTAAATAAAAGATAAATTTTCTACTTATAAATAATTAATATTTTATTAAGGAAAATCTAAATTTAGCATATTGAGTTCAGAATGGTTTAAATATTTTCTTTAAAAAACATAATGAATGTCAAGAGCTTTAAAAAAATTGCAATTGAATCGTCTCTTTTTCATTGAATGTGGAGCTGAATTTTAGATCTTTTCAATGATCTCTGTCTATTAAGCGAGATGTGTCCAACTCACTTATAACGACAAAATCTTGAAAAACAGCGGAATTTATAGCACTAGCTGCTCTATTGGAAACATGTTGTACCAATTACACAATTTTAAAACATACATAACTAGCAGTCTCCGCCCACTAGGCTGGTCAGATTTCCTGAAGGAACCTTGAACCAAACGAAATACATTTAGCAAATACTACAAAAATAAAAATAAAAATTTAAGATCTAATGAAACATCTATTATTATTGTCTTATTCGTAAAATCGTATATTATCCTGTTCAAGTCGATACTGACAACATGTAGACAATATAGCTCTAAAATGACCTAAGTACCTAAGTTCATTTTTAGTAGGAGTGTTACTTTGAATTTCCCGCTTTTACTTAGACCTACTGCTATGATATGTCGAGATATCTTAAAATGTGATTATTCCATTAAACTCTCTTAGATGGGAATTTCTAAAATAGATAAAATACATATTTCAATTTATTTTAGCAGATTAGATAACCTCAAACTGATGTCTCAATCTAAAATTGCTGCTGAGGTATGGCGGACTGGTTTAATTTTCACACTTCTTGTTAATCCTTTTGGAAATGGGGGTATTTCTAAAATTGATGGAATAAATGCTTGATAATTTTTAAATATGAGTGTTATCTTGAATTTCTCGCTTCTAAATTAAATTGCTGTTAAGATACAGCTAGTGATGGGCGATTTTCGAATGTTTATCTACTCGAAAATAATCGTCATCATGAAAAATACAATCACTGCAATCATTGATTATTTCTGAGAATGTACAGTCGAGATATCCTATAATCGATCATTAAAATAATTGTTTTACATGCTTATAAAGGATTTTATTAAATACATGGCAATTAAAACAGATGAAATTAACGAACAACACACCAAAGAAAAGCTAAAAGGCAGCCACAACAGTCGAAAAGTCATGTGATTGTTGCAAAATGCTGAAAAGGTGCGAATAAGTATAAAAATATAAGTAAGTTTAAGCCTCAAAAATAAGAGTTTTTCGAAAATTTGCAGCAAAATGTAAAAAATAAAAATAAATAAAAAAAAAAATAAAAAAAGCCACACTTGGTAGCTTAAATAGGAACTACATGGATGATGTAATAGGATCAATACTTTGTATTGACTTTTCTACGTCATTGAGATCAGTTCGGTAATTTTCGCATTATTAGAAATGCTGATACAATACGATAATTGCACCCTCTAGAGGGGAAAATTGGAGGGGGAGACACGGGAATTGCATAGCATGAATAAGTGGTCATAGGGCTATCCATCAATATATCACACGATGAGTGTCAGCTAAATTTAGAAAAGTGCTTCCCTTGGGAAAAAAAGTGTGTGTGTGGGGGGGGAGAGAAGCAAGCAATGGAGGTGAACAATTTGAAATAATGGTCAGAGAGTTTTCTAATGATATACCACATGTGGTATGTAGGCCAAATTTAAATATTTGTCCCCCAAACTTTTACTATCATCTTTCCCAGGTGTAAAACCTTCCCTTCTTTTAGTAATTTTCATACATTAAGAATAATATTATCAGAAAGTCCCGTAGAAAATCCAATCTGTAATGATAAAACACTACAATTTTGAATCGGTCGAATTTTTTTTCGAAAACTGCCCTCCCTCCTAAGGGTTGAGGAGGCAAAATGTAGTGTGAAGAGAAAAGTTCACAATATGAAAGAGCGGTCTCAAGGTTTTCCAATGTTATGTCACATGACGGATCAAAAAAAAGTTTGGTATTCTTCGACCCTTACTTTAACTCCTTCGGGGGTGGAAATTTTAAAATCGCTGAAACACGGCTTTAATTATTTATAATAGATTTATTTTCTTTCATTTCACGCTTCTACTTATACCGACTGCTGATATGTGCCAAATGTTCCAAATTGTTTCCCTTTTTAATACTCTCAGAGGGGCAACTGTTAAAATTGCCGAAATACGTGTTTAATTATTGTTAGTCGATTTATATTCTGGAATTTTACACTGTATCTTAAACGGCTTCTGAGATATAGGAAGATGTTTTAGGATTTCCTACATCGCGTTTACCCCCTTAAGGGCCGGAATACTCAGAAATTTTATCTTTCTTAGTTCACGCTTACATCATAAGAAATATGTTGTCTACACTTTTCATGTTTCTAATTTCAGTAGTTTGAGCTGTGCGTTGATAATCAGTCAGTCAGGACAAATTTTTTTACATATGTGTAGAAGATATTACGATTAAAAAATGCTGATTTTTATGCAAGTGTAATAGCATAAAAATAAAAGGATATTTTATTTAATGTACCTTTAACAAATCAAACTCTTATGTATTTGAAAGACACATATCTATTAATAAAAAACTCATCATTTTTTTATTATTTTATTTCTTTTAAATATATCCTAATTAGAAAAGAAATAATTGGAAGAATATGTTTAATTTATTCATTTTTGAGAGTTTTGTCAAGTAATTTAATGCTACATTTGCAATCTCATTGAAAACTAATAATTTTTTATTTACTGAAAACCCGCGTGTCTCTGTTATTTTTATTAATAACCAGTGGAAAAAAAAGGATCCGTTAATCAAATATTAAAGGAGAAAAAAAATAGAACTTGTATTCTTCTTCTAATAATTCTTAATTACATTTCACGACGGAAATAAATGCCATTAATTGAGAAAATGGATTCAATAATGTTATAAAAATTCTTTTCGAAAAAAAAAATCTTAAAGATTCTACTTATAAGTAATTAATATTTGACTAAGAAATATATAAATTTAGCATATTAAGATGGTTTATTTTTTTAGATACGTAATAAATGTTGATAAGTTTCCAAAAAAAATTACATTTGAATCGTTTTTTGTTTTCATTAATGTGGATTTTAATTTTAGATCTTTTCAGGGATATCACCCCATCATATGAGACTTATCCACTTTAGGTGAAATGACAAGGTTTTCATAAACAGCTGCAATTATATTAACATTGTAATTAATAGATGCTCCATTGGAAACATATTGCACCTATCATACAACTTACAAATATACATAATACGAGGATAAAAAAAGCATAATGACTTTTCTGCAAGTATAATAGCCAAAATAAAATGCCATTTTATTTGTCGTACGTGGTCGGAGTCATAAATAATGAGCCTCATTTTATTTTGACGCTAGCGTACATCGGCATTCACACCTGTTGCTAGGAAGGTGATGGAAGGAGGTGACTTATATATTTACATATAAAGGCTGAATAAAAGCGTCGCGCGCAAGCAAAGAGCCATCAAGGATGTCTGGAAGGTTCACCACGATAACGCGCCCAGCCACACCTCCTTCATTGATAACTCTTACCTCACTCGGCTAAACGTTCCAATTGTCCCAAATCCTCCCTATATTCCAGAGCGCTGAAAGGTAAAAGTTTCAACCCTTAAAACCAGCCCGGAATAGGCCTACGTGAAAGCCTTCGGTTCATTGGAAATGCCATATACAAAAGTGTATTGATGCAGGAGGTACCTATTTTGAAGAATAGTAGGTAATTCTATCAATTCGCTCAATAAATATGTCACTTTGAAAAAAGGCTCATTATTTATGAATACGACCATGCACTTTTAATAAATCACACTTTTATATATTTTAAAGAAACATATGTATTAAGTAAAAACTCATTGACTTTTTTCCATTACTTTATCCTTTTATGTCCTAATTAGAAAAGAAGAAAATGGAAATATATATTTTATTTATTCATTATTGAGAATTTAATCAAGTAATTTCATGCTTCATTTGCAATCTCATTGAAAACTAATCCGCATGTCTCTGTTACTTTTATTAATAACCAGTGAAAAAAAAAAGTTCCGCTAATCGAGTATTTAAAGAGAAAAAAATAAAACTTGCATTACTCTTCTAAGAATTTTTAATTGCATTCGATGTAACAAAAAAAATGCCGTTAATTGAGAAAATGGATTCAATAAATATTCTTTCCATAAATAAAACTTAAAGATTCTATTTATAAGTAATTAATGTTTTACTATGGAATGTATAAGTTTAGCATATTGAGTTGAAAACGTTTAAACTATTTTCTTTAAAATCGTAATAAATCTTAAAAATTGCCAAAAAAATTGCAATTGAATCGTCTTTTTTTCACTGCAAAGCTGAATTTTAGATCTTTCCAGGGATCTTTTTTCACCATATGAGACGTATTCATATCAGATAAAAAGTCAAAGTCTTGAAAAGTAGCAGAAGTTATAGCATTAGCTGCTTTATTGGAAACATATTGTACCGATCGGACAAACATACAAAATATTAGAATAAAAAAATATACTGATTTTTCTGCACGTATAAGAACCAAAAGAAAATGATATTTTATCTGCTGTTACATTAATAAATTGTACTCTGATATATTTAAGGCAACGTATCTATTAGCTAAAAACTCATTGACTTTTTTCTACTACTTTATCCTTTTTAGATATATCCTAAATATAAAAGAAATAATTGGAAAAACGTTTAATTTATTGATTTTTAATTATTTAATCAAGTAATTTCATGCTCCATTTACAATTTCAACAAATAAAAAATAAAAACAATAAAAACAATAAGTGAAAACCAACAAATGTTTATTTACTGAAAATCCGCGTGTTATGTTTCTCTCTAAAATGTCTCTGTTACTTTTATTCATAACTACTGAAAAAAAAGATTCGCTAACCGATTATTTAAGGAGAAAAAAATAGAACTTACATTATTCTAATAATTCTTAATTACATTCGGCAAGAAAATACCGTTAATTGAGAAAATGGATTCAATAAAGTTATAAATATTCTTTTCATAAATGAAACTTAAAAGTTCTACATATAAGTAATTAATAATTTACGAAGAAATATATAAAATGAACATGATAAAATGAAAATGTTTCTAATATTTCCATCAGAAAAACTATAAATGTACAGATCTTACAAAAAAATTTACAATTGAATCGTTTCTTTTTCATTAATGTGGAGGTAAATTTTTTGCCTTTTCAACAATCTCTCTCGATCATATGAGACCTATGCACCACAGATACAATGAAATAAATGCATTGAAAACTTGCGTTGAAGTCTTGAAAAGCCACTGAAATAATTCCATTAGCAGCTTTATTGGAAACATATTGAACATATTGCACAAATTTAAAATATACCTAATATAAGGATAAAAGAAATACTGATTTTTCTGTAAGTGTAATAGTCAAAATCAAATGACATTTTCTTTATTGCACCGTTAATAAATTACACTCTTACATATTTTAAACAAACATATCAATTAACTAGAAACTCAGTGAATTTTTTTACTGTCTTATCCTTTTTAGAAATATCCTAAATATAAAAGAAATAATTGGAAATATGTTTAATTTATTTATTTATTTTTGAGAATTTAATCAAGTAATTTCATGCTTCATTTACAATTTCAATGAAAACCAATAAATTTTTATTTAATGAAAATCCGAAATTTTTTTTTTAAATAATAACCAGTGAAAAAAAAAGATTCGCTAATCGAGTATTTAAGGAGAGAATAGAACTCCCATTTTTTTTCTAATAATTCTTAATTACTTTTGACGTAGCAAATAAAGTACCGTTAATTCAGAAAATGAATTCAATAAAGTTATAAATATTCTTTTCGAAAACAAAACATAAAGGTCCTGCTTATAAGTAATGAATATTTTACAAAGAAACAAGTAAATTTATCATATTAACCTGAAAATGTTTGAAATACTTATTTCAGAGTTGGTATAAATGCACAAAACTTTACAATACATTTACAATTGAATCATCTCTTTTTCATTAATGTGGAAATGAATTTTAGAATACATAATAGTACATTAGAATACATAACAGTACACAATAGTTTAGTTTACATAATATTGAGCTAAAAGAAATGCTGATTCTTCTGTAAGTGTAATACTCAAAATCAAATGACATTTTCTTTATTGTACCTTTAATAAATCACACTCTTGTATATTTTAAACAAACATATCTATTATTTAAAAAAACATTGACTTTTTTACTACTACTTTATCTTTTTAAAAACATCATAAATGTAAAAGAAATAATTGGAAATATGTTTAATTTATTCATTTTTGAGAATTTAATCATGTAATTTCATGATTCATTTACGATTTCATTGAAGACCAATATTTTTTTATATATTGAAAATCCTCGTGTCTCTGTTACTTTTATTAATAACTACTGAAAAAAAAAATTCGCTAATCGAGTATTTAAGGAGAGAATAGAACTTCCATTATTCTTCCAATAATTCTTAATTACTTTTGACGTAGCAAATAAAATAACCGTTAATTCAGAAAATGGATTCAATGAAGTTATAAAAATTCTTTTCGAAAATAAAACTTAAATGTTCTACTTATAAGTAATTAAAACTTTATTAAGAAATATAAATTTAGCATATTAAGTTGAAAATTATTGAAATATTTTCTCCAAAAGCGTAATAAATGTATAGTAACTTTTTTAAATGAAGAAAATTTAGGATCAAATTAAAGTGTCTGCTCTCGAAAAATTTAGCAGAGAGTATGCAAGTTGGTAAATAATTACAGTCGAGCCTCTATATAACGAAATCCATCGTTCCAGTAAAAAATTCGTTATATAGAGAAATTCGATGTATAGAGTATGATGTTAAAAATAGTATTTAATCTGTAAATTTTGAACAAATATTATTTTGATTTTTTTAATTAAGAATTTGAAATGTTTAAAAGTATATATTAATCTAACATTTTATTTCTTACTTATTTAAGCAGTTTCAAAAAAGAGAAAAGACATTTATTTGAAAGCTTAATGAAAATCAAATGAGGAAGACTTACATAAATTTCAGAGGAAGAAATCTGTAATTTTTTGTTGTTTTGATTTTAAAATTACAATTGTTACGCTCTCAAAAAAAATTCTCAAATTTTAGCAAGGAATGAAAAATTGTAGTTGATATTTTCCTCCATTTGAAGTTCTCTCTTATGTGCTCTCATTGATTCCTCTCTTATATGTTTAACAATTCAATTGACTGTGTTTTGAGAAGGATGTTGAAAGGTGTGTGGGAGGTGGGATGAACTTGTTAGATTTAAAGAATAAGGAGAGAAGTAATATTTATATAAAAAAAACCTCTCCACTGAACGATAAATCAAAAATAACTGATGGAAAATTGATTCCATATGATTTCGAAGCTTTTTTAAAACTGAATAAATTAAGATCAATTTATGAAAAAATTCGTTATATGGAGATAGATATTTCGCTATATAGAGTCTGTTTTTAATGTAATCATGCGAAAAGGGGACCGTTCTTACTAAAAATTCGTTATATGGAGAAATTCGATGTATGGAGTTTCGTTATATAGAGGTTCGACTGTAACTTTCAGATGTTTACATTTCAGCTAAAGATAGTTTTATTGAAGCAATAAGTTACAAATAGAGATTACATTTGCTCGAGATGTGAACAACAACAGTCATGCAACCCTTCCATAGTGCATCTCATAATCTACACAGGCAACGAGTAAAATTTGTTTGACACGTGAGCAGGAATGCATTTTTTTCTGTCCATTTAATAGCACAACTCGATCTTCGCGCGTTCAACTGTTCATTTCGACTTTTTTTACAATGATCAATATTTGAATCAAAAGCTCTTTGCATCTGTGGATCCTTTCCAACATCATAACACAAAATTCTACGTTGCCCACTAATGTCCCACTACCACGCAAAAAAAGTTGACACTTTTGACACAGATGTTGAAACAGATGAAACTTTATGACTTTCTAACCTACCAGCTTGACCATCGAGTTTTCCTACAATGTATCTCGTGCATTTTGAATTTTTTAGAAAAGAACGAATTTATATTTAACAATCCCTAACTCTTTGTATGCCAGTTGGGTTTTCTATTTGTTCTCATCTCCAATTCAGACACGAGTCTCTGTTTTATAAATAATGATAATATTTTTACTGCTTCCTTTGTTTTGTTTTATTGATTTATTTAACAATATTATTATAATTATTAGCATATGCTCTTTACTTAATATTTTTCATTTCCATAACTAAATATATATATATATCTTGTAAATGTTTATGCATGCATAGAACATAATACAGTTTCTGTCAATGTAGATGCCGATGATATTTTTTATAAGTTTCAAAGCAAAAATTAGCCATTTCTGTATTTTATAAGATGTTATCTAATATTATAAAAGCTAACAAATTCTTAATGTATCTTAGCATTTGCAATGATTTGAGTCTTCCTACCGGAATTACACTTATACTATAAAGCGAAAGCGTGGTTATCGTGGTCATCCCTGTCACATTATCCCTGTTAAATCAGAAGTCGGTTAACCAATGACGTTAGTTGCCTAAATTTTGTAAAGCACATACTTTTTTCGAAAGCTTTCTATGAGCTTTTTTGAAAGCTCAAAGATGTCTCCACCACATAAGATTAATCATATGGCATTTTACAAGCCACATACCCTCAAAAACCATTAAGAAAGAAACTTGTAGCAGCTAAAAAATTAAATAAACAGAAAAGTCGTCATAAAATGCAGATTTGGTGGAAAGGCCTCGAAGTAGGACTTTGGCTTGAACCGTGTTTCGAATTGTACTTCCCTAAATTTCTTTTCTAATTTACTTTTTGTAATTATTTTGCAGATTTACTTTAATATATATTCCTGACCTTTGTTTTTCATAAAATTAATCATAATTTGTTCAAGATTAATTTTCAGAATTTCGTTTTTATATGATTATTCTTCAAATTCGTTTCTCTGACAACCTTTCTTTGTGATCTAATTCTATATTTAAAGAAAAAATGCATTTTTTAATTCCAAGATGAATGGATATGAAATAATTAATTTAAAAAAAAGCGCAATTTTTAAATCTATTTTGATAAAATAAATAAATAAAAATACAAAGCGAACGCATTTAAACTGTGGTACCCAAAGTTAGTTATGCACGTCAGAGAAATCTACACCAGTGTAAGGAAAATTTCAATAAATGAAGAGATTGGAAGTTATGTAGCTTTCGTTTTTTAACAATAATATAGCAATTTACTGTATTTATGTAAAAATTGAATGATTTACTGAAGTTTACTTAATCTGTCTATGCCAGGCATTCAAAAAATGTATCTTATTGCTTAATATTCAATTCGCATTCATATTATGATTCAAATTCGTAAACTAAACAAATTAGTAATTTATTTTTTTAATAAACTAAGGAAGGGTTTTTGGAGATTTTTCGAAAATACGACATTAAAACATGATTATAACATTATTTCTTCTTACAAGCTTTCTATTAGTTTTTTACACTCTTTCATACATATTTTGTTAAAAAACTTGACCAGTATTTTAGATTTAAAGAATAAAATAAGTATTTGAAATAAAAGAATAACCAACAGTGCAAGCGGAAAAAAGCAAATATTTCATATTATAATTACTAAGGTACCCTCGGGTAATAACGCCACGTTAAAGTTCTACCAATTTTCACGGCTCAGTTTTAGTTTGTATTTTTCAAACAAATATATCATTTGATACAGCAACTCATTGACTATCTATATCAAAAAATAATTTAACAGATATGTATTCATAAAATGTAATGGCGTGATTCCTTGACCAATGCTATTTGGCGTTATTACCCACCTATATGGGTAATAACGCCATGCAAACAAAACTATGAAATAAGATGGAATAATTGCATGTAGATTGCCTAATTCTAAAAATACAAACTCTACAAACTTAGAGATTAACAAATTACATTCTAAGCTATTGAAAATGCTCAATTTTTTGTGAAAGTATAAGAAAAATAAAGGTGTGGTGTGGCGGGGAGGATGAGGCAAAAGAATATCAGACCGTGAGCTTCTTTTTGTTTAAAAAGGACCGCTTAAGTAGTATTAGAAACATTGCACAGTTTTAACTGTCCTTATTTGAATCAGTATTTAGGATGTAGCTCGGCCACTGTAGGGAATCAACCGGAGTATTAATGCCAAGGATTGGCGTTATTATCCCGTTATAGTTATTGCGCTGTACATTTTAAATTACAAATTATCTCGAGAAGATATCCAAAATCTTCAACAACATTTTGAAAGTAAATGAAATGTACTATAAATTTATGTAATTAACAAAATATTTCCGGATAAAAAAAAATAGTCTTCCCATCACGAAACGTATCTTGCAAATTTTAGATCAAGCGTTAATTTTAGTTGCTTGTAAAAACAATAAGACATAAAAATGAAACAAATCAACATGAAGCTGTTTTTTGCGATTTATATGACTCAAAACCCTTCTGCGCAGAGCACATGGGTGTCATTTATCAGATTATTTCATAATTATGCAAAATATTAGCACTTGGCGTTATTACTCCGGCTGACGTTATTACACCAGACCACCTTATTACAAATTACTAATCTTAAATGCAATCATAAAAAAGATTTGCATACATAAAATGTGAGGTTTTCTGTTTCAAGAGCGCCGCTTTCCACCATATTTCACGGCTTCATTTTATTTTTTATTTTTTTTTTCAAACAACTGTACGATTTGATACATCAACCTCTTGAATATGTATAAAAGTAAGCAATATTTTAGAAGATGTGTTGTCATAAAAAATAATGTCATGATTTCTTGGCCTATGCTTTTTGCTATTATTATCCATCTACGTGGGTAATAACGAAATACAAACAAAACTATAAAGTAACATATAATAATAGCGTGTAAATTGTAAATTCTGCAGATAAAATCTCCATAGCACTAGAAATTTGGAAATTTTTCATGCTTACCATTAACTGCGAATTAGTAATAATCAATTGATAATTTATTCTGCTGACATGAAAAAATTAGTACTATTTACACATACAAATATCATTCGTGCTTTTTGGTTTTCAACAGTGAAAATATTGCTATCTTATGAATAAAACAATAAAATAAAATAAAAAATGAACCATTTTCGGGCGTTGTTTAGTTATTAAAACAGAATCGACTAGGGTAATTGGACTAGTAGATAGAGTTATTACCCCGGTATACTTATTGCGAAGTATATTTTATACTACAACGTATTCCGCGATCGCATTAAAAATATCAAACAACATTTTGAAAGTATAGGATGTAAATTACAAATCAATGTAACAAATACATTATTTCCTAATAAATTTTAGCCTTCACATCGCACCAATTAGCTCGCAAATTTTAGATCAGGCGTTGACTTTTACATGTTTCTTTCAACACCAAAATCTACAAATAATACAAATCAAATTTTAGCACTCGGTGGTGTGTAAGATTATTCAGATTCCGTAGAGTCATTTACCAGATTCTTTCATAATTTTGCTTAATATTAGTAATTGGCGTTATTACCCATCCTTGCATCATTACTCCAGGACACCTTATATAAACAAAGAACGTAATAGTTTTCTAAAAATTAGTTTTAATGAATTATTACATTCTTATCAAATAAATTACAAGTATACGATAATAAATCAATCTATAAATGTAGAAATCTCAGTTGGATTCGGTTTCACTTTTAGAATTCCTGTTGATATAAGGTAAGCTGGTGTCAATTTTACCCACGTCGTGTCGTCACTAGGCGTTAGGGTATTTTATAAAAAACAGTTAGTGACTTTAGGTTTTAACTATTGTGAATATTCCTCCCCCTATTTTTATTTCTTGAAACAACATGTATTAACACTATCTCAGTTCTGCCTTTATTGTGATATATTGTCGAAAAATTTGACTTTAAAAAAAAGTCAATTTTTGATGGAACTTTTTTAGCTTTTTCTTAAAATACGTATGTACTTTTATTAAGCAATCGGTTTTTTTTAAATACTACACATATAAATATACTATTATTATTAGGTATCTATGCATTTTACTTTATGCTTCAAATGTAAGGTCGGTAGTCCAGTTACCCTATAGTTTTTTTTTTTTTTTTTTTTTTTTTTTTTAATAGGGTAACCGGGAGACGGGTCGGTATAACTGGGCTATGTAGCATCCAGGCAAAAAATTGTGCAAACAAGATGTTATGATCTTTTTGATAATTCTTCCCCCCCCCCCCATCGATATCATGCGTTATCATCTTTCTAACCCCTCCCCCCCAGTAACGTTATCGTTGTAAAAGTTTTTTTATTAATTCTTTTGTATGGATTCATATAAAAAACTAGTTAAATTTATTTCCGCATACTTTATTGATTCAAATGAAGAGAATTCCATAAAATGCCGTACTTTTATTAAACAGCCCATTTCTTATTGTCTAGACATATAAGTGCATTTACATCTGGACAGTTTTGAAAACAAGCCTTTCAAGTATATATCAATTACATTTCCTTTAAAAAATAAAGAGTGAATAAAATATGAAGTATTAATAGCATTTCTGTATGAAATGAATATGATGAATGATTTTTTATTTTTTATTTTAAATTAAAATTTAAAATACTCATTTTATATTTCCATTTTTTTTTCAGTTTTATGCCTTAAAAATATTATACATATGCATTTTGCTATAATATAAATATTAATGGAAAATAGTATTTCATTTATCATGTAGCAAAACGACTTATAAAATCATTATTAAGTATTTTTTACAATGGAAAAAATAAAAAAATATTTTGTTATCAAAACTCTGTAATTAGTTCCACGAATCAAAATCAGAAATTTGAATGTAAAGTCCTTTTTTCCTAAATTGGTTTTTTATGATACTCATAAAAAGTTTATTGCACCAAAAAAAAAATATGTTTTAAAATATTTGTTTAAGAATCAAAATTAATTGAAAGTGATCGTGGAAAAAAAGTTAAAAAACTAAAATGATAAAAACCTTTGCGATTTGACTTTTTTGTGAAATTGACAAGAAATAAATGTTTCAAATTTACAATTCCTTATTTGTGCTTCTAAGCTATAAATATAATTCTTTAAAATAATAATAAAAATAACTTATTTCAATTTGATTCCAACGGATTTATTTAGAGCATCAAAGCTTTTACGAAATATTTTTAAAATTCCATTTCTGGATCAAGAAAAAAATCTTTGAAATAACATTAAAATTTACTTAGAAGGGTAAAGTAGTTTAAAATGCTATTTCTTAGAATCAAATATTTTTACTTTTAAAATATATCCAATAGAAATTTGGAAGCCAAAATAATAAGGAATCTT
The DNA here is from genome assembly GCA_964019185.1 of Maratus speculifer. Lineage (NCBI taxonomy): Eukaryota > Metazoa > Arthropoda > Arachnida > Araneae > Salticidae > Maratus > Maratus speculifer. The sequence continues at coordinate 238,355,360 of OZ025289.1, forward strand.
TATCTATATCTAGGAAACTTTAAATATATTTGAAAATTGCATCTTCATAATTTTAAATCTTCATAATTTCAGAAAAAAACAAGTGTTGTGTAATATATATTTTTTTCTGTCTTATTTAACATAAGGTTTTCTAATATTTTATTTAGTGCATTACATAATTGTTTATGCCTTATGAGTTACACTATAAATGCTCCAAATATTAAATGTATAGCACGGATACAAAAATATCAACTATATATATTTATACACCAATTCCTTAGAAAGTTTTTCTTCTAATAACGCTTAATAATACTACTTTAAAAAACTTAAACTAACTCTAATAATAATAATAATAATAATTTTATATCAAATTGTATACAATAAAATCTATTTAGAGCAACATCTTGGAAAAGTTTAGGTTGTTTGAAATAAATTGCACATTAAATGTTGTGTTTTTTTATTCAAAATAAAATCTGAATATATTTTAATGCTAGTTGGTATAATATAAAAAGTAATTTAATCTTGTGCTATGCGCAGGGGCAAATGATTAAAACTTGTGAAGATTTTACATGTACTTTATATGTTTGACTTTACATTCATTAAATTTCAACAAATATTAACCTTTTCCACATTTAAAATGGCATTTTATTTGTTTAATCTACATAAGAAAAAAATAAATGTAAATGATCAAAAAATAATATAAAAATTTAATCTCTTTGAATTTCAGTTTTATATAATTCATTGAATTGCAGCCGTCATAATATAATATAAATTTCACTTTGTAACCTAAGATTTAAATTCTCTAAATATTTCCAAACAAATTCCCCATTCCTTTAAAAAGTACAGGATTAGTAAGAAACTAAACTGCCCATTTCAGAGGATACTGGAATGCGTTCTATCTGTTAAAATGGATTCAAATTCGAATTATATATTATTTAATTGATGCGCTTGGCTTTTATTAATAAAAAAAGTTTAAAAATATACCGATAAGGGTCGCCGCAATACGCATAAGCATTAAATTCGCTTTACAAATAATAAATAAGATTAAAAAAGTGAAAGTGGTCACTAAAAAAGCAAAATCCGCTGTAAGATTTTTAGGGCAGTGGAATACGGCACATTCAATAATCAAGAAACAACTGACACACTCACACTACCATGTAACACTTTTCTAGTTTCACACTTCTCTAGGATCTTATTCCATTCGTCTAAATGAAATCAAATTTGAAATACAGATAATTTTAAAAAATGCCCTTGACATCTATCAAAGAAAAAACCTTATTATAAAAATTTTTGAACCGATGGCACTATAACACAAATAATATTTATTTGCATATATTGAAAATCTGAAACATCATTTTTCAGTACAGCCAAGATTCTCGTTGGCTTTTGAGCAACATTAGCAGTTTGGCGAATAAGAAATGAAAAACAGTATCGAAATGAAAAAAATTTAACAAAATAGATTTGGTGTGAAGATTGTACTTTTAACCTTTTATTTAAATTTTTTACAATGTGTTCTAAAGTACCATATTTTTTTGTCATTGGTTAAAAAATACAAATTCTTCTACACGCTATAAAAACTCTTAAAAATATGTACATACTAAATGTCTCCTAAATTTCTAAACGTGTCAAATATCCTTTTACGGTGAATTTCTATGAGATTTTGATTATAACCGATAAAAAAATATGATGATTGCCAATAATATTTTGAAGTACTGTAAATGGCTGATTCAGTGTGGCATTTCAGCAAAACATTTCCCGATATGGCGTTTGATGCGAGAAACTTTGGTTGTAATTTATCCAACACATAGGTAGTGATAAATTGACAACAGATAAATACTTATCGTATAATCCTTTCTGTGTCTTTGACTGTTGCTAAACTGAATTAGTGTTGAGTCAGTATCTTTTTAAAAAGCAATGTAAATGGCACCGTGATGAAAAGTATTATATCAATTATACAGTAACGTGGATAAGAATCTCGACTTTAATACACACTAAAAAAGTATCACAAATTGAACACTCGCAATTTAGCGAGTCTGAATTTTCTTTTACTCGCCAAATAAAGCGTTTTCCAGCGATTTTATGCAATGGCGAGAGGCAGTGAGAACCGCGGTTACAGTGCATGTCCAATTAGGATTATTCTTTAGTAAAACGATAACGGATTCTCAACAAATATTACTTACTTCTCTGTGCGTCATACTTACATACCAAGAAAAGAGATACTGGTAAAATCGTTTTATCAGAACCAACTATTGTAGGTATCAAAGCATTTAGAAGATGGCTACGGCGGCGGATCATGAAGATAGCAATAAGTCGCCGCGTGGTAGTGTGAGCGTATCAGCTCTTTTCCGGGTACGGGAGATGTCATATTCCGCTGTACAAAACTCTTATGAGAGTTTAATTGATCATTATCACATTTTTAATACTATTTATTATTTATAAAGCGAATCGAATGAATGTGTGTACTACAACGCCCCCCAATCGATGGATTTTTGAATTTTGAATTGTTGATAAGGTTTTTATAGATGTCAAGTGCATCATTTTAATTATTTGTAGTTTAAATATTAACTCGTTTTCACAAATAGAATGCATTCTAGAGCCCTCTACAGAACTGGACAACTTATGTATTGCTAACATATTAAAAAAACGTTTTCAAAGAAACTTAAATACCAAGAATTTCTTGTGTAACGGTAACATCGAGCAATCATATAACAGAGCTGTTACATGAATGTTTGTTGTTACTATGTGAGGAAGTGTCCTTTTGTAATAAAGGCACTCTGGTGTTTTGAGTGAGATCGTGTGTGGCGCAAAAGCGACATCTATCCTTTATGCAACTCTAATTTTCCGGAGTGTGTGTGGCGCCCTCGATCTACAGTTAACAGCGGTTATGATTTTTGTGCAAATTTATAGCTCCTCTTCAGTTTGCATAGTATAAAAGCTGTAAGTTGTGAGTTGGTGTGTGGTGTGTGGCGTGGTGAGCCGGGAGAGCCTCCAGCAAAGAATAAAAGAGCGGCCTTGTGAAGGTAGAGAGCCTTAGCAACCGAGTTGGGTAAGAGTTAGTTCAGCACTGTAATTGTATGAGAATAAAGATATTTGTGCAGCCACGGGTTAATTATTTACAGGTTAGAGTAAAAGTAGGCTGCGACCTGAAGAGAAAACCCGGTTTACTGCTTTGAGACGTACTTGGTCGTAAATATGAGTATACACTAAAATTTATTCTCATAGTATTGTGTTTAGTTGTCAGAAATACTGAACTTTCGCTCCACTCCTCATTTCCCAATTACAGTAAATAAAAGTTTTGCATTTTAACTTTACTTAGACTATGTTCTCACTTGACCGACACGTCACAACTACTGTTACATACAATATTCGAAAAATCCCAGTTTCCTAAAAAAATAGTAATTTTTCAATTTTTCAATTTTTTTCCATTGTAACTTTATACATTGAAATCCTTTGATAAAGACAGAAGATAATTTTGTTTTTCATGGTGAAACGAGATTTTCTTGAAATAAGAGTACTTTTACAAATAATAATTATTTATAATATATGCATCAAGAAAAACTTCCTGGAATAACTTAAAAATTTACCCACATAAATAAAATAAATTAATCAATTCTTTTTAGTTATAAATATTTTAATTCTGAAAAAATAATCAAAAGCATATAGCAATCCAAAATATGATTATTGAAGAGGGGGAGATCCATTCTTGAAGTAATAAATAAATGATATAGAGACTAAAGTGTAAGTAAAGAGAATAAGCGATATAGCATTAGATTTTTTAAAATACTACATTCCAAAAGGAAATATTCTTTGATAAATTAAAGAGTACGTTGTTAAGTAGAAAAACTCTTTAATTTAATAATAATGAATAATTTGCAGGGCTAAATTTAGGCTTAGTATGTGGAAAATTTAATATGACAGTAAAAAATTGTGAATATATATACAGGGTGATTCATAAAAGATGGGCAGAACTTTAAGGGGTTATAGTACACTTAAAGACAAATAATATTAAATAGGAGACTAAGGGTCCCAGACGTATTCCCAAGGAGATAGGGGGCATTAAAGTTTAGGGTCCGAAATTTCAAATGATTATAAAAAATGGGAAAATTGGTCGATTCGTTTGCGGTTTTTGCAAAAAATTTTCTTTATGCCAGTATTGTCTTGAAATAAAATTTTAAAGTTCAATTTCAAAAAATGCCGATAGGGGGCGCTTTAGACTTTGGAGTAACAAACAACTATTTTTTAACGTTATTTTTTGTATTTCTTTAAATGATTTCGAAAGCTTAGACTTAAACTTAAATTTTGATCTAAAAATCTGAGTCCTAACGAGTAGTTAAGTAGCGTAAACTGAAATTTGAAATTTGAAACCCTTCTCCCCCCAGAACAAAAATCAGTTATTCCCGATCTTTGTGTCGTAGATTAGGCTCTAACTACTGCCGCGTTTTGCTAAAATTATTCTTTATGTCAGTATTTTCTTGAAAATAAATTTTAAAGAAAGTTTCAAAAAATTCCGATAGAGGGCGCTTTAGACTTTGGAGTAACGAACAACTATTTTATACCGTTATTTTTTGTGTCTCAATAAATGCTTTCTAAAGCTTAGACTTAAACTTAAATTTTCAGCTCAAAATCTGAATCGTTGAGCGTGGTTCAGTAGCGAGGGGAGGGGGTTCAAATTTCAACTTCTAAACATAGTTCAGTTTGCACTACTTAACCATGCCCAACGATTCTGTGCTGTGATACGAGGCAAAAATACAACTTTCGTCAAGGGCTGCATAGTCGGAATTCACTCATAAAGGCACTGGCACAGTTGGAAACGTCGCTCATGCAAACGTTAAAGCTCCATTCCTGACGCTAGTCACCGGGTGAAGAAGGAGACAGAAAGTATGCAAATGTCAAATGGGGAAGAAAAAGAACACGTATGCAAAATTTCGACACGATTCAGGCATAAAAACCACTGAACGGTGAGTCAAGTGTAAGTCGCTGTAGTAATGAATCGGAAGATGGTGACCTTCACGAATAAGGAAAAGGCTGAGATGCATTTAATTTACGGAGCGGCAGATGGAAATGGTGCAGAGGCACAACGAATGTACGGAGAGCGATTTCCCAACAGGCGGTTGCCTAACCGCAAAACTTTCGAGCGCTTGCACAGACAGTTGTGTGAGACGGGATCATTTCTCGCTTCCCGGTCGAATGCAGGTCGTGCAAAAAAGGACGAATCAGTAGTTGTTGCAGAAGCCATTCTGGATGTAGTAGCGGCGCAGCCAAGTACAAGTACACGAACAGTGGCTAGGCAGGTGGATACCTCACAGTCCATGACTTGTAGGGTACTGAAGGATGAACATTTGCTCCCGTTTCATGTGCAACGAGTCCAGAAACTGTCTCCGGGGGATTATCCAAATCGTATTGAATTCGCCCACTGGTTTCTGCAGCAGAACGCGCTAAATCCACATTTTGGACGAACTGTGCTTTTCACCGATGAATGTACCTTCACACGTGAAGGTACATTTAACACACACAATGCACATGTATGGGCGGATGTCAATCCACATGCTACGTATCCACATGCTCATCAGAGACGCTTTTCCATCAATGTTTGGGCAGGAATCCTGGGAGACCACCTAATCGGACCGTACCTTCTTCCTGAACGCCTCAACAGTAAAACATACCTCACATTTCTGCAACATGTGCTGCCAGACCTCTTAAACGTTGTTCCTCCACGCATCCGGCGGGTCATGTGGTTCCAGCACGATGGAGCGCCAGCCCATTACGTACGAGACGTCCGCAACTATCTGGACATCACATTTCCGAACAGATGGATTGGTCGAGGTGGTCCTGTTGCTTGGCCTGCTCGCTCGCCAGATCTTTCACCCCTCGATTTCTTTTTTTGGGGACAATTGAAGGCTCTTATGTATGAGACACCCATTGAATCCCCCGAGGAACTGGTCGCCAGACTTTCCGCCGCTGTAGGGGAAGTGCTCGAAAAGCCTGATGTTTTCGCGAATGTTCGCCGTTCCATTCTTCGCCGTTGTTCTGCGTGCATAACCTCTGGTGGTCACAGTTTTGAACATTTATTGTAATTACATGTTAATAAATATGCTTTGGTAAATAATCCTAATTTGTGTCTTTTTACCTCGTATCACAGTACACAATGTGTGGACATGGTAAACTGAACTGTGCTCAGGAGTAGAAATTTCAAACCCCTCTCCCCAGAAACTTAACCACGTCTAACGATTCAGATTTTGGGCTGAAAATTTAAGTCTAAGCTTTAGAAAGCATTTAATGAGACACAAAAAATAACGGTATAAAATAGTTGTTCGTTACTCCAAAGTCTAAAGCGCCCTCTATCGGAATTTTTTGAAACTTTTTTTTAAATTTATTTTCAAGAAAATACTGACATAAAGAATAATTTTAGCAAAACGCGGCAGTAGTTAGAGCCTAATCTACGACACAAAGATCGGGAATAACTGATTTTTGTTCTGGGGGGAGAAGGGTTTCAAATTTCAAATTTCAGTTTACGCTACTTAACTACTCGTTAGGACTCAGATTTTTAGATCAAAATTTAAGTTTAAGTCTAAGCTTTCGAAATCATTTAAAGAAATACAAAAAATAACGTTAAAAAATAGTTGTTTGTTACTCCAAAGTCTAAAGCGCCCCCTATCGGCATTTTTTTGAAATTGAACTTTAAAATTTTATTTCAAGAAAATACTGGCATAAAGAAAATTTTTTGCAAAAACCGCAAACGAATCGACCAATTTTTCCATTTTTTATAATCACTTGAAATTTCGGACCCTAAACTTTAATGCCCCCTATCTCCTTGGGAATACGTCTGGGACCCTTAGTCTCCTATTTAATATTATTTGTCTTTAAGTGTACTATAACCCCTTAAACTTCTGCCCATCTTTTATGAATCACCCTGTATATATATATATATATTTCAATTATAATTAAATTTGTAAAGTTTTGTTACTCGGATTTTTTTTACTTTATGTTTTATGCATTCATTTGCTTTATCATAATATAATCCTTATTTTTGTCTATTTAAATATACGAGGTGGAACCCGTCGAATTTCGACGAAAGAAAATGTTTTGAAAGGAACTGCCTGATTAATTTATAATAAACCAGAAAATTAGCTACAGTAAAAAATGCATCTTAGATTGATCAGTCTAACTCTCAAACAAACATTATTTTCATCTCCCCCCCCCCAAAAAAAAAGCTATTTTTATAAAATTTAGTTGTCTAAATTATTAAAATTAAACTTTCATCGCATTTGGAATAAGTAAAGTATAAGAAAGATCAGTTCTTATAATGAAATTATCAATTGATGCTCTTATGTTTGGTATAAAGGGAATGAAAAAAAGTACTTCAAAATAATATGATCATAGAATTTCCATGTGAAATCTAAAACCATCATAATTTTCATGGTCTCAAAATTTATATACGCACTTCTCATATTATTTTAATTTGATCATTTTAAAATCGCTTGCTTTTTTTCTACATATGTAAAAAGCTTATTGGCATCCGCTATAAACATTCCACTTTTACGGATCCAGTCTTAAACATCTATGGTAAAGTATGCATATGATGTCATTAGGATGGAATATATCACAAATGCAGCAAAAACAACATTCAAGACTCTCGGTAAAACAAATCGGATATCTTATGCGTCACAAAACTTCACTTCTTTATAGCACCATTATAATAGCACCACTTTCTGATAAGAACTCTTTTATACCGTCGACCAATTTTGCCAAATTATACAAATCGCCAAACTAATAGCCAAATTATACATATTGACATATCTTTTATTTTAAATAACGAAAAAACAAATAATTAGTGGAATATCAATAAAAATACAAATAAAAAGTCGAAATAAAAATCACTTAATGACATTTTAAACACCTGAATAGTATTTATTGTCATTGAATGTGACATTCACGATCATACATAATTGGCATTTAATCTTATAGTTTGGCGATCATTTTTTGGTCGACGGGATAACCTAGTAGTACCGAACTGAGTAAATGCGGTGAAGTCACTCAAATATTATTTAAACTACATTTTGTAAAGATAAAATGTTGTATCCTTTGTAAATTAACTATGCAATAAAATAATATCACCATTTAATTGATGAATAAAAACGCAATAAAACCAAAATTTTATTTATCAGATTTTATATCAGACGATTTCTTTTGGCATGATATTTTTATTTCAGTTTTTATCAATTTTAAGAAAAAATAGCGTATTTCTGTTGCCACAATTACAAAATTTGTACTAAAAACTATAGAAAATTAATAACTCATAAATAAATGGAGATACAGCTTTCAAACAAATTGCATTTAGTAGTAGGGGGAAGTGGGGGACATTTATGCATGGGGCACATTGATACAGCCCCAGTACTGTACACAGGGTCATCACAGGAAGTTTCATAACAGCTCCAAAAGGTGATACTAGTGCACTCAACTATATACAGAAAGTTTTGGAGTGATTCAGTTGTTTGTTAAAATGGGACGATTGATTAATTGTTTTTGTAAGTCAAAAGTAAATTTGAGTTGTACAATTGAAAAATGGTATTATACAACTGTTACAGTATTTTCAACCGCAAAAAATACTCTCTCTGGCAAGTAAAACTACTCTTTATCAGTTTCTGATTCTTTTTTGTTAGATAAATTATGAAGTATTGGATTTGAGACTCATTTTACTCAAAATGGCTGTATGGGGCACATTGATACAGTCTTTGTTGGGGCACATTGATACAACCTAAATCTTTTTCTAGTTCATTTTTTCATTACCTTTTATTATTTTTTTTTACAATGCTCTCCTTAATCCAACCATTTTTTGCTAAAAATTTTTAATATTAGTTTTTATTGAAGTGAAATAACTGTAATTTCTTTATATTAGAACATTTTATTGTATTTTTACAAAGACAAGACATACGAACTTACCCAACTTATAGTGCTAGTAGAACTAATTAAAGAAAAGGACGGAAGACTGAAAAATCTCAAATTATATCAATTCTCTAGAGAAAAAAGTATCTTTTTCATGAAAAGTGTTACGTAAGAGAAACAAGCTGCAGAACAGCACAGGATAATTATATTAAAAACAAAATTTTTAATATAATTATCCTTTATTTTCTGTATATAAACCGATTTATAAAGAGAAAACTTGGTAATTTTTCATCTTTCCTAAGAAAGAAGATAATGCTGTGGTTGAAGTATCAGATATGACCAAGTTACTACTGCCAACAATCAGACAATCAACAGCCAAAATATCAGGTCATTAAACATTTCATTTTGATTGCTTTAATATTGCTCACAAATAAAGTGTGGGTGATTTGAATTTTTAAAAATAATATAAAATGGTTTGGTAACTATTTTTCTTTTAATGAAAAATATGCATTGGTGTTATTTTGTCCCAGACGTATTTTTCCCAGACGTATCAAAGTGTATCAATCTGCCCCGGGGATGGGGTACATTGATACAAATTACTTTTTTTGATTTTCTTAAACATTACATGCAAAAATAATATATAAAACAACGATTGTACATTTTTATAATACACTACACAGGTTTTGCTGACATCACATAGAAAAATAACTTGACATTTCTGCTTTCTGGACACCAAAAATTTTTTAGAAAAAAGCTGTATGAATGTATCCTACTTCCCCCTGCATTTTTTTTCTCAATACAACGGTGTAAAAAGTGAAAATGTGTGACATTGAGAAGTATCAAATTCGTAGTACCGAAAATTGCAATTGCAATGTGAAAGTATTGCCATTGACAAAATGACGTATGCGTTACGCACAGATACGTTTGGCCTTTATAATATATATATATATATATATATACATATATATATATTACGACTATATTGTTAATTAAATTTATATTGTTAATTAAATTATATTGTTATATTATATTATATTATTGTTTTATTATATTGTTAATTAAATTTATATTTATACAAAGGTATAATTTGTTGAATAAAAAAATAATAATGACGTATTAGATAAAAAAATATTTCTAATATTTTTCTTCCAGTTGTCTTTTCTTGCTCTGTACAATGCCACTAAAATGTAATTATACATATATATATGATAAATAATGAATAAAGGTACATTTCCATGCAAAACTGTGAATTACAATATTCTATTTTGTACGGTTATGAATCTCACATTGAATTAACTGGTGATATATGTAATAGTTTTATTTAATTATTTAATATTTTTTAAAGACATTCTTACAATAAATTGTTTGATGTTATTTAACTAATACACATCTACTAATATTCTACCTAAAAAAAAGCCTTCCATCTGTAAATGCATTCATGTGTTCATTAATATGTGTATTTATGTCTTGAAGTCTGTTTTGGAAGTCAAATTGTTATATTATTATCGTTTTCATTGAGATATTTCTTTTTATTATGCGGAATTACCGGTATATCACTAATTTTCTATTTCATTAATAATATCTATTATTAATCCAAATAAATTCTCCTTAAATTAATTATTATCTTACTCAATTAACTTAAATATGAAGCTTTCAGTTCATTTCTGAATTTTATCATCATTTTCTACCATTTCTATCTTTTACTGTGAATTCGAAGTTTTTAAAAGAGTCTTTTTTTTTTTTTTTTACTTACTTTATTCCAATTTTTTCGTGCGCTTGGATTTTTTTTTGTTCTCAATACTATTACTGTGCCATTGACAGAACTCTTTGCAGAATCATTCTCACGTGAGCTATGTCATATTTTGTGTTATTGCGAATTTAACATAAAAAGCAGATACAATCGAGTGAAGTGCCAGATTTCTTCAATTTTTCACTTGCCACTATGTCTGGTAGTTTTATAATGAAGGTGGTTTTGTCGTTCCAATTTCTTCTAAATTAACGATAACTTTTAAATATCTAAGTTGATTTAATATTATCATTGATACACTTTGCACTCACAATTTGTTATATTGATGAATCTAATAATGTTTGGCGAAAGTTATGCCTCTAACAATTCATTTAAAATGACGCCATTAATACTCAACAATTGATTTATCAAAGTAAAATAATTTCGTTTGAATAATTATTATTGATTTTATCAAAAAATTCTTTTGTTTTTTGTACCAATATGTTTTTATTAAACACTAAAAATTTAAAAAAAGTAATCATCTTTCAGAATTTGGACAGATAATTTAATGCTTCATTTGAATTTCTACTGGAATGTAATGTAATTTTAATTTAAAAAAAACTTTTATTCTATTTTATTTTGAATTTGAGAGAACGTTTTAGGAAAACGTTAGAATGCGCACAGACGGACAGACGGAGAGACAAACCGAATATGCATAAACAATTTTCAACTTTTCGGAAAGTACAAAATGACATGATACTGTCTATAAAGAAAACGATATTTCAATCTGATTTTTTTTTCTGTAAAAAATGTATTATTTTCCATAATAAAATTTAAAAAGTGGAAAACAGAATCAGAAGAAAAAATATTAAAGACGGGGATTTTGTATTATATATCATTTGTTAAACGAAACAAGAATTGTATTTTGTAAACTTGATATAAATGTCATGTATTTTAATCATGAAGAATTTGTAAGTTTAACAGTAATATCTAGCATCTCAGCGAATTCCCCCCCCCCTAGAAAGTTTAAAGCAAACGTACTCATATTTTCAAACCCATTTTTCTTTTTGGAAAACAGCCAAAATGTCTGGAATAGTTATTGTACTAGAAACATTTAATGTAAGTGATACGAATACATATGTAGGAAAATTTGATTTTTTCTTCATGGGAATAATCTTTAAATACATTTATTGCTGAAAATCTTTTCAAATGCGTTTTTTACACTTTCCAACAAAGTGGAAAAGTTTTATGCATTCGGTTTGTCTAGCCATCTATCCGTATGTCCGTGATGTAACTCCCGTAAATATACGCTGACTGCCCTGAAATTTTTGGATGTTTTTGACGTTTGTACTAGCCCGAACACTATTTCAATTGAAGTTTCTAGCAATGTAGTTTATTTACAGGTACAATCAACATTTTACACTTACATTGCAGCAATTGTTGAAAAATTGTATCGAATTAATTTTAAAGATGTTACATCCTGTAATCATATTCAAATTTATATGCATTTATGAAGTGCGCTAAAATATGCATTCTGAAAAAAATTGCGGGGGAAAGATAGCTATTATTCATGTACAGAACCACACAAAAGAATTAACATTACATAATGGTAAGGGAAGAATTGTGTTAGACATAATTCACTTATATTATTTTACAAATAATAAAATTCACGTACGTCACTGAGGCTTAATATTAGTTGTGCGAACTCATGCATAATACGAAGTCCATAGCATTTACAGAGAGACCCAAAATATTTCAAATAGTATATTCCTTTTTAAGTACTGTATATCTAACCGATGTTGTCTCATGGATGGATGAAATTCACTTTCATTATAATATACGTTTTTAAGTTTCACTGAACCTATGCATATTATATGTTTGTATAAATGCTGTAATTGATATACAGGGCAATAAAAAAGAGCGCGTAAACGTTAGTGAATATGAGAGTAAATTACTTAAAGGTATTTTTTTAATGAGTTATGAATTTTTACACTGAACTGCATTCAGTTTACTAAAATGTACTTATAGATATATATAAAACTATATATAGAAACATGCAAAGAATTGGTTACATGGGCGCCTATCAATGATAATTTCTTTGTATGTGATTTCAATAGTTTTAAGAGAGTTTTAGTTTAAAATATTTGACGTGTAATAAAGATTGTATGTAAACAGCAGGACTGAACAAAAGTATTCGAGTATAATTCCATCTATCAGTATAAATTGCTGAAAGAGAAATTTCATCCTGCTAGACATTTTCTTGATAAACTAAATTCCCCTTTATATTGTATGGATACGAACCGACAGATAAAATACATGGCTGTTCAAAAGTATTAGAAGTCATGTTTGTCTATAGTAATTAACCTTATTTCCCTAAATAAAAAGTTTTATTAAAGATTTCAAAAAGTGTTGGAAAGTGTTTGATAATCTATGTTTAACGCATGATTTTTCATCTACGGTATAAAATATTAAAAAGTTCTGAAAAAAGAAAACTTTTAGTAATAAAATTTTTAGTTCAAATCAAATGTTTTCAATATTTTATTTTATTTTATTTTGACATTTAATGATTTCTAATTTTCGTATTTCAATTATTTTAAAAGCAAACATTTTTTTTAAATAAATAATATAATAGAAAAATGACCATTTTAAAAAATTACTATTTCTTCGTAAAATATGCTTCAGCTGTAATTCATTTCTTTCAGTTCGTCTTATTAATACAAAGTCCCTTCCACATGCTTTTGTTTGGGACCATGTAGAAATGAGATAGGTGGAGTGGAAGTATTATGTCTGGGGGTGATGCTAAAAAAGTAACCCTACATTAAGTACAATAAAGCACCAACAAAACCACCTGCTTTGATACGCCTATTAATTGCCTATCAATTGAAAAAGGTTTAAACCCGTATTTTTTCTCTTTTTTTAAAAAAAAGAACTAATTTGTCGCTTCACTGGTAAGAATTTATCAATAATTTTATCCTATGTGTTTTAAATATCAGTATAGAAAATTCTTTTAATGTTTTGCTTGAAAATATAACATTATTTTATTAGTATCTTAAAATCGTCTGCAATCAGAAATCTGTATTTTAGATTAATATTTATTACTGAAGTTTTCATACATGATTTTAAAAGAATGTTTTCATCATTATATTTTAAATATTTATTTACATGCAATTATTAAGTCATAAACATTTTTCATCTACGTTATAAAGTATTTAAAGTTAAATTAAATTAGGAAACTTTTAGTAATAAAATTTTTAGTTTGTATCAAAAGTTTTCAATATCTTATTTAATTTCAATTTGACATTTAATTATTGCTAATTTTCCAATTTCTTTCATTTTAAAAGCGAACATTTATTTTAATAAACAATAATAGAACAAATACCATTTTAAAAATTTGCTATTTTCTTCTTAAAATATGCTTTAGTTGTAAATCATTTCCTTCAATTCGTATTATAATATAAAATCCCTTCCATGTCTTTTTGTTTGGAACATTAAAATTTGAGCGATAAAGGGTTTCATATTGCAAACTTTTTTGAAGCTTAATTAACCTCCACCTATCTCATTCCTTCATGGTTTGGAACATTGAAATTTGATCGATAAATGGTTTTATATTGCAAACCTTTTTTGCAGTTTACTTCACCTTTTCTCCATCTTTTTCCTCCATGGCGTACAGCAGCTGTGATAAAAAATCATCATTTAAACTGACAGTTTGCCAGTCTATAAATTTTAAAGGTCTGTCCCAACTTTTTTAATTATTTCTGCGAAAATTTTATGCAACCAACCAACCATAAGCAAATGAAGGGGAAAAGAAGAAAACAGGAATTTAATTAATTACTCGAAATTCTGAAGCTCAGGTACATCAGGAGAGTTTGGGGCTACTCTCAAAAATTTTTTGAGCTTCGTACATGCTGTAGATTTTGCAAGCCATCGAAGACACACACACAGACACACAAAGACAGACAGACAGAGCGTTTTGTTCTTTTATTAGTACAGATAACATCCAGAGTTAACAGGATGTTACAACATTTTTCTGAAAAATGTTTTGTTGTCTTCAAAAACCCCAGAAGACAATTTATTTTCGAAAATTAAAGAAGAATTCATAAAAATAATCTTTCATTAGCTGCCCGTAATTTTATAAAATATTTTCGATTACTTTTTACAATATGTTAATCAGTTCCATCTATTCGGAAAATAGTTTTTTAAGATACTCTCAACCCTCAACTACGCATTTTCAGCTGCATAAAAAAAATTGAGCCTGCAGTTGTAAGATAAAAGTATTAATTGTAATGTTCATATTAAAGCTGATAATCTGTGTTTTTTTCAGTCAAACATGATTGCTGAACTTGAAAATATGTACATAAAACCTATTAGAAACCAGAAAATCTGTTTTCTTACTAGACAAAACTGATAAATGCACTGTAAACCTTTTCAAAAAATACTAGCAGCTAATAAAAAAATATTTTTATAAATTCTTCTTTAAATTTGAAAGATAATTATTTTTGCGTGGTTTATAAAGTTAAAGGATCGCTTCTCAGTATCTTAGGCTATTTTTTTCCGAATAATGTTTAAAAACGGTATATTTTTAATTATAATCATATTTATCATGAGCCATACACAATAAAAAATGATTAAGCATATATATGTATTACACTTTATTTTTTTGCACTTTAAATTTATAAGTTTTAATACATATTAGAACTTGTGCTTTTAAAATAACCTTTCATTTGTTTTATCTGTATGAGAAAAAAATCCAAGGTCAGTATTTGGAAAAATAACATATAAATTTAATTTCATTGAATTGCAATTTTATAATACCATTTCCTTTTCAATTTGAAATGTAAGATTAAAATTCTCTAAATATTTCCAAACAAATTCCCCATTTCTTTAGAAAGTGCATTAGACTTTCTTGGAAAAAGAAAGAATATAATTTTGTTTTTCATCATGAATCTGGATGTGTTCCAAATAAGAGTGCTTTTAAAAATAATTGAAAAAAAAAGTTCCAGAATAAATTCCTAGAATAACTTTAAAATTTACCCACAGAAATAAAATAAATGCAGCTACTCTTTTTACAAATAAATGCTTTTTATTCTAAAAATACATTCAACAGCATATAAGATTCCAAAATAAACTTGTTTACAACTGCAAGCATCTACTCTTGAATTAATCAGTAATGTAAAGCAGTAGATTTTTGAAATATTAAATTACATAAAAAATCACATTAATGAATAGCGATAAAAAAATTATTATAACAAAACATATTTTAATTTAATGATAGATAAATTAGAAGCATAAATATAGATTTATCATACGCTATAAATTTATTCCAAGAATTTCAAATTGTTCATTAAAAAATTTTAATACATATTAGAGCGTTATGATTTTAAAATTAACTTTTATTACTTTAACCATATGAAACATATATACAGCGCATGTAAAAACTATAAGGACAGTAAAAAATATTAACTTTTTTGATAAATTTCAAAAGAAATACTTTTTTCCTTATAATATGCTTAAGCATGCTGAACAGCTAATAGACAAATAAAAAAAATCAACTGTGAAAATTTTATTACAAAAATAAAGTAATTGGACAAAAAACCATTATTTTTGCCTGTGTAAAAACAATAACGACAGCAAAATAAATTCAATATTCTAACCGAAGAAACAAATATTTAATATATTATGCACTCAACATTAAGTTTAATGGTTACAGATATTCCATCATGTGTTTCTTGAGTTACTACAAAATTTATTTTGCTGTCCTTATAATTTTTACACAGCATTATTTTTTGTACAATTACTTTATTTTGGTAATAAAATATTCACATTTGAATTTTGTTGACTTTCTTATTAGCTTTTCAGCATAAGTATACATATTCTAAGGAAAAAAAATTATTTGCTTCGAAATTTATTTTAAAAAAATAATCTTTTTGCTGTCCTTATATTTTTTACACGCACTGTATATATATATACATATATATATATATATATATATACATATATATATATATATATATATATATATATATATATATATATACATACATAACAAAACCAAAAGAAATTCCAAATCCCCAAAATACATGGAAGTCTTCATCAGGGAGGCCCCTCCATGTAGGGGTAAATAAAGAGAAGTTTCTGAAAGGATGTAGGCTCATAAGCTAAATTACATCCTTAGCCCCCAACTTCTCAGATTTCAGAAATCAAACTCAAACCTTCAAAAATATTATAAATATATACAAAAATTTTTTTAAAAATACCAAAGGACAAGACCAAAAATTACACAAACAAAAAAGGAAAATTACCTACAAAACTAAATATAAAAAATAAAATTGTAAAATACAAACCCCCAGGAATACAAAACCCTCTTCAGCTAGTGGGGCCATTCACTAGCGCTTCAATCTCGCCCTAAATTGAAATCAAGCATCCGTAAGTAAAGAAACACTGAGACTCAGAAACTTTCAGTTAACATATAAGATGGATAACAGTTAACCATTAAAATCTTTTTTAAACCACTCATAGCCAATTCTAGATCTGTTTTGTTATTGCAAATCCTGCGTATCCTATTAACTTGTGAATACATAATATTTTTTAAAACTTTATTGCTAATACATGAAAACCAGTAAGTGAGGCTATTAACTTCAAAATTAAAATCTTTCCTTTTATCATAAAGTCCAATCAACCATTTTTCCTTGTTTTTCTTAATTTTAAGATCTAAGAAAGTAATTTGTTCACCATCATCGGTTCGGTTCAGGACGAGCTCTTTAGGGTAAATGTTAAGGCTTATTTCCTCAAAATTATTGCAGTTAAATACTATAAGATCGTCTACATATCTAAAGAAGGAAATATTATTTAAATTTTTTTCGTAAAAATATAAAAATAGATTAGAGAACGCACTTGAAAAACTTGTTCCCATTGGCACCCCCTTATTTTGTTTAAAATAATTAATTCCATTAAATAAAACATTTTCAAATAGGCAAAACTTAATTAAATCAATCCAAAACTTCTTATCTACTTTTAAAACATATTCAAATTCAAAATAAATATTTTCAAATACCCCCACAATCAAGTTGTGAGGAATGCTGCCAAACAGATTCTCAAAGTCAAAAGTGTTTACAGAAGTAATTTTCCATGAGTTATCATTCAAAAAATCTAAAACTTTAAGGTTATTGCCAATGATTGTATTACAATCAAAAGTTTCTATTTCCTTTAAAATTAAATTCAGCAAACCAAACAAAATTTTACCCGCTTTGCAATTATAACTATTAGTACCACAGGTAACGAAGCGAAATTTTACTGGTTTCTTATGAAATTTAACTGTCGCAAAAAGGTAAGGAAATACAAAGTAATTCCTACTAATTCCAAATTTTTTATCAAAATCCAAAATACGTTTTTTTTATTTTAGAGGGGTTTTCAGTTAACGTTTTATAAGATTCATTACAGGTATATTCCTTCAAAAGAAGATTCCTATAGAAAACTTTACAAATTAAGGCAAAGTTACTACTTGCTTTATCAACAGTAGCAATAATAAACTGTTCTTTTAATTTAGCTATACTGGTTTTTAAATCGAAATTATAATGAAATTTTTTAGAACAACCCTTATTATAATAGTCTCTAAAAAACATAAAATCTTTTTTAAATAATGCCATAAACTTTAATTTCCATTCTCTAAAATCCTCAAAAGGCCAACTATATTTATGTGAAACTCTTAAAATAAAGGCATCCAAGTTTTAGATTTTTTGAATGATAACTCATGGAAAATTACTTCTGTAAACACTTTTGACTTTGAGAATCTGTTTGGCAGCATTCCTCACAATTTGATTGTGGGGGTATTTGAAAATATTTATTTTGAATTTGAATATGTTTTAAAAGTAGATAAGAAGTTTTGGATTGATTTAATTAAGTTTTGCCTATTTGAAAATGTTTTATTTAATGGAATTAATTATTTTAAACAAAATAAGGGGGTGCCAATGGGAACAAGTTTTTCAAGTGCGTTCTCTAATCTATTTTTATATTTTTACGAAAAAAATTTAAATAATATTTCCTTCTTTAGATATGTAGACGATCTTATAGTATTTAACTGCAATAATTTTGAGGAAATAAGCCTTAACATTTACCCTAAAGAGCTCGTCCTGAACCGAACCGATGATGGTGAACAAAGTACTTTCTTAGATCTTAAAATTAAGAAAAACAAGGAAAAATGGTTGATTGGACTTTATGATAAAAGGAAAGATTTTAATTTTGAAGTTAATAGCCTCACTTACTGGTTTTCATGTATTAGCAATAAAGTTTTAAAAAATATTATGTATTCACAAGTTAATAGGATACGCAGGATTTGCAATAACAAAACAGATCTAGAATTGGCTATGAGTGGTTTAAAAAAGATTTTAATGGTTAACTGTTATCCATCTTATATGTTAACTGAAAGTTTCTGAGTCTCAGTGTTTCTTTACTTACGGATGCTTGATTTCAATTTAGGGCGAGATTGAAGCGCTAGCGAATGGCCCCACTAGCTGAAGAGGGTTTTGTATTCCTGGGGGTTTGTATTTTACAATTTTATTTTTTATATTTAGTTTTGTAGGTAATTTTCCTTTTTTGTTTGTGTAATTTTTGGTCTTGTCCTTTGGTATTTTTAAAAAAATTTTTGTATATATTTATAATATTTTTGAAGGTTTGAGTTTGATTTCTGAAATCTGAGAAGTTGGGGGCTAAGGATGTAATTTAGCTTATGAGCCTACATCCTTTCAGAAACTTCTCTTTATTTACCCCTACATGGAGGGGCCTCCCTGATGAAGACTTCCATGTATTTTGGGGATTTGGAATTTCTTTTGGTTTTGTTATATACATTTTTTACATTTCTTTTTGTAGCATTTTGCGCATTGGTCTGTAAAAAACTGTTTATTTGTTTCTTCATTTTTTAAAAATTAATTGAATGGTTTTAATAAAATTGTGTATATATACATATATATATATATATATATATATATATATATATATATATATATATATATATATATATATATATATATATGCGTGTGTGTGTGTATATCCTTGGTCATTTACTGGAAAAATAATATAAAAATTTAATTTATTTGAATTGCAATTTTATAATACAATTTCTTTTTCAATTTGAAATTTAAGATTAAAATTCTCTAATTGTTGCGAAACAAATTCCCCATTGCTTTAGAAAGTACAAAAAAGTTTCTTGTAAAAAGAGAGAATATAATTTTGTTTTTCATCATGAATCTGGATGTGTTCCAAATAAGAGTGATTTAAAAAAAAAATTGAAAAAAAATTCTCCTGAAAAATTTCCTAAAATAACTTTAAAATTTACCCACAGATATAAAATAAATGAAGCTATTCCTTTTACAAATAAATACTTTTATTCTTAAAATATATTCAACAGCATATAAGACTCCAAAATAAACTTCTTTAAAAGGGGACAGCAACCACTCTTCAATTTATCAGTAAAATAAACGGTACTAGATTTTTGAAACATTAAATTACAGAAAAAAAATCCCATTTTAATAAATAAAAATAAAAATGTTTTAATTACAATAAAACATATTTTAATTTAATAATTTATAAATTAAAAAAGATAAATATAGACTTAAGAAACGATATACATTTATTCAGAGAATTCAAGTTCGTTAATTACAATTATTATTTTATTAACATATTATATGAAACTTAAACTTAACCAAAATTATATTTTTTAATACTGTAACTAAATTGTTAAAATGGTTATAATTGTATTAGAAAATACATTTCTGTATTGCATTATATTCTATGAATTGAAAATCTTTAACATTTCAAGATAATCACAATATAATCTTACTTTTTTTTCTATTTAAAAGAGTAAACAATTTCCCAATTTTTATTATGACACAGTGATTTTTTTTATGTTTGTTAGATATTTGTATTGTTATAATGAAGTATTTTAAAAAATCATGTTTAGGTAATATTATACTACATCGTAAAAAAAATTAGTTAAAAAAATAAATAAATAAAATAACGTAAAAAAAAAGAATTAGATATATTTATAATTCTGTTTATTCAAATGATTTAGTTAGATTCACTATTGTTTTATAGTATAAATAAAAAATAACAGTTATTTTACTAAACAAATTATTGATAATTATGGTGATGATGTAAGTATAAGGTATGGATGAAAAATAATACGAAATCATGCATTTTAATGCATACATGCTATAATTTGATGCACTTTTTTGTAAAATTATGTATTTCAATTTGATTTACTTGTAATATTATTATTTAAATTTCAATTAATAATATCTATTCTTACAAGATTTTGCTTGACATTAAGGTAATTAATTCGTTTCATATTAACATTTTACACAGCAGAGTCATCTATAAATTATCTCATGTTTTCAGTGACGCCAACTTTTGAAAAATATTGAGTGAGTTCAACAATTTTAGTGCAAAATCACATGGACATTCTTTTTTCCTTTGAAGGTAGGAGGATGGATGGGAAAGCTAAGACAGTTAAATTAGACTGGTTGATTTTTGACGTCCGATTATCTGCGCTAGGGATATAGGACCAGGGGGAAGTGCCCTTCGTGGGGATCTTTCTAAGGGAACCTAACCCGTATTTACGCAAGGTTCGAAGAAAACCACGAAAACTCCGAACGGTTAGGCCGACAGCCGCGATTGGGTTCGAACCCAACACCTGCCGTCTACCAGTTGAGAGGTCCAGTTAAATTAGAATTAATATACATATATAAAGTATTCATTTCATTAAATTATATTTTCATTTACTATAAGGTCTTCATTTTATGGATTTATTTACAATTTTTGTATGAATATGACTACATATTAAAACTCAGCGAATTAAAAAATGGTGCATTTTACAAATCAGTTTGAAAGTCTTTTACTGCATTTTCTGAAAAATAGTTAGAATTTATATATTTAAAATCTTATTTGCTTTCTTGGTTTCTGGACACATAGATTTTTGAGTGTTTAGTTTTAAAAATTAATTGCAATTACTTATATCTATTAGAAAACAACAAAACAATTTATAATTGCTTATCTTTAACGAATTTTCGCTAGCTTAGACTATAAAGTTAGCATAAAAAGAAAGAATCTAAATGTATTCAGGTAGGATTTGTTTACCAAGTACATCTATATATTGTAACTATTCGTTCCCAACCCTGTCAATAGTATTATTTAAACTGGTTTACTTGAATTGGCTTCAATGGGTTCGATTATGATCTCGTGTTTCTCCTACTGTTATCCATACAGTGATTTCAAAGCTACTTTTTTTACAAATAAATACTTTTATTCTTGAAATATGTTCATCAGCATATACAATTTGACAATATACTTCGTTTAAAAAATCTCACTCTTGAACTAATAAGTAAATACATGACAATAGATTCTTGAAATAATAAATAAAAAAAAAATCATTTTGAAAAAGAAAATATTTTTTGAAATATAAAGAACATTAAATTCAAATTTATTATAAGCTGCAATTTTTTTCTGAGCTTGAAAGATTACGAATTACAGATTTTTTTTTCTGAAATATTGCCTGTTACTTAAATTGAAACAAAGTTACAGTTGATATGATATTAAATTTCAATTTTTAAGTATTCGTTTAGTTATATTAGTAATATTATTTCTTTATAATCTGTAATATATTTATTCAAGTGATTTCACACTTAGGATAAATACGATATAGTTCTCCATTTTTTCAATATAAAATAAATCAATTAATCACTTTAAATGATATATCGAAAACTATTATGTATGTTACATACTTTTATTGCCATATTGTTTATTATAATATAGTATTGTTAATAAAATTCTGGTTTTGGATAAAGGTGTAATATATCGTCAAATATTATTGATTTTAAAAAATGCAAAATGTATTAAAAAATGAACTAGATATCTTTCTGATTTTCTTTTATCCAAATGTTTTTCGTTCCATTGTAAAATTTCTAGCAATATAATTTAAATATAACTTTTTTTTCTTAATTTTACAGTTATTAGTTGTATTGATGACGTTGGTATGAATTATATAAATAAACAAAATACGTGTGGCACTCGGGGACTGCCGCGTTAAAGCTATTGCATAGCATTTTTTATCAACTTATGCAATTATAATTATTTTTTTATGCAGTTTTTTTGTCTTTGATATTAATTCAAGTTAAACCTTTAGAGCGTGATGACAGATAACAATTTTTTTTTCTTGTATTGAACAAATGAGAAATTAATATCATTTAAAATATTTTTATTATCTTACAATACATGTAGGTTAATCAGGAATTTTTATCATTGAAACTATACGTTTATGGTAGCTGAAATAAAAGAAACATAAGTTTAAGACTTGATATTCTGAAAATATCTGAAAAATACCGCGTCAATGTCTGCAGAAGTCTATGGAGGTATACCGTGCGGAAGTCTGCCAAACTGAAGCGACGTTAGCCGGAGTATTAGGTTCTTTTTCTCGTTACAGAATTTCTAGATTCTTTCGCCGCGCTCAAAGCCCGCGATAAAAGCTATGCAATGCCTTAATAAACTACAAACAAAATTTGGCCGCGCTACGAAAATTAGATCGCGAGTTATAAGCATTTTAAATTTTCCGAACCTCACCATGGGGGATATCCTGTCACCAAAAATTAACACTGTCTCATAATAAATTACCAAACAAAATTTGGCCGCACTACGAAAATTAGATCGCGAGTTATAAGCATTTTAAATTTTTCGACCCTCGCCGTGGGGGGGGGGGTCTCCTGTCACCAAAAGTAACACTGTCTCATAGTAAATTACCAAACAAAATTTGGCCGCACTGCGAAAATTAGATCGCGAGTTATAAGCATTTTAAAATTTTCGAGCCTCTCCATGGGGGATCTCCTGTCACTAAATATTAACACAGTCTCATAATAAATTACCAAACAAAATTTGGCCGCGCTACGAAAATTAGATCGCGAGTTATAAGCACTTTAAATTTCTCGACACTAACCATGAGGGATCTCCTGTCACCAAAAGTAACACTGTCTCATAATAAATTACCAAACAAAACTTGGCCGCGCGACGAAAATTAGATCGCGAGTTATAAGCATTTTAAATTTTTCGACCCTCACCGTGGGGGGTCTCCTGTCACCAAAAGTAACATTGTCTCATAATAAAATACCAAACAAAATTTGGCCACGCTACGAAAATTAGATCACGAGTTATAAGCATTTTAAATTTTTCGACCCTCACCATGGGGGATCTCCTGTCACCAAAAGTAACACTGTCTGATAATAAATTACCAAAGAAAAGTTGGCCGCGCTACGAAAATTAAATCGCCAGTCATAAGCATTTTAAATTTTTGACCCTCACCGTGGGGGGTCTCCTGACACCAAAAGTAACACTGTCTCATAGTAAATTACCAAACAAAATTTGGCCGCGCTACGAAAATTAGATCGCGATTTATAAGCATTTTAAAATTTTCGACCCTCAGCATGGGGGGGGGGGTCTCCTTTCACCAAAAATTAACACTGTCTCATAATAAATTACCTAACAAATTTTGGCTGCGATACGAAAATTAGACAGCGAGTTATAAGCATTTTAACTTTTTCGACCCTCACCGTGGGGGTCTCCTGCCAATAAAAGTAACACTGTCTCATAATAAATTACCAAACAAATTTTGGCCGCGCTACGAAAATTGGATCGCGAGTTATAAGCATTTTAAAATTTTCGACCCTCACCACCATGGTGGGGGGTCTCCTTTCACCAAAAATTAACACTGTATCATAATAAATTACCAAACAAAATTTGGCCGCGCTACGAAAATTAAACCGCGAGTTATAAGCATTTTAACTTTTTCGACCCTCACCGTGGGGGTCTCCTGTCACCAAAAATTAACACTGTCTCATAATAAATTACCAAACAAAATTTGGCCACGCTACGAAAATTAGATCGCGAGTTATAAGCATATACATTTTTCGATCCTCCCAATGGGGCGGGTCTCCACTCACCAAAAGCTACATTATCCTACCTTGTTTTATCTTAAGACGATTATTTTCTATACACATTCTATCCGGAATTTTTATTATTGAAACTATAGATTTATAGTAACTGAAATAAAATATATAAGTTTGAGACTTGATATCCTCTAAATATCTGAAAAATACCGCGTCAATGTCTGCCGAAGTCTACCGAAGGATACGATGCCGAAGTCTGCCGAAGTGAAACGACGGTAGCCGAGTGTTAGGTTTTTTCGTTACGGATGTGTTAGGATATTTCTCGTTACGGAATTTTTGGATTCGGTCGTCGCGCTCAAAGCCCGCGATAAAAGCTATGCAATAGCTTAAAAAGGGAAAATGGTGTATTCCATCGCAAAACTATCGAATGTAATGCACAATTTTCTAAGATTGTGTATATCACGTTGACGAAATTAATGATAACTGTGTAACGGCTGGGTGCTCGTGCTGGGAGTTAAATGCAGACATACTGAGGAATTAAGATAAAAACACAGTTTATTAAATACTATATGGGCTCAAGGGAAGTGGAGCAAGTCTAATTTTTTCACAACTGAAAATACTACGAAAAGACTAAACGCATACTCACAGCTCCGGAAACTAGCTCAATCGAGGCAACTCTGATTACTTTTCAACTATCTTCGGCTAAACTGCTAGATAAAATCTAATTAGACAGCCCGTGACTGTAGATATCCTTTATTCACTTTGAGATAATCAAATGCAATTACTATTATATTTCTTACCACCGGCCCACTTCTCAAATTGAATACCAAAACTCCTTCACAACTCACTGGAGGCTCGGTGCTACTTTCAATCTGCTAGATACCAGCGGGAAACACTTCGCTGACTAATATCACTAGAACACTCTGCTGGCTATCGTCAGAGACACCTCTGCTAGCTGGCTAATGCTCTGCTGGCTATCGCCAGAGACACACTACACACACTCAAACTCCAAGCTTTTATATGCTGCAAATTAAGATACATCAAATTAACATATTACTACTAACCGCGAGCCAAACTGCAGAATCCGAAAGAGACACACACACTCTAGAAAGTTAAAGTAAAAGAGAGGATAGATGTCGCTTTTACACTTACACATGTTAAATTATTGACGTCACGATCTCAGAAATACTAAAGTGCCTTTATGACAAAGGTCATTCCCTCACAACTGTAATAGTGTTTTCTAAATTAAATTTAATTTTGTTTCATTGGATTGTATTCTTGCATTAGGCTCTTTGATATTAATGCTTCTAATTCACTTCTTATCAACCTATTAACCAGACGAGACTTTCATAAATAAATTTGTTGACGTGTTTATTAATATGTATGCTTGATGTCATTTTCCGTAGCCTGAAAAAATATATTTTTTTAAACCAGATGTTGCTAGTGCTGCAGAATTCTTTTAATGACATAAGCGGAGTGTTATTGTTTGTTAAAGGCATAAAAATCATGCACTTTAATAAAATCTGATTAAAAACTATAACAAAAGGATATTTTATTTTATTTTTTTATAGTTGTAATTTTTTAATTAAATGATATTTTACAGACATTCGTATGATGATAATTGGAAGGACGAAATAAAAACATGCTTTAATACGTTTTTATTTCAATTTTAAATGTATTATGTTTAATAAAACAGAATATTTTTATAAGATAATCAATGTAGCATCATTTTCATTACACCAGTGCAAAAATTAAATCTCATGTCTTTAATTAAAAAAGGGTTTAAAAAATGGTGTTACGTTTGAAAATAACACCACTGAAGTCTAGTAATTCCACTGAAAACACTGTAATGTATTATTAAATACTCATATAATACTTAAGGAATATAGTAATATTTTTTCTAATTACTGCATTTTTTCTAATTTTAATTAAAAAAAGTATCTAGTCACACAGAGATTGGCAAATCCGTATAAGTGGAAATTTTATCATACACCCCACCCTATATTTTCTTTTCAAATCTGTATCTTAGATCATTGAACATCAAGTGAACAGTTAAAGTTTTCATAATAATCCAAAATTGTTTCAGGATATATTTTTGTTTAATTAGTTTTTCTTTGATTTTTTTTTATTATAAACATTCTAATCTGAACTACTTTTATTTATTTGTTTTTTATTATTGAAAGTTTAAGTAAAAATTTTATTCAATTTGTAAATTTTCATTGTTGCAATTAGATATCGTCTAGAGAAATATAATAATAAAATTTCGACTAGACTTCTAATATGAAATTATTCATGTTAGTTCAATTAATATTTCTCTCATGCAATAAAACATTATAAATATATCTCCCTTACACAATAAGTTTTATTATGCTTCTATACTAAATTTTATGATAGTAAATTTAATGAAAATATCAGCCCCAATTTAATCTCCTTATTTAAAAGGGAAATTAATGTGCTTATTTAATAGCTTGACAGAACATTTCAAATCGAAGAATATACTGCTATTTTGACATGTAATGTACATTTCCATGGATTGCTGATTAGTTTTCATGCATCTTGCTACAGAAAACAAATGTTTGAGTGAAACATGTTAATTGTTATTTTATAGAATATTCCCTACATATAAAAGGCATTGGAAAGATTTTGATATTTATTGAGACAGGCAACTAGATTTATAATTACTAATAATTTTATTCATTATAATAAATATCATATCACATTCACATTTTGGGACATTTTAACACTCTCCTAACAAAGCTAAAATGTGTTTATCTAACTCTCGTAAGTATACTCGGACTGCTCTGTAATTTCTGAATGTTATTATTATTTACCGTAGCACAAAGCCTATTTCAAATGAAGTTTGCAGTATGTTCAGTTTATTTACATGGACAGTCAAAAGTATTCGTTACATTATGTATAATGGGAAAAATCGTTTGAAATGAATTTCAAAACTTTGACCATTTCCACCATAATAAAATTGATATGTATTTACGGATTGACCTAAAATATCCATTCTGTAGAATATGTGGCAAATATTAGTTATTATTCATTTACAGTACTACACAAAAGGATTGCATCTCATAATGCGATAGGTGGGGTAGAAGGTTGTTTCTGCGTATTTAAATTGTATGATAACTGTTTCATACATAAAAAAAAAAAAAATTGATAAACGTCGCTTAGACTTGGCTGCACAAAGGTTATTGAGTATAAGATTAAATTAAAAGTTTTTAAATGAGCTATTCATTTTTACGCTAAATTCTATTCAGTTTACCACGATATGTTTGTAGTGTATAGATCAAATGATTAACAGGATCACGCAAAGAATTGGATACATGGCCGTCTATTGATGATACTTTCTGGAAATGTGATAGCAGTAGTTTTAAAAGCCTTTTTTTGCATTAAATTTTAGCTAAATATTGGATAGGTAATACTGGTGTAATACTGGTAATAATGGTAAATAATGGTGTAATAAAAATACCAGATAAAATGCAAGGCTGAACAACAGTATTTTAATATGTTTACATCTATTAGTATAAATTGCTGAAAGAGAAAATTTAATCTGTTTCTTTTTTTCTAAACTATTTTTTTCCATTAAATAGTATATATATATGTACTTACAGATCACATACGGGACTGTAAAAAAGGTTTGAAATGCATATTTCCCTATACACAGTAACTGCTAAAATCAGTCTCTCAAATGAGATATCTGTTTTTACATATGTTCCCTTTGTAATCTTATTTACGTTGTTTCTCTAAATACGGAAATTTCGTTAAAATTTTCAAGAAGTACTGGAAAATGCTTCATAATCTATGCTTAACGCATGATTATTTTTCTTCTGTACATATGAAGTGAATTTTAATATCTTTTCTACACCGAATCACGCTAATTTGTATTAAATAAAACGCAGTATGTCTCAGATAATATTAATTTTAAAATTGTATCATAAAAATTTTCTACAACACATCTGTAAAATTAGAATAAAAATAAATGAAGTATTTATTATTGAATAATATTTTATGTATAATATAACTCAATAGTGAGTGATTTTGTACCATAATTGGACATGAAATCAATCCATGAGAGTGAGATAAATATATTAAGGAAGTATATATAGAAATTTTTTTTTACAAAGAATAAAAAACTCCCTGCCTTACTTGGTCAGAAAAAATAAATGTATAAAGTAAAGAAGGGGCAAGTGTCCCCCCGAAATAAAGCCGTTAATGTTAGCAGTCAATATATTCGCCATGCTTATATATAACTTAGAATGTATGATATGGCATATCATCTACAGATTCCTGGAAGACAGTAGCATCAATATTATTTAAAACCTTAATGATGGCGGTCTTCAGCTCTGCTACAGACTTGAATTGTCTGCTGTCTGCACTTAACCTCTTCAGACCTGATCATAAAATTACTCTACAAATATATATTTATTGCTTTTACATAATCGAAATTACACCACACATAACAGAAAGGGTCATTTTTATGAAATCAGTCCTTTAGGCGACTGGTAATTTAGGTATTCAAATATGGATATAAAAGCCCTTCTAAATTATCCCCTTAAAGCATCAATTTAACCATCAGTAATATAACTTTACGCAATAACAAAATTAAGGTCTTTAACAAGTAATTGATCTGCAAATCCTCAAGATTTTTCATTGTAAAGCATTTAAGTTAAGTAATCATAAATATTTCTTACTTACTTGGCCACTATGTCTTGAAGGTATTTTCGAAACACGGATGAAAATAATATTTATTTTATGAGGCAATATTCATCAGTGCTGACATTTATTGGTTTTGCTTTAAAGCAAAAAACATGCAGCTGTATAGAAGTAAAGTAAAAGTGCAAAAAATTCGAACAGTTTAGTTTTTTATGAGAAAAAGAATGGTTGTACACATTTGTGTACCTGAGGTCTGAAGAGGTTAGGCTTTACTGAGGATACCAAACGCATTTTTTGAGAATTGAGATAAAGGTGCAGGGTTCGCCATTCCATGATATGTCCCCAATTATCTAAAAACATTTATCAGTGGATTTTGCGAAGGTTCAGGGAAAGTTTTGTTGCTGGATAATCCAGCTTAAGCCACAAATTCTCAATGAAATTGGCAATAAATGGGTTTATAGATATTCTTAGTAATTTATAGTCAACATGTATCCTGACGGAAAAGCCAGGTTAAGTTTACCACTACAGCTACAGTTGAAGATTAGCAACTCTATTAATAAGCCTCCACGTCGGAGGCTTATTAATAGCTGTGAGATCAGTGTGAGTGGAGGCTTATTTCGGAGATTTTTTTTTTCTTTCCTCATGTCATGTCAATAGAAAGCGAGGCTGTCTGTGCCATTTTAAGCATCCCTTTTGAAATTTAAAAAATACTGTGGGCAATTATTTTCATTTATTTTAAATAAGAAACTAATTATGCTTTTTTAAATATCACGCCATCTTATTTAAAATGGTCGCCTGCATTTTTAAACTTACGATATAACTATGCATGCCTAATATGATTGGATAGAAATGCTACTTCTATCTAAAAAGCAAATGATTAGTTGAAACATGTTATATGAGAATTATGGAATATTCAATAAATAAAAGATATACCGGAGAGATTATGATATTTTTTATTGTCATTACTAGTCTTGCTATATTTAAAATGTTTTTTGTTAGAGCGTATATTTTAAGAAATGTTATTTTAAGTAATTTATGATTTTAGCAAGCTATTCTAGCAAAACTATTTCTATGTATACTAATATTAATTAAAAGATTTTTTTAGGTTCTGGATAGTATAAGAATAGTGTGAATTATCGGCAACCACTTATGTTGTTTCTGATGCCAACATTCCTTTTATTAGGCACATAAACACAGCGATATTTGAGACATACTATAAATGCTTTCTGCCATAGCTATTGACATAGTAATTTAAAAATTTTGTTAACGCATGTAATTAGTTTGAAAATGCATGATAATTACAAATTAATGAAAAATAAAATAACTATGTCTGACTTATACGGTCCAAAAATGTTGCTACTTGTTGAACAAGAAAATGATATACGAAAAATAATCGGCCTTACTCTTAAAAAATTGTGTACCATAATAAATAAAATTAAAGTTTTTATAAATTAAAATTGGTTTATTGATTAATCGATCATTTCAGATTAAACAAAAACTGTTTTTAACCTTTATAGTAATTTAAAATGATTATTCGATAGCCATATGTTGGAAACTGTTTTAATCTATGCTCGATGCATGATTTTTTTCTTGTTTGGTTTACAATTGAAACATTTATCTGTTGCATGAATTTTTGTTTCGGCCGTTGCATAAAACGTTATAAGAGTCACAAACTCAAAAATTTCAATACCTTTATAATTTATTTTTATTTATTTACAGTGCATATTTTTGTCACATATTAAGTAAAACAAAAAGCAATCACTAATGTTCTAAAATATATCATATCAATTTGTTACTGATTTAGCGAGTATACCTTGTCCTTTACAGTTGAAGTCTGGTAAATTCCGTTTAATGTCTCCCATAAAAATCTGTTACCTATGACAATGAACTTACAGTTGTGCTTGTTGAACAAGAGGATAATCATAACATTGTTATAATGGAATTATTTACAGATATTTTAATCGATTTTTATAGACAAAATTCTTCTTAAAATTCTTAGAAATAAAATAATGGAGTATGTACATCGAATTAAAATAGACAGCTCTCTTTCTAGATACATTCGCAGTTTACAAAAAAATTCAGTTTTTGAAACAATGAGAGTAAATGTGGGTTATTAAGCATTCGATGTTATTACAAAGGTGGTTTTAATTAAAATACAATCTTGAAATCGAAGATATACACTGGTGTCCAAAAGTTAAGCATAATTGGTAATTAAGTAATTATTTTTAAGTAATGAAAGAAATATGAATCGGAATGTGCTGAAACTCCTGGTGTGTAAACAAAATAGTACGCGTCACATATTTTCGCAAAGAGTTTTCCCCGAAATCGAACAGGGGACCGTCAACAAATTGAAAAAGAACGAAGATCTTTTGGATATCCCTGTCAAAACTAATGTAGCAAAAGCGTTCAAACTGCACATTATGATTAATTGGCTTATTGTAATGTACTGTGTTAATTTTTACAAGGATAGCATGTATACTCGTAGAGAAATTAAGGTTTTTATAAAAACAGTCCTAAGTTTTTTACTTTTAATTTGCAGAGTTCTTATATAAAATAATGTTCTTTTTTGAAAAAATGACAAACATCATTGTACACAATACCCTGTCATCAGAATTAAAAAATAATAAAAATTGTATGACAAATGAGCAGGTTTACTAAAAAAATTTTTACTGCGCATGCGCGAACGCTATTAAAATTTCTTTTGCGTATTATGTTAGTTAAATGTATAGAGCAACTTTTGTGAAAGTCTCAAAAACATAGCTTAAAAATTCTGAAAATTATCGTTGATAGAATGAGATCAAAATCTTTTATTCCCTAAATGAAGCAAAAAGATGAGGGGCTGTATCCATATTCCATTGTTTAGTGCCTACACAATATTGCACGTACAACTATATTTAGGTAAAACCCTTTTTTTTTTTTTGCTTCTTTTAGGAATAACGGATTTTGAGTTGATTCTATAGGCGACCATTTTCAGAATTTTCAAGCTATGTTTTTGAAACTTTTACAGAAGTTGCTCTATACATTTAGCTAAAATAATATGCAAATGACTTTTTGATATCGTTGACGCATGCGCAATGAAAAATTATTTACTAAACATACTCATTTTTCATACAATTTTTATTATTTTTAAATTCTGATGACAGGGTATTGTGTACAATGATGTTTGTCATATTTTCAGAAAAGAACATTATTTTATAATAAGAACTCTGCAAATTATAAGCAAAAAACTTGGAAAAATTTATGACTGTTTTTATAAAAACCTTAATTTCTCTACGAGTGTACATGCTATCCTTATAAAAATAAACACAGTACATTATAATAAGCCAATTAATCATAATGTGCAGTTTGAACACTTTTGCTATATTAGTTTTGACAGGGTTATCCAAAAGATCTTCGTTCTTTTTCAATTTGTTGACGGTCCCCTGTTTGATTTCGGGGAAAACTCTTCGTGAAAATATATGACGCGTACTATTTTGTTTACACATCTGGAATTTCACCTCATTTCGATTTATATTTCTTTCATTGCTTAAAAATAATTACTTAATTACCAATTATGCTTAACTTTTGGACACCAGTGTACATTCTTAATTGTGGACATGAAATTAATTTTACACGAAACTTAATTTGATAGTCAATAAATTTTCCACATAGGATTAGTTATATTGCTAAATCTAGTATTTTTGAAGGTTATACTTTAAGCATTTTTTGTTTTTTTTTAATAATGCCAATGCCATTATAAATCTTAAATTGACGTCTTAAAGTATGAAAATGCAAGTACATAATTGTTATTGATTTTATTTAAAAAAACCTTTCCTATTATTTTGCAGCAATATGTTCTAATTAGACAGAGAACCGTTGAAATTATATATTTATTTTGCGAATCTTTCGGAATTTAATCAGATAATTTAATGCTTCATTTGCATTCTTATTGGAATGTAATGTAATTTTACTTTCCAAAAAAGCATACTTTTATTCTTATTTTATTAATAATTTTGGAGAATGCTTTATGGAATCCAAGTAAGCCAATGAACAAAGAAACTCTTTATTATTTTAAAAAATATTAATTACTTTGGAATCAAAGGAAAACACTGTTAATTAATATAAAGAGATGTAAAAAATAAGTAAAAAGGTCTTATAAAAAAGTTCTCAGCTGTTGTTGTTTTTTTTTTTTTGTAGTTTATTTTTCCATTTTTGATCACAAACTATGTACATTTTTAAGAATGTTAAATAAACAGTAATCTTTCATTATTTCTTCTGACAGGGCAGTATTTTTTTTTAAATATTTCCTTATATATACATATATATTCCAAATATAAATAATAACTTATTTTATACAGAGTCTCAGCAAAGTGTTATTTTTTAAGCATATTAACTATCGCAATAAACAAAACTATATTACATTCATTGTTTTAAACACTGCAAAAAAAATTTTTAAATTTTCGACAAAAACTGCAAGGCAGAAATGTTGCCAGCATTTTTTGCCGTAAAATTTGCAATAAAATTATATACGATAAAAAAAAATACGCCTAATTTTTCTGCAATATTTTCGGCAAAAACATCTAGAAAGGTTGCTGCATGATGTCACGGAAAACTATTTAGGATAAATTTTTTATCAGGTACTAGTTCAATCTAAACTTTCATCAAAATCCATGCATTAGTTCTTGAGTTCTGTTGAGCGATTTACACCAAAATCGAAACAACACTAATCTATATCAAATATTAACTGAATCTGAAGTTTTAGAAAATTACTTGATATAGTTCTTTGGATGTAGCTATTGCGATAATCAGGAATAACCATCATGGCAGCGTCACCTGTTACGCGATTAGCACAAAACGTAATCCGAACCATTTTTATCAAAAACTAACGAAATATAAAGCTTATAAAATCCATGCCGGAGTTTTTGAGATTGTGGAAATTATAAATAATGCAGCATAACAGCGCCACCTGCTGAGATATCACCAAAAACTAACCAGGTATAGTCTATATCAATAACTTACAGAATATCGTTTTGTGGAATTCTGTGCATCTTGAGATAGATCACCCGCAAAATTTTTGTCATATACAGACAGCGATTCACAGACAGACATTCGTAAAATAAAATTTTCAGGTTTTCTCAACCCCTAAAACATGCAAAGCTGCACAAAAACCGGATCGCGAAATTTTTCTTGAATACAATACTTTCTTCTTGTAAAGATACCAAGAAAGTAACAACATGTTTTTCGGGTTTTCTGACTCCCAAAACGTGTAAGTCCGTCGAAAACCGGATTTTGAAAATTTTCATGCATCCAATAATTTCTTCTTGTAAAGACAAAAGAAACTTAAAAGTAATAAATATACGCAAATAAAGATTAATTTTTCTAAAGTAAAAAAAATATATATATATAACACTTTCGATATCCAAACATATAATAAAGTTCCTTCTTAAAATCATTTGATTGCAGGGTTACTTTTTAAT
Organism: Maratus speculifer; assembly: GCA_964019185.1. Classification (NCBI taxonomy): domain Eukaryota; kingdom Metazoa; phylum Arthropoda; class Arachnida; order Araneae; family Salticidae; genus Maratus; species Maratus speculifer. The sequence continues at coordinate 238,389,988 of OZ025289.1, forward strand.
AAAACAAAACGTTTATTTTAGAGAAAAATGTGATTCTCTCTATTTAGAAATGGGTGTATTAATGAAATAATGGCCATTATATGAAAAATACTCTTTTATATATTAACATATAATGTAAAAGATGGAACATGCATTAAAAGCTTTTTGAATCTAATTAATATTATCAAGTAAAAATATCTTATATTTTTACATCATCTGATTCTTTTTTTATTTTTAAAAAAAGCTATTTAAGAAGCAGTATCTATGTCTTGTCTCCTTTAAAATCTAAATGTTATGTTTATGAGAACAATCTAGAGTGCCACTAATGTATATTTTAATATTAGTGGAACTGGTTTAGCTTGTGATTTTCAAAATAATATTTTAAACCATACTAATTTTCTACTCAAAAATTTTTATATGAATGAAAGTACTGTGAAATGATAATTAATGTTTATGAAGAATATGAAGAACCAAACTTTTCTTTTATGTTTCACAATTAGTTCGCATAGCTAAAATTTCAAATGCGTATTTCAGAAAAAGTCTTCTTAAATTAGACACTCAGAAATTTCATAAATATGAAATGTGATTTTAGGAAAAATTATATCTGATTTTTTTTTCTTATACTGATCTTATTAAAATCGATGTTAAAAAAATATTTTGTATTTAAAATCGGATTTAATACTCCTTGTTGAAACTAGTTTTTAGTTTCTTTTTTTCAAAATTCTATATATACACATCAGAAAATTTTGAATTTCATTCATTTTATTTATGGAAAAAAACGTTCCGCTTAACAGCAACGTAAAGGATAATGGTGTGGGGTATATATTTCTGGAATACCTCTAATCTTATATATATATTGTTATAAAATTATATTATTATAAAAGAACTATTATATTATTATAACTATATATTATTATAAAATATAAATATATTATATTATTATAAAATAACTATTAAAATGTTCAATGAGAATTTGGAATTTTCAAATAAAAAAATCCCTGTCGGCTTGGCTATGGGCGGAGGTAGATTTCGAAGTTACGTGTTCATTTCGACAACAAAAAATAAAAAGTGATTAGAGATAAACCCTGTTTAACAACTTTAGTTGGCCGCTTTTAAAGAACTTTTAAATTCATTTTTCTGTACGATCTACTTTTATCAGAATCATCTTAAGGGATCTTTGGCACAAATGCTCACTTTGACAATTTTTTTTTTAATTTAAATACATTTTGACTTTATGGAAAAATTCACCAATAACGCACATTATATAGTTCCTAAATATGAGAAACTGTCAGTTCAATGCATTTGATAGTAAAATTGAACTTATAAATAAGTCATGAAAAAGCAATTTCTTACTTGAATACATCCTCAATTCTTCAATCTCGATCGAATAGGGAAATTTTGTTCGAATTGCCCACTTTCACAGCTTTTTTTTATAATATATTCTGTCTTTATCAAAAACCTGGATAACAAGGTACATTATACAGTTCCTAAATAAGGGAACCTGTGAATTGAAAGCGTTTGAGAGCAAAAATGGATTTAAAATTGACTTAGAAAGTAAGCAATTTGTTATTTGAATACTTCTTCAATTTTGCAATCACGATCGCTTCAAGAAACTCTGTTCACAATGCCAATTTCATGGCATTTCTTTTAAATATATTCTACCTTTATCACAAAACTGACCAATACAATACATTATATAGTTCCTAAATAAGAGAACCAGCCTATTGGATGAGTATGAGAGCAAAATAAGTGAGAATATAAGCAGTTTTGAGTTGAAATTTTTTTCTACAACTCCTATATTTATTTATTTTTTATATAAGAATTGGTCCTATAAAATGCTTGTCAGTATAAAAGTTGTAGATATTATTAAGAAAATGTATCATAAATATAATTTGATTCCATATCTTAAAAATTGACGAAGTTATGAAAAAATTGTTCTTCCACCACTTTTTGTTTTTGTTTATTTATTTATATATTTATTTATTTATTTATTTATTGCAACAAGAGTTATTCCTAACAAAAACTTGTCAATACAAATGTTTTAGATAATATTAAGCTCAATTATAAAAAAAATATTTGGATTTGATATCTTCAGAATTGAGAAAGTTATGAATTTTAAAATTCCTGAAACCCTATTTTTGCGCCCCTTGAGCACAATATTAATTTTATCAAATGTCTGTTATGCAGAACTTATAGCCTATTTTTTTGAAGTAATATATAAACTTAAAACAGATACGATATTTGTTTTAATAAAGAATTTATGGGTTGTTTTTCGGTTTTGACAAAAACCCTCCCGATTTTCATCCCCTTGGTCCAATTTTGCCCATTAACGTTATCGTGTCCATAAAAAAGTGAAATATATGTATATATATATTTATATACAGGCTGAGTCATAAATATCAAAACAATATCTCCATATCTCCTTAAATATTACCCCTAGACCCATACTTCCATTTGCAAAGCTTCATAAAAAAAGATGAATTTTTTTATGAAGCTAAGCTATTGAAGTAATATATAAACTTAAAACAGATACGATATTTGTTTTAATAAAGAATTTATGGGTTGTTTTTCGGTTTTGACAAAAACCCTCCCGATTTTCATCCCCTTGGTCCAATTTTGCCCATTAACGTTATCGTGTCCATAAAAAAGTGAAATATATGTATATATATATTTATATACAGGCTGAGTCATAAATATCAAAACAATATCTCCATATCTCCTTAAATATTACCCCTAGACCCATACTTCCATTTGCAAAGCTTCATAAAAAAATATGAATTTTTTGAAAGATAAGTTGCAACTCCATGAGGGGTCTATTATAAAAGATACGAAAATTAAATTTTTATACGACCCCCAGAGGATAAAACTTCCAATTAGAAAAAATTTTCTTATCCATCTCTGAACTGAACAAAAAAAATCCATCTTGATATCTTTAAAACTCATAGAGTTATGGCAATTTTAATAGATCGTGAGGTTTCAAGGGATCAGACACAAATTAAAATGCGTGTAATTGATGAAACAATGTTGCTGTAAGGTGTCTAGAAAACATTTATTTTATTTATTTATTTATAGAGTTAGAATTTTGAATGTTTTGTGATGGTTAACCATATAATATGTAAGCATTATCACATCATAAAATTTCTTAATATTTTTTTTTCTAAAATCTTAGAGTAAATTAAAATTTTTATAACTGAAAATATTTTTTGTCTCTTTAATTTTTTTTCTTTTGATTAAATGAAAATGTCTAATTTTTAATTTTGATTCAGCATTTTAAATATTAAAAAAAAAATAAAAGTATTTAAAATAGCGATATAAAAAATGATGCAATTTTTTGTAAACAAATCGTATTTTTAAAAGAAAATTTTCTAATGTAAAAACTTCTTTCGGCGCGTTGGACATTTTTTTTTTTTTTTTTTTTTTTTTTGAGATGTCAAGAAATTATTGAACTAGCGTGAGTGTTACCGTAACCGACGGTTATAGACTTGTGTCAGTTTAAAAATGCGAAATACTGAAATAAAAACATCTGATGCAGAAAAGTGCATTTTGTTTAAAAAAAAAGACGGGCTCCTAACTTTTAAATGATTTTTTAAAGTTTCTAGGTGATTAACTCCGTCCTGTATAGTTTTGATTTCAGATTTTGTTTAAGTTTTGCAATTCTCGCCTTCTTTAATTACTGTTTAAATGCGTCAGTTGATTTAAACCTCATTTTTTTATTACGTCGATTTCAAATTTTTTCATTGTTTTAGCCCTGTCAACTTCATATTTTTCTTCTTAAAATTGCTATTATACGATGCGTAAAAAGTGCCTCTAATTACGGGCCTCCAAACTGGTAGACGGCACATGCTGGGTTCGAACCCAAACGCGACTGTCGGCCTAACCGTTCGGAGTTTTCCGTGGTTTTCTTCGAACCCTGGATTTCCTTGCGTAAATACGGGTTGGGTTCCCTTATAAAGAATCCCGACAGAGGGCACCCCTCCCCTTAGGGCCTATATCCCTTTTGTAAATAATTGGCTGGCATAAAAAATAATAATAATTACGGGCGACACATTGTTAATCTACGGCTTTAAAAGAGTTGTAAAGTAATCTTTGACACATTTAATTTAAACGTTTTAAGTTGAAATTTTTCAATAAAATTTCTTAAAAGATGTTTGATTCGAACGCATTAAGCCTTGATCAATTAAATACGCTTATAACGGAATATTAGTGGGAGCTTGGCATAAAAAATACGCAACAAAAGCGTTATACTCTTAGATTTTAACATTCGAATAAATATTTTTGTTTTTTTTAATGCCATTTGGAATAAATAAACTACTCGGATGTAGCAATCTGAGGACTCTAAAGATACGAAATTCCGTGCATTAGTGCTTGATGTCACTGAAATCGTCTAAATTATATAAAATTCAGTATAACAGCGGCATCCGAAAGAAGATTACTACAAAAACGTAAACAAAACCAATTCATGTCAAGAAGTAACTGAATCTGACTTTTTATGAAAATTCCTGAATTAGTTCTTAAGATAGAGCTATTGCACAAATCGTAACAAATGCAGTGTTGCAGCACCACACGTGGAGCTATTTACAACAAAATGTAAACGACATCATTTCATGTCAAGGACTAACTAAATCTGAAGTTTGATGATAATCCTTGCACTAATTCTGGAGATACAGCTATTGCGGAAATCGCACAAAAGCCAGTACAGTAGGTCCACCTGTTAAGCGATTTACACCAAAAACTAATCAGCTCCAATTTATATCAAGGGCTAAGTAAATATAATTTTTTATTAAATTCCGTGAATTAGTTCCTGAGATAGCGCGCTCACAAAATTTGTCATATACAGAGATACAGGAGCAGCGACTCACAGACAGACATTTTGTAAAAACATGTTTTTCAGTATCTTTGAGCTGTAAAACGTGTGAATCCATCGAAAACCGGAATACAAAAATTTCATGAATCCAATACTTTCCTCTTGTAAAGATAGAAAAAAGTAAAAATATGTTTAAAACCATGAAAATTTTTGAAGCTGAATAGTAAAGAGTAGATTTTTTAAAAAAATTCTCTGCAATTTATTAAAATATATTTCCAATGATTCCGTTAATAGACGTGCCATTATCGTTATTACTATTTTTACTAAACTTATTACATGAGGCAATAACTTTTTAAGACACTATTAATGAGAGTTTAATTAATATCATTTCATTTAATAACACTTTTAATATGTGTTTAACAAAACGGTCCGGCCAATGGGTCGTGCCAGTTACGAGCCTGGCGTCAAGCTCGAGATATTGCAGACGTCTACACTGTAAAAAAGTGTCCTGAATTTTACAGGTGTTATTCTTTGAATTTTAACTTTTTTTAATTGAGAAATTCCGTTTAAGAAAAAAATCTTAGTTTTCCAGGAATTCCAGGAAGTTTTTCATTTTTTGTTGACTTGATAATTGAGCGTTTCCATTTGTGGCAACAGACGCACCAAAAACAGAACACCTCCGGCGACAGCCATGTTGATTTTATGTTATCGTTGGTTATGAATGTTTAAGCTATGTTTAGAAAAGATTTCTTCGATCATTTTAGCTGATGCTGACATTTAGATGCAGCATATATCTTAAAACTACACGAATAATAAAACGTTGTTCCGATTTCGTCATCTTTTTTACCAGGATTCTTTCGCTACGTTTGTAACAAAAGGTAAGTTATTCAGATTCATTTTGCAATTCATTTTTTTAAATGAAAATTGTACTTATTTTAAATGAGTGTTAGATATTCTGATCTTTTTATGTTTATTTCTAATATTGCACGTTTGGCTTACATGCAGGGTTTGGTTCAAGCCGTCAAAAAAATTTTTTGACGTGATATAAGTTTAAATTACGTTTAAAGTGATTTTAACCATCAAAAAGATCAACATGTATTTTTTTAAGTATGCTCAGAAAAACAACAACTAAAGAAAAAATGTTGTTAGTATAGCAAGAAAGCAACATTGCTTCTATTTAATGATAATGCATTTTACTTTTGGAATTTACTTTACTGTAATCAATTATTAAATTATATTTTTTTTTCCTTTTTTTATGTCTTTCTTTTTTTTTCTTATATATATGAGAGAGAGGAGAGGAGCGGGACTGACTTTTTGTAATGAACCATTTAAAGAAATGAAATCAATCACGATATCACAAAAATAAGTTATATGCATATACAGTCTTTAACAGAAATATTCTCTGGAGCACAAATAATCTCTTTTTGAGAGGTGGAGGACAGATCCAAATAAATAAATAAAAATACAATTTATTTGTTATTGAGAAAAAAATTTAGAGATGGGTTACCACAAAACCAAATTAAGATGTTAGGAGCTTTTGAAAAAATTAATTTAAAGTACCATATGTAGATTACACAATATGTAGATAAGATTTTCTAAGTTATATGGTTTTCTAATGTAACTTGTTTTGCATGTACTTGATTTATATATAACACTTAAACAATATTTTCTATGCAGCAAGACCCCCCCCCCCTTTAATTCAATAGAAACACAGAACAATAAAAATGACATTTATTTTACATTTGGGAAAGGAATGAATAAATGTTAGGATTTGAAAAGAATGTTAAGATAAAATTATAAAATATGAAATTGTAATTCTTTTATCCCAAGATTAATTTTGTTAGTGACTAACAATCATTTCTTACTGATGATGTTATTTTATGTATAGAATACAGCTTTACCTAGACCCCTGTTAGGAATAAATGACTAATTTATCATATCAGTAAGGAAAAAAAATTGTTTAACTTGGTTTGAAAGATGATCCAAAAATAAAAGTATCCTAATGTTTTCGTTCTTTGACAAAAAAAAGTTCTTTTTTTAACACGCTTTTATTGCTTTCACCTGTATGTGAGTTTGTGGGTTTGTAACTCTCCTTATTATCTAAAGATTTTCCTTATTATCTAAATATTTTCCCAAGCAATTTTGACTAAAAATTGCATTCTATGGTTTTCGGGCACGAGAAAATCATTGGACTAGGTTACATGTTCGAGAAAAAATTTTAATGGGTCATATTGGGTCATTAAGGGTCTGGGTCAAGCTATTTATATTTAAAGAACGGCGTGATCGATTATAACGAAATTTTGTATGTAACAGTTTTTTGGCACGATTTAACGATCCCAGCACGAGAAAACTATCGGGCTGGGTCACATGTTCGAAAAATTTCGATTAGTGGGTCATTTTTGGGTCATTATGGGTCAAGCCATTTTTATCTAAAAAACGGCTCTAACGATTTTGACCAAATTTTATATTTTATCGTTTTGGATTACAAGAAGACCATTGGGTTAGGTAACATGTTCAAGAAAATTCGGTTAGTGGGTCATTTTTGGGATCATTGTGGGTCATGCTATTTTTATCTAAAGATTTTCTCAGGCAGTTTTGACTAAAAATTGCATTCTATGGTTTTCGGGCACGAGAAAAATATTGGGCTAGGTTACATGTTCGAGAAAAAATTTTAATGGGTCATATTGGGTCATTAAGGGTCTGGGTCAAGCTATTTATATTTAAAGAATAGTGTGATCGATTATAACGAAATTTTGTATGAACAGTTTTTTGTCACGAGGAAACTAATTCGCTAAATCACATGTTTGAGAGATTTCGACTATAATGATCATTTGTGGGCCATAATGGATCATGTCAAGCTACATCTAAAGAACAGATGGATCGATTTTAACAAAATTTTGTATATAACATTTTTTTTGGCACAAGAAAAGTATTGAGCTAGGTCACACTTTCGAGAAATTTCGATTAATGGGTCATAAAGGGTCTGGGTCAAGCTATTTATATTTAAAGAACGGCTGGATCGTTTTTAACGAAATTTTGTATGTAACAATTTTTAGACACGAGGAAACTAATGGGCTAAATCACATGTTCGAGAGATTTTGATTATAAGGGTCATTTGTGGGTCATTGATGGGTCATGCTAATTTTATGTAGAAAATGTCTCTCACCATTTTGACTATATTTTGTATTATGATATTCTCGGGCAAGAGAAAACCATTGGACCAGGACCATGCTCGCGAAAATTCGATTAATGGGTCATTTTGGATCATAATGGGTTAGGGTTATTCTAATTATATATAACAACGATTCAATCAATTTTACCTAAATTTTGTAACGAAACGTCTTTTGTCACGAGAAGACTATTGGGCAGAGTCGCAAGTTAAACAAAATTATATTAGTGGGCCATTTCGCTTTATTGATGAATGCTGTCAAGCTAATTTTATCTAAGAAACGGCTTAAACGATTTTGATTCAACTTTATATTCTACTGTTTTTGATTACCTGGAGACCTTTGAGCTAAGTCGCATGTTTGATCAAATTTGATTAGTGGGCCATTTTGTTTAATACGGGTCAGGGTCATGAGAAAATGTCAGTAACAAATAAGTTGGCAATATTTCACAAAATATTGGCGACATTTGGCCGAAAAATTGACTATTAAGATTACGAAAGCCACAACACGTATTTGGTGCCAAATGAAAGAATGTCTCCAAATTTGGCTATATCTGGCAAAAAACGTTGTCTTTCATAATGTGAAGAATTTTTTTTATACATTCTTTATAGGATTCGAGATGCATGGTTAAATTAACCAGAATCGACCAAAAAAAGTGATTTGGATCGATGTCCTTTCGTTGTAATTTTTTAAATAAATATAGTTTAAATAAATATAGTTTAAAAAAAAACTAAAAAACACGCTTTTTAAGTATATCAAACTAAAAAGTGAAAAATAATTCGTACTATAAGCTGAAAACAAAAATAGATGAAATAAATATAGTTTAAAAAAAACTAAAAACCACGCTTTTAAAGTAATCAAACTAAAAAGTGAAAAATAAATATAGTTTAAAAAAACCCAAAAAAACACGCTTTTTAAGTATATCAAACTAAAAAGTGAAAAATAATTCGTACTATAAGCTGAAAACGAAAATAGATGAAAAATACTATTTTACTATAAAATCATTGTTATTATAGATATCAATTAATAAGCAATTAATAAAATTATCGTGGAAAAAAAGCGTGGGGTGCTCCATCTACCATGCTCCATCTACCATGCTCCATCTATCAGTTCTCAAGAAGCACTCCACGCTTTTTTTACACGGTAATTTTATTTATTGCTTATTAATTGATATCACAATTGATAATAACAATGATTTTATAGTAAAATAGTATTTTTCATCTATTTTCGTTTTCAGCTTATAGTACGAATTATTTTTCACTTTTTAGTTTGATATACTTAAAAAGCGTGTTTTTTGGTTTTTTTAAACTATATTTATTATGAGTCTGGAGCACATGTGAACAGTTCACATAAATATAGCTTACTAAATTACAAAATGAAAATAAGTAGATTGGGGGGAGGGAGAGGGGAATCAGTTGATTGATTTATTGTTAAAATAAAAAAAGAATACAGCTTTTAAATTTTGCTTAGTGGTTTGTGTTTCGGGGAAATTTTAGACAGAGGCATTTAGATAGTACTTATAAATTATCTGACGAAATACGAAAGGTTTTCACTCATGTATTTGTCTTATTTACTTCTAAATTAATGATAAAGAAGGGTTTTAAATGATTGTTGAAAAAATCTCAATTATAATCTTTCCCCTAAATTTAACTTCTTTTGCTTTTGAAAGAGAGAGGAGAAGTAGGAGGGAGAAAATGCTAATAATTGGCATTTTATGGTATTTATTAGTTTTAAAATGTTACTTTCTTAAGATATTACTTATATCTATCTCCAGTAAAGCATGATATACATAGCTAATTTAGAGACAAAAGTAAACCATCATTTCAGGGTTGGAAAATTTAAATAGAACAATTAGCAAAGTTGTTTAACGCAATACTTTTTGTATTAACAATGCATAAAAATAATATAGTAAACCGTTTATTAAAATATTGTATAATATTATAACATTTTAGAAAACATTAAATTTATTTAAATTACACTTGAAAGTAAACGAGATTGTTGCTCTTTATGTACCTGTTGACAGATGTTTTTGTGGAAGTTTCAATACAAAATCAAATATTCTACGACAGTCTTCTATTGCAGGTAAATTATAGATATAGAAGCTGACATTATTTCTCATGAAGTTATAACTAAGAATCACAGAATTGTTATTAGGACACTTATGAACTGTTCATATCTGCCAGAAGTAGTCTGTTCGCAAGTGTCCCCCACATGGTTACTTCAGTTAAAGTGACAAATCATTAACAGTTCTTCATTTTTGAAGATTTTTTTTACAAAAAATATTTATTAGTATTTATAGTATATGTTAAAACACTAACATTCAAATGAAAGGATAAATAGTTATTTGCTTAGCAAGTTGGAACTGAGATTTTACTTTTGAGATCTATAAACAAAGTTTTGGCTACCGAGGACAAATAAAATGTCAAAGAGCCTCAAAAAAATTTTCCATATGTCTACAAGTACTGTCATCATTGGTATTTTATTTCAACTAAAAAATCATATAATAACTAGTGAAAAAATGCGATGTTCACATATTTTCACATATGCCCCATTCTTCCCTGCATGTTTAAAATTTAACACAAGTATGAAATAATCTCTCATGTATATTTTCTTAATTGGATTATCATTAACAATTTTTACCAGCCATGAAGCATGAAATGTTAGTGATAATTTTATTGAGAATTTGTTTTACTTAACTCTTTTATATCTTTATTTACTTGTAATATTTTTGTTTTTATAATAGTAGACTATAAATTTAATATGCAGATAGCAAGTTTAATCTTTAACTGACGTATCAGAAATTGCAACGCAACTAGTGTGAAGCGGTTTGTGTGACTGCAAGTTCGAAAGATGAATAAAAACAATAATAAACTCATACGATGGTGTTTTTGTACTAAACATTTTATACAAGACATTATATTGTAATTAGCATTCACCTATTTAAAAGTCTCCGGTGATAGTATTAAAGTTCCAAATGAAATGAAATTTAATCAGTATTTGTAGTTAAATTGAAAAATTGAAAGTTAAACTATAACAATTAAAATGGCAGTGGTCTGTGAAATCAGTAATATTAGTTAAATGTTAATGAAAAGTAGGACACGTGTTTTATGCTTTATATGAAAAACTTTTTTTTCTCCCTATCGAAAAATCATTTTTCCTAATTTTTGCGGAAGCACTAAAACTTTTTTCTTAAACAGCTTAAGTTTATTGAATTTTTAAAAACTATCGTTTAAATAATGTTATAATCAACATATTCCAGTTTTTTTCTATATTAATCTACAAACTTAGTCAATCTCAGTCTCCCTTTCTATTAATACATCAAATAATCACACATATCCAGAAATACATCAAAAATACAGTAATGGAACAAAACACCCCATGAAAAGTACTACCGAATTGTGTTTTTATTGTATTTATTACCAGAATTTTAAAAGTATACTACTAAAGTTATTTTCAAATAAATTTAACAGGACTCGTTAATTTTAATCAGTTAGATTTAAATCACGATTTAAATAAATTAAAAAATCATTTATTTAAATCAGTTTTCCCCAGACATTAGTTTAAAATAAATTTGCGATGAAAATAAACATATTACATTAATACATACTATGATAGTGCATTAATATAGTTTAATTTTACGCCACAGTTAATAAACTTTTAAGAAGATAAAACTTAACCTTTGTCAAAAAGTAAAATACTATGTAAGTAAAGAAAATTGTTTTAGAGTTCGATTTGAATCACAATTATAAAACTTTGCCACAGTAAGGAAAAATAAGCAGAAATATATTAAATATTGTGATTACTCATTAATATTTAGAGAAACTTCTGCAAGTTGAAGTAAAATAGAACTATGTGAACATCGCATTTTTTCACTAGTTATTATATGATTTTTTAGTTGAAAAAAATATTAATGATAACAACACCTGTAGACATATGGTAAAAAGAAGAAAAAATTGAAGCTCTTTGACATTTTGTTTAGCCTCGGTAGGCACAACACGGTTTATAGATCTCAAAAGTAAAATTTTAGTTCCCACTTGCTAAGCTAATAATTTTACTTATTCTACTATTTTAATTTTAGTGTTTTAACATATACTATGAATACTAATAAATACTTTTTAATACAAAAAAGTCTTCAAAAATTGAAAAATGTTAATGATTTGTCATTTAAACTGTTTTGGACAAGTGAAGCATTTATGAAATAATTTGTTGGGGGCAAATATGAACAATTCATATGAGCCCCAATAATCATTCTTAGATTCTGATCGTTTCAGTTAACTTCATGAGAAATAATGTCAGCTTCTATAAGTTTCCTGCAATAGAAGACTGTTTGTCATAGAACATTTGATTTTGTATTCAAACTTCCACAAAAACATCTGTCAATAGATACATAAAGAGCAACAATCTCGTTTAATTTTAATTTAAAATAATTAATAAAATTAAATAATGTTATACTACATTTTAATAAACGGTGTTTTATGCATTGTTAATACAAAAAGTTTCGCGTTAAACAGTTTAGCAAATATTTCTATTTTTTTCCAAATTTGAAATGATTGCTAACTTTTCTCTAAAATAGTTATATATATGATGCTTTAAACGGTGATAGATATCAGTAATATCTTAAGAAAGTAAATTTTTTAAACTAATAACTTTCATAAAATTACGATTTTATGCAGCTCCTCCCTTCTCTCTTTCAAAAGTGAAAGAAGTTAAATTTAGGGGGGATATTGTAATCGAGTTTTTTTTTTTTTTTTTAACAATCATTAAAAATCCTTCTTTATCATTAATTTAGAAGTAAATAAGACAAATACATGGATGGGAATCTTTCATATTTTGTTAGATTTCTGATGAGAATTATCTAAATACCTGCCCCCCCCCCCAAAAAAAAAAATCCAGAAACACAAACCCCAAAGCAAAATTTAAAAGTTTTATATTTTCTTTTTCAAATTTACTACTTTAATTTTTCTTTTTCTTTTAACGATTAAACCAATCATCTAATCCTCCCTCTCTTTCATAAATCTACTTATTTCAATTTTTTAATGCAGTGCTTAAACATATCACCCAGAAACTAACGAAATTTATACAAAATTTGTCATTATAAATTCTCTTTTTTCGTCACCCCAATAGTAGGACAGTTGTGAAACAATTATTTTTACTTTATAAAGCTATCAAAAGAAAGAAACTATAAAAACGATTTTTAAAAAATCACCTATACAAAATTACTCTGTTTAATATATTGAGTAGTTTTTGTTTATAAAAATTAATCCATTTATGAGAAAAAGCTATATTTATGTGTACTGTTCACATGTACCCCAGTCTCCCCTATAGCTTTGTGTGTTCTACTTTAGTGATGCCTAATATATTTAAGGTTGAAGAAAACCTGAACCATACAGTATTTTTTTTAATCAGATTTTGCGGATTACAACCTTTTATAATGGTGCAAGTTAAGGTATTTGTTATAGTTCTCTGGATCGATGCCAAAGGGTGGGGGGCAGAGGGGACACGTTCCCCGGACACCATAACGAAAGGGCAGCTGTAGAAGTAGATGCCCTTCCTCGGGACCAGCTTTCGGCTTATGGCCAGGATGAATTTCTGAGCCGAAGGGGGGGGGGGGGAGAACGAAAAAACATCAAATATTTTTTTCTTTGGTATCGATATTTCTCATGTCTGTTTAAAAACCATGATATTGTTAAAATTATCCTATGTAAGCCCATAAATTGCTGTAAGTTATCTTAGAACTTTTTTCTCGTATTTCCTGCAACTTTTTTATATAAAAAAAAATATTGTAAAATAAAAGGAAAGTGCGGTATTTTTTTTATAATATACCATGTTACATCTTTTAACATTATAAGTGTCTTTTATTACTAAATTTTCTATTTCATTTTCCAGAATCTTTGCCACTATTAACCCAAATAAAGATATCAAAGCACCTAGGATGAAAGGAAGAAGAATTAATAAGATTACCAAGCCAAATATATAGTTAGTAAATGGACTTAGAGATTTTGAAAGTCATTTTAATTTGGGATGCAACAATCGATAATTTTATTGTTTTATTTAGTGTTCTCATTTTTTGCATATTTATTCCTCTTAATTTTTCTCTTATTTATTGTCACCGTGTTTATTAGAAATATTTGATGCGATAGAAGTAATCAGCAATCATATATGATTGCTTTTTAAAACTTCATGATTGTTTCTCTGAATACATTTTCAATTTTCACTCTCAAATGCAAAATATTATGCAAAGAATTCTATTTGTTAGAATGAATGAATTATAGCATTACACTGAAAACTGAAGATTTCTTTTTTAATGTGATCATCATGTATTATTTTATTTTGTTAATATTTTATATATTAATAAAAAATTATTAATGAATACTTTTGAAGTTTCTGACTTTTTTTTTTTTTTACTTCCTGATTTTTATGGTTTAAAACTTGACAACACCGCAAAGAAAATTTTTGTATCCAGTTCAATACATTATATATAAACACAAAAAAAGACAGTTAACATATTTAAAACTTTTGGTAGCAAGTAATTGTAATTCTGCAGAGTTGATTATACATCAGAAATCACAAGGGATGTCAGAATGTGTGAAAATGGAAAACAGTTGATATATATGCACATTTTTTTCTCCAATTTAAATATTGCCAAAAAAGTAAAATAGTTAGTTTTTGAGTAAATATGTACATAAATACAATCTGTAATGTCTATTTTATCTTTAAGATTAAACCAAAGAACGTCTACAGTAAAATTGATATTGCATTCCTTTTTCTCTGCATTTTAATTTTAACACATCCAGTTTATCAAAATATTTTTAAAACTAAAACAAAAGGTTTTCCTTAAGAAAAGCATACAGGATGAGTTAGTTACAAATAATTACTGACATAAATTATCTGTAATCTATTATAGGCCAATAAGTTTCGATTAATTAGAAGAAATGTCAAAATGCCAGTTTGTAATATGAAAAATTCTTTGGAAAATTTCTTAAGTTTATTCAGAGTATATTTCGAAGCTTTTAGATAATGCGATGCAGTTTTCAAGTTAATTTAAAATATTTGGTACCACTTGGTAATCCTGTTGGCAAAAAATTTAATGCCAATATTAAAGCCAATAATGGATTACCGTAAATTTCGCATTCACTTGCATTAAACATAATGCACATATTTGTTCTGTCATCAAGGGATTTTTGATTCGACACTTTTTTTATTTATGTTCTACTAATTTATTTGTACTCTTGTTATATAAAAAAAAGTTGCATCAATTTGAGTAATTTGGATAATAGTTGGACGATTAGTATAATTTGGCAAAATTGGTCGACGGGATAACCAAGGAGTACACAATTTTTAAGCAAATTGCAGAAAAAAGCATTTTTAAGAATTCTTTTCTAAATTATTTTGGTTCTCCATCAGCAATGGGCCTAAGGCTGACCTTTTCAGAAATCAGGCCCTGTACAATGTAAATATACAAGGCCTGATTATTATAATTGATATTGTTTGATGTAATTCCTTAATACTTTAACACATGCAGTCATTATTTTTAAAATACTTCAACAACTAAAAAAAAAAAAAAAAAAAAAAATTAAGAAAAATACACCGAAAAAATTAGTCACAAAAAATATTTACCTATATAAATACGAAACTTATTATATGCCAATATGTTTTGATCAGTAAGGTAAAATTTGGTAATATAAATTAGTACAACGGAAACTAATCATGCGTTAATTTGAAATTTCTTTCTGAAATGGAAAATTTTAGTCTGAAATACAATATTCTGTTTCTAAACCATAGCGTTTCAGTTTCCAAGTTGGAGTACTTCAGTTTCGAAAACGGAACCGCTCCAGTTTTGAAAGCGGAAATGCTCCAGTTTCGGAAACGGAAACGCTCCAGTTTCGGAAACAAAAATCTCCAGTTTCGAAAACGGAGACGCTCCAGTTTCGAAAACGGAGACGCTCCAGTTTCAAAAACGGAAATGTTCCCGTTTCGAAAACGGAAACTCTCCAGTTTCGAAAACGGAAACGCTCCAGTTTTGAAAACGGAAACGCTCCAGTTTCGAAAACGGAAACGCTCAAGTTTCGAAAACGGAGACGATCCAGCTTCGAAAACGGAGACGCTCCAGTTTCGAAAACGGAAATTCTCCGGTTTAGAAAACGGACAATCTCCAGTCTCAAACGGAACACTTCAGTCTTGGAAACGGAAAAGTAATGAAAAAGAATTTCTATGATTTAACGGATCAGATACGGCAACTCTGCTGCCAGCACCTTTTCCGTTTTTTTACTGGAGTTTAAGTTTACAGTGTAGCATACTTGAAGGAACTTTAAAGCAAACACCTATACGATTTCATTTTATACCTAAAAGTTAAAGTATTGTCTTGGATCGACATCTAATAATGCGTAAATTTATGGCCGATGCCTAAATTGTATTTCAAATGAACTGATTTCGCTCACTCAGAGGTATGCGTAAGTAGCGTAAGTCACGAATTTTGGAAAATTTTGGATTTTAATATCTTTCAGGGATTTGTAGATATCGAGATATTTTTTTTGTTGTTGTTTAATTCGGGAATGAATAAGGAAAAAATTCCTCATTGGAAGTTTTATTCTACGGGGACCGTATAAAAATTTAATTTTCGTATTTTTTCATATAGACCTCCCATGGAGTTCCAACTTATCTTATCAAAAAAATCACCTTTTTTATGTATTTTTGAAATTGGAAGTATGTGCCTAGGGGCAATATTTAAGGAGATAGTCTATTGTCTCGATATTTATGACTCGCCCTTTATATATATATATATAAGGTACCCTGGGGTAATAACGCCACGTTAAGGTTCTACCAATTTTCACGGCTTAGTTTTAGATTGTATTTTTCAAACAAATATAGGATCTGATACAGCAACTCATTGACTATCTATATAAAATAAAATAATTTAACAGATATGTATTCATAAAATGTAATGGCGTTTTTTCTTGACCCATGCTATTTGGCGTTATTACCCACCTATATGGGTAATAACGCTATGCAAACAAAACTATGAAATAAGATGGAATAATTGCATGTAGATAGCCCAATTCTAAAAATACAAACTCTACAAACTTAAAAATTGACAAATTGCATTCTAAGATATTGAAAATGTTCAATTTTTGTGAAAGTGTAAGAAATATAAAGGTGTGGTGTGGGAGGGGGGAATGAGGCAAATGAATATCAGACAGTGAGTTTCTTTTTGCTTAAAAAGGACCGTTTAAATAGAAATATGAGAAACATTGCACAGTTTTAACTGTGTTTATTTGAATCGAATCAGTATTTAGGATGTAGCTCGGCCACTGTAGGCAATCAACCGGGGTATTAATGTCAAGGATTGGCGTTATTACCCCGGTATAGTTATTGCGCAGTACATTTTAAATTACAAATTATCTCGAAAAGATATCCAAAATGTTCAACAACATTTTAAAAGTACATGAAATGCACTACAAATTTATGTAATCAACAAAGTATTTCCGGATAAAAAGATAGTCACCACATATGCAAAACGTATCTCGCAAATTTTAGATCAAGCGTTAATTTTAGTTGTTTGTAAAAACAATAAGACCTAAAAATGAAACAAATTAACTTGAAGCTGTTTTTTGCGATTTATATGACACAAAACCCTTCTGCGCAGAGCACATGGGTGTCATTTACCTGATTATTTCATAAATATGCAAAATATAAGCACTTGGCGTTATTACCCCGCCTGGCGTTATTACCCCAGGGTACCTTATATATATATATATATCGAGAGAGAGAGAGAGACCGATATATATACACACACATATACACACACACACACATATATATAAACTATTTTACTGATGATAGTTTTGGGTTCTGGGGTTCGTGATCGGTGTAGATCTGCAAAATACTTTCAGAATTTGAAACATGGGATCGATTGCAATAGGCAATATTTCATATGAAATCTACCTAAAAGGTGTGGCAACACTGGAATTTATAACTATTAAGAGACAAAATTTTTATCGGTGAGATATATAGTTATATAAATATAACAAAGCAAAATATATTGTTTTCAGAGAATGTTAGAAAACATTATATAAGATGATAAAAATGAAATTTGCTGTATTGTAAATATGTCATAGATGCGCATGTATGTAGGGGGAACTGGGGTACATTGATACATGGGGCACATTGATACACCCCCTCTACCGCTCACAGGGTCATTACAGGAAGTTTCACAACAGCTCCAAAAGATGATGCTAGTGTATTCAACTACATACAGAAAATCTTGGAATGATTCAGTAGTTTGATGAAATGGGACGGGTGATTTATTGTTTTTGTTGTTCAAAAATAAATATGAGTTGTACAATTGAAATGCTATTATACAACTGTTCCAGTATTTTCAACCAAAATGAATACTCTCCCTGGTAAGTACAGCTACTCTTTATCAGTTCTTCATTATTTATTGTTAGATATATTGTGAAGTGTTGGATTTGAGACTCATTTTATTCAAAATCGCTGTATGGGGCACATTGATACAGTCTATGACGGGGCACATTGATACAGTCTATGACGGGGCACATTGATACAGCCTAAATCCTTTAATAGTTCATATTTTCATTATCTTTTATTATTTTTTTACCATACACTCCTTAATCCAACCTTTTTTTTCACGAAAAATTTCTAATATTAGTTTTTATTGAAGTGAAATAGCTCTAATTTCTTTATATTAGAACATTTTATAGTATTTTTGAAAACAGAAGACGTAGGAACTTACCCAGCATCTAGTGCTAGTAGAACTAATAAAATAAAAGGACGCCATTCTGGCAAATCTCGAATTTATATCGATTCTCCAGAGAAAAAAGTATTTTCGAAATGCGAAATGTTAAGTAAGAGAAACAAACTGCAGAACAGAAAATGATACTTATATTATAAACAGAATTTTTAATATAATTATCCTTTATTTTCTGTTTATGAACCTATTTATAAACAGAAAAACAGGTAATTTTTTCATCTTTCATAAGAAAGAAGATAATACTTGGGTTGAAGTGCTAGATATGACAAAGTTACCACAGCCAACAATCAGACAAGAAACAGCCAGAACATCAGGTCATAATATATTTAATTTTTATTGCTTTAATATTGCTTAAAAATAAATTGTGGGTGATTTGAATTTTTATAAATAAATATAAAATGGTTTTCTAATTAATTTTCTATGAAAAATATGCATTGGTATTATTTTGTCGTCATTTTTCGCAAACATATCAATCTGCCCCGGGGATGGGGCACATTGATACAAATGACTTTTTTTGATTTTTTTAAAATTACATGCAAAAATACTATATAAAACAATGATTGTACATTTTTATAACGTACTACACAAGTTTTGCTGTCACCTCATGGAAAAAAAACTTGAATTTTCTACTTTCTTGACACCAAAAAAAATCTTAGAAAAAAACTGTATCAATGTACCCCAGTTCCCCCTACATATTTACTCATTTGGAGCTGAAGATTTAATTTCAATTTTTCTTTTCAAATGTTGCTCTAACATTCCCCATGGCTGTAATTTAAATTACAATGTTATACTTTCTGATATTCTAGAATGTACTTCAATGTTCTAATATGTTCACAAAACTGATGGATGCGACCTCGGTAGTTGCTAATCTGAATCTACTAATCTGAAGTATAGAAATCCTAATCTAATTGTAAAAATTCAAAAGATGTGTCCGCACCTAGTAATGATAATATTCAGAAAATCAATTTATATAGCAATTTGAAAATATGAAAAAAAGTGTGCGAATTTTCTTTTAGATTATTTTATTTATTATTTATTATTTTTTCCTGCTGTATTCTCACATATCGTGTTTTATTAAGCACACAGTTTTTTAAAATATGTATTTTAGATTAATAAACATAAAATGAATATTTTAAGTTTACATACTAATACTAAGTTTAAACCTGTTTTTACTTTCTTCTATCTTAAATAGAAGAAAGTATTGTAATCGAAATTTTTTTCGACTTCCGATTTTCGACGGATTTACACGTTTTAGGGGTCAGAGATTCCAAAAAAACATGTTTTTACAAAATGTCTGTCTGTCCGTGTATCTGTGTGTCTGTATGTCGCCCTTCTACCATCAAAAAGTGTATGAAGTTATGCATAGAATTGAACCAATTTTTTTGTGAATATTTTTGGCTGTGGCAAGCAGGTCCCCCTTCAGTTTGAAATATTCCGCCGGAAGGGGGCGCTGCAATCGCGACTTTTGTTCCATATTCAATATTGTACCGACCAAAAGTATATGAAGTTATGCATCGAATTGGACCAAATTTTTTGTATATGTGTATGACTATGGCTAGTTGGTCCTCCCTAAATTTGAAAAAAATCCGCCGGAAGGGGGGCGGCAATCGCGGTATTTTTGTCATTTTCAATATTGTACCGACCAAAAGTATATGAAGTTATGCATCGAATTAGACCAAATTTTTTGTGTATGTGTATGACTATGGCTAGTTGGTCCTCCCTGAATTTGAAAAAAATCCGTCAGAAGGGGGCGCTGCAATCGCGATGTTTGTTCCATTTTCAATATTGTACCGACCAAAAGTATATGAAGTTATGCATCGAATGTAACCAATTTTTTTGTATAAGTGTATTGTTACGGCTAGTTGGTCTTCCCTGAATTTGAAAATATTCCGCCGGAAGGGGGGCGGCAGTCGCGGTATTTTTGTCATTTTCACTATTGTACCGACCAAAAGTATATGAAGTTATGCATCGAATTTAACCAAATTTTTTGTGTAAGTGTATAGTTACGGCTAGTTGGTCCTCCCTGAATTTGAAAATATTCCGCCGGAAGGGGGCGCGGCAATCGCGTTTTTTTTGTCATTTTCAACATTTTGCCGACCAAAAGTATATGAAGTTATGCATCGAATTGGACCAAATTGTTTGTGTATGTGTATGACTATGGCTAGTTGGTCTTCCCTGAATTTGAAAAAAATCCGTCGAAAGAGGGCGCTGCAATCGCAATTTTTGTACCATTTTCAATATTGTACCGACCAAAAGTATATGAAGTTATGCATTGAATTTAACCAATTTTTTGTGTAAATGCATAGTTACGGCTAGTTGGTCTTCCCTGAATTTGAAAATATTCCGCCGGAAGGGGGCGCGGCAATCGCGGTTTTTTTATCATTTTCAATATTGTACCGACCAAAAGTATATGAAGTTATGCATCGAATTGGATAAAATTTTTTCTGTAAGTGTATGAAAATGGTTAGTTGGTCCTCTCTGAATTTGAAAAAAAATCCGTCGGAAGGGGGCGCTGCAATCGCGATTTTTGCGCCATTTTCAATATTGTACCGACCAAAAGTATATGAAGTTATGTATCGAATTGAACCAAATTTTTTGTGTATGTGTATGACTATGGCTAGTTGGTCCTCCCTGAATTTGAAAATAATCCGTCGGAAGGGGGCGCTGCAATCGCGAATTTTATGCCATTTTCAATATTGTACCACATAAAAGTCTATGAAGTTAGTTCTAGAAATGAACTAAATTTTTTGTATATGATTATTTTTTGGTAAGGCAAGTTGAATTTGAAAAAAAAAAAATCTGCCTACCATTCTATTGTCCATCGGCTCGTGCAGACACGGAAATTCGTTTTTACTCCGATTAAGTGATTGAAGCAGAAATTTAAGATGAAAATCAAAGTTGGTATGGTATTGAATTAAAATTTTTAAAGCATTAAAATGAGTAACTTTTTTTCAAATATGAAAATGTACGTATGAGATAGAAGAAAGTTTTGGGATTGGCTCATCTAACTAGTTTTAATTATTTTCTTCATTTTCATTTCAATAAAAAAAAGAAATCATACCTTAAATGTACTTATTTTTATACTATTGAGAATTCAATAAACATATTATTCAACGTATAATTTTTCATTGATGTATAAACTGATTGTTTTATTAATGTTAACTATAATCTAAAAACTGTAATAAAAAAATTCGATGTTTGGAAAATGAACGTGCAAATAATTATTCTTCCATACTACATAACATTATGAATGTATCTCTCTTACAAAATAACTGTATTACGTTTTTCATATTAAAATTTAAGATAATTAAGTGAAATTTTCGTTCCCAATTTAATTATGTTATTTTTAATAAAAAACAAACATGCTTATTTAAATAGCTTACCAGAACATTTCAAGTGAAAGAATGCATTGTTAACTTTACATGAAACATACATTTTCAGGATTGCTGATTAGTTTGCATGCAATTTGCTATAGAAAACAAATGATTGAGTAAAACCTATTAAATATTAATTTTTAGAATATTTACTACATTACAAAGACATTGGGATGATTTCGATATTTATTGTGTCACTCGTTTAACAGTTTCTTAATTATTAAGGTAGTCTTTCATTAGAAGACACTATAAGAAATGCTATTTCACATCAGCATTTTGTAACATTTTTATTTATAAAAGGAATTTTACACAATGTTCTTCTTAGAATCTTTTTATAATGCAATTAATAAAATGAGGTACAACCCGTCGTATTTCGATGGGAAAATAGGCATAAGAAGGAACTGTTTCATTGATTTTATTATCAACGTATAAAATTATTTTTTATACAAAATGCCTCTTGTATTGGTTAGTTTAACTTCAAATTATTCAAATTATTAAAAAATTAAACATGAATCGTTTACGTAATTAGTTAAATATAATAAAGGTCAGTTATTATAATGTAGTTTGCATTTCAGACTTATGCTTGGTAATACTAATAATATATATTCTACATATAATTATGAGAATTTATATCATAAAACATTTTGCTTCTAAGACGTTGTACACTGTAAAAAAAATTCTGTAAGGTTACTAAGAATTTTCTAGGAAACTGGGATGCCTAGTACTTTTTATGTAACCGCAACAAAAGAAAATCACATAAAATAACAAAAGTTTCTTTAGTAACTGTGACTAAATTTTGTTTAGCAAACGTACTAACGATTTCTTAGGGAGGTTTCCAAAGAAACTTCTGTAAGTTTACTAAATATTTTTTTGTAACGTTACTAACGATCGTTTAGGGATTTCAGTAAAGAATATCGAGAAAATTTACTAATAATTACGTTGAGAACGTAGTAAAGATTTTGTAGGGAGTTTTCCAAAAATCTCTTTGTAAAATTACTACGGATTGTTCAGTAAATTTACTTATGATTTTTAAGGGAATTTCTCAAATTAGTTTTTGTAAATGAACTAAATATTGTTTAGTATACTTACTAGGGATTTCTTAGGGAGTTTTCTAAACACTTCTTGGTAAATTTACTAAGGATTACGTAGTAAACGTGCAAACAAACTTTTAGGGTGTTTCCTAAAAAATATTCTGTAAATTTTTTTATGATTTTTAGTACACTTACAAGGGATTTTTTTGTACATTTGCTGAAGAATTTTTTGTAGATTTGTGAAGGATTTTAAGTATATTTACTAATTTTCATTAGTAATGCACACTAAGTATTTTATGTACTTTATCGAATACCCTTAAAAAAAGTTAAATATTTTGATAAAGTAGATAAAATACTTAGTGCGCATTCCTAAAAATAAGAGTAACTGTATTATAAAGTCCTTCACATATCCACAAAAAATTCTTAGCAAATATGATAAAAAAACCTTGTAACTGTATAAAAATCATTAGAAATGTAACTTTATTAAGATATAGTGAGAAAAATTACAAATAATAATTTAATATTGTTTTTAAAATAGTTTTTGCATTATCACCAGAAAATTTTTTCTAACAGTGCAAGAGCTATGATTTCTTAGTATTGTATCTAAAATATTTACACTTACCAAAAAATATTTCTAACT
This sequence comes from Maratus speculifer, assembly GCA_964019185.1. Taxonomy (NCBI): domain Eukaryota; kingdom Metazoa; phylum Arthropoda; class Arachnida; order Araneae; family Salticidae; genus Maratus; species Maratus speculifer. Next base: position 238,413,751 of record OZ025289.1, read on the forward strand.
GTACAAAACTTTTGCAGTGAAATTACCAATGGTTTTTCAACAGTATTCCAAAAAGATTTTTTTTTTTTTTTTTTTGTATAATAATACTTATAGTATTCTTTCAATATGAATTTGAATTTTAACAATTTTAAATATCCACAGTGGAGTTTTTCTTATGTATCAATATATTTCTTTAAAAAATAAGTAATATTAGCTTGACATGTGTTTCAATATAATCACAGCAATTACCATAAATATTTGTATGCTACGCATGAGAATACTGACTGAAGCTTCACTATAGATAATTAAATAGGTACTAAACCATGCTTAATATTAAATGAGCATTGTAACAACAACAATAACTGAGCAGAGAAACTGAAGGAGATCTTACGGTTTTCAGTTAAGGGTCAATAAAAACAGTAATGTAAAAAAAATGTATCATTAGTAAGTTTATAAAATATGCCTATTATAAAATATATATATATATGGTTATTATTGAGACAAATTAAATTTACAATTTTTAAAGACAATTCTATTTGTATGAGTAAGCACTGTGCATCATCTAATCCAATATACGATTTGAAAACCTGCATATTATGAGAAACACCATCGGTTTATCTTATGTAAATATGCATCTGAACTAGAAATGGAAAAAAGTAGTCTTGCGATTTTTTTTAAATGGAGTTTTGTACAATTCCAAGATTATCAGAATTTCAGTCATAAGTGTGTTATGGTACATATATTTTAAAGACTATACAATACGCGATTCAAAATACTGCAAAAAAAAAAAAAAAAAAAAAAAAAAAAAAAAGTGACATCTGTAATATATATAATAAAATTAACGTCTTTACATGAATGCCATATATAAGAAAATGTGTTTTTTTAATATCTGTTATTCTTATTTCTGCTGAATATTCCGTATAGTTGTCACTGATCACTAGAAACTTTCTTCCTTTTATTTATTTTCTTGTCTCTTTCCTCGACTTTCTCTTCACAAATTTGTTGCACTGTCTACATTAAATACACCTGACATTATTTATATTTTATTTGCTTGAGAGTTATATTTCAAATTGAAATATTTAAGAGGAAAATTTAATTAGTCATAGAACCACAATTTTCAAACTCTAAACTAGCTTAAAGTTCCAGAAGAATGGATCTAACATTCATGGATTTAGTAAGACTGAACTGTTGTTGAATCAGCTCTGGAATTAGAAATTCCATTTCAAAAAGTTGCATATAAGACAGATGATATACACACCTTAACATATGTACTCAAAAATGCATATTGGATATATCAACAGTCATTATTTCACACGTTTTAATGCTTATCAGTATGTTATAATCACCAGACATGACTAAGAAGAATTTCTAAAAACAGAAAATGTATGAAAACAAGAATTGAAACAAATAGAAAGGTATAATACTTTGAAAAATATTATGAGTAGTCATTTTTATTATAAATGCAATGTACATACCTGTACAACCAATAAATGTATTGTGATTAAATGACAAAATACAATGAAAATATGAATGAAGTTTATTTCTAAATAATGATTTATTATATTCTATACAATAAAAATAATTTACATATATATTTTTAATATGACTCATATTTTATAAATATTACATAACTAGAGTTCATACAAATATCTATTAAATTCATGCTTCATCAATAGTATTTTTGGAAACATGTTTTCTCCAAATTTGAATAATCAAGCTTATATACCTATTGAGATACTATTGGAAAATGATTGATAAAATATTATGGTAAAATATTTGAAAACTTCAGTGCTGTAGAATATATTAGAAAGCCCAACTGAGGTATGGGGAGAGATTTTTCTTATAGATAATAGTTATTTTTCCTCGTCTGACTTTATCAAACTTTCATCATCCGGGAAGCTCACACTGTTTTTAAATTGGACTTCAGTTTTCTTACGCATCTATAGAAGAAAGTTATATGTTAACATAAAAAGTAAAGAAACATTTTAAAAAATTATAATGAATATTATGTAATAAAAAAATCTATATTCATCTTCGTATTGAATAAATGAATTTTACAACTACTTCAAAATTATTTCTATTGAACCGTCAAAATATGACGGTAAATATCTTAATGGTATCAAAGAAATGAAAGTTTATTTAAATGAATAAATGTTGAAAAATAAAACAATAAGAATTATAAATAATTTGAAAAACCATGCAATTTAATTTTAAATCAATGATTAGTAATTGTCAGTGGTACATTCATTCATGTACTCCTAGGAATTTTCATATCTGAGGTTTTTCATTTACTGACAGAACATCAATAAATCGTAAATTGCTGTCATTATTTATTAAAATGATTACAGTAAGTTATATACTATATGTAAGTTTTCATGTAAAATACATTAGTAAAACCATATGAAACTGAAAAGTTCCCTTTTTTAAGGATTGACATGCTTTATGAAATAAAAATACAAATATCCGTCATAAGGTAGCACCAATAACACTAAAAACATTGAATATGCTTTATAAATGTTAAATATATAGCACTAAAACAGTTCAACTGGTGTAAAAATGATGTCCTGAAGGTATCTACAATGTTGAAGTTGTGGATTAAAAAAATCGTCAACGTTACATGGAGCAATTTTCCTGTGCCGGCATGTCTAGATAAATAACTAATACTCAGACACAATTCATCTCCATTTCCAATAAATAATGGAAGTAAATTTGCATTGTAATACAAATGCTTAAGCTTTCAATATGTATAAAAAAATACAAATTGATATATCCATCTCTTTGTGAATTTGGTACTTAAAAGTTTTCATAATTGCTAAGTGCTTCATTTGAATTGTGTGTAATTCAATTCTATCTTTATGCACTAAAAAAAATACTAACAGTTTTTAAGTCAAAGTTATTTTTAAATTAAAAAAAAAATATTAAAAACCTTTCAGATAGTATAAAATTAACTTTCCATCTTTTCTTGATGAAAATTATAGTTTTTAAAAAATCAAATTTTTATTATTTACCCCCCCCCTCCCCCAGAGCTAAAATGCGGGATAACAACCAATAATTTAATTTTTCTAAAACATTAATTTATAATATAATGAATGTTTTTAAACTTTTATTAATTAATATTAATTATAGGAATTACAAATATTGCGATCATTTTCTTTAGTTAGATGTATACGATGTTATATACATTAATATTTGACATAATTGTAAAATCATTAAATAACCCTGATATTTAGATGTATTACAATTAGGAATTTCTTTTATCGTTAAATTGTTTACCTCTGCTAAAAATTAATAATTATTGAAAATAATTACTAAATATCACTTCTTCACCCAGGATACGCAAACTTTATGTTTTAACGGCAAAAAAATTCAGAGTTTGAATGATGACATGTTTTTTTGAGTACATGTTAAATACCGGAAGAGCTTTGTTCCCTCCCCCCTCCCCTTTTCGACAGCACTTAAAATTACCCTTTGAAATACTGTAAAACGTTTCAAACTAGTTGAATGTGGCAATACCGAAACTTTCATCTATCTATATACATGTTAATACTTTAAAATTTGCCGTCCCAATACGAAAAATATATGCCCATCTTGGGATTTCTAAGGATACGAAATATTATGCATTATTTTTTGAGGTATGAACATCGCTAAAATCACCTAAATTTTGCAAAATTCAAGAAAACAGCGCCTCTTGTTTGGTGAGTTGGGCCGGAACCGAATATGTAACAGGACAGTATCTAACAGAATCTCAAGTTTGATGAAAATCCGATTAATAAGCATTAAGGTAGAGTTATTGCAGAAATCTGAGAAAATAGCGAAGGAACACCGCATGTTGAGAAATTTAAACAAAAAGTTAATCGGCACAAATTTACATTACGAATTAACTGAATATGATCTTTTATTATATGGAGTGCATTAGTTCTCGAGATAGAGTGCAACTTAAAATTTGTGTCTCATAACATACAAACACAAAGACAAAGTTACAGACAGACATTTTGTAAAAACATGGTTTTAGTATATCTGACTCAAAACTTAACTCCGTCGAAAACTGGAATTTACATCGAAAAGTACCCATCACTAATTTACATCAGTGACTGATTGAACATAATTTCTGTATTAAACCTATATATTTAAAATATTAAACTCTGTGCATTGGTTCCTGAGATAGAGTATCTAGAAAATGCGTGTCATATACAAATAAAATCACAGATTCCTCTTTTCGAAAAAGCGGGGTCTCTGCCCCCTAAAGCGTGTAAATCTGTCTAAACGTTTTACGAATCTAATACTTTCTTCTTATAAAGATTGATAAAGTAAAAATACAAAAAATATCGTTTAAAAAATTCATTGTCCAAAGTCACTTTTTCTTTTTTATCTGCGTATTTTATTGAGGTTTCACATTACATACATATTGATTAAAAATGATGGGGGGATGAAGGAAGAGTGGAACACTGGGAGGGATGGGACATTTGCAATAATTCTTAAAATATGCTTTATTTTTAATTTATGAAATTTCCATCAGATGAAATAATCAATGTATTATACTTATTGTTATAAATATTTGGAGTTGCAAGTAATTATGAGTTTGTCACTTAAAAAGTCCATTTCACAATAGAAAAAGTAACTAACTATTCAGATTTTTAATGTAAATTTTCCATCTCATTTTTTGTTGCTAATTTAATTGATTTTAACACTTTATAAACTCAACAATATGTTTTTTATAAATGAACAGTTAAGTAAAATCTAAAAGGCAATGTTTCTTTTGGAAACATATTTCTTTTAGTGCTACTGCAAGGGAGGAATGGGACACAATGATTCAAAAAAGATTGGGACCTGTTCTATCGTCCCCAAATTGTATCTCTACTCAAATAATTATATTTAATTACATACAACATCAAAAATTTGGCCAATATGGCACATTATAAATAAAAGAAAATGCCAATTGCACACAATTGAGAGCAAAAATTAATATAAAAACGAGTCAGAAAATAAGGGGTTTGTTATTTGAGTACACCTTCAATTTTTCAATCATGAGAAATGCAGTTATAAATGCCCAATTTGACAGCATTTAAAATATATATGTATATTCTATCTTTATCAAAAAATTGACCAACGTGGCACATTATGCAGTTCCTATATAAGAGAGCTTATCATTTGGATGTGTTTAAAAGCAAAAATGAATTTAAAACGAGTCAGAATATAAGCAGTTTGGATTTGAGATTCTTTTCTTCAACTCATATTTTTGTTAATTTTATTTTTACTATAAGAATTGGCCCTAAAACTCCTCAGTATAAAAAATATAGATATTACTGAGAATATGTAAAATAAATTTAATTGGATTTGATATATTAAGAATTGACGAAGTATGGATATTTCCTCCCCCTCTTTCAGTTATCGTTTTATTTATTTTTTTTCAGTATAAGTTGATTCTATTAAAACTTGTAAATATAAAAGTTTTAGATAATAAACTTCTATCCAATAAATAAATAAATAAGTAATTGCATGCGATATCTTGAGAATTGACGAAGCTGTGATTTTTCTCTTCTACCACCCCCCCCCCCTTTTAAATCCTTAATGGAATTTATTTGCAAAGTACATTTGAGTTCACTGATTGTGCATGATTTGAAGAAAAACTTGAAGAAATGAATAAAAAAATATTTCATGTTATATCTTACTCTTAAAACAAAGGTTTCATCATCATTTTCTTACAGTTAATATTCCATAAAAAGAGATAAAACGTCCACTAAAAATAATTAAATTATATATCTAAAACACAAATTTAACAGATATTTAATTGAGCTACGCGCTTAAATCTTTCAAATTATCAAAATATAAAAGATGAACTAAGTATAAAAATCTTGGGTTGAGGGAAGTTTTCAGGAAGTTAAATGCTGTTATAATAAAGTAATAAATACAGGTGAAAAAAATATGAAGGCATTTTAAAAATTTTAATTTTATGAGTAGAAATAGGAGACAAAAAGAATCTTATTTTATTAATTATTGAAGGGGGAAGGGCTTATGAAACAATTTATAATCTACCTTATTAAAGTTTTACAAATACGCAAAAAATGAAAATTAAACAAGTTAAGACTTTTTTATTGTTTATTTTTTGTTATAATAAAGTCACAAATAGATCAGGAAAAGGTTTTTAAAAAGCAAAGGATTTTTAAAGTTTTAAACTTTATATATTAAAGGGCCAAAAATATAAGCAATTTTTTTAGAAGAGGGGAGATTTATTAGATGACTGACTTACATTACAAAAAATTTACAAATAAGTAAAATACTAATAGGCCAGTGGTTAGCTGGTAGAATTCATTATTAGAGGGAAACAGGAAATTGGTTTAATCCCATCAGTTTATGTCTACAATGAATATATTAAATTTTCTTTCTCGTACAAGACGAGCATTAGAAAATATATATAGATTTACAATAAAAATAAATAAAATAAAACCCCACCTTTTTAATGACATAATAATATCTCAAAACAATTGTCAAAAACATTGTTAAAACAAATGATGTATGGCTTAAAATTCTGAGTAAAATGAGCATCTACACTTAAATTTTTGTTGAACATTAATGTCTAAATAAATCAGAGATCAGAGGTATAACTCAAAATTAATTAGGAAAAAATTATATTGTTTTAAACCCTTCAGTTTAGATCTAGAATGAAAGTACTGAGTCCCTTCCCCCCCTCGTTTGTGGTCAACGTTATAAAAAATAAGTACACATTTATAGTCGAAAAACCACTTTTTTTATTTATCTGAGCAATATCTCAAAAGAACTGATTCTATCGAAAACATTGTCAAGACAAATGTTTTATAATTTGAAATTAAAAATAAAACGAGTATATTTTTGTCGTATTCTATTTCAAAATTTTTCCTTAATCTCTAACAGAATATTGATGCAAGAAGAGACCAAGTTATCAATCTGCCCAGCCTCCATTTGTTTTACATGTTTTAAGTTGTTGAAGCCTTCACGATGTTTATGTAACTATGCTAGGGATTTATTTTATGAATTTTGAGAAATATAATTTTGTAGTTATCGTTAAAAGAGGTGCATGAATGATAGCTGTTTTACATGTCGCAACTGATACCGCTAATCTTAAACCATAGTTTAAAGATAATTTTTTTTATGTTAAGACTACATTTTTTATTATTCCGAAGACTTTACACTTTTATAAACTTAACATGACAGAAATTATCATATAACTACTGTGAAGCAGTTTCTGCCGAAAGATTAATAAGAGGCTAGATTAACTCATAGGAAAGATTTTTTGTACTAAACGTTTTGTTTAAATCTCTTATAATTAAAATTCACCTATTCAAAAGTCTCTGATGATAGTACAAAAGTTTAAAATGAATGAAAACTTAGATAGTGTGTGTAGCTAAAGTGTAAAAATGGGGGGGGGGGGGGGCAGCGGTCTGTGAAATCAGTAACATTAGTTAAAGGTTAATTTAAGATGTTCGTACTAATCGGAAATCCTTTTTTTTAAAACCATTTTTGTCCTTTATGTAAAATATCGAAGTTTAGAACCACGCTACTTGTTGACTTTAAATTTCCTCTAGCGAAAAGGTTTCTGCACACTCATTTGTCCCCCCCCCCCCAAATTCTCGCATTTTTTTTTTTCAATTTCCTTAATTCTAATAGATATCCACTTAATATATACACAATAGATAACTATGTACACATATTTCAAATATCAAAAATAATGAACTGACAATGACTTTGATAAAAATAGTTTTTATAGGTATTTTTATGGTAATTAATAAAAGTTTTTATTTCGATTATAAATCAATACACATTTTGTAACGCTACCCTAGTAAGAAACAGGAAAACTTAGTATATTCATTCTAGATCTACAAGGATTTAAACAATTTTCAACTTTCCTCTAATTAATTCAGATTTCGCCTCCCCCCACCACCGGGCTCTAAAGAATTTTAAATAGTTTAAAATTCTATGCTTTTTTTATGAGGAGCGCATAGAATATATAGCATAGAGCGCAAAATGAAGGGATGAGGGAGCAAAAGGAAAAGGAAAATTTCCAGCGGTAAGAAAAATCTTATTTGGCAATTGATTGTGAAAATAAAGTAACACATAGAGCAGATTTTATTTATTTTAAATTAAAAAGTTTTACAGATTTTTTTAAACTTTAAATGCTGTTAATGTGTGGGATTGACAAAATTCGGAAACGAATATTTTGAGGGTGAAATTCAGATGAAATTTTTAATGAAATGAAAGTGATGTTATCAATTGCTAATGAAATTTAGGATTGATTATTCACTATAAAGTAACAAAAAGTGTAGAAATAAATTTAACCACTTTAATCTTTTGTAGTTTGGAGAAGGAGGCAAAAAAGCAGAAGGGAAATTTGAGAAAAATAGAAGGGAAGTTTTATTTGTTACATTAAACATTAGAAATTTCGCATTTGTAATAAATACCTACGTAAAGAATAGTTATCTGACAAAAATATATGTAATTAACAGGAAATAACAGAAAGGTTTACTTGCTAGATCATGCTACATTATAACAAAAAATCAAATACCCTTATCTGAGTTATCGATGCTTATAATATGCACGCATTCATTAAAAGAGGTCTAAAAGCAATCTTAACAATTCTAGAAGCATTTTTAAAAAATTAAAGAGTGTTCATAAGTGTCTCCTAGGGGCGAAGTCAGAACTGAAGAGGTTAAAACAAACTTTAACACATTAAGAATAAATATTTATTTACTTTTTAACTAGAAATCCTTCTCAATAACGGATTCAAGATGGAAGACTTTTACGCCCTTGTGGCCGCGTAAACAATGATCACGTCACTACTGAAGCCCTTTCTGATTGGCTGACAGGTGAAACTAAGATATTTCATGTATTTGTGCTATGCGCTGGTAAATATAATACCCTGGTTACGGATGCAATTTTAGTAAACTTGCAGATTTCTGTGGCTTTACAAAAAATAATTTTGTATGTTTGCAGAATTTTTTTTTACAGTGTATAATAATAAAAACATTTAAAATATATTAAAACATTTGTATTTACACGTTTCAACTCAAAAATTAATAGAGTCATCCTCAGAATATAAATAGAAAAATAAAAATTGCAAATACAATGAACGTGAAAAACAGAATAAAGAGTTATTGAAAATAAATAAATTAAATGTATCACGCGCATTTTTAATTTGATATTGTCCTTGGTCTAGTACAACAATGTTATTATTTATTATTATTATTAATTTTTGTTATTTATTGTTATTTACTGTTATTTATTGTTATTGACTTGTTATTTTTAACACTCGTATGCTTGGTATTATAGTATGAAAAAACAGCAGAATTTATTCCACTTTGACACTATCATAGTATTTTTTCCCAAGGAAATCTAATCTATATATCATTTTCACCTTCTCTTACGTTAACTACGCATATCTCATATCCGCATTCACCATTTAATTTGATCCTTTTTATGTGACTGTAGACGTGAAGAAATTTTGATCACATTTTTTGTCGTAATTTTCATCACAGACTTGGAATTTTGTAGAAATACACCATAAATATACCGAACACTTTTAAAAGAAGTTTTCTATCGTATGATAATTTTAAAGTATTTTTAAATAATAAAAATTTTAAACGAAACTTTAAAATTTTCTATTAATTATCCACTTTGTATTTTAATCACTTATAACTCTAAGATAAATAAATCTGTGTATTGATCTTTCACTACCTTGGATATATTTTTTTTTTTTTACTTTTTTATAAATTTGATATCGATTTTCATCAAAATTTTGCCTTTTAATAAGTTAAAAATATTAATGAAGTCATATTTTTAAATGCATACACAATATCGTTGTAAGCAAAATCAGGTTATTTTACCAGAATCCTTGTTTTATCATAAATCATTTATTTATTTATTTTTGAAAATTCGGAAAATGTTATTTCACCTTATTATTAAAATTTCATTATTTCTGCTTTTTGATACGAATTAAATAGATGCTGAAAAAATAACACAAATATTCTATAAAACGCATTTTTGTACCGATATTTTTTACGGGAAATAAGTTTATTATAAACTAAAAATGGTTTAATTGATGCAAAAAAAAAAAAAAAAAAAAAAAAAAAAATTGCAATCTACAGTGTTTTATAGTCGACGATATTATTTTATCTTAATAATAATCTGATTAAAACTTTATTTTTATATATATGAAGTGTTTTAATCATTTTTTTCTGTTTTATGAGGAAACCAAAGATATACAGTACTAATATTTTCATTTAACCTATCATAAAAATGGAGTACTCAGATCGACATCATTAGAGAAATCGAATTAAAAACTACAAAAGTAAAAGGTACTACTAGGTTATCCTGTCGACCAAAAAACTATCGTCAAACTGTAAGATTAAATGCCAATAATGGATGATCGTGAATGTCACATTCAATGATATACGATTCACGTGTTTAAAATGTCATTAGGTGATTTTTATTTCGACTTTTTATTTGTATTTTTATTAATATTCTACTAATTATTTGCTTTTTCGTTATTTAAAATAAAAATTATGTCAATATGTATAATTTGGCTATTAGTTTGGCGATTTGTATAATTTGGCGAAATTGGTCGACGAAATAACAGAGTAGTACCAAATAAAATAATCTCTCAAAAATGAATTCAGACACGGTTTTCAAACAAATTTCACTTAAAAGTACTGTTTTTTCGTATAAGATGATGTAATGATTAAAAATGTGCAGTGTCTGTTTAAAAATTTGAAGTGGCCATAATAACTTGGAAAATGTTGCCATTCGCAAAATAACACCAGAATTACTCACACATATGTTTACCCGTTATAATATGGATACTTTAGGTCTTTGAAAATATTAATTTAAGAAATCATGAATTATAGAACATAGCAATAAAATATCTGCATAACAATGAATAAAATTAAATGGTGTATTTATTAATGTTTCACATTTTATGTAGTTTGAAATTAAATTAATGAAATAAAAAGAAAAATATTTAAACAACATATAGCTAATAAGAATGTATTTATTAAAATACAACATATTGCTCAGTGGTGCACAAAACAGAAATTTTAATATACATTTGTACAATTAAAATAAAATAAAACTTTCAACGTTTCGCTCCGTCTTCTGCGGGCGTCTTCAGGAAAATATGATAAAGTAAGGACTACGTTTGCATCTTGATCGAGAGATAATATTTCTACTAAATTTAAATTTAAATGAATTAAAATTTTAAAAATGTAGAGCAGCATATACAACAACATATAGCTGTTACAGTGATAGAAAAAAATATTTTAGCTCCATATTACTATCCAATGTTTAGATTAAATTTTCACTATTTTAATTTTTAAAAATGGCTAGTTATTATATAAAAATACTATATTTTGAAACATTTATAATTCTGAACTCAAAATATAATAGACGATTGTTTGAATGATAATAACACAAATATAGCGTTGCAAAATGAAAATAAATTCATTATTACAGACTTATCTCCTATCCAAAATAAGCTTTGCTAATTCATCCAATTTTAAATTAAGAAAAATGATGTAAACAATTCAACACTAAATCAATTCGTTTATTTAAAATAATAATAATAAAAATATGGTTATTTAAATATCATACCATCACATTTAAAATGGAATAATGTATTCTTAAATTTACATCTGTCTTAAATATGCATAAATAATATGATTGGTTGAAATGCAAATTTTACTTTAAAACAAATGCTTGCAAGGAACATGTTAATAGAGATTTATGAAATATTCAATGAATAATAAATGTATAGGAGAGATTTCGATTTTACTGTGACATTCCAAGTCTTTTTACAATTAAAAATATTTTATGAAGTATTATTTTAAATATTTTGGGATTTAATAGCATATAAAGTATACTTAAAATATATTTTTCTATACACAACAATATTAATAAAATTTTTCTTTATAGATTCTGAATACTATCAAAAAACTGTGAATTTATTTTACATTTTGTTATTACTTTTTTTATGAAATGCATTTTGGATGTTATGGTATACATAGTAAATTTAAAACAGATTTGTATGTATATTCACATTAATGAAAATTGTCTCTGTAGATTCTGGATAGTATCAGCAAACCGTAAATTGCCAAGCAACCACATATATTGTTTCTTATATCAATGTTCTTTTGATTATGCATGTAAGCACAGTGACAATTAAGGTATCATAGAAACTCCATTTAAAGAAGCTATTGACATAATACACTAAACTTTTTATTAATGCATGCACTTTGATTAAAAATTCCTGATATTTATAAATGATTCCTTAAAAACGTAAGCAAATAATTTTCAAGTTAACAATGTGAATATCTCGAAAGGATTCACAGGAAGATAAAATTTTAATACTTTTATGCAAGTCCGGATGCAAGGGATAAGGTGGATATTATACATACTATTACAGTCTTTAGCATTACATTCTTTTCTTTTACCATTTCTTTTATTATTCCTAAGTTATAGTTAGAATTAATGAAGAAGTTCCTCGTGAAAGCGTGAATGGGATGAACCAAGTTGAAAATTATTTTCAGATCATGTTCTATTTTAATTTAATTTTTACAATAGAGCGTGGTTTTTGTTGTTTATATCTCATTGTCGCGTGCCATTTTTTTTGACCCTGGATCGATTTGAATTTGGATTTGAATTTTATTTTTATTATGAATATGGATCTTATTAGACGTATCCGAAACATGCCAATGTTATTTCTTTTTATTTTTTGTAACACCTCTCTCAAGTAATTTAAAAATTTTATTTAAAAAATTATTTAAAATTGAAGCATTATTTCTAATTTACGCACTTTAAAAAACTGCTATTGAAAAGCATGAAAATATTGTTTGTATGATTTACAGTAGAGCAATAATTTCAAAATTTTTTCACTGCAATGGCAACACCTTTTTAATTGCAGAAATTTATCATCACTTTGAAAAACTATAAATGGCACTGAAACGATACACGTATGACTAAAATTCTCTGTGTAATATTGTGCACTCAACACTAAACAATTCCTACGAAATATAACATGCAGCAACTAAAAGAAATGATCACATTTTTATTTTAGTTATGTGTACACAAACACAACTAAAAAAATTTTAAAACAAATCTTTCAACATTACTCAGTTTATAAGTGAAAAAATATATGGCAAAAGAAAAACATTGAGACTGGCCCTTTAAAATGGAATTTTTTGCAAGAGTTCTCATGGCAATTCACCTCGTACGTATATCATTCTATCGTCATTAATGGGTTTTCAATGCGCTGATGAATTTGCGCATGCCATAAAAATAGATGCTGCCATTCGAAAATTTTGAGTTTTTTTTTCATTGTAATCATAACCATTAAAGCTTTATTGTTTTAAATCATCACGATCTCAAGCGCATACATTCTTATAAATATATCTATTTTTTTTTCAAATGGTTGAGTGGTTAGACCATTTAAGGTTCATATATCGAAGAAATTTATTATTATTATTATTAATTTGTACTGCTTAAAATTGTACACAGACACTTAAAAAGCCGTCTTATGACTAAAACTACATCTGTATGAAAATTAAAAGAAAAGCAATTTTATCTTTTATCGATTAGTTATGAAAAGAATCAGATTCCGTTATTATACAAAGAGTGCTCGGAAAGTTTTGCAATATTAAATTATTTATCGAATCTTTACAAAATAATTTCCGTTGCAAGCTACACAGTTCTCCATCCTGCGAAGCCATTCCCTAAATCAGCTCTTCCAAGTTTCATTAAATAGTAAGGCACACGCATTTCCCCAAGCCCTGAGAAGTACTCATAACAATTTCAAATGTCAGAAGAGTGCAAAGTCGGTACGGGCACAGGCTAGACTGTAAGGAGGGTATTCAAGAAATTTTACTGATATAGGGGTCAAATATTCAGAGCATGCTTTGGAACAGTGGGCAGGAGTGTTGTCATGAAGAAGGAACCAAGAGTTTATTCATGAATTAGGTCGCAGGTTTTACAAATATTTTTAGACTTTAGGTTGGCACTGTTTAATGTACGATTGAGACGTAACTGTATTCTACGTATTCAAAAATCCCTGTCGGCTGGGCCTATAGGCGGAGGTAGATTTCGAAGAGTGCTCATTTCAACAAAAAAAAATAAATAAATAAATAAAAAATAATAATAATAATAGATATATGATTGGAGATAAACCCAGTTTAATAACTTCATTTGGCCGTTTATGAAAAATTTTTAATTTCATTTTTCTGCAAAAACGGGTTTATCAGAATCATCTTAAGAAAAATTCAGCTCAAATGCCCGTTTTGACAACAAATTTTGAAATAGATTCTGAATTTATTAAAAAAATCGACCAAAATAGTACATTATACAGCTCTTAAAAACTGTCAGTTGAATGCATTTGAGAAAAAAATTGAATTTAAAAATGAGTCATAAAATAACCGATTTGTTGTTTGAATACATCCTTAATTCTTTAATCATGATTGCTTCGGAAAATTTTGTGCGAAATACTCACTTTGACAGCATTTTAAAAAATATATTCTATCTTTATCGAAAAACTGGCCAATGGGTCACAGTATATAGTTCCTAAATAAGAGGATCTGTAAATTGGATGCGTTTGAGAGCGAAAATGGATTTTAAAACGAGTCATAAAAAACGCAATTTGCTATGTGAAAACTTCCTTAAATTTTGAAATCACAAAGACTTCGGGAAATTCTGTTCAAAATACCCTTTTTGGTAGCCTTTTTCAAAATATATTCTGTCTTTATCAAAAAACCGATCAATGCATCACATTATATAGTTCCTAAATAAGAGGATCTATAAATTGGATGCATTTGAGAGCACAAATGGATTTAAAAACGAGTCAGAAAAAAACCCAATTTCTTATTTGAACACTTCCTTAAATTACCAGTCACGATGATTTCGGAAAATTCCTTTCAAAATACCCTTTTTGGTAGCCTTTTTTGAAATATATTCCATCTTTATCAAAAAACTGACCAATGCATCACATTATAGAGTTCCTAAATAAGAGGATCTGTAAATTGGATGCGTTTGAGAACAAAAATGGATTTAAAAACGAGTCAGAAAATAACGCAATTTCTCATTTGAATACTTTCTTCAATTTTCAGTCCCGATGACTTTCGGAAATTCTGTTCAAAATACCCTTTTTGGTAGACTTTTTTGAAATATATTCTGTCTTTATCAGAAAATTGACCAATGCGTCACTTTATACAGTTTCTAAATAAGAGGTTCTACCATTTAGATGCGTTTAGAATCAAAAATGAATTTAAAAATGAGTCAGAATATAAGCAGTTTGGATTTGAGGTTTTTCTCCAACTCCTATTTTTGTTTAATTTTTTTTTGCTATACGAATGGATCCTATAAAAAACTCGTCAATATAAAAGTTGTAGATATTTTTAAGAAGATGTAAAATAAATTTAATCAGATTTGATATCTTAAAAATTGACGGAGTTATGGATTTTTCTCTTTTTACAGCGCCCTTTTTCTTTTCGTTTTTAATTTTTTTCGTCGGTAAAAGTTGGTCCTATCAAAAACTTGTAAATACAAAAGTTTTAGATAATTTTAAGAACATTTATAAAATATTTAGTTGGATTTAATATCTTGAAAATTGACGAAGTTTTGAATTTTTATCTCTCAAAATCCCTGCTTTTTTCGCCCCTTGAGCCCACTTATAAATTTATCAAAGTTCTGTCATGCATATACTTTTGGCCCATTTTAAAGAAGTAATATAAACTTTAAACCGATTCGATATCTACTTTAATTAAGAAGTTATGTCGTTTTTTCTGTTTTCACAAAAACGCCCCCTATTCCGACCCCCTTTGTCTGATTTTGCCCATTAACGAACTTAGCCAAGATTTTATCCCCTTTGATTTTATGTAAAAGCTTGGTGGAGATTGGTGAAAAATTATAGAAGTTATCGTGTCCATAAAAAAGTGATATATATATATAGATAGATAGATAGACAGATATATATATTAACTGGTGCGATTGCAATAGGTAGTATTTCTTACGAAATCTACCTAAAAGATACGCTCAACAATAACGATTCCATTTAGTTTGAAAAATACAGCTTTCATTGTCATCTTTATAGACCCGATTTCAGTGTTCTCGCTGACATTTTACCAAAGTTAGTAATTTGGCGAATTAAAAATAAAAAAAAATTCGCCAAATGAAAAAAATATTTAGCAAAATAGATTCGCCATGTAGCACTAAAAAAATTATTTTTTGACCTTTTGATATACCCCCCCCCCCGCCTTTTTTTCAATATGTTTTAAAATAGCCCAAGTTTTTTTATAACACGACAACGATTTTGTTATTAATCTCATTTTAATTATCCGCTACAAATATAACATAAATATGTATGTATGCATATTTATGAAAGACGAAACAGAAAAAAAGGAAAAATCGAAAATTGCGCACTAGGAATTTATCGAATCTAATCGCTTTTTTTCCCGGCAAATAAAGTATTTAGTCGCAATTCCGCTCAATGGCGAGCGACAGCGAGAAACCTGTTCAATTTTCTGACAGCTATCGGTTTGTCCTCAGCATCATCTGAGTCCCATGCTTTGTTTTGAGATTAAGTCAAGTACATCATAACATTAGAGCTAATTTTCGTAATCTATCATATACTTAGATTGTTACCAAGCAATTTTAACATCTCCTCGTGATCAGTAACACTTCGTGTAAGAACCTGGTTATTATAACTCTCCCGCAATCTATAGTCCATGTTAATGGCGTATGAAGCGTGGTATTATCATTCATGTATAATCGATGTATGAAGGAATCTGAATAAGTAAGAAAAGAGTGACTGTTGAAAGATAATTTTAAAAGATAAGCAACTAAATCTGTTTTATTATCTAAAGAGAATGTAAGCAAATATTTATGCACCTGTCCCATATTTTTCCTACCAATTAATTTATATGGAAATCACCCACTATTGCTTTCAAATAAATAATACAAAATTGTGATTAGTTTAATGAGTTTCCCTCATACGTCGCAGTTCAAGTCTACTAAATCCCATTTTTTGTCTTCTATAAAAAAAATAGATACGAAAACAAAACAAGACAAAAAAAAAGACAATTTATAACAAACATTTGGAATGTGAAATTCTAATCAATTTGACATGTTATATTCAGATTCAGATGATGAAAAGTTACCTGATTTAAGTTTATCTGTTTCACATCCCATTTTATACATTGCAAATGGTCAGCTAATAGTTTTAAAATACTAAGCTCGACACAACTGCGGTCGTTCGCTAGTTTCAGACCCACAAGTCCACTTTTCCTACTTTTCAATGTCTTTGACTGAATCAATTTTTCTGCTAAATTTGTGCAGTTCTAGTTTTTTTTTTTTTTTTTTTTTTTTTTTTTTAACCCGTCTTCCACTAGAGATTCGGCTATTTGGGGCATAATTCAGGATATTTGCACTTGGAATCCATTATGGAGTCAACAATAAGAGAAGAAAATGTAAAGGTTCACAATTTCTCATTAAAAAGAGAAAAAAAATGAAATGCGGACACCACAGTGTCTATTCTCGTCCTAAAACAACCTTTTTTCAAATGGTTAAAAAGAAACTGTATTTCACAGCAAAGACTAATAGATTTTTTAATGATAATTTTCATTATAAAGTCTGTAAAACAGATCATCTACCATTTTTTCCTATCTTTATAAACTTTATTTTTCTCTAAATAACATTAGTAATGAAACCAAATATTAGAATTTTTTAACAAGGTAAGTAAACACGCTGTATAGAATACTTGATATGATTAAAATATTTATTTAAATTAAAATACGATCTCAATAGTGAATACTTTTGTGCTTTATTGTCGATATGAAACTAATTAATTTCACACGGAGATTAAATTTTATCGTTACTACATTTTACATATAGAATTTGTCATATTTCTGAATTCAATACTCTTTTCCAAATTTTATACTTCAAGATATTTCTTTTAAGTCATGTTATTATAAATCTCAAATTTATTTTGCTAAGTTATGAGAAACGAATTTGCGTGATTATTAATGATTTTATCGGAAAGTATCTTTTGTTTTATTTTGAACCAATATGTCTTAATTAGACATGGTACTAATAAAAAAGAATATTTAATTTGTTCATCTTTCAAAATTTAATCAAATTGTTTAATGCTTCATTTGCATTTTTATTGAAATGCAATAAAATTTTGCTTTTGCAAAATCATACTTTTATTTTATTTTATTAATAATTTGGGAGGACATTTTAGGTAATCGAGTATTTAACACAAAGAAACCTGAACTTTTATATTCTTCGAAGAAAGTTTAATTACTTTAGATTCAATGGAAAACACTGTTAATTGATATGAAGTGATTTATAAAGGAAATGAAAGAGTCTTAAAATTTTTTAGCTTCCTTTTATTTCATCTTTCTTTTTCTTTTCATTAGAATAACTTGCGCTTTTCTGAGATTATTAAATGAATAATATTTAATAAATTAAGATAATAAACTTGCTAAATTTATACAGAAACCCAGTAAATATATTTAGTGATATTTATTATGTAGATTAATTTTAAAAATAATTAAAATTATATTACAACGATTTTATTAAAGAATCAATTCTAATATTTAATTATTTTTAAGTTTCCAGTTTTTAAAGCGACTTGTTTATAAAATAATCATTGCGTAAAAATTTGTTTGGAGCATATTGCCACTGTATGCAAAAATTCTATTTTTAGAGAAAAACTTTTCTCATTTTGTGGTAACACCGAAACCAGTTTTGCTGGCTGCAAAAGTGCAGCAAAAGGGGCGACTAGTGATACAAATTTTGTGTTGTTCCGTTGTAAAAAATAAAGCCACCAAAAATATTTATAAAAGCAGTTGGACATGAGTATCCAAAAAAAAAAAAGACAGCAGAAATATTGACTGAAATAATTTAAAGAAAAAATTTCAAGAGACCAAGCAAGTTTTGCGTCAAAAATATGCAGATAAAAGTAGACGGACGCCATTTGAGGTATTTTATATTGCAAAAGGAATTGCGCATCCTAAGTAAAAATCATATAGGGTTACGTGGGTAAACTGGGCCATATTTTAACAATGCAGCTATGGATATTCTTGCAATTCAGTATCCAAAAGCTAATGTTAATTTCAATTAAATTTTGAACCTTTGTAAATGTGTTCAATTATGTACATTCTATCAAAAAAACAAAATAAATTAAAAATTAAATTTAAACGTCTAAAAAGAAAAAAAATGCCTATATTTAATTTTTCTTCGTTTGTCCAGTTGCCTCATAAAAATGGGGCAACTGGACCAGAGTGATCTGTGATCCACACAAATTTGTGTTTTTTAATATGATGTAATCGATCCTGTTTCAAAAAGTGTAAACAACTTTTAAAAATCTAAATCAGGGAGATCATGTCAATTAATCATGTGAATTAAATTTCTTCAACTAATGATCGTTCTAAGGGAAAGCTTTGCTGCCAGGATGTCTAAAAAAACGCACAATGTAGAATTATTAAATTTATCAATACCAAAAGCATAGTAATTAATTGAGTTCTTGTCTACTTTCGTTTTGATAACAAGGGTAAAAGCTACGTAAGTACATAAGTACCTCATTCTCTTTTTTATTCACCCCATTTGAAGCACGATGTTTACATTAAACCTGTAGATAATGTAACCAAGTTTTTAAATCGAACAGAACTCTTTTTTATTGGTTTCTATAATTTTCTAGTAATGTTACTCTGTCTTATGTGCACCTCTTCATTTGTATCATAAAGTTTCAAAGTATGGTTATGTCACTTAAAAATTTTTTTTGAAATCCACAATATACTTTAAAAAAATATATTATAAATTTTTACAAAATATTATGTATTTTCTTATTTGTAAAAAAAAAAAAAAAAAAAAAAAAAAAAAAAAAGGTAGGAGAAATTATGTACCCGTAGTAAAAGAAGCTGAAAAAAGAATGTTTATAGTTATTGGGGTAATTGGACTCAATATGGTCCAGTTATTACGGATATATGTCCCAGTTACCCAAATCTTGAAAAATTGATGGGGTAAGTAAAACACTGGCCTTACATTTGAAATATGAATAAATATGTATAGAAACCTAATAATATTAATTCAGTTAAATGTTTGATGTTTTAAAAGAATAACAAACCAATTAACAATAAAAAAAATCTCTGACCATGACTGCGGGAAGTTGAAGGTAGAACTTACTCAGAAATTTTAAATAAATTGTACTTTTTAAAAATACAACAAAATCACTACAGGTTTAACTATGTGGGGCCTAGATATAGCAAGGCATTAGCCAATTGTTAATAACAATTGGCTCCTGCAGTCATCACAATAGAATATTGTTACTATTAAATGCTCTTCCATTCCTACAAATACGTCACTTAATTTGAAATTTTTTCGTTTCGTCACTCTACTTAAGTTTATTAGAAGGCACTGCTACTTTAAATTTCAGCTACCCTAATAATGATAGACGCTCCTATTTCAAACGAGGTGGTGTAATTGTTTGAATAGAACAACAATTAATAATACAAAACAAAAAAAATCTGACGATGATTACGGGAAATTGCAGGTCGAACTTACCCAACAAATTAAAACAGAATGTGTATTTTAAAATACGACAGGTTTATTGTAGGTTGAGCTGAGTCCAGCAACTGACCCCGTAATCCGAAAACATTTTTATTATTGACTGATGTTTCCATTCATACAAATATGTCACTTCAGTTGGAATTCATTTCGTTTCAACACTCTACATATGTTCAATTTAATTCACTGGTACTTCTGATCTCAGTTATCCTAATAATAATAGAATTTCCTATTTCAAACAAAATGACATATTTGTATCAACAGTGAAGAAATTAATAGCAAACAAGTTGGAAATTGCACTTGAAGCGTAGCAAATGAGGTGCGTTCGGACTATAACGAAGTTTTAAAAATATTCAGATCTTACAGTTATAATAGACAATACTTCGGATACAGTGTAGTGGTCGAAATCATTTCTGTGTTCCTGTAAATATACAGGAATAGTAACTATTTTTACCCCTCAGCAACGTACATCCTATTCATAAAATGTGAAATAGTTTAATACAATTTAAACGAGCACCAAACATGTTCACCCTATACCATTATGTAATGTAATACTTTTGTGTGGCCTTGTAAATCAATAACAAATGTTTTTTGCACCACAGTTTGTGCAAATTGTATATTATAATATATACTTCATAGATTCATATCAATTTTATTATGTTCAAATGAGTGTAACACCATAAAATGCATTTCAATTATTTCCCACTTTATCGTAATGTAACGGAATGCTTCTGTTTTCCCTGTAATTGATCTATGCATCCAATTTTCATAAAATTTGAAATGACTCGTCAAAATTATGTAATAATTACAAATTTTAAATTTCAAACGATTAAAATGCATTTGAAACTTTTTCCCCATTGACTATAATATAACGGAATACTTTTGGTTGTCCCTGTAATTGATCTATGCATCCGATTCTCAAAAAAATTTAAATGATTCGAAAAAATTATGCAATAATTATAAATTTTAATTTTTAAACGATTCGGTTGGGTAGTTTTGCGTTAATATATGCGGACGGACAGACTGGACGACAACTATAGGTGCTGTGTATTTACATAATTACGAACGCACCTAGAAAGAATCTCCTATGATAGCCGCGAGAAAATGCCGGTCGAGAATACTCAGAAATATTTTTAAAAAGATTTAAATACGACAGGTTCCTTGTAATGAACCAGGTTCAGGTAGGTGGGTAGGATTACCAACTGGCTCTCGCAACCCTCATCAGGGAATATTTTTATCAATAATTGATCTTCTGTTCATACAAATACGGTACTTCGTTTGAAATTCATTTCGTTTTGCCACTCTAAAAAGTTCAATTTAAGGTATTGCTTTTTCTGATTTCATCTATCCTAATAATTGCAGACTATCCCATTGCAAACGAAGTGTCATATTTGTATGAATAAAGAAGCAATTAATCATAAAAAATAATCTCTGACGATGGCCGCACGAAATTGCCGGTTGAAAGTACTCAGAACTCAGAAACTTTGGATAAATGTATAGTTTTATGCCTGTAATATCTATATTATTATTATTATTGTCGCATTTTAAGTGAAATGGTAAGCTTCTTAAAGTTTTTATTGTGTAATTTGTAATTGAAACAAGGGTTGCTATTGCATTACGTCTTATGATTTTAATCAATAATGAGACTGGTTATGTTTAATTTTGAATTAAAACCATACTTAAAACCAATATTACGGTTCGAGATAACTAAAAAATACACTTAAAATGAACTCAGTGTCCTTTTCTGAAATACAAAACGTTTTTAAAAAATCTAATATATATCAGGTTTCTTATTGATTTTTTTACTGTGCAAATGATTTAAAACAAGTTATATAGTGGATTCACATTAAAATGCTCTTACAGAATTAAAATAACGTTAAATTCTAAAATATTACAGTTAAAATTAAAACTAATTCAAATAATCTTAGGGTATATGTATTTTTACTAGTTCTCTTCGATTCGCCATATTTTTGCATGCTTGAAGCTGAACATAAAATTTGGGATTTTTGGGGGGGAGGGGGGGATACATTACACAAGTACCAACTCAGTATCTTCAATTTTATTTTCCTCATGTGATAAATGCTCATAATAAATAAATATATATAAATTAAAACAAATTAAAACTTTCAACTTATAATGCTAGCACTGATGCAAGCTGTTGTATAATATGAATCATCAGAATTAATAGCAGTCCGGGGTAAAAAGAAAAAAGGGAGCAAAATTTTATAGAAAAACAGTTTTGTTAAACTTGAAGTATTACAAATTATAAACTCATGGACAGAAATGAATAACTGAATACTTTTTGCCATAGTTCAGTCACACTGTCTAACTTTGGTTATATTCTTCAAATTAAAAATAAAAAGTCTAACAACATTCACTCAATTGATTACACTCATAGATTTTATAAATTGTTGACCTTCTTATCATAGAGAAAATAAGTCACTCAAATTCATATTCAAAACATGCTATACAAAGATGTTTCGTTTAATTTTAAATAATGCAAATGACAAATTAATTCACAAAAACGAATAACTATATATTTTCCATCTTGTTAAGGTCACACTGTCTAATTTATAATACTTAAAATAAAAAGGAGAAATTTTACAGCAAGTACAGGATTGTTGTACTCACTGTTTTAATAAATTTCTAACCTTCTTATAATTTGTTCATATCGTCCTCAAAGTTGTAGACCTAAAATAAAATAATGAACTTTATTAATTTATTTGTGATTATATATGTAATAATTATCTGTCCGCGATTTTTTTTACTGTTTGTTTCTGATCGATTTAAACATGTTATCAGAATACACGCTGTTCTTTAGTTGGGAACGAATAATAACGAGGGGGAAACCGTCGAAATTCTACGAAAGAAAATCTTTAAGGAATAACTGTTTCATTTATTTATAATAAATCTACAAAGTTAGTTACAGTAAAAAATACATCTTACATTGGTTAGTCTAACACTCAAACAAATACTATTTTAAGACAAAATTAACAAAATACTATAAAACTCAACTATCCAGTTTAATAAATGAAACAAAACCGAAATTCACAGGGTTTTATAACTGACGATATTTTTGAAATAGCATATGCATTTTAACCTCCCTCCCTCTCTCCCTCTCTCTCTCTCTCTCTCTCTCTCTCTCTCTCTCTTTATTCTTTTTTCAATTTTAAGAGAAAACGGAGTGATTCTGCTACCACAATTACAAAATTGGTACTAAAAATGAAAAAAGAAATTAATATCTGAATAATAAATTAAAATACAGCTTTGAAATAAATTGCATTTAAAAGTACATTTTTTTTCTCTATACGACGATATAAAAATTTAAAATGTTCTATGTTTAGAAATATAGAATTTACAGCAGCGAAAATTGCAAAACCAAAATTGCGGACGGGTTGCCATTCGCAAAATGACGTATGCGTACGCACAGCTATGTTTGGTCTTTATAATACATATATTTCATTTTTATGGCAACGCATATTTTATTCTTTATTTTTATATTTATTTAAAATATTATCACCGCGAAAAATTTTTGAACACAATTATAACATATTTTGTGCAGTGGTGACTTTGTTAACGTAAAAAACTTTGCTGTGATCATTTTACTTTTAAATTATTATAGTCCATACTCTTACCATCCGTAAATTAGAAAATGAGATAAACGTATAAATAAGATAATTGAAAATTTTTCAAATTTGTATAGAATTAATCTCTACATATGCAAAAAAATGATAATTACAAATTGTATTTAATTTTAAAACAAAACACTCTATATGAAAGTAAATATTTTTATTAAAATATTAATACTCTAATCACTTCCTTAAATCCATGGTATATGTATCACAAATCACTTCCATTTATTATTCGATGAATATTTCATTAGTTCTATAATTACAAATTTTTCAGACGAGTACATTTTCTGCTATATATAAAGACAACAGCAAGTTGTATTTTTTATCAAAACATTAATACTCTGATGATTTATTTAAATCTATAATGATTCTAAAACTCATCACTTTCAATTATTATTCAATGAATATTTAATTTATTCAAAAATTACAAATTTTGTTTCGTGCTTTAGATAAAGACACCGTAAAGATAATCAACTAATTTCTATAAAGTTTTATTCGTGTAATTTGAAGAATACATACATGAATTTTAAATATGTTTGGTGGAAATCTAAACAAACGTATTAGTTTCTACTTGAAAATAATTGCATTAAACTAAGGATAAAATGTTCTTGAAATTTCGAAACATTTTAATGTTAAATCGAGATTATATATTTTGAAATGTTAATAAAAGCACGTTATAAATGCATAAGGTAAATTACTTTTGTGACGTTATATTCAAAGCAAGAGATTAATGAGCATTAGCTGATAAAATTTATTTCTTAAATGAGTAAGCACATTACGTTAAAAATAATAAAAATAATATTAAAAACAAGCATCTAATTTAAAGAAAAATATACATATTATGAAAAAAAATTAATATAACTTATATATAATTTAGGGCGGTGTCGCACTGATTTACAATTACGGCACCAACCTGGAATCCACGGAGGAAAATATGAAGATGTAAAATAAAAATCAGATTGATTTTTTCTTTTGGGTATAGAATTTCTTATTTTTTGAAATACTTCTTTTAATTTTATTGAAAACAATTTCTTATTACCATTCATATATCATTAAAATTTATCAATATCAATACTTATGTAATTTAACAGAACAAAGTCAAAACTTATAGCATTTTTTAACAGTTTTAAAAATAAAATAGCGATATTTTTTATAGATTTTATTAATATTTCAAGTGCAATGTTGTTTCCATAAACCTATTATACAATATCCAAAATTACCCTGTATCTGTAATCATTTAAAAATTTATATGGTCAGAAAAATCTTATTTGGATGTACAAAAAAGATGATGATATTTAAAATTAGCACGGTATGATTGATAATTTTGAAAGGAAAATTAATAAATATAAGTTAATGAATTTCTTGAATTTAATTTAGTGAAAATTATAGAACAATTTATTTAAATTGTGATCGTATAGAATCTTTGAGTCGGTGTTTGGATACTCTATAAATATATCCAGTAAAAGAAATTCATGATTTCTCGTGCATGTTACATAAATATAAGAAGTAATACAATTGTAAATCTTATGAGCGATTAAATGATTGTTTTTTATTTGATTTCAATCTATATATATATATAGGATTAAAATATATTTACACTCTACTTAATCTTTAATACAAGGACTTTATTAATACATGAAACAAGATCTAAAATAAGGGTTAATTTCTCTATAATAAATAATAAATTAAGAAAACTTCGTTTTCTTTTTTTCAAAAACACGTCAGTTTCCTAGATTTTTTTCAGCTTTTTATTAAAATACTGCAAGTAATTTTATTAAGCAATCATTTTCTAAATACGTCACTTCGATTTAAATAGGAAAATATATCATTATTAGGGTTGCTGAGATCATAAATAGCACTGCCTTGGATTCAGCTGAAGTAGAAAGACGAAACAGAATGATTTTAAAGTTGAACAAGTAATCAAGTTTTAAGTGAAGCGAAGTATTTGTATAAATAGAATAGACATTATTACAAAAAATTTTCTAATTATTTTCTGAGAATGGCTGTGGGAGTCAATTGAAAGGCCTACCTGCCAAACTGAACCATTTATGCACCTTAAGGCCACACACTGGGCACAGAAAAATACAAGGACGATAATGTGTGGAGCTATGGGAGCGTTCTTTTCAAATATCTCGCTCAATTTATTATATTTTTACATGATTTTTTTCGCAGAGGATAGCTGAGGACGATCTACAACCGCCCTAGTTTTTACTTTTTCGTTTTTGCTTGTATATTTTTATGTTACGATAGCTTCAATTTAGAACCGGTTTAAACCGGTTTTGAAAGTTAAAGTATTTTTTTTAACCTGAAACAAACAGAAAAAGTAAAACCTAGGCCGGTTGTGGATCGCCCTCAGCTATCTTGTGCAAAAGAATCATATAAAAGGGTTAAAATTTGGGCAAAATATTTGAAAAGAACGCCCCAATAAATTTACATTATCATCCGGGTCTTTTCCTGTGCCTAGTGTTGTGACTTAAGTAAAACGTAGATATTTTTGTTTGTTGAACATGAAAATCCTTACTTGAGAATTGATAGCGAATGCAAAATACATATCTGAATAAAATAACCAACTTAATATTTAATAATAACCAGGCCACAGAATTCGCAGAGCGCACGGTCTGTGCACTGTCCTTCCGATTTTCTTCTCTTATTTTGAATCTATAACGAAAGCAACAAGAAAAAAAAAGTAAAACTTTCGAAATAGGAAACATTTAATAGCAAAATTATAAAAATTAAACATACAGAAAGGTTTCTCTTTTTATACATATAGAGCTGCACAATTATATTAATATTTAAGCTTAAACCTATTTTAATTCTTCTTCATATATTTTCTTATATTAATTTAATTATTTTTTAAATTCTACTTAAATTTACTACTTCCATTTTATTTTCCACATGGAAATCATAATATTTATTTTATGTTGTATACCTACTATTTTTAGTTTTCCCAATCGCTCTTAAGGACATAAGGTGCTTCATTTGTAAAGGCTGAGTTTTAAGTTGCTTGCAACTATGAAATCCCTGAAAGCTGCTTTACTGTTCAGCATACTGTTCAGCAAAAAACTATGGTCTCAAGTACTTGATGTTATTGGTCAGCCCTTGGAGTCTAATATTCACATGTGCACCGTAATATGCTTTCTCATGACTGTCTAAAAATAAATGGTAACTAATAAATAAATAAATAAATAAATAAATAAAAATAAAATGATAAACTATTTACAAATACTTTATTAAATTCGAAAAATATATTGATTTTCTTTGTTTCAAATAACGAAGTCTCCTTGAGAAAACATGACTAAATCAGAACAAGTTATTGCGTATTTTATTTCGTGGTTATGATAAATTTTATCAGATTAAGAGTCAACTATATTTGTTTGCAAGTAAAACACATCTTAAAATTTAACTTTATGAAAAATAAATATATAAAAAAATAATCTATATAATATTTTCAACAAATTTTAAACAAATAAATTGAAATAAATATTGTAATATAAATCCAGTAATGATCTATCCTAAATCTGCACTGTATACGGCTGTTAATCATCCAATTTCGCAATTTCTATTTCTAATGTTAAATATATGAACGAAGAGAGCATTCGTACAGTTGAAATATCTATTTCCATAAATTAGTATTTTTAACTTTTATTTTATGTGTACTCTTCTTGCAAAATGTATTTTTATTTCAAAGTTATTAAAACATCGAACTTTGAAAAAAAACTTTAATATTTCAAATAAAATCAATTATATATATTACAGAAATGTTCTGACAATTAAGAAGAAATAATGGAGACACGAATGAATTTATATTTTATTATTTATATATTTTTAATTGTGTCCCGAATCTATTTGTATGCAAATTTTTTCGAATTAATTGTAAAAGATCAAGGAAATTTACCGACTCGCACGCCACTCCCATTTATACTAATTTTATGAACTTTTTAAATTATTTTTAAATTTTAAATTCTACTCACTTCACTATATTTTTAAAATAAATATTGTAGTATGCATATGTTGGCAAAGTGCAAATAAAAATCTTTCTTTAAAAAAATGAAAATTAAATAAATTAAAATTCGTATAAGTGGTGCTAATACAGAAATTACATAGTAAGTGTCATAGAATCGAATAGGACATTACCGTATTTATAATATAAAACTAAATTTTAATCAGGTTTTTATATGTTCTTTAATTTATGTATTTGATAAAATTGTACATGAAATTCATACAAGTTAGAAGTATCTAAGTTTTTTTTTCTCCCATGAAGAAACGCACTTTTCATGAAAAAATCCCCGTTATTGCATAAAATATTCAAATAATTTTGATTTTTTTGTAGTAAAACATATATATAAGATTATATATGGCACAAATTTTTTTAAAAATTCAATTAGTTTCAAATTTTTTTATAGAAAATTTCTGAAAATTTGTGCTCACTCTAAAATAAAAAGTTTTAGTCAGAACTGTTAAAAACTGTATGTTGTAATTCTTGATCACTATACAGTGAATATGGATTTTAAATTTTTCCAAAATCTTTCGAGTAATTTCCAAGGAAACAAGTCTTAAATATAGCATATTTTCCGAAGGATTTCACCTAATTTCGTCTTCCCTGTAAAGAGATACAGAAAGTACAAGTTAAAAATATTAATTTAAAGTGGAGATATTTTTAGTAAAGTGTTGCAATCTTTATATTCATAGGATTAAAATTAGGTAAGTACACTTATATGGCAAAAACATGCAAGTGTGCATCGTGCACTTGAAATCACCTTACTATTTTTATTTCGATCGGAAGCAACCGAAAGGAATTTGGTTACAAAAGTATTAAATTATCTGGAGCTTATGCCAATATTTAGTATAAAATATTCACTTTTAACAATGTAGTTTACTTTTGAAGACAAATGGATACCATCAACCGGGGTTGCTTTGGTCCATCCCATAAAAAAAGTTTTTATTCTTTATATTGAACAAACAATACAGGATAATTTAGAGTCTTTACCATTGAAACATATTCATATACCTTAGTATAAGTTGTTTGAAAAGCTTGGGGTAATTTTTTTAGCAGCAACATCGATGCGTTTCTGAACAACTGTTTTTGTCTATAAACTTTCACTCTCCAAACTTTCTATGGTGAAACATTCTGAATAAGAGTAATAACTAAGTTAAGTTTCAAAATATTAACTTTAGTAACCACTAACCCATGTGTGATTGTAGTTTTTCATATTTTTGTTTTGTTTTGTTTTGAATGGCAATGTTTATATTTTCATAAAACTAACAGGAAAAACAACTTCGGAACTGCTTTGTGCTTTCCTTTATTTGGTCCTAAAATAGCCCAAATTACTTAGAAATTCCATTTATACAACCAAATCAACATTGTTTATTTAAATGTTTTGTGGGGACTCAGAAGTTGAAAACTTTTCAAAAAATCGATTTTTTTATGATCTAGTTTCATTATTCAATTAATTCTGAACTCAATTCAAAGAACCGCATAAAAATATTTGAATTTTTAATGTAGTTATAAACATTTATGTATCAACATTTTCATAGGCGCACCCATAAAATTTCAATTTTAAGTCGCGTTTTCTCAAAACTTGGTTTTTGACGACTAACACCAAGATAAAAAAAAACTATTTGATGTAATGGCTTAAATTTTTTTGCATGCATATAACATCGTTATCTATGAATGAATTAAGGATATAACTATCACTTTAAAAAACATCATTTAAAAATCTCTCAAATTTAAAAATTAAAAAAAACCCTAAAAAATACAACATTTTTTTTTCATTAAAAATACACAATGCATTAAACTATCTAAAATATATTAATTCATTCTATAGATAATGATGTTATATGCATGTAAAAAAAATTAAGCCATTCCATCAAATAGTTTTTTTTTAATCTTGGTGTTAGTCGTCAAAAATCAAGTTTTGGGAAAACGCGACTTAAAGTTGAAATTATTTTTATAGCGTTTTTCAAAGTGTTGATACATAAATGCTTATAACTCCGTTAAAAATGCAAATATTTTAATGCGGTTTTTTTGCATTGAGGTAAGAATTAATTGAATAATCAAACTAGATCATAAAAAAATCGATTTTTTGAAAAGTTTTCAACCCCTGAGCCCCCTTTTGTAACGTTTTTTA
Organism: Maratus speculifer; assembly: GCA_964019185.1. NCBI lineage: Eukaryota > Metazoa > Arthropoda > Arachnida > Araneae > Salticidae > Maratus > Maratus speculifer. Next base: position 238,444,064 of record OZ025289.1, read on the forward strand.
AAACCTTTCTGTAGCAAAATATTACATTAATTGTTTTTCTTTCAGTTGTTTAGGATGACAAGACGAAAGCCGTTTCTCGTTTCTTTAAAAGTAAGAATATGTTTGCTGTGTTCAAATGTTAAGAAAAAAATGTTTATTGAATTTGTAGTGTTAATTCATTAGCAGATGCTATTTGTTGCAAAGGGTTTTCAATAAAAATGTACTCATTTACATATGAAATACATTCATTTTATACGAAACTACATAATTATGCCAAAGAAGTCCAAAGAAGGAGCTTTTTTGTTCAAAAAATTTAAAAATAGTTTAATAAAATATAAAATAAAAGCTCTCCTGTTTAAAACCACATAGATTGATTGCTTGTTTCATTTTAATTGTTTACAACTCAATTACATAGTTTAAAATCATATCTAGTATGTTTTATTAATGGAAATCTGAGTGGAAACAATTAAAAGTGACCCAACGTAGCCCCGGTATACTGTCCATATTGCTTCATAAATGGAAGATGAACTAGACAGTGCAAGTAAAAATGGATACCCTATATCCACTGAAGAAATACAAGTTAAGCTTCGAAAATTTAAGTTCTTTGATTTTCATGTTGCTAAGATGTTGTATTTCTTTATGTTAAATACAAGCATAAACTCTTAAATGACATGTAATGCTTTTACCTGATTAAATTGCAACATAACTCGTTTAATCCTCTACAATGCTGTTATAATAATATCGTAGCTTTAATGGCTGATGTTGCCATTAAACTACATGCTGAAAATATTAAATCAAATTTCAACATGAAGATGGCAGCAATAGTGCTGTTTATGATTAAAGACAGAATTATTCTTTCAATTGTTGCTACGATTCAATTGTGCTTTCTGTTTTGTTTGGAAACTTGCGGATTGCCATATTTTGTTCTGCAATGAGTAAGAAAAATTTATTTCTTATAAAAATTTAGTTCTTAAAATTCATGTTTGTTTAATATTATAAACATTTATCTGGGTAACTTTTTTTAAATAAAGCCCAGTGTCGCTGATTGTCAACAGCAATAAAAGATAAAAAATATTTTAATATTGATTAAAAAAAAATCTGTAAATGGTTAAAGCTGTTTAAAATATTTAATTCAAATAACAAATAGAGACCACACTGAATTTTGTTTTCAATTTTCAAATGGAATTAAATGGATTAGCAAAATGGATAAAAGATTCAAAAATTTAACTTCTGAAGAAAGAGTTATAACGAAAGAACAAAAAGGGTTTAATTCTCCCAATTTGTCTGACGATCATTTGAATTTTACTGTCATCTATGATTCTTTTTTATTATTTATTTTCAATTTTTACGACGAGAGATACTTTAGACAAATGATAAACTTCATATATTAATAGCTTTGTAAAAGCAAAATCATTTAAATATACATTAACGAAACACTTTTAATTAGTTATTATTGAAGAACAAATTAAATATATATATATATATATATACCGGGTGTCCCAAAAATGACTGGTGGATTTTAAAATTCAGTAACTTATAAACGGTGATAGCTATTTAAAAAAATTTTTGTAGGAGGGTTATGTATAATGTCAGGAGTTTTTTAACCGTAATTTTTTATTTTAATTCACGTCTCAAACAATAGGTGGCGCCGACTGCGATTGAAGGAAAGGTCGACGGTTCACTGAGCACTGATCACCTGGCCTGCAATCGCCGTCAGCGCCACCTATTGTTTGAGATGCAAACTAATATAAAAATTACGGTTAAAAAGCTCCTGACATTATAACATAACCCTCCTGCAATTTTTTTTTAAATAGCTATCACCGTTTATAAGTTATTGAATTTTAAAATCCATTAGTCATTTTTGGGACACCCGGTATATACTAGCGGACCCGACAGACGTTGTCCTGGCACCGACTCCAAATTATCAAATAAATGTACACGCACGATAAATACTACACTCTTAATTTAATTTCTTATTACAATTATGTAAGGAAATTATTTTTCACTTTGCAGTAGTTTTTGAAGTCGGTTCAATTTTTGATAGAAAAGTTTGTTTTTCTCTTTTTAGTTAAAAGTTAACGTTTTTCAGAAGTCGGTTAGTTAAAATTATAATACAGGAAAAATTATTGTAAATCATACACGTATGGCAGGAGTAGGGTTCGAACACACGATCTAGTCTTCAAAAACCAGAGCCTAAATCTGGCGCCTTAGACCGCTCGGCCATTTCGTCCGCACTCGGTTCAGCGAACTTATTCAAAACTTTTAATTAGCGAAAAATCATTAACTATTAGCTTTTGACTAATTACTAAAAAAGTACTGAATCAATTTCAATGAAATGTGAATCTAAACTATTCTCGAATCCACTGGAACACACATACAAAATTTCATTAAAATCGGACCAGTCGTTTACGAGGAGTTCAGTGACAAACACATGCATAGAAGATTTATATATATAAAGATATATATATATATATATATATGAAATTATTTTAATGTTAGTAAAATGAAAGTTGTGTTACCGATGTCCGAACGTCCATGCAAGAGGTTTTCAACCTATTATATTAAACCTATTATTAAAACATTTCATTATATCATTATCGTTAAATAATAAAATTATTTTGTCCGAAATGTATTGAATAGCTTTCTATAGAGTATTATGTGCTCACTGAGAGAAAAAAAGATAATTTTTGAATTTTCAAATATTCTGTTTTTCAAGTTGCTAAGGTCTTGTATTTCTTTTTAGTAAAGCAAGTTTAAAGCTGTCTAAAACTTGTAATAAAATTTTCTGGGGTAATAGCGTCCGTTTAATGTTCTACTAATAGGATAAATTACTTTTTTAGCATTGTTTTTGATATAGATCATTCAGAAAGCTTCAGCGCAAAACACGGAGGTGCTATTTCCCATATTCTTTATAATTACTCATAATGTAAATACTTGGTATTATTTCCTTGTTGTCGTTATTACCCCAAAACACTTTACAACTATAAATTGGAATATAATTTCTATTGAGAATTTTACCCAACTACTCTGAGAATTTTTCCACGCTCCAAATGAAACTAATAAATGGTAAAAGATTCCAAAATTTTACTACACGATAAAGAGTTATATCACTCGAGAAAAAACTTATTCTTATTCAAACTGTCTAATTGTAATCTGAAATTTACAGTCATATATAGCATTTTATTATTATTACTATTATTTATTTATTTATATTCAGCGTTCACGAAAAAGAGATATTTTTAACAAGTAACAAACTTTATAAATTAATTTCTTAGGAAAAATAAAATCAGTTAAAAATACATTAACAAAAGATTCATAATTATTTATTATTGAAGAAAATTAAAAAAAATTGATATTAAATTATTTAGATGTCAATGAATAAAAGTAGCGTTAAAGATGTTGAGACATTTACGGAGGATATTTTTGATATGATTTTATTAAACCTGTTACTATATTATTTAATTATGATTTTTAAATTATTTTGTCGGAAATGTATTGAACAGCTTTCTATGCATTAAATAGTTTACTTGAAACGTAAACATACACGAGAATAAAAAAATTAAATGTATCAGAATATTTAGTAATTTTCATAATATTTATTCCCCTATTTGACATATTTATTCTTTCAATATTTGTCATTAATAAATGGAGTATTTATATTTGTACAATGTTGTACTCAAATATTCAAAAGTCGACAGTTTTGACTAGATAAATGCATTTCGTTTAGTTTTCCCTGTAATTTGTGCAATTGTTCCATTTGATGTAATATTTTATGACGAACTTGAATTTTTAAAATACTACATTTTAGATACCTAAGATAAAGTTTAATTTATACTTTAAACATAAAAAACATTCGTAGAAATTTTTCTCGAAAACAAAGATGAACACGTTGAATTCACCAAAATTACTCACAATGACAAAGAATTTTAATATAATTGTAAGAAATTTTAAGAAGTATTCGGATAAGTATTTCTATATAAAGATACATCAGAATTAAGAAATATAATTCAGAAATTAGATCATAAAACGTTTATCAAACAAATTAATGACAAAAAAACATACCAGAAATTCACGCTTAATATAAAGTACTGTGTAAATGAAGCGTCCAATTATTTTTTATTAAATTTCCAATACTTCTTTTTAATACTTAAGAAATTCTGCAAATTTTTAGTTTCAAGGAAAATAGAAGTATGTGGTTAATAATAACATTACTTTAAACATAAAACACGCATTAATTTATAATCTCTCTATATAAAAATGAATATGATTGACGCCTCGTCACCCAATCCAAACTCTTGAATCTATAAGCATGAGAATTCTGAGGAACATACTTATTATGGCGTAAGTCAGCAGTGAGGAAGGAATTTTGGAAAATTCCTCAGCTAAGGTGCTTTAAAGGGTTCAAAAATTTTACAGCCTCTGACCATAACTAAGAAGCTATTTTAGGTAAAGCGTGCAATTCCACAAAATAAATCTAATTTAAAAATAATTAAGCTCATGTTTTTGCAAATATAGAAATTTCTTTTCTATGTGATTTAAAAGCGCAATAGGGCCAAACATTTTAGAAAACATGAAATGTCTCAGCAATCAATTGTTGTAGGAATCCTAAATTCTAGAAAATAAATCTACTAAAAATTATTTAAATATCAGGCTCAGGGAATTGGCATTTTAGAATACTTCGCATATCCCTGCAGCTGTCTTACACTGTTAAAAATAAATCTGTGAATTCCAGGTGAAACTACCGGCAGCAATGTAGCCGAACTTTCACCGTTCCGTTAGTAGATTTTCCGTTTGGAAAATAAAAGAAAGGAAAACTTCCGTATGGAAAAGCGGTAACTTTCCGTTACAAAGTTTGATTTTGTAATGGTAATAATTTAATTTAAATTTAGTAAACAGGACATTCGTCAAAGAATTCGAAATTTCCGAGTGGCCATATACTTAATTTAAATCATTTTTAATCATTATTTTTTGCATAATTTATTTCAAGCCATCCTGAGGATCGAACTAGGGACGTTTGCGTAGAGGATCAAGTCCTTACTGATTCAGCCAAAGCTGCTGATGCCTGTCTGTACAAAGTATGTCTTTTATGAGTTACTGGGAAAATATGTTGTGCTTTTCAAAGATTGCCTTTCAAATATATTCGTTAGAATATTCGTAAGCGGTTTATTTTATTTTACTTTAGAATGATGCATAATACTTATTATTTTTAAAACAAATTTTAATTTTTTAACTAGCCTAAATAAAATAAAAAATCATTGTTTAAAATCACATTTTTTTTTTTTTTTTTTTTTTTTTTTTTTTTTTTTTTGAATGTATGAAAAAATATTTTTTACTCATTTTTTACAAAAATTAGATAATTTTTTTAAATTATCGCGCGCAATTTATTTATTTATTGGGAGGCTAATTAGTTAAAAGATTTTTTAATAAGAAATAAGAGAAAAATAAACAGAAAAAATAATTAAAAGGGACTTTTCGTGTTTTCATTATTTTATGGGGATAGTGGGATACGAACCCACAATCTATGCTCCCAGACGTTTAATGGCGTGGTGCTTTAACCACTCGCCACGGAGATCCCCGGGTAACGGACTGTCTCCGTTTTTTGTTTTTATTTCCATCCTTTTCGTTAGTTTCAGGAAATATCGTGGAGTTTTCAGATTTGTAACGGAAAAAGCCCTTTTGGTGCGAAAAAGGATTTTTTCTGTGAAATTCAGAAAAAATATATCCGTGAATTTCAGATTTTTTTAACAGTGTATTTAAGAGCCTGAAATTCCAGGAAGTAATTCTACTAGACAAATAAATAATCACATATTTCAGTAATTTTAGAAATTTCTTTCGTAACAAGAGGGTGCAAATGAAAGAGGTCGAAATTTTTAGAGCAGTTGGTATAACTCAGCAACTTTTTTAGGTAGGATCCTGAAATTCTGGATAATAAGTCTTCTAAAAAATAAATAAACACACAGTTCAACGCATTTAAAAATTTTTTCCTTTAAGGGGAATAAAAGGCAGGGATTCAAAAGTAAAAAAAAAAAAAATTAGAACAATTGGCCTATCTCAGCAGATGTTTTAGATAAGAGTCAGAAAATAAATCTGCAATATATATATATGTATGTATGTATGGATATGTTAAACACAAGTTTAATTAAAAGAGGTGGGGGGGTCCGAAAATTTAAAAAAAAATTGTCATAGCTTAGCTCCCGATTTAGGTAGGAGGCTGAAATTTCAGGGAAAAGAAATCTACCAAAAGAAATATTTAAAATTATGTTTCAACAAATTTCCTAATCCGTCCCCTAAAAATGTTAAAGAATGTGTGTGGAAGGATTAAACATTTTAGAACATTTGGCATATCGCAGTAGCCACTTTAAGCAAAAGCCTGGAATTCCATAAAGTAAATCCTCTAAAAATAACTGAGCACGATTTCCAGCTGCTTTAGGAATTTTCTTCTAGGGTAGGGTCGGCAGGTCGAAATTTACAGGACATTACATATATAGCCGTTTTAATTATGAGCCTAATATTCAAGAAAAAAACATTGATTAAAGAAGTAATTAAACATGAGTTTCAAATAATTGACAAATTCCTTCCCCAAAGGGCTTAAAAGGAGGATCGAATATTTAAAACACTTGTAATATCGCAACAGCTTCCTCATGTAGGAGTATGAAATTCGGGAAAATAAATTTAATAAATAATTAAGCACGTCTTTCAGCGTTTTTAGAAATTACCAACCCTCCCCCCGCCCAAAGGGATTAATAATGAAATACATTTGGCCATACCTCAGCAGCTGTTTCAGGTTGGAATGTGAATTCGATGTAACAAATTTTTATAAATAAATAATTAAATGTGTATTTAAAATTTTTAAGAAACTTCTTAAATTTTTTAATCTTTTCATATCTGGCGAAAGGGAGTTAATTGGGTAAATAATTTTAGGACTTTTGCGATATCCCTGCAGCCATTTTAGCTAGAAATAAAATATTCAGAATAACAAACTTTTAAAAACATCATTAACTAAAATTTTTAAGAATTTTAGCAACATCTCTTCTTAGAGGATTAATGGGTGGGTGAAATTTTAAAATATTCAACTATATTTCAGCAGTCGTTTTAGGTAGGAGCGTGAAATTCCAGATTATAAATCTACTAAAAAGGTAATTAAAAATGTACTTTAGTGTCTTTAGAAATTTCCTTCTAAAGGGAATTAATGGGGATTGAGTGTCAGAACTTTAAGAATATTTGGGCATATCCCAGCAGCGGTTTTAGTTAGGAAAATAACAATTCAAGGCAACAAACCTATTAAAAAACAAATCTTGTATTTTAGTTATTTTAGAGATTCTATTCTTCTTTAAGAGGATTAAAAATGGGAATATCGATAAGTGATTCCATTAGTTTATGAATTTTATTTTAAGAATTTTTAAAATTCTTACTAAAAGATATTTAATGAGGCGGCCCCAGTTTTAGTTCATTTCGCCGTACCTTATCAGCACTTTTATATAGAAACAAGAAATTCAGGATGATAAAAATAATAACTAAAATCATTTTTCAGTCATTTTATAAATTCCTCCTAATAAGTTATATTTGAGGTTGAAAATTGCAACTTATTTCCCCATATTTCAGCAGCAATTTTAAGTAGGAAAGGGAAATTAACGATATAAAATCTACCAAAAATATAGTGAAATACTTTCATAGAGCTACTACATCGCAAACGTCTACTTTGTATTATATAATGTAAGATTATAAGAATAAGATAATAACTAAATACATTAGATCAGTTTTTTTTATTATTATTATTTTATCATTGCTAACTATATTTCGTTTCATTGAAGATTCTTTCGTTTCATTCAAGTAAAGCGGGCAAGGGTTGCTTGTACGAAATAAATTAAATTGTATAAATTCTTTAATTTTGAATTTCAAAAATCCTTCTATATTTAAATTTCATCTCTTAACTTTGCATTCACAAGGTCTTCAAACAAATATTCTAATATCAGCATATAGCTATCTTACTTTTCAAAATGTTGAAGATCTCTAGAGCCAGAGTTTGGACAAATATTTTCATACAAAGTATACCGTCTACATGCGTATTTGAATAACTAAATTAAATACAGTAAATTCTCTAAAAGCTAGGTAGAACGCAAACTTGTGTTTAATAGCTTAGATGGGAGCCTCAAGTACGTGTTTGACATGTGTGATGTAAAATAAGAAATATTTTCTCCTACATTTTAGAAATATAATTGTCATTTTTTTTCTTAAACCCTTCTTTACCTCAACTGCATTACAAAACTGAGAATTATTTCTAAAAATATTTTAAATTTTTTAGGCTTCAATTTATTTGAAAAACTGATTAAATTTTGTTTAAAAAGCAACTTAAGAGATATTATTATCCGCGTTTCACTCTCTTTAATAACCGAGAGATTTACATTTCCCATTCGATATATGATCTACGAAATTTGTATAGGAAGGCCATATACAAAACTTAATTAGTGTTTTTTTTATAATTGAATAATACGGATTTGTGATATATAGAAAGCAATTGTATAATTTTATTGCCCGCTTATATCCAATTAACTAAGGATTAAAGAATTTTTGAGTATTTCAAGGTATCTTATATAATTTGTTGTATTATTAAACTAAAAATTATAAAATAATTTTTAAAAATAAATATGAGTTTAAAATCTTCTATAAGAAATTTAAAAAACTATGTATTAACATCCTAAAATAATTTTATACAAGTTAAATTTAAAGGTAATCCTTATAAATTAATGTACTAAAAATACAATATTACAAAAGACAGTTTTATAATATATGTTTCATAAATTGTAATGAACATTTTAAAAATATCTTGTACATTAAAAGAAAAATATTTCCTAAATTCCTAAACTACAAATGTTTAAGTGATTTATGTAATTGTTCAAATGAATAATTAATACCAATTTACCATGAATAAATTTATACTCGAGTGTCCTTCAAAACAAATTATCTTTTAATTTTAGAATGCATTTTAAAATAGATTGAACGTTTATGCTTTAAGTTTTCCTTTATTCAATTGAATCATTTCATAATATACAACCTACATGTTATATGAATTTGATATTCTTTTTTTAATTTTTATTACGTATAAAAAAGAATTAAAAAAAAATTAGATTCCATGTTTTAAATTTTTTTAAATTATACACAGTATTCCTTTAAAAGATAATTATTTTCCTTTTCATGAAAATATGTTAAATTTAAAATTTACACTTTTTGTGCAATCGGAACGAGAATTTAAAAAGTTATGTGTTCTTGTTTTTCATTTTATCAAAAGCTTTATAATCTTCATTATACTCAAGGCATAGTAAATTATTTTTTCAAATGCATTAAAAGCATAATTTTAAAACTTCTCATTTTATTTTTTCACGTATTTTACTCCTGAACATACAATGCACATTACAATGTACACACAAGTTACATCAACAAGGGGCGAAACAAACATTATCGATTGCGAGCCAAATCTGGTAACCCCATGCATCTCTGTTATTACATATTATCGCCAGCCATCCAGCGCCGCAGCGAGCGCGATCTGAAACGGGGGTCATATGTGGATGTATACCGCAGAGCTCGGAGAGTGCACTTACCGCTCCTGAATGCTTCTGAGCAATACAGTGAAGTTCACTTAACGGGACAAGAAAAGATCCCGTACAAGTGCGCCTGCTAACACACAGGGAAACTATAATAGTGTTTTCAGTGCAAATAATAAAAAAAAGGATCTGTGATTAAAGCTTCAAAAATGGATTTCATCGATTTATGTGTGTATTGAAATTTTTGCTCTAGTGATATTGCAGTGTGTATAATTTCCCTTTTCGCTCTGATACTTAAGGAATTTTAAGAGGAATTTTTGTAGAAGGAAGTGCGAAAATGTGGATGAAGAAGAGTGTTGTCATATTAATACAGGCTGTGTTTGGAATTTATGCAATTAGTTCTGTTCTTGGAGCCGTCAAGGAAATAACAGGTAAGGATGAGAATAAATGTGTGGAAATAATTGCATGTATGTAAATAATTTTCTAGAATTTAAAGTAATTATATTTTATGTTTTTTTTATTATTTTTTGTCTAAAAAACGTTTACCTATCCGGATAAATATGCAAAAAAAGTAGCATCTTATATATATATATATATATATATATATATATATATATATATATATATATATATATATATATATATATATATATATATATATATATATAATACACATACATACTCATATGTATTTAAAATGTTATGTGATTATATAGATTTTTTTTAAATAAAAATAGTACATATATAATTATTTTGAAAATTCAGATACAAATTAATTTTGTAGATTGAAATTTATTTTAATGATAAAAAGTTTTTTTTTCCTTTTTATCAAAAGAAAGCAACAATAAATACATATATATATATATTATTAATGAACTTTCTAAATTATGATACCAATTTTTTAAAAACATGTATAATATATGCAAAATAATGTGACTTAAATAATATTACTAAATGAGAATAACATTTAATTATTGTAATATACAAATATACAGTACAATTAAAAATGAATCCATAACGTTTAATTATATATTATAAAAAGAATGCACTAAAATGTTTGTAAGCATATTTCATTACTCATTTATATAATTGAGCATAAAATAATTATTGAGATGTCATGTAAATTAAAGTATTCGATGCATGGATAGATGCTAAACGATTTCAGTATATAATTTCTTACATTAAAATACTAGGTTTTGCGGGAATTAAAAAAAATGAACATGATAATAATATATTATAAAATTATTAATAATATATAATATTAAATAATAAAACATTACCTCATTGATTTGTTTATAATCGGGATGATATTTTTCTCTTTGAAACCAATTTAGTTAATTTAGTAATTTTACTATGGAATTTTAAGTTTTCAGCAAATTCTAACTATAATTTTTAAAATGAATAAAAAATTGTATCAAAATATACAAACCTTTAATTGTATAAAATAATCTTAATTAACCAATTTCATTTCAAGAACAAATAATCTATGAATAAACATGCATACATATTTTTAAAAAAATTATATAAAATATCAATTAATAACTGAAATAACTAAGAATTGAGATTAATTCCGGCAACTGTACTATTCTGAATGAACGGTATAAATATTATACTGTTATTGCAGTACTAATTAGTTTTGAGGAATTTTACTCAACATATGTGAGATATTAAGTTACTGATGAATTTTTGTTTCAAGAAAAATATTTTTGATAAGGGCAAGTTTGATAGAATAAAAATTTCAAGACATTATTACCCTTCGAATTTAAGCTTATGAATATATCGTAAGCAAAAAATAAGCATTACATATACATATATACATGTATTTTTTTGTATAAAAAATATACCTTCAGAAAAAAAATAATGTTAGAGTTAGTCCAGAAATGCTCAATTGCGAGATAAGTTTTTTTCTATCTCTTTCCAGATATAAATTCTGTAGGTAGTTTCTTGGGTAAAAATATAAAATTTAGTTTTAATAAGCATGTTAATTGAAGAATATTTTGAAAAATATTATTTTCTGAAAGATGAAATACATTAACTCTAGATACTGTTGTTTTTAAGGGGTTTACAATAGAAAAAAAAATATGGAAACCATTCCAATCTAGAGCAGATAAATAAATTTCATTCATCATTAATAATGATTATTTAAAAGGAGTTTTTCTTTTAATCTCTTACTTAATATATAAGTTTTTTCTAATTTTATAATAAAACAACAATTTTATTTAATTAACCTGTAAATAAAAATACATTGCGAAGAACGATTAAAAATATATACATTAAAAGTACATTTTTCTTTACATAAACTTCAAAAAGCATAATATTTTTCAGTTTCATTATGATTCAGATACTTATTTTATATTACTCTCATATTATAGCTTTCTGCTGCATAAAATTTTGTTTTTATTTCACTTGTCAAATATTTTAAAGTACATGTACAGTTGTTGTGTAACAGACGCTTTTAAGAACCGTATCAATTGATTCATGTTCCATTAATGAATTCAAAATATTTAAAGGTAAATAAAAGGCATATTAAAAAGTTTTAATAACTTTTTAATATGCATAGAGTTTGTTATATTTTGTAATATTTTTAGGAATATATTAATGTATACATATATATGAAAGCGAAACTATACTTCTCATATAATTTTCAACTTTTGAAACTTTTTTTTCATTCTTTTTTAAAGATGGATTTAAAAAAGCTATTCAATTGAAGCATATAGTATATGTTAATGTTTTGTAACTTTAAACATCATACAAATACATTTTAAAAGTACAATCTGCGAAAAACAATTTAAATATTGCAACTCTGAATTATTTGTAGCGACCATGAATCAACAAAATATTTTTTCGCATGCTTATAATTATCAAATCTTTAGATAACTATGTCATATTATACTAATATCAATGATTCCAAAAGTTTGAAAATTTATATTTTCGTAATTTTTGAAAATTAAAGGGTAACTCTTAACCATAATCATCAAATTCATTCCTTTTATTACATGTTGTATCCTTAACACAGTAAAATTTAAAATATTTTATATTTATAATATTTTGCGTGTTTTAGTTTGATTATAAGTAATAATAGTCACGATAATTTGCATAAACGAACGTCAAAAGATGATTTTGTATGTACACAAATCTTCGCAGGTCTAGATTTCATTCTTTATTAAGGATATCTACGCAAACTTAAACTACATTATTAACTTTTTTAAATTATTTTTTGCTATATGAATTTGCTATGTATAGAATCTGCTAAGGTTTTTAAGCCAAGAATGCTTATACTCATACTATAAATAAAATAAATGATATAACAAAATCATCAATAAGTATATTTCTTCATTATATGTATTAGAAATGTATAATATTTATAGTCATATACATCAATACACAAAACGAGACAATATACATACATAACATCAATACACAAACTATCATATATTAGTATGATTATTTTTTAAAATTTTTTTTTTTCAACAGTCGACACTTTCTAAACTGAAAGCTTTGAATTTTTGAATCCAAATTTAAAAACTGGCGGATTAAATTTTTAGGTCATAAAAACTAATACATAATATGACATACATAATAATAATATGTCACATAATAATATGACATACTAAACTACTAATATAAAACAAATGATACGATAAGTTAAATTTCATATAACATTCAACACCATTTTATTTTTTAGTTCAGCTATTGCTTTCGATATTTTACAAACAGTTTTTATAATATTTGAAAATAATGCAAGAGAATGCACACAGGCACAAACAAAAAGAGAAAACTCGTCTTTATCATCCAAAAAATGTACTCTAACGAAACAAAAAAATACAGGATAAATCATTGCGCTAATCATCTTCTTATAATAATTTTAGGAAAAATCTAACAACAGAAAAATATAAATTTGTAATCTTTTGTCACTTTCCATGGCAGTATTCGTTTTTTTTTTACAAAAACAACAAATATCTTTTATGAGCTGAACAATACCATGAATTCAGTTGATTAATTAACAATGAATAATCAATTTATTATACGTTCGTAATTCATTCTTTACTAGACTCTCATGTTCTCTTCTACTTATATTTTAATTAGTAAATTTTGATAAAATTTTATGTATTAGCATGTTTCAAAGCTATTAATTTTCGTTGAAACTAGTTATTAAATGATAAACGTAGTTTAACAGTTTAATTAACTAATTATTGTGTATTTTCTTTATCTTCATGCAGTATAATATTTCGTCATGAATTGCAAAGAGTATATCATTTAGGCAATATTTTTTACTTATTTTTGGATAAGTTTCACTAATTGAGTGAACTTTTCACTATTTAAGTGAAATTTCACTAAAAATAGTAAGTGTACTTTATGAAGAAATTGCTTTGACTTTTCTAATAAAATATGTATCCGAAAATTTCTTTAGGATTTAATTATAAACAGCAATGTGTAAGAACATTGAAAAAAATATATATAGAGTTTTACACTCTTTAAAATATGAAAACACAATAAAATATATTCATTTTAATGCAGATATTATTGAAAAATTCTTTGCATTTTTGAAATGAAACCCACATATTTTCAACTGTAATTTCTAAAACTTTTGCATTAAGTGTTTCTTATTTAATTGTTTTCAATGCAATGTAATTTTTTATAGAAATTATATTGAACCTCTAAAATATGTTTTTCTAAGCATTTATATTATTTAAATTCGAATAATTTTCAGTATGGCATTGCCTATCGTATAAAAATACATAACTAATGAATAAAAGTTAGTATTTTATACTTCATATTTACGACCTCCAAATTTTCTTTAAATAGACATTTATTTCGGAAGATTTTTATAACTAATAATTATAGATAGAATTGCTAGATTCAGCTGTTGTATACTTATAACATTTGTATAGTGTCCTGAGGAAAATCTTTCATTTTTTGCGAATTAATGATTGTTTTCTTCTACCAGTGTATGCTGTATTAATACGCTTTTTCTGAATTGACATTTAAATATACATTTTTAGGATGTATTTAGAGCATTTCAAATTATTGAGTTAGATGATAAATGTATCGAAATTTTATCCAGTGTTTAATCGAATCCTTTTGAGCCTTGAAATATTTTCCAATTTTGGAAAAAAAATTACTTTTATTCTAACAAAATTTAAAAAAGCTATCGAAATTTTAGAATTAAGGTTTACTGATATTTGTTGATATTTAAAGAATGTGTTCTTTTCAGAAACCTAAAAAATGTAATTATTTTGAAAGTTTTTCATATAAAAATAGTAAACAGAATATTTTTAAGACATTTGGTAAATGTCGTATTACAAACAGATAAAACGAATATAAAAATTTAGTTGTATTTTTTAACCTTCATCTCAAAATCATAATTTGGCAAAGGCGTCCTTATTTTAAATTTAAAGAGTGAAACAAATGGTGGAATTTTTAAAAAAGCCAACGGTTTATTTTTGATTAAGAAAATTATAATAATATTAATAATAATAATTATTAATATTACTTAATGGAGAAACATAACTGATTATACAAAAGTAATTAAGATGATACATAAATATGATTATGAGGTTTTTATGTATCTGCAATGCGTTATTCATAGTTTAAAGTATGTTAAAAGTAAGGAACACATTTGTGACCACCAGGGTCGAATGAGGTAACACAACATGTTTAACCTCTTAAACGATAATTCTATGTTACATTTGTTAGAACAATACAACAGTATTTCGTACAATGAAATAATGCTGAAACGAGATAATTTCATATATCGAAAATAATTCGAAAATCAAGGATTAATATATAAAAGTGCACATATTACAATTGATATTTTTATATGGATTTAAACAGAAAATATTTTACTATGTATGCAATTTTTACACACGAGCCATGAAAGCAACAAAATGTGTATTTCTTACTTACTTAGAAAAATAATAATTTTATTTCTAGGAAGTAATTTTTCAACTTATTACTGTTATTATTTTTGAATTTCAAAATTAGTATAATTGTTTATTATTTTTAATTTAATGAATAAAACAAAACAAGCATATCGAAACATTTCTATCAGCTGTTGATGAAATAAAAATTTTTAAATATACTAATTGTATCCCTAATCGATTCCTATGATACGTTATATGTTCTAGAATACTTTTATATAAATCCTTATTTCAGAAATACAATAAAGTGAAGTAATCTTAAAATAAAGAGCAGAAACTATCCTATAATTAAGTAAAAACATAGAGAGATTAAATGTTTTTAAAAATCTGTATTATAATGTAAGCTTAGATTACACAAAAATGTTTAACCATAATCCTTGACATAAAAAAAATACAGAGAAATTGATTAACATACTTCTTTTTTTTTTTTTTTTTGATCGTCTATTTATTTGGTATATTAGCACTTAAAAAAACTAACGACATTTTAATTACATATTTAAATTCATTCTTATATCATATAATTTCTTAGTACTTAATGCATTTTGTAATTTTAAATAAGCTTTGATTTAAAACAATATTTTTTTTTTCAAGAGGCATTTTATTAACTGAAAAAAGGGTGTATTTGTCTTTTCTTTTGTAAATTTCTTTTTTGTCGGTACTAAATATTTAAATTATTAAAAAAGCTGTTTTTATCACTTAGTTAATTATATATTTTTGAAATGTATTCGTTATGATGAAGTTATTATCATTTTCAGATATTCATTTCTTGAGAAAGGGTTTAAAATTTCAAATTCAGTCAATAATATTTAAAAATTTTTAAGTGAAATTATTAAAAAGATTGAAACCTCAAGTGAAAATATGAAAAAATTGCTAATTACATATTTTATTTATATTTGAACATGGTTAAAAATGAATTCATTTCTTCATTTTTTGAATTTTAAAAGTATTTTCTTTGTCGATGAGGCTATATAAAAGCTACATCCGCACAAGGAAATAGCGGTGATACTAATAATAAATACTTGATACATAGAAAACAATTCCACCTGTAAACTTTTAAACGAAAAAAGTAAATAGCCATTTGGTTGGTAAATTCAAATTTTACAAATATATGTTTTAAAATAAACATAAATAATCATTATTGTACTGAACTTGGACCCGACTCTACAATGAGAAAAAAAACTATGGCTCTGAAATTAGAATCTAAATTGTGGCTCTCGAAAAAGTAGTGATATGCCATCCTTATAAAGTCTATTTTCCTTTGTTAGAGATTTCTAGAGTCTTCTACAAGAATTCGAGAGTGTTTTCCCAATTTCTCGTTGACAAACGTATATAAAAATCTCTACAAATAGACGGGAACCCTAACGATTAGTTTTTGTAACTATAATTCTAGTTTATGAAATCATTCCTCAACAATGTTAAAAATAAATCTGTGAATTCACGCTGAAACGACTGGCAGCAAAGTAGCCGTAATCGTTCAGTTAGTAGATTCCGTTTTGGGAAATAAAAGAAAGGAAAACACCGTTTGAAGAAGCAGTAACTTTCTGTTACAAGGTTTGATTTTTAATGACAGTAATTTAATATAATTTTTAAAATTATTGAATCTAATAAACGTCAAAGAATTCGAGATTTTCGAGTGACTTTAAGCTGCTATCTTATTTTACTTTATTTATTTATTTATTTATTTATTGTATAACTTACCTCAAGCTGTCTTGGGGATCGAATTTGAAACCTTTTGATAGCGGAACAAATCTTTACTGACTGAGCTAAAGCTGCAGATGTCGGCTTGTACAAAGTATGTCTTTTATGAATTAGTGGGACTGTTACACTTTTTAAAGATTTCCTTTCAAATGTACTAGTTAGAATATTTGTAAACGGTTTATTTTATTTTATTTTAGACTGATGGATAATACTTATTATTTTTTTAAATCAATTTTAATTTTTTTAACTGGTTTACAATTTAAAAAAATCAATGTTTTTTTTTTTCTTTGAATGAATGAATGAATGAATGAATGAATAAATAAATGAATGAATGAAAAAAAATTATTCATTTTTTTTAAAATAAAGTTATAGACAATTTTTTGAAATTGTCTTACACTATTTATTTATTTATTGGCTAATTAGTCAAAAGATTTTTTAAATAAGAAACAAGAGAATAACAAACAGAAAAAATGTAATTTAAAAGGGGTTTTTTGTTTTCATTATTTCACGGAGCCAATGGGATTCAAGCCGACAATCTGCGGTCGCAGGTGATTAGCGTTGTGGTGCCTTAACCACTGGGGCTCGGAGCCCCCAACATAATGGTGTGCCTAAGTTATTTTTGTTTCGATTTCCATCCATTTCATTATTTTCAGGAAATATGCTGGAGTTTTGTCATTTTTAACGGAAAATACCCTTTTGTTGTGAAAAGGGAATTTTTCTGTGAAATTCAGGAAACAAATATTCGTGAGTTTCAGAATGTTTTTAACAGTGAAACAAAGCAATAACTTTTTCGTTACTAAAAATATTCAATATCGTTTATCCACCTAGAAAGCAAGAGATTAGAAATTCTGGATCCCCCTTTAGTCAATTCGGCTTAGTTGTTTACCTTATTCTCATAATTCGGACACCTATATTTTGAGATTAAGGATTCAGAAAATTATTAACTATTCATTCTAAGTAAAGCAGGCATATTTTTTCAGTGTAAAATTTTAAAAAATATCATCTAATTCGCATTTCATATCAGGATTTTTCAAGAAAGTTACCATCAAATACCAAACTGGAAAGCATTCGGATAAAAAGTTTATGAAAGTTTAAATTTTTCCATCCTTGATGTTATCGTTTTTAAATGCCAAAAGTACTTGTCATATTAAACCGCAATCTGTGCTTCTTAAATAAATTATTCATTACAATCAATATATATATATATTTTAATTAATTACGAAAAAATAAATATTTTAAATGTGACATTAAAAAAATATTAGGTTAGATTATACATTATGTTATGCCTCAGTTTTATCACGTATTTTTAATATGTATGAAAGATATAACAAGTCTTTCTTCAAAAAACAATAGTAATAGGACTAACGAGGATTGTTTTTTATAGACAACAATATTTCTGATTCACAACACAACAGTATATAAAACATATTTTTCTTCTAAAGGTGATCAGTTTGTAATACAAATGGCATTACAGAAATTGACGATATTTCATAGTATATAGAAAATATATTTAGAAACAATTTAATTCTGTCAGATTAGGAGGTGGGGGGTGGGGGTTCGAAAAACAGTATAAAATCATACCTGCACAATATGAATGATTGTATTTGCCTTATTTTGATATCTTCTGAAAGAAATATATATTTTGCTATTTACATCAATTATTATATGTAACTAATGGTTTGAATTCGGCATAGGAGTTAACAAAAATATTCTAGTTTTGTACCGGTGAATTCTATTTTTCTTAAAATACAAACCCCAGTAACACTATATCTATTATTTTGACTATTAATTCGTAACAGTAAAATAATAATAAAAAAAATCAGAAAAGAAAAAAAAAAGCAAGATCGTTGTCGTCCTACGTTTCTTGAAAATACTCATCTATGTATCTTTTATTACGAGTAAACATAAAAAAATCAACTCTGTGGCTTACACAATCCAA
The DNA here is from genome assembly GCA_964019185.1 of Maratus speculifer. Classification (NCBI taxonomy): domain Eukaryota; kingdom Metazoa; phylum Arthropoda; class Arachnida; order Araneae; family Salticidae; genus Maratus; species Maratus speculifer. The sequence continues at coordinate 238,463,140 of OZ025289.1, forward strand.
AGACTTTACTTATTGGTATAAAAGTATGATATATTTTCATAAATACTTATCCTAGTTAGCATTATTAATTAATGATATATTTGTATACTATTGGTTATCTCAAGTTTAAAATACGACATTCTCTTGGCCCCCAGTGGCGTCATGAACATCACGTAAATGTCTTATCCAATGATTGAATACTATGGAAAGCAATTATTACTTATCTTATGCGAGAATGAATTTCACCCCTTGAACGGTGCGAAAATAGATGCGAAATGTAATGGTTGAAGTATTTCTTAGGAGGAATTTCGCAAATAATTGTTTAACGAAGGTTTCAATGAAGTAATTATTCTGTTAGGAAGATATGAAATTCACAAGGGCCTCGGCGATAATCTTAGGGGCATACATACTATGTAGAATTTAATACAGATATAAATATATATGTATATGCTATACGTATGCATATATTCAATCATCATGCGTATTGGAAAGTGGTATTGCTGAAAGCTATTTAAGACAAAATCTAATCTTTTTAAAATATTTGTAGAAAAACATGAAGTGTAATATTTGACACATCATTTAGAATATACTATAAAATATGGTTCCACAATAAAAAAAAAAGGAAAACTGTTATTAGTTTTGAATATTATGAAACACAATGGCGGTCATAGAAGGTATTTTTAAACACTTTTTATTGATAATTTTACATATTGAATGCATAGTTTTTAATACGTGTATATATAAATTTATCTTCGTATTTGTACACACTACATAGACATTTATGACGGGAAGCTTTAAATTTTGGACATTTAGTCGAATATTTAAAAATAAACTTGTCAGATTCTTCTGGAAGTTTCGCATTATAAAGATTATACTTGACCTCTTATTTATCAACGTCTATTTGATAAGTAGCACAATTAAGTGGCCGACAAAGATTCCTTTCGCTCATCCTGTATTTAAAATATAATGTAAGTCTTACATTATAAGCAGTTCTTTTTTGTACAGACAATTTTAATAGTTTTGACATTGTAAATTGTATATTGTGTGCATGATTTGTAAATGTCTTGCTGTTCTTTTTTTCTTTGTGATCACGTCATGATACACAATGAACACGTACTTTGACAACTGAAATTCCAGGCTTGAAAATTGGAATAAACGCATTTTATTATAATTTTTTTCACAATACATTGAATTATTAATACCAACCCTTTTAAAAGGGACAAACCAGTATTAACTATAATGCAAAATATTTATTTAGAATGATTGTACATTCTTGGCAAATAGACAGATTTACTCGTGGGGGAAAATGTATTTCAGTGCACTTAAAAATTTTTTATATTTTTTTCAAAAAATAAATGTGTGAAAATATACATGATTGAATATCTAAGACGTATTTTCCTTTTTAATGTGGGAAATATTTTAGCAAAGCATTAAAATACATCTGGTCACATTAAAAAACTTTTATCACAAAATATAATTTTTATTTGTCTGTATCGAATGATAGCGGATTCCAGTTTGTAATGAAGCAAGTATAGGCTGATAAATTAACTGTTATTTTGATTCTTTTTTTTATTAAAATGTTTTCATGCATTTTTCGCATTTTCAAACTGAAATATCACGCACAGCAATTATTTATCTTGTAATTGTTTTCAGTCTTAGAAAATCTAGTATCGCGTGATTTTCAGGAATCTATACTGTATGAATTCTTGAGCATGTAATTTTGTTTGTTTCAAAATTAAACATTTTATTTCAAATAAGAAGTTTAATTAAAATTTGCGGAGAAAAAGCCGCATTTTCTGAGCGTTCTGATACTCAACTTTTGCGTACTAAGCAGACATGTTTTTATTAACACAGTTCATGCTGTATTACATACAGTTTTAATGTAATACACGCTATATAGTTTAGCTCCATACCACCAAATAAACAGAGAGGATTCTGCAATATATATATATATATATATATATATATATATATATATATATATATTAATGATTAAATTCCGTACTTTTAGAAAATTTTAAACAGAAGTCATATATCAATGTATTTATTTAAAAATACGTCAACGAATTTTTTTATGCAGAGCTAACTATCGTTTCACTTATATTGATATAAAATTATTTATCAGATTATTTGACGTGTAAAATATGGTTGATACACTGTGTTAAGTAAAGTTAAAATATGTCTGTATTTGTAAAATTAGAATCTGTAATGTTGAAGTTTAGATTAAATAATATAGAGTTGACGTAAGAGATTGACCATATATGAGGTTTGATCCATCCTTCAATTTTCATATTTAAAAAACAAATCAAAATAAAATAAAATAAAAAAGCGGGATAAATTTATCAGTAGGTGATATCCAAAGCTACTAAAATGCTTAAACAACAGTCTTCATTGTAAGATGTGAAAATAATCAATTTTAAGGAGTTTTTTAACTCCTTAGCATTTTTTAGAACTATTTTTCGGGTTTTTTTTTTTTTTTTTTGATTAAATATATCACAGAAATTTATTTAAGTGTGCATTAAACAAATGAAAAAATATCCAGCTTTTACTTTATGCAGAAAGTTGGTTTTAACATAACCATGCGTATTCTTTAAAAAATGTCTAAGTGGGAGGCTTGACTCAATCAATGTGAGGGGGTGAGGGGCAGTGTTAGATTGAATAATGAAATGAACATGAGAATGTTAATAAAATTTTTATATCAGGAACGAAATGTACTAGAAATAAGCATAGCATTAGTCTTAAGAAATGTTAATGATGTGTCCATGCCACTGTGTAAAAGAACATAACATTAATTTTAAAAAAGGGAAAGTACACAGACAAAATTCACTAAGTCTAACACAGTGAAATATAACCAAATTATATGAAAACTCCTGTTGTATTGTCGTATGTCATAAAATGTGAGTGCTTAAAATGGAATTTCTTCAGTACATTGCATTTCACTCTAACCAGTTTGTTTATACATTATATTTAAAAAAATTAAATAAATAAACCATGTAGAAGAAATTTTTCTTTGTTTTCTTTCTTTTACTGACATTCTTTCTTATAAATTTATTATACCTTAATTTCAGGCATAATTTGTAGAATAAAAAACCCCACAAAATAGACATTTATTTTTCCTTATACATTAAAAGATGACATACAATTCCTCGTTTAGAAACTCCTTATATTTAATTTTTCTAAACTTTACATTTAATCATTTCAAAACAATTTGTTATTTCTCACAAAAATATGTAAAATCGTAGCGTTCATATTCAAAATTATAAAATTCAATATCATCCTCACCTGGCATCCATTCACGTAATGCAGTATCCATACAGCTTCACAGTTCAATATTAAATTTTAATGATGTCAAGCCCCAAATAGAGTGAGTCAAGTCTCGTGTATGAGGAGCCTTGGCCTATTATTTAGTCATGATTCAAATCAATCATTTTTTAAGTACCTCATATATTAAACTCAAGTCCTGGTTTCATTTTGATAACTGGTTGTCTAACGTATATAATAATTTGTGAAGTTTCATTCAATATTCAATATTTTTAAAACAAAAAAATCACTTAGTAAAAAATGAGTCTATCCTTCACAATACGCCGCTACACAATACATTAAGCATCGTTTAGAATGACTTCAAAACTAGTTACAATGTATTTCTAGTATCCAAATATATTTTGAAGTTATCAGCATCAACAAAATAATATATCGCCTTATTTATGTCATTTAAAATCTTTTTTTTCTGTGCTATTAGTTTTGAAATACGAGTATTAAATTTAAAGGAAAAAAAATCTACAAACTTTAATAGTACAAATTGACATTTTTGACATTTTAAAATCAGCGTCTTTTCACAACAGCCGAAGGGATTTACCAATATGTAGGAAATATACACCAGCTCATTTGTCAGATTCTCATGGATACAAAGTTTCAGGTATGTCAAATATTTCGAAATATTTTATAAATAAACATTCCTAAAAAATTCTGCTCCAAAAATTCCACCCAACGATCTGGTGGATATGTATTTCAGCATTTTTCATATATATTTTTTATTTTTCTAAAACCATCTATGAAACTTTTTGAAGATCATTTTTCAAAATATTTCAAACAGAAATCTGAGATATATTTTGAGTGTTATTTACTTTACAGCATGCATATTATCAGTATTTTTATCTAAAATGTAATGTAATTTGCTTGTATCTATAAATTTAAAAGTTCGATAAGATAACTTAGTCCTTTCAGCGCCGTTGAAATCATGCCCAAAATAATTTAAAATAAAATACTAGTATGTTCAAAGAATTATTACCTATTCTAAAAATAATATGTTAGTTTAATTTTACATCATTTAATTTATTTTTCATGCACATTTTTTTAAACCAAGATCTGTCATTACTATTGATATATTGGTATAATGTTTCATTGATATCTTTATTTCAACATTTTAAATAATTTGAATTAATGTGTTAGTTGTTTACTTTTTTGTTTATGTTATACATGTATATATATATTTTTAGAACGCATCTTTTAACTGAAAATTTCGCAAATACATGGCTTTATTTACCTCTAAGTTGCTAAAAGAAATAAACTTTCAAATCATTAACTGCATTGAAATATTTTTATAAAAAAATATTTAAAAAAAAATTTATTTCCAATAACTATCCTTTTGAACGGTAGGATTTAAAAAACTTAAATACTTCTCTTTTAAATTATTATCTAGATAGAATTAAAAAATAATTGATGATAAATGCATTTAAACTTATTTTCTTCCCTTTTACATAAAGTATTTCTTGTACTTTTTAAAAATTTTAATTAAAGCATAAATTAATTAAAAGAATTAAAAATACATCGGAGGTTTTGTTTTGTTCTTTTATAAGTTAAAATATTACTTACGTAATATTTATTTATTTAACATAAATAAGTCATTTCTGGCCATTAATTTTAAATAAAATAAAACTTCATATAAAGTTATCATTCATAACATATTCATACAAGATTCCTTTAAATAAATTTCTTTTCTTTTCAAATGTTTTTCGTAATTTATAAGTGTCAGCAAACTGAAATATTAAATTACTTTTACAAAATTTAAGAAATTTTTATTTGCACCCTTCTTGCTGAGCTTAATTTTTATTTACTTATATTAAATTTCATAAATATGATATTTTTCAGTAGTTACTACTATAATTTTATTTTTTGACATTTTAATATTTTCTAATAAATAAAATATAAGTATCGAGATTTTTTCTTTTATTCTCAAATAAATACATTTTCAGGAAAATCATAAATTTCAAGAAAAATTCTCCAAAGAACTTTTATTAGTAATATTTCATCCGGCAGTCAATATGGATACATGCGTTTGAATCTTTTCCTTTAGGATTTTTTAAAAACTGGATGAATGCAATAAATCACATCACTAAATGACGCATTATCTTTATAATATTAAAATTATACTAAAAATAGAATAATATATATAATTCAAAGATTTTAACCCTCTCCTGGGACCAAAATCCGGACCTAAAAGTGAAAAGCTATCGCATTTAAATATTTTGTGACTTAACAATCTCAAAGAATTCAAAACACGAACATTGGCCAATTATCATAATGTTAATTTAGGAGTGTTATTATTATTATATTTTTAGTGTAATTTTAGTATTTTAAAGCTAATACGTCATTTAACAACGTGTTTTATGAGATTCGTCAAGTTCTTTAAATGTGCATGCCTATTTATACCATGTACCTGAACTGTTTCCAAATATCCATTTCAAAAATGCATATAACGGTATTATTCAAGCTATATTTATTTTAGATTACAATGTAAGTCTGTGTGATATTCCTTTATGGAAAATATTATTATTAAAATCGTCTGTGGTGTTGGAATTTAAATTTATGTTACTCATAGGACACATTTTATTCCTAATCGTTACATAAATAGCAAATAATTATTTAAAACTGGCTTATTGTCTCTCCACTTTTTTTTATTTATTAGCATTACCAAAATCATATTTTAAGTTTATTTTACACCACTTAGTTTATTTTTTTACGCATTTTTGAAAGCTCAGCTGTTTTATTACTTTTCACATAACCTCTTCAGACAGATGCAGTATATTATAGAATACATATATTTACAATGTCTTTTCGCGTATCTAAGTAATGTTAAAAAATAAAGAAATCGATCTGAATAGAGCCTAATAGACAGCAGAACTAAACAAAGTAGAAATTTCAATTTGTTTCTTTCAGAGATTTTTTTTCTGTACAGCGTACCGATATAATTTTAGCAAGCTTTCTGTGAGTTTTCTGTTCTTCTATTTCTGTAACTTTACATCTGTAGAATTGCAGCTTTTTTGCAATGTTCATTATGAAAAAATATATATATAGTTATTAAATGGAAATGACGTACTTCTTCCTATCTAATAATAAATAACACAATAATGGGAAATAGAAAAAATAACGTTAATCTGATTTCAAGCTTCAATCAATATTATACTAAATATTCGAAATTTTTTTTCCAAAACGCCCACAAAAACGTATAAGAACTGCTATTTATAAGAAAACTTTTGTACAAAATAGTCCTTATCTTGATTTTATTTATTTATTTATTTTTGTTCTTGATAAAAGAGGTGATAAAATGAAATTATTTTTTAAAAATATAATCGACATGTAGAAAGAGAAATAAAAATGTAATTTAGATCAATCTATGTATATATTACCAGTTATGCGTCTTGAGAAAGACAATACATGAAACTATATTTACATATCTTAATATATTTTACTCGCATTTTTGATTATGAAAACTATGATGAAAATCCCTTATGATTTTTAAAATATTCGTATCATGTATCACGAACATATTTTTGTCTATTAAAAGGGGTTTATTTTCATTTCATGAAAGCTACGTGTCTAAAACAATTGAGAATTCCTTTAAAAGGTGCGATAACGACATCTCACACTTTATGAAAGAATGATATTTTACACGTGTCTTAAACATTTCAAGATATATACTTTTTTTGAATATGCATTCTTCAAAGACTTTAAATGTATATAGTATTTTAGTTAGTAATACAATAAAATTAAATAGAATATAAATATGGACTCATGCAATTTTTTCTTATCCAATGTTCAAAAATATCAATGATTTTTTTTTTCAAAATATTTTAAAATGAATCTATTTTGTAATATTTTATATTTAGATTTAATTCCAATAGAATAAGCAATATTTGTGAATAATACTCCAATTAAGTCTTCTTATTTTCAACGTGTTAATTATTTTTAAACACAGTAGTTATTTCTGGCAGTTAATATAATTTTTTCAGAAAAAAGATTAAAAATTAGTAACATCCATGATAAGGTTTAAAACATGTTTGCATTGAATTAACTCACATAAATTCTGAATTAGATAACTGGTGTATTTTTAGTGAGTATTTACCTTTTTAAAGTGTTATAAAAATGATTTTGACCATAAATTAAAAATTTAAACGATACAATATTTGAATATATTCTTTAGATTTAATATATATGCAAATTTTAATAAAATATGAGATTATTTTGTATAAATATATTGTGATATACTCTAAGAATATGCAAAATGATATATCAAATGAATTTCAAATAGTTAACTTATTTGTACTTACATTTATTTTATAGCGTAACTTCATTATTACTTTTGTTATGTTCATGTTAATACCCAAAAATAAAAACTTTTCTAGTAACATTTAATAATACGAAATCATTTTTGAAAACAGAATCTTTTCTAAAGTGCCGGGGGGAAGATTCGTAAATACTTAAGAATTATGCAGCAAACACATTTCTCATTTTTTCGACGAAATAAATTTTCAGATACATTAAATATTTCAAGATGTTTTTTCATAAATAAATCCTCTGCAAACAACTTTTATTTGGTACATTTCTTAGTTTAATCAAGTAGAATTAAGAAGCTAAATAAATGTAAAAAGTTCTTTTTATATTTGAATGTTTGATATTTTTTGAAATATTTTCCACTATCTATTTCAAGCTATTTTACTTTTTTTTTATAAACAAACATATTTAGTGTTATTTATATTAAAATAAAAATTATTGTTCAATATTGTACATTTGAGAAGTTAGTTTATTCCATATTACTCTGCAACTAAATAATAAATAATAATATTAGTTTTTAAACTTCTCCTGACAAATGTACAAACAAATAATAAAAATAATAATAGTATACTCACTATATATATATACAGTGTCAAAAAAAAGTGGCAAATATGGATTGGATAACTAAAGCACTAAAGAGGAAACATTGGAAAACTTTGGAAAAGATTTACATCAAGCAGTGTATATATCGCCGCCTCAAAACAGTGGTTGGACATCTAGTAATAATAGAAAATGAGATGTCTGATTTAGAGTTGTGAATAACTGTCTTTGTATCTATTGGAACAACTTATGAAACACAAAGTTACGTTTAATACTTTATCTCAGATACATTTTATAAAAATTCCTTATCGTTATACTAGATGCAGATACTGTTTTTCATAGCAGTAAGTTTTAGATTATTATAAGACGTGCTACTGTTGCTCTGAAACAACGATATATCACATACATTTTTTTTTTGTTTCTTCCGTTTACCTTAAGAAAATGTCTGAAGAAACTGTATGGTGATTTTAATCAGTATAAAAATAAATATGCATACATAGATAGATATGTGTATATTATTTTAAGTATTACAGAATAATCACTTACTACCAAAAAAAATTAAACTTAACAACCGTGCACCTTAATCGTTGATTATTTAATAATTATCCAAAATTCATGAAAATAAACTTACTGTACCTTTAAGTGTATTTTAAAATGTATTAGTGCAAAATGCTTTTATTTTCATATCTATGCAAAATACTTTATCAAATAGTTATGTTATTATCATTCATTTTTACTCGAATTAAATTTTTTCTAGTAATTACTCCAATTTAAAATTGTATCTTTGTATATCTGATGAGCGTTATTTACTAACGAATAAAATGTATCTCAGGCTTTAAACCGAATGTGTGCTAGATTAAAAAAAAATAAATCATATTTATTTTACATATTTTAATTACTTTTAAAGCAGCCTTTTGACGTATCAAACCATTTCTATTTTTTTTTAATTTAATTTCATTTATTTTAGGAATATAATTTTTATAGTACGTTTTAATAATGCGAATTGATTTTTTTAATCTCGGCATTTTCAAAAAAGGAGAAAAGATCAGCAATTACTTACGAAATATGTTACAGTTACATTTAACAGTTTAAAAAAGTATTTTCCCCCTACATTAAATATTTGCATATATTTCTCTAAATAAATATTCTCTAAGGACTTTTTGTTTATAATATTTCGTTCTATTATTCGATATAATTACGAAAGTAAATATTAGTGTCTGTGTTTTATTTTTTCTTGAAGATTGATCAAAAGCATCTTAAAACATTTTTTAAAATTCCCATTGAAAACTCATTTTTTTTATTCTGCGTTATATGCTGAAACATTAAACATATTTATAATAAACAGTTCGTTCGGAGAATAGCTTTTATGCATTTTTTCATTAAATAAAAATAATAAATAACAAATCAAGTTAATTATACATATTTTAATTTCTTTTAAATAGCCTTTTGACATCTAAGCCGGGTTTTTTTTATCTCATTTATTTTACAAATATGTATAATTTTTTTATAGTTCGTTTTAATAATGCAAATTGATTTTTTTTTTTTTAACTGGGCATTTTCAAAGCAGTCGAAAAGATCTAAAACTACTTTGGAAATATATTTCAGAGGCATTTAACGGTTTCCAAAAGAAATAATTTTTCACGTACGTTCAATATTTGCAAAGATTTTTCTGAATAAATATTATCTAAAGAATTTTTATTTATTTTACTTCATCTTATAATCCGTAAGCTAGATTTACGAAAGTGAACATCAGTGTATGTATTTTACTTTTTACTTATCGATTGATCATAAGCATATTAAAAATTTTTTTAAACATTTCCATCGAAAAATTAACTCTTATTAATATAATTAAACATTAAACAGATTTATAATAAACATTTCATTTGGAGAATATCGTTTGTACATTGGAGCTTATTTTTTAATTAAATACAAATAATCAATAACAATGTACAACAAATCAATTTAAGTATACACATTTTAAGTATTTTAAAGCAGCCTTTTGACATCTTAACCGTTTTTATTATTTATCTCGTGTATTTTACAAACATATTTTTTAAAATACGTTTTAATAATGCGAATTGATTTTTTAAATACTGCACATTTTATAAGCAGTGGAAGAGGTCTTTAACTGCTTATGATATATATCTCATGTAAATTTAACTGTTTCCAAAAGAAAATTTTTGTCATACATTAAATGTTTGTAAATATTTCTCTAAATAAATACTCTCTAAGAAACTTTTATTTGTTTCACTTCATCCTATAGTCCGATACAATTACGGAAGTAAATATCAGTGCATATATTTTACTTTTTTTTCTCGTTGATTGATCAAAAGCAACTTTATTTTTTTTTTTTTAATTCCCATTAAAAAAGTAAAGTTTAATTTTTTATACTCTACATTATATGCTTAGACATTGAACGTATTTATAATAAACAGGTCATTTTGAGACTGCCGTTTATACATGCACAATTATTTTTTATTAAATGAAAAACAATAAATAATAAATAATAAGTAATAAAAAATAACACATCCAGTTTATTATGCATATTTTAATTACTTTAAAAGCAACCTTTTGAAATCTCAACTGTTGTTGTTTTTTAACTTCTTTATTTTACAAATAGAATTTTTTATAGTGCGTTTTAATAATGCGTATTGAATTTTTAAAAACTGCACATTTTCTAAGGGGTCGAAAAGATCTGAAACTACTTACGAAATGTATTTCAGGTACATTTAACAGTTTTCTAATAAAATAATTTTCACCAAACATTAAATATTTGCAAATATTTCTCTAAATAAATATATTCAAAAGAATTTTTATTTGTAATATTTCATACTATATTCCGATAGAATTACCAAAATAAATTTTAGTGCATGTGTTTTAATTTTTTATTGTCAAAAGCATCTTTAAACATTTGTAAAATTCCCATCGAAAACTTAAAGGCCCCACCAGTGGCCGAGAGGTTCTGACCTCAAACTAATAGACGGTAGGTTCTGGGTTCGAACCCAATCGCAACCGTCGGCCTAACCGTTCGGAGTTTTCCGTGGTTTTCTTCGAGCCTTGCGTAAATACGGGTTAGGTTCCCTTAGAAAGACCCCCACGGAGGGCATCCCACCCCATAGGGCCTATATCCCATAGCGTAGATAATCGGCCGACATACATACAAACAAAACGAAAACTTAAAGCTTAATTTTTTTTTAATTCTACGCTACATATTTAAACATATTTATAACATTTTATAACATATTTAGAACACATATAACATATTTATAACACATATATTAAATATATTTATAACAGTTAAATTTGAGACTGGCGTTTATACATGCGTGATTATTTTTAACTAAGTACGAATAATCCATATTAATAAATAACAAATCAAGTTAATTATACATATTTTATTTACTTTAAATGGAACCTTTTTAAATCCCAACCTGTTTTTTTTATCTTATTTATTTTACAAATATAATACAAATATAAAATTTTATAGTACGCTTTACAATTCTAATTGATTTTTTAAAATCTGCGCTTTTTCTAAGCAGAAGAAAAGATCTGTAACACTTACGAAATATATTTCAAGTACATTTAATAGTTTCCAAAAGAAATAATTTCTTCCATACATTGAATATTTGCGAATATTTCTGTAAATAAACATACTCAAAGAAGTTTTATTTCTAATATTTTATCGTATAATCCGGTAAAATTACTATATAAGTAATTATCAGTGCATGTATTTTACTTTTCGCTTGTCTATTGATCAAAAAATGTCTAAGCATTTTTAATATTCCCATAGAAAAATTAAAGTTTTTTTTTAATAATCTAAGTTATATGCTTAAACATAAAATATTTATAATAAACAATTCATATTGAGACTGGCTGACATGCGTATAGATGCGTAATTATTTTTATTAAATACAAATAATCAATAATAATAAATAACAAATAAAGTTAATCATACATATTATAATTATTTCAAACTAGTCTTTTGACATCTTAACCATTTTTATTTTTTTAATTCTATTTATTTTACAAATATAACTTTTTATAGTACGTTTTAATAATGCATATTGATTTTTTTAAATCTGTGCATTTTCTAAGCAGCCGAAACGATTTGAAACTAATTACAAAACATATTTCAGGCACATTTAACATTTCCAAAATAATAATAATAATTGTTCCCATAAATTTGCAAATATTTCTCTAAATAAATATTCTATGTGAAATTCTTATTTGTAATTTTTTAGCATGCAATCCGATAGAGTTTTAAAAGTAAATATCAGTATATGTATTTGATTCTTTTTCTTGTCGATTGAACAAAAGCATCTTTAAACATTTTTAATATGCCCATTGAAAAATTAAAACTTAAATGTTTAAATTTTCTGCGTCATATACTTAAACATTAAATATACTTATAATAAACAGTTCATTACAACAGACTGCGTTTATACACGCATAATTATTTGTAATTAAATACAATAACAAAAAAGTAATAAATAAGAAATAAGAAATCATGTTATTTATGCATAATTTAATTACTTTAAAAGCAGTTTTTTCATATCTTGATCGTTTTCAATTTTTTATCTTATTTATATTGCAAATTTAATTTTTTGTAATACCTTTTAATAATTTTAATTGATTTTTTTAAACTGCGCATTTTTAAGCATTCGCAAGGATCTGAAACTTGTTACGAAGCATATTTCAGGTATATTTAACAGTTTCCAAAAAATAATTATTTCCATGTATTAAACATTTGAAAATATTTCTTTAAATAAATTTTTTCTAAGGAATTTTTATTTGTTTTATTTAACTCTATAACCATATAGAATTACGAAAGTAAATATTACAGCATGTATTTTACTTTTTTTCATATCAATTGATCAAAAGCATCATTAAACACTTTTACAATTCCCATCGACAAATAAGCGCTTATTTCTTTTATATTCTGCGTTATAAGCTTAAACAATAAACATGTTCATAATAAACAGTACATTTTGAAATTGGCATTCCTACATGCATCATTATTTTTAATAAATTAATAATAAATCAAGTTAATCTTACATATTTTAATTCCTTTAAAAGCTACCTTATAAAATATCTACCGCTTTTATTTTTGCTCTATCTTAATTTTACAAATATATATTTTTTCTATTACGTTTTAATAATTCGAATTGATTTTTTTTAATTACTAGCAGCCGAAAAGATTTACTTACGAAACATATTTTGGGTACATTTAACAGTTTTCGAAAAAAAAAAATCCCATACATTAAATACTACCAAATATTTTCCTAAATAAATATTCTCTAAGTATTTTTTGTTGTTGTATTATTTCATCCTATAATCCGATAAAATGACGGAATTAAATATCATTGCATGCATTTTCCTTTTTTCTTCTGGATTCATTAAAAGCATCTTTAAACATTTGTAAAATTTCCATCGAAAAATTAAAGCTTAATATTATATATTCTGCACTAGATGATTAAACATTACATGTATTTCCAATAAACAGTTCATTTTAAGAATTGAGTTTATACACGCATAATTATTCTAAGTATAATAAAAAATAATCAATGATAATAAATAATAAATAATAAATCAAGTTAATTTTACAAATTTTTATTTCTTTTAAAATGACTTTTCGACATATCAACTGTTTTTATTTTTTTATGTCTCTTAGTTTAAAAATATAGTGCAAAGTTTTAAAATGTAGCGCGCATTTTTAATACAAAAAGTAACATCGAAATTTACAGGTGCGCGTGACACTCCGAATTTAAAATTATATATTTAAAAATAAGAAAAAGATGAGTGTATACAAATTCGCTTAAACAATTGATAAACTTTTATAAATAACATCTTTATTGATTTTTAGTTGAATGAGATAATTCAATTAAGACTTGGTGAATTAGTGGAAAATATAATATTTTTAATATTATGAGTTATAAGTGGTTGTGCTCTTAAATATTGTTCATCTTATCAATTGTTACTACGACACCCTAGGGACAGGAGTGAAAGATTTTAAAAGATAAGAGAATCTGTATGTTCGTGCACTCCAAATTTCTTTGTGAAGAAAAGGCTATCCATTAAACGGCGAATACACCTACTAATAGAAAAATACACTATAAAATCGTTGATGTGCATTATGCACCGGATTTTACTTTTTTTCTACCATTTGGAACATGGTTGTTGTTTACGCTTGAGAATGTATATATATGAGATATCCTGTTGTCCACATTTTATTGTTGATCTAATTGATCTAATAATATTAATGTTTAATCCATGACTTACGAAATATTTGACTCTATTTTCTGTTACACGTAGAAAAATACAGTGTAAAATCGTAAATGTGCGTTTCAATCCGGATTTTACGGGGTTAATTATTTTTTTTTATCACATGAAAAATGGTGGATGATTTCGATCAACATTAGATATATCTGAGACACACCTGAATCTTCGTGGTATCTGTATTTTATTATTTTTTCTGATTGGTCCAAGAATATTAATGTTTAATAAGTGTCATACGTGACATGTGACTCTGTTATTATGTAAGCCAATTTTTGATCACAATAAAAATTATATTTTACTGATTTTTTTTTTTTTTTTTTTTTGTTTGTTAATAAAAAAACTTTAATAACTATTTTCCTTTTTATTTAAACAGAATTGGAATATTTCTATTGCCACGATGAAAAAAATAGTTTAAAATCTACATTAAATAAATAAATTAATAACTTAAAAACAATTTGATATACAGCTTCCAAACAAATTTAATCTAAAAATACACTTTTTCCTATATGACGGTGTAACAATTAAAAATCCGCTATGTTAAGAAGTTTAAAATTTTTCAGTACTGAAAGTTAGAAAACTGATATTTGATTTAAAATTTGAAAGTGTTGCCATTCACAGAAAGACATATGCATTACGCGCAGAAATGTTTTTCTCTTATAATATAGATGGTGTAGATATAACAATAGGGGCTGTGCAAATATAACGTTATCAACTTTTTGATAATTTTGGAACCTCTACCCCCTTTCGATATCAGACGTTATTATCCCTGGAACCCTCTTCCCCCCGAAAATGATATCGTTATCAAAATGTATTTATTTTTTATTTTATTTATTTTTTTATTTTTATTTTTTTATTTTTTGGATTTATTTCTTTTATTTCGTAGGTTTCTTTTTTTTTCTTTTTTTTACGAAGAGAAGTTAATAAAAGGTTATTTTATATCAAATAACATTTAAAAGAAATAGTTTTTGTTTAAAAATATTTTATAAAAGCTTTGGATACATAATGCATTTATTAGTTATATAAAGAATTGTAGCATTTGCTCCGAACGGAGGAGGGATGGGGTTAGATAGAAATTCTTATCCACAAAACAAGTGGACAACATTCTTACTCTTTGTCTTTAATTTATTAATAAACACAAGCTTCATCTCAAATATACGGATAATATAAGGTTATATCATATCAGATGTATCATATGATTTATCGAACGGAGATTATATATACATACACATATGAAGAAAAATACGAATGTCAAACGTTAGGGTGTTCTATAATTTAGAATTGGATAATTTTATGATAATTTAGCGATTTTAATGAAAACTTTGTACTTTTACAAAAATAGATAACCAACTTTAAAAAAAAAGATAACCTACTATTCTAAACCAAAGTCTATGTTAAAAATAAAATAGGAAAGCAAGTTGAGTGAAGCAAAAATGATCTCGATATCAAGAGATAAATCCCCCCCTCCACTTAGAGATACCTCACGATATCATGTGCCAGATTCCCCTCCCCCCTAAATGATAACGTTATATATACACAGCCCCAATATAAGAAATCGAATGAAATCAGAAATGAAGAAAAACTATCACCTCTTTATCTTGTTTAAAAAAAAAAATAAAAATCCTTTAGGAGGAAAATCACTGCATAAATGTTAATATCTTTGAAATGGTTCATCCTTTTTAACTTTAACTGTAAAATAAACGTGTATTGTTTACAAAAAGTAAGGAAAATATACATACTCTTTTTATAGAGAATTTATTTAAAAGTACTAAATTTTAGTCTTTGAAAAAATCATTTTTCCAAATGCTTATTGTATTTTGTTAAATTATTATTATTATTATTTTATATTAGCTTTAAATTCTGTGAACTAATTTTATAACAACTTCGCATTTTGAAATTAGTTAAAAAAATGCTTCTGTTTAAGAAATATCTTCAAATACTTTTAAGATTTCAAAAGAAATAATTTTTCCCATGCATTAAATATTTGAAGATGTTTCATTAAGTAAATATAAGAACTCTAAAGAGCTTTTATTTGTAATATCTCATCCTATAATCCGCTATAATTTTACTATAGTAAATATCAATTTATGTTTTTTACTTTTTTTCTTGTTTATTTATTAAAAGCATCTTTAAACTTTTTTTAAAATTCCCATTCAAAAATTAAACCCTCTTTTTTTAGTATTTTGCGTTATATTTTTATACTGTAAATATATTTCTAATAAGCAGTTCATTTGAGAAATGGCATTGAAATAGTCTTAATTATTTTTAATGAAATTATACATAACTTTTTTAATATTTCTTCTTATATTATTAAATTTTACAAAAGATATAAATAAAAAGGTAAATGTATTTTTTACTAATTTTTTGAGTGTTTCCTTTTATATGGAATTATAATCCAATGCACGCTATCTTTAAAACATTAAAAAATATGTCAGCAATAACTGGTAAATAAAATATGCATTTGTACTGTGGAATAAAATATTTCTTTCGAAAATTTTCATACCTCTCCCGTTGATCCTATGAACGTTATGAATGTATTATAAAAATAAATATTAAAATTAAACTGGAAAATTTTTCTATGGTTTTAGTAATAAGTTACAATAATGAAGTATTCGTAAACAACGCTTTCAAATTAAGAATTTTATATGCTTAAAGCTATAATATAAATATGAAAATTACCTTACTCCACATTCACCCGTATTTCTTAAATTATATAGATTCATTGAATGATTGTAAAATATGTCTTTTATTAAGAAAATGAAGAAGATTGTGTGCAAATAATAGATAGTTACTGTCAATACGCTAAGGAAATTGATACTTATGATTATATCTCTGTTGGAAATTTGAATAATCCGGACAAAACTACATTTCATGCGTTTCTTAAAAAAAATTAAAAAAAAAAAAAAATCAGCACCCTGCACCATCCTGTTGAATTTATAAAAATTATAAATATTGTGAATACATAAACACAGAAATGAATATACAAACATTGTTAAGCATTGAATCCTCTTTAGTATTATGATTAATAAATAATACGCTACGACAACGGATCTATATATATATATATATATATATATATATATTAATCATAGAAAAGAAGGGACATTTTTCATTTTTTCACCACCCAAAAAATTTTTGGAACTATATTAATTAAAATTTTGGTGTTTCAACAAAGCAGCTTTTTTGTGTACAAATAGCACATACCATAACAAATTTTAGTTGAAATATTTACTTTTAAAAAACTATTTTTATCGGTATGATACCAATAAGATATCGATTTCAACTATTTTTTATTCGATAATATAGTTATTCGTTATTCGTTAATAAAATTCGGTGCAGTAAATTTTTAGTAATATTAATAGCAGTTTAGTAATATTAATAGCAGTTTAGTAATATTAATAATAATAATTATTATTATTTTTATTTTCTTTGCTCCGTTTGCGATTGTTTGATTTTAAACATATATTTCACTTATTAAATTTAAAATAAAAGTTACTTTCTTGAATGAATCGTGTGTAATAAAGCGCAAAAAGTATTAAAAAGTTGTAATATAAGCTAAGTCTTATTGTAATACGATATTTTCTAAACATCTCAAAAAATTCTTCCTTAGCCTATTGTCATATGAATATTAATTCAATAGTAGCAAAACTAGAACATACGTTATCCTTCAGATAATGGAATATTCGTTAAACACAAATTAATCTATATGAATAACTAGTGTTAAAGTTATTAACGTAAAAGTATTTTTTTCTAAAAATTGAAAAAAAAACCGGACCGAAAGAATTAAACTAGATTTAAGTATTTCAGTGATTTTCAAAATATTTATTCAGATTTCGTAAAGCTTTTTGGAAACAGCTTCTCTCAAGAAATCGATCCACGAAGCTTCTGAAGTGAGAGGCCGTCAAAAGACTTTTTTTTAGATTTATTCCTCTGCATAGATGTCAAGATTATTTTGTTACTTTGTAGTTTGTATCAGGCACGCTATCTACATTTCAGAAGATAGAAAAAACAAATGAATTACCTTTGATTTTACAAAATGTAGTAATGAAAAGAAGGATGTTTAAATAAATTTATACCAGTTTTCAGAGCCTGATTAAGGGTGTAGGGTGCCCAAAGCCCAACACATTTCTAGAGGTCCTCTCGCACAAAAATAGTGAGTAGATTATTTTTTTATTGGGAATATTTGAGTAATTTGAGAATTTTTATCTAAATCATTTTATTAAATTTGGGCCTCCCTGACCAGTGAGCCCAAGACCATGGCCTAATTGGTCTGTGCGGTAATCAGGCCCTGCCCGTTTTTTATGATAATCACAACCTTTTTTTCATTTGAATTTCTACACTTAATTCAACCTACTAATAATGGAATGAGAAATTTAGAAACATAAAATTTAAGTTTAAAATGTACATTTTTCTAATGTAAACAAATGTAAGTGGACAGTAGCGAAAAACGGGTCAATACCTTTTTTATTCAGATGACACAGTGAAAATGCAAAATATTTTTCCTTTGTTTAAAAGTGAAAAAAAAATCCATCTCGATGATATCGTCTAAAAATTAAACTAGATTTAAGTATTTCAGTGATGCTTAAAATATTTATTCAGATTTTTTAAATCTCTTTGAAACAGCTCCTCTCAAAAAACCAATCCACGAATCTTCTGAAGTGATAGGTCTTCAAAAAATATTTTTTTAGATTTCTTCCTTGCCATAAATGTCAAGATTATTTTGTTTCTTAGTAGTTTGTATCAGGCACTCTATCTACATTTAAAAAGATAGAAAAAAACAAATGAATGACACTTACCGTTGGCTTTAGAAGATGTAGTAATGAAAAGAATGATGTTTAAATAAATGTATACTCGTTTTTATGATAATCATAACTTTTCTCAATTAAATTTCTAAACTTCGTTCTACCTATTAATAATGGAAAACATAATTTTGTAATATAAATTTTTAAAAATCTGTTTTTTAATATAAATAAACATCAGTGTAGCCTAGCGAGAAAAGAGCCAATACTTTTCGTTCAAATGACACAGTGAGAATACGAAATATTATTTATTAACTGAAAAGTCTAAAAATAAATAAATCCCTCTCGCAGATGTCTTCTAAATGTGAAACTAGAGTAAGGCATTTCACTGATGCTTAAATAATTTATTCAGATTTTAAGCTTATCGAAACAACTCCTCTCAAGTACATTGTAAACATAAAATAAAATAAAATAAAAATAAATAAAAAAATAAAAGTTTCCTAGGAAACTGGGATTTCTAGAACTTTTTATGTAATGGCATCAGCAAAAATTCATGTAACAGATAAGAGATGAAATTTTAGTAAAGTAAATTTAGTTTTAATAGACTCGTTTGTAAAGTTACAGATATCTGTAACTTTACAAAAATTAGTTTTTAGATTTGTATTTTTTCTTGTACAATGTATAAATGAAGTTTTAGTGACCATACAGATTTCGGCAACTTTACACATATAGAATTACAGGTTTTTTTTTTTTTTTTTTTTTTTTTTTTTACTGTGTAATAGATCAACAAAACTTCTAAAATGATAGTTCGTCAAAAGACTTTTTATAGCTTTATTGCTTGAAATAGATTTCAATATTATTTTTTTCTTAATAGACACGCATGTATCAGGTATCCTATCTACATATCAGAAGTAAAAAAAATAAACGCTTACTGTTGATTTTACAGAATGTAGTTATCAAAACAAGGGTGATTAAGCAAATGTATATCCGCTTTTATGATAATCACAAGTTTTTTTTTTTTTTTTTTTTTTTTTTTTTTGTCACTTTAAATAAACTTTATTCTACTTATTGATATTGGACTACAAAATTCAGAAACATAAAATCTAAGTTTAAAAAAATTCTACTTTTTTAACGTAAACAAGTGAAAGTGGGCCGTATCGAAAAAGGAGTCAATACTTTTTGGTCAAATAAAATAGTCACAATACTAAATATTTTTTATTAATTTAAAAGCACAAAATAAACAAATCCATACCGATGATATCTTTTAAAATTTAAAATTGATTTCAATATTTTACTGATGCTTAAAATATTTATTCAGATTTCTTAAATGTTTTTGAAACAGCTCCTCTCAAGGAATCAATCCACGAAGCTTCTGTAGTGATAGGTCTTCAAAAATTTTTTTCTAGATTTATTACTCGGCATAGATATCCAAAATATTTTCATTTAATAGTTTGTATCAGACATTCTGTCTACACATCAGAAGATGAAAAATATTAATAATAATGAATACATTTACGATTAACTTTACAAGATATAGGAATCAGAAGAAATATGTTGAAGTAAATTTATACCAGTTTTGATAATCTGAGCCAATTTCCTTAAAATTTCTAAACTACATTTTACCTATTAATAATGGAAACAAAATTCAGAAACGTAAAATCTAAATATAAAAAAAATATTTTTCTGTATATAAACAATTGTAAATTTACTGTAAAAAAAATAATATATATATATATATATATTGTAAAAGAAAAAAAAACGAGCTAACATATTTGGTTTTATATGACACTGTGAAAATACGAAATATTATTTATTAATTGCAAAGTGTGAAAATGAATAAATCCATCTTGATGATATCTTCAAAAATTTTTAATAGATTTTCAAGTATTTCATTCATGGTTAAAGTATTTATTTAGTCTGTTTAAGCTTTTTGAAACAACTCTTCTCAATAAATCGATCCACGGAACTTCTGAAAAGATAGGTCGTCTAAAGACTATTTTTTAGTTGTATTCCTAGACATACATGCCAAGAATATTTTTTCTTAGCTCTTTAAATCAAACATGCTATCTACATCTAAAAAAAAGACACTTACCGTTCACTTAACAAGATTCAGTAATCAAAAAAAGGAAGTTTAAGTAATTTTATATCCGTGTGTTTATCATAATGACAAGCTTTTTATTATTTGAATTTCTGAACTTCATTCTATCTATTAATAATGGAATACAAAATTAAAAGACATAAAATTTAAGTTTAAACATTTTTTTTTTTTTTACCACACACAAGTGTTAGAAGACCGCAGCAAAACACGAGCCAACAACTTTTGTTCAAATGACACAGTGAAAATACGAAATGTTATTTATTAATTAGAAAGTATATAAATAAATAAAAAAATATCGATGATATCTTATGATATGTAATCTAGATTTAACTTTTTATTATTGCTTAAAATATTTGTTCAATGCTTTATTTAAAAAAATTGAAACAGCTCTGCTCAACAAATCGATTCACGAAATTTATGAAGTGATAGGTCGTCAAAAGATTTTTTTATACTTAGATGTCTTGATTATTTTATCTTCGTAGTTTGTGACACGTTATATATATCTCAGAAAAAAAATGAATAACACTTTACGTTGAATTTACATTGATAGGAATCAAAAGAAGTGAGTTTAAATAAATTTTTATACACATTTTTATGATAATCTTGGCGTTTTTTAATTAGAATTTCTAAACTTCATTTTACCTATTCCGAAACATAAAATTTATGTTAAAAAATTATATATTTTTAACATAAACCAGTGTAAGTTTACTGTAGCGAAAAAAAAAAAAAAAAAAAAATACGAGCCAACATTTTTGGTTCAAATGACACTGTGACGTTACAAAATATTATTTATTAATTAAAACTGTAAAAAAAAAAAATAATCTATCTCGATGATATCTTTTAAAAGTTAATCTAGATTTTAGTATTCCATTCTTGCTGAAAATATTCTTTTAGTATTTTTAGCCTTTCGAAACAATTCCTGTAAACAAATCAATCCGTGAAACTTAAGAAGTGATAGGTCTTCAAAAAACTTTTTTTTATTTATTACTGGACATAGATTTCAAGATTATTTTTTCTTACTGGTTTGTCCATACATGTACCTACATCTACGTCTCAGAAGATACAATAAAACAAGTGAATGACACTTACACTTGACTTTACATGATTTAGGAAACTGAATAAATATGTATAAGTAAATTTATACCCGGTTTTAGGATAATCACAAGTTTCTTTTCATTTAAATTTCTAAACTGCATTTCATCTATTAAAAATGAAATACAAAATTTCGCAATATAAATTTTTAGTTCAAAGAAAAACATTTTTAGTTAAACAAGTGTAAGTGCAGCGTATCGCAGAACGAGCCAACACTTTTGGTTCAAATGACACAGTGAGAATAAGAAATATTATTTTTTGATTGAAAAGTGTAAAAATAAATAAATCTATCTCGATAATATCTTATAAAATTTAATCTGAATTTGCGTATTTCATTCACGCTTAAAATATGTATTCATTGCTTTTTAAAGCCTTTTGAAACAGCTTCTGTCAACAAAATTTTCCACGGTTATGTCTAAAAAATTCTATTTTTTTTAAAAACATAAATAAGTGTCAGAGTATCGTATCAAAAAACTTTACGTTCAAATAACACGACGAGAATGCAAAATATGTTTATTAATTGAAATGCGAAAAAAAAAATCCATCTTGATTATATATTCTAAAATTAAAACTAGATTTAAATAATTCACTTTTACTCAAAATACTTATTCAGATTTTTAAAGTGCTTTGAAACAGCTCCTCTTAAACAATCGATCCATAATGCTTCTCAAGTGATAGGTCTTCAAAAAATCTTTTTAGATTTATTAATCGACAAAGATGTGAAGGTTATTTTTTCTTAGTAGTTTGTATCAGGCATCTACATCTCAGAAGATAAAAAAAAATAAATCAACGACACATATTGCTGACATTATAAGATGTAGTAATGAAAAGAAGGATGTTTAAGTAAATTTACAACCGTTATAATATGATAATCATGATTTTTTTTCATTTGAATTTCTAAACTTCATTATACGTATTAATAATGCAATACAAAATTCAGAAACATAAAATTTAAATTTAAAATTTCTATTTTTTTTTAACGTAAATGAGTGTAAGTGGACCGCAGCAAAAACGAGTCAATACTTTTTGATCAAATGGACACAGTGAAAATGCAAAATATATTTTTTAATTAATTAAAAAGCGAAAAAATTATCAATCCAATTTGATGATATCTTTTTTAATTTAAACTAGATTTAAGTATTTCACGGATTTTTATAATATTTATTCAGATTTCTTAAAGTTTTTTCAAACAACTCCCCTCAAAATATCGATGCACGAAACTTCTCCAGTGATAATTCTTCAAAAAATCTTTTTTAGATTTATTAATCGACAAAGATATGAAAACTATTTTTTCTTAGTAGTTTGTGTCACATACATCTATCTACATCTCAGAAGATAGAAAAAAAAATGAATGATTCTTACCGTTGATATTACAAGATATAGGATTGATAAAAAGAATGTTTATGTAAATTTATATCCGTTTATATAATAATCATGCCTTTTTTCATTTGAATTTCTTAACTTTATTATATCTATTAATAATGAAATGCTTGGTTGTACCTAATAATAATGGAAACAAAATTCAGAAATATAAAATTTAAGTTTAAAAATACATTTTTTAAAACATAAACAAGTGTAAGTTTACTGTAGCGAAAAATGAGCCAACCGTTTTTGTTCAAATGACACAGTGAGAATAATAAACATTATTAATTAGTTGAAAAGTGCAAAAATAAGTAAAGCTATCTCAATAATATTTTCTAAAATTTAAACAATATTTAAGTATTTCACTGATACTTAGAATATTTATTCAGATGTTTTAAGGCTCTTTGAAACAGCTCCTCTCAAATAATCGATCCACGAGGCTTTTGAAGTGATAAGTCTTCACAAAACATTTTTTTTTAGATTTATTACTCGACATAGATGTCAAACTTAGTTTTTTTAGTATCTTGTATCAGACACATCTATCTACATCTCCGAAGATAAAAAAAATAAATGAATGACACTTATCGTTGATATTACAAGATGTAGGATTCAGAAAGAGAATGTTTATGTAAATTTATATCCGTTTTTAGGATAATGAGGACTATATTTTATGCAGGTTTTTTCACTCCAAAGTGCCTATAATTGATTGAATGAAAAGTAATAAAAAAAAGAAAATAAATTAAACAAAAAGTATTTTTGCGTAAACTCTATTTTCAGCACGTGGAAATGTATTTATACCTTTGTAAAAAATGACCCAACATTTTTGGTGCAAACGTTTCTTAATGGTATCAATTTTTACATGAATTCGTGTTCAATAAATAAGCTGATTTTTTTTCAAGTTTAAGGGTGAATATCAGCATTGAAATTGAAGTCCACACAATAAAATTCTTATTAAATGTAATATAATGCAATTTCTTTTGACATATTTTAATAAAGGATATTCTTAAAAGTATTTTCAAGATGCGGGGTGTTTCAAAACTTACCGGTATATTTGAAAAATCAATAAAAACTAAACGAGCTGCGATAGAAATACACCGTTTATTGCAATATGCTTGGGATAACAGTAAATTTTCAGGCAGACAAGCTTACGAAATTAGTTAACATTTTCAACAACAGATGGCGCTGCAGAAAAATATAAAATACGATATTTCCACATATCCACCATGCGCATCAATAATATAACAGCAATAAAATAGCCTGCAGTGCCATCTGTTGTTGAAAAGTTCAACTAATTTCGAAAGTTCATTTGCCTCAAAATTTACTGTTGTCCCCAGCATATTGCAACAAACGTTGTATTTCTATCGCTGCCCGTTTAATTTTTCATTAATTTTTCAAATATACCGGTCATTTTTCAAACACCTTTTGTACATTATATTTCGAATAAGATCAACAAAGCAATTGAAAGACATAGAATTTCATACTGTCATTTCAAGGAAAGTGACACTGATATGAGAGCAAAGTAGATGGCCTTCAGATTTACTGTATATATATATATTTCTAGTCTTTTTTTTTAAATTTCTAATTAGTATTTTTTACTAACAAAACAAATATATAGCTAACGTAACAAATTCTGCATTTTACAAACATTTTTTTCATAATTAACACATAATTATCACAGAAAATTAATGTCATTTTCCTGGCCTGCATTTTAGTTCTTGCGCTGCTAATATTGCGCTGCAGACTAATTTGTTTTATTTTTAACATAGCTTAAGTCAGAAATAGTAAAATCATAGCTGCCAGTAATCTTGCTGCCAGATCTTTTCGATATTTCTCTAAAAATAATCTTTGATCAAAAATCCTTAAAGTCTTTCAAAAAATTGAATGGACTTTTATTATGTGTGACTCCCATAAATCAACACATAAAACTGAACATTACATGGAATTTAAGCTGCTATACTGAGCTATTACTACTGTTCTTTTTAACAAAATTAAAATGTTAGACCGAAAAAATACATGTAAAAAAAGAATGTAAAAAATGTTTTAGAATAAAATTGTCATTATCCTGGCACACATATATCAAGAAATCACTTATAATTAGTTAAAAATGAACTTATTATTTAAGTTCTTCAAAATTTAGCACTTTTACATGGAAAATATTTTACTCTCTACATAAATTTTCTTCTTGAAGTTTTGAATCGCTTTCAATGATGCTTTCATTATTTCAGTTGATCAAAATGAGAAATTTTGTTACATTCACCTTTAAACAAATCTTACTTGTAACGTAATCAAAGGTATTCCGTAGCCTGGTTAAAAATGTAGAAATATTTTCGGTTCAAACTATCCATCGAGTTCTCAATTTTTACTTCAATTTGTGCATAATAAATTAAGTGAAAAATGAAAAAAGTAATATGTAAATTTAAACAAATTCTATTAGGTTGTTCGGAAAGTCGTGTCTGTTTGAAAAGTTAATTCGCACCGAAAAATTCTATAAATTGATAATTAGATATTGTTTACGATATCTAATGTTTAGTAAATAATGGGCAGAATTTTCCGGTACGAAGAGATTTTCCCAATGGACACGATTTTCTGAATAAACAAATATTTTTAACGTAAACGAAAGTATCTGTATCTAAGAAGAAAAACGTTTTTGTTTCACATTTTCTGCCATTTTTTCCTTTTTATGTTTCAATTTTTCTGTAATATATTATGTAAAAATTAAAAAAAAAATAATTAATATAAGTTGAAACAATATTTATTTTTAACGTAAGCAAATGCATCTGTAGTTTTGAAAAAAAAGACATTTTTTTTTATTATTCAAATTACATATTACATCTATTAAATATTTTTAATTGGTTGTTATATTTAGAAATAAATATTCTCATATCAGTGATCTTTTATAAAATTTACGCCAGACATAAGGGTAATTAGTATCTTTTGAACATATTTCTAAATTTAAGCATTTACAGGTACATTTTTGGCGCATTAACAAAAACTCAATGAAAAAAAATGGTTACATAAGAAAGTTGCTCAATTCAACTGGTAAAACTCGATAAAAATAATTAAAATTTAAAATTTATCTTCTCATACGATTTTGAACATTTTGAGCTAATTTAATTTTAAAACAATTCATAGAAATGTGTTGTATGGTTTTAAGAAATTGATTTATCATAAATTCATTAGTTTGGGAGAAAATAAATGAAATAAGTAAATACTTATAAAACTATAGAGAAAGCTGAATTTATTTTACATTTTTATATGCAAAAAGAAAACTTTTTATTATATTGTAAATCCGATAGTTTTAGTTAATACATCATACAAAAAAAAAAAAAAAAAAAAAAAAAAAAAAAAAATCAAGTCATCTGTAAAACATACATAAATATTTTAAATGGGGGCCAATTCGTAGAAAAAATACAAACTCTTAAGATTTATTTTCTATAATTTTGACATTTAAAGAGCTAGCGAAGAAATAAAACCGATTTAAGCTGCATTTATAATACTTGTATCTTTAAGAAACTTCATTAGATTGGAATAGAAAAAAATTATATTTTAAGCTAAGAAAATAAAAATCGATATTTTTAACATTTTTCTCTGAAAGAATGGTACTGAGTACCCGTATTACACAGAAGCTCATAATATTTATTTCATTTTCGAAACAGCCCTTTAAAACAGTTGTCTCAAGAAATAAATTTACGAAGTTTTTTAAGTAATAGGCTATCTTGATTTTTTTAATTTGTTGCTTAACATAGACATCAAGATTTTTGGTAATAAGAAATTACTGTCAGACAAGCTATCTACATCAGAGAAGATTTTTAAAAATGAATAAAAAATTACTTTAGACATTACAATATGTAAAAATCAGAAAAAAGTCCATTTAAGTAAATTTATATTCGATTTTATGATAATCAAAAAATATTTTACGCAGTTTTGTATTCAGTTTTTTATAATAAATAAAATTAAAAGTAAAACACAAATAAATGAAAGTATCTCTCCAAACTGCTGAAAAACGAACCAATATTTGGACAAAAGTTTTCATAAAATTCATATTTTGCGCTTCAAATAGTCTAAAAAAAAGTACGCGAAAATGTTTAAATAAAATATACTGTAATTTTAAACAAAATCTATTTTTAAGGTGGGCAAATGTATCTGTCATAAAAGTCGAGCCAACATTTTAATTCAAATAACACAAAGCACTTTTTAAATTAATTTTAATTTGTTGATTGATGTGGAAATAAATATTCTTATATCACTACTATTTTAGAAAAAAACACGCTAGATTTAAGTATTTCTTAGAAGTTCAAAATATTTATTCAGTTATTCAGCTTTATTAACATCCTTTTTTGAACAGCTCTCTCCCAAGAAATCGATACATAAAGCTTCTCAAGTGATATGAGAATTTCAAAAAAACATTTTTCATACTATATTTATCTTCATAGACGTCAAGATTTTTTTTTTTTTTTTTTTTTTTTTTTTTTTTTTTTTTTTGTATCATGCACGACATTAAAATCGCATAAAATAAAAAGATGGAATAAAATTTATTGCTTCTGATTTTGTAAAATGAAGATTCTAAAAAAGGTCGTTTAAGTAAATTTGTATCCAATAATGAATGCAATGTTTAATACTTATTTAACCCTTACCATGTCCTTATTACCGATAAAACAAGCTTCTGAAATAACATAAGGCTTTCAAAAAAAGAAAAAGTATATTTATCTACATTGACATCAAGATTTTTTTTTTTTTTTTTTTTTTTTTTTTTTTTTTTTTTTTTGTATCATGCAAGGCATCAAAATATCCTAAAATAAAACGAAGGAATATAATTTACTGCTTCAAGTTTTGTAAAATGAAGATTACTAAAAAAACCGTTTAAGTATATTTGTATTCAATAATAAATGCAATATTTAATACAGATTTAAACCCTCACTATGTACTTGCTACCGTTAACTAAAGCTTCTCAAGTGATATGAGAATTAAAAAAAAAAAACATTTTTCATACTATATTCATCTTCATAGACATCAATACATTTTTGTACCATGTACGATATCAAAATCTCATAAAATAAAAAGATGGAATCTTTACTGATTCTGATTTTGTAAAGTGAAGATGAACGTTTAAGTAAAATTTTTATGCAATAATGAATGCAATATTTGTTAGAGATTTAAAAACTTACTATATCTGTAATAAATAAATAAAAAAAATTAAAATTATCGAAAAATAATTTAAAAGAAGAAAAAAAATATTACTTATAAAGTCTTCATCTCTACCTTAAAATATGATGTAAGTTGAAACAAATTCTACTTTTTTAACTCAGGCAAATGTATATATCATAAAAATCGAACCAGCGTTTTTTGGTTCAAGTAACACACTGCATCATTTAAATAAATTTTAATTAGCTGATAGATTTGGAAGTAAATATTCTTATATCATTACTATTTTAGAAAATTCATGTTAATGTTAAGTCTTTTGTAGAAGCTCAAAATATTTATTCAGTTATTCAGCTTTATTTACATCCTTTTTTTGAACAGCTCTCTCCAAAGAAATCGATACATAAAACTTCTCAAGTGATATGAGAATTAAAAAAAAAAAAAATACATTTCATACGATATTTATCTTCATAGACGTCAAGACTTTTTTTTTTTTTTATCATGCACGACATCAAAGTATCATAAAATAAAAAGAAGGAATACAATTACTGCTTCTGAGTTTTGTAAAACGAAGATTGCTAAAAAAGACCGTTTAAGTAAATTTGTTTGCAATAACGAATGCAATAATTACAACAGATTTAAATCATTACTATGTCTGTAATAAACAAATAAATAAAATCAGAAATTATTGAAAAAATATTTAAAAGAAGAAAAACAAATATATTTCTTAAAAAAAGGAAATTTCGCATCTAGCTTGGTGTGGAAGCCGAAATAGCTGAAATTAAAAGCCCACACTACTCGCTGAAAACGACCCGAATGATAATGTTAAGTGTATGGGGGCGTTCTTTTCAAATATTTCGCTCAATGAATAATCATAAATTAAATAAATTTTAATTACATGATGGATTTGGAAATAAATATTCTCGAATCATTTCTTTTTTTAAAAACTCACGCTAGATTTAAATATGTTGTGGGAGTTCAAAATATTTATTCTGTTATTCAGTTTTATTAACGCCTTTTTAAAACAGTTTCTCAAGTGACATGAGATTTTCAAAGAAAAAAAAAACATGTTATATTTATCTTCATAGATTTCAAGCTCTTGTTCTTTTTTGTATTTTGCACTACATAAAATCTCATAAAATAAAAAGGAGGGATAAAATTTAAATCTTCTGATTTTTTAAAATGAAGATCATAAAAAACACCATTTAAGTAAATTTACACTTAATAATAAGTGCAATATTTTGCACC
The DNA here is from genome assembly GCA_964019185.1 of Maratus speculifer. Taxonomy (NCBI): domain Eukaryota; kingdom Metazoa; phylum Arthropoda; class Arachnida; order Araneae; family Salticidae; genus Maratus; species Maratus speculifer. The sequence continues at coordinate 238,493,221 of OZ025289.1, forward strand.
CGTTCTAAAACTTTTAATTAGTTGATGGATTTGGAAATATATGTTCTGATATTATCACAATTTTATATAATTCAAACTAGATTTAAGTATTTTGTAGAGGTTCAAAATATTTATTTAGGTATTCAGCTTTATTAACATCCTTTTGAAACCGTTCTCTCCAAAGAAATCGATACATAAAACTTCTCAAGTGATATGAAAATTTCAAGAAAATATTTTTTACACTATATTTATCTCCATAGATGTCAAGACTTTTTTTTTTGTATCATGCACGACATCAAAATATCATAAAATAAAAAGAAGGAATAAAATTTACTACTTCTGAGTTTCGTAAAACGAACATTGCTAAAAAAGACCGCTTAAGTAAATTTGTATGCAAAAAGGAATGCAATATTTAATACCGATTTAAACCCTTAAGATTGTAATAAATAAATAAATAAAATTGAAAATTATAAATATGTATATATATGTATATATATATTATTAAATAAAATTTCGTCTCTATTTCGGTGTGGAGGTGGCAATATATGAAATTAACATAATGTTTGCCGAATTATCACACGAATTATTAGCACATTATATGTATCGGATTAAATGGCCGGTTTAGAAATATGACATTAGTATGTCATTGCAAGGCCTATCAAATTTATAATAGATTTAAATTACTCTTATTACACAGAAGGTTTATTCGGTATTCTCATAAAAAAATGCAGTGTTCAATAAGATAAAAACTTGCAATCGCCACTCTGTCACATAGGCACTTTGAACTTACAGTTTGGGCAGCGTCGATACAATAAGAAGGTGAATTTAGTTTCACAAAAATGTTACATGTGAATTGTCCGTACACACGATTTTTTTTTTTGAGTGTCATAAATATTACAAAAAACCTGCATAAAGCAATATTACAGAACATTTTATTGTTGAAGATCTGCAATACTTAGAAAGAAAAAGGAGATAGGTCAGGCTACGCTTCATTTTTTGTTTATCTCTTTTTTATTATATGATTTAAATCCAATTAAATTTTTCTGTCATGGTTACATCGCATTAAAAAAATACTATCCGAATTAAAATACATTTTCGTAATATTGCCATTTTCAGAGTATTTTTTCATTTTATGTGTACATTATTGTATTAATTTCGAGAATTTTATTTGAATTTCTATTTAACGAATTTTCTTTATAACGATGCATTTAGGTGTATCGATGAGACTTCGTTAAATGGATGTTTCACTGTATATTAAATGTATGTGAATGAATTCACTTTAGTATTTCTAAAATGCTCAAATTTAAATTGCATTGTATTTAACTACCGTAAAGTGGGGGTGAATCGGAACACTTTTCAATTTTAACGTTAAAAAAAAAGCAACAACTGTTTTTTAATTTTTTAATTTTTCTACTAGAAACTTCGGTCTTGTTTTGTTCTTTACATTTTAAGCAAAAACGAAACATTTTTACTGTTTATATATAAATTATTTAAATTTTTAATGGTGTTCCTATTCACCCCGCAGATAGGGGTGAATCGGAACAAATGCTATAATCTTTATTTATTCTGATTTAAACTTTAATAGGGTTAATAAAAACAGGTAATAATGATAAAGGAGGAATAGGAACACGTAGTTACTGTGAAACCAAGCCTTTATTTTATATACAAGTAAAGATATGCCTTTTTAAAAATTAGAAAACAAATTTTAAAACAAGATAAATTAAAATGTATTTTAAGAAATTATATTCGAATTGGAAATGTAGAATTTAATGCAAATTTAGCCCTGTTATGTTTTATCCTTTACTAGTAGTCATTGAGTAAGTGAATCTATTGAGTAGCCCCAATCGCTGCTTGTATTAATACGATCTACTTATACGCCCTCATCCCCAGCCCATAGTACTGTTTGCATGCCTCTCTTCTTTAATTGGTTTTTCATTTTGAGATATTTCTGTAATGTTGTGGATGCCAGAAAATAATTCTGTAGAGTTTTTTTTTTAAACTAATTTGCTATTTTAAAAGTCTTTTATTATGTTCCATGTCTGTTGGATTAGGCGTTGACTTTTTTGTTTAACCAAGCAATTTCTTGGCACCCTTAAACTCTTTAAGTAATTTGAACAAACAAAATATTGTTACAATACATATTCATACATATGTTTTCATGTATTGCATGAAACTATTATTGTATAGAAAAATTAACCATGAGAGAAAACGTGTTCCGATTCACCCCGTAAATCTTAAAACTCTGATGTTTCAAGCCATTTTTCATTTTTTTATTATCTAGTTTAGAAATAAGTAGAATTTAAAACAGAATATCGTTAACAGGACTATCATTAATTAAAAATCCCCCTCTCTTAGGTTCAGAATACGAAAAACACTGTAGTTACATGCAAAGTTTTGAAGGCGTTGCAAAAATGAGGTTTTTGAGGATCCACTTGAAGTTTTTTTTATATACCCCAGTAGTTGTGAAAACATGTCAAAACTGAATTTCCGAACTCTTAATGTTATAACCTTCTTATAAAAAATTTGGCAACTAAAAATAACATCACATATATTTATAATGAATTTATTTGTATGACTGGGAAGTTTCGTTCCTATTCACCCCATTTTACGATACGTAGGAAATTATTCGCAGATGTTTCAAAATTTGCAATGTTTAAGCACTATTCATTAGATTTTTTAATTAATGCATAAAGTAAAAAAGAAATGTTATCATGACATTACAGGTTTATTAACTTCAGAAAAAATTCATGAATTTGACAGTAGCTCAAAACCTTTCACCTGGTTTCTCACGTAAAAATTTATATCCTTGAAGCATTTGTCTCAGAAAATCGATGCATGGTGCTTCAGAATAAGATCTTAAAAAATCATCTTTCTTCTTCTTTTTTTTTAAATTTATTCATCGTCAAAGACGTCAAATTTGTCTTTTTATTTCAAGTTTTCTTTTAAGTACATAATCTGAGTCTTAGATATAATTTTGAAAAAAGTGCTACTTCGTGGAGATTTTACAGAAAATAATACAAAAGTAAATGCAATAAAGTTAAACAAGAATATATCGTATATATATTAATACTGCATTCAGGAAAATATTTTATCATGATATGCTTGGTTCGTGCTTCCGTTTATATTCAAAAACCTAACAGATGTTTAAAAGCCTTTAGTTAGGAAAAATATATTTTTCTTTATAAAATTAATCTGAATAAATTAATCAATGAATTTTTTGATGTGATATAAGATTTTTTTCGAATGTTATGTCTATTTCGTTTTTCTTTTTGATGTTAAATATGATCGTACGACTTATGGAAATTAAATACAAAAAATAAAAAATCGCTTAAATAATCTAAGAGTCTACTGGTAAAATAAAGTTTCGTTCGGTGTATTTTTATGCGGGTGAATGTTTCTGCGATGGCTAGCGAAATCTGCTTCACGTACATATCTGAAATTGTTTGTGCAGGTAATCCAAGACCTTTCCTACACTGTTAAAAATCTGCAGCATTCTGTCCAGTCATTTGACCGTTTTTATTGAAAACAGTAAAACAACCGTCATTTTACGCTATTCTGAACATATTATTGCCAATTTTAAGGTCAGAATACAGTTAAATTACGGTTATGTTACTGTTTTTCGAGAAAACGGTCAAATGACTGGACAGAATGCTGCAAAATTTTTAACAGTGTAATGTACCTGAGACTTAGTATTTTAAATTTCTATTAATGAGCTGGGATATTAATTAAAAACTCCTCTAATAGCCCGATTAACAAAAGTTTTTATGTCTTAAACTACAACCTGGGCATAATTGAAGCCTGGTGGGAGAATCGCACACAACATTCCAATCAACACATTCACTTGCAGGTTAGCAGTTTGCATATAAAAAAAATGGATTGATTTTAATCAGACTGCGAAAACAATACTTTCTCAATTTCTTCTAAACAGAGTTTACTAGAGTTTGTAATTCGCGGTAGGTTTGCTGACTTTTAAAGTACACTAGGAATTTTTAAAGGATGGTGTATACTTTTTATTACTGATTTTATCGACGATTAAGAAGATTTTGCGTATTATTTTGCCCTAAATTTTGAATCGAAATTAAATTTTGAAATTCAAATATTTATCATTCAAATGACTGAAAATTTGATATCTAGACATATTTTGAACTGAAAATTTGAAATATCTTGTTAAAATGGTTATTGTCATTGAAAAAAGAAAGTTTGGGTTCATTTTAATATGTAGATGACACCCCAAAAAACTTCTACGGTCATAACAAGTAGTATTTATTTACAATTATTCTTTACCAGTAACTTTCTCTTGCTATAATTTGTTGAGGAGTTAGTAGGAGGTGTTTACTTTTTTTCCGTGACTCTACGTGTATATACATGAGACTCATTTGTTCGAGTATTAACATTTTGTTGTATTCATTTTTCTTTTTTTATTGCTTGATTTTTTTTAAAAATATAGCTCAATTAGGATTTAAAATATTTGAAATATATCGATTTCAACTGAAATCAAATGCGAAATTTAAACGTAATCTAAATTTCAGAAGTAATTATGCTATCTTTAATAAAGAATAAAACACATGCTTTCTGAGATATAGGAAATTTTCAAAATATGAATAAAGCATAACCTACTTTAAATACTAATTTACTCAGGTTTTATAAATGTTATTTTATGTTGAGCATATTATCACATTAAATTTTAAAACAGTAGACAACTGCCAGACACTTCTAGAAACTCAGTAAAAAACATTTAAATTTTTATAGATAACGAAAGCTTTTAAATCGACTAATATACACCTTTGGCTTTACTATATAAAGTATAACCATTAACGCTTATAGAATGGTGTATTTTATATGAGATTTTAGACAATTTCAGAAATGCACAGTAAAGTTAGGAAAATAAAGAAGAATTTTAGAACGTTTAATTTTATCTGTTTGAACTTAATTAACATATAGTTAAATGCTAAAGTCTAATGAATACGCTGTAAACACACTAAAAAAAAGTTGATTTTACACTATAATAGATTCGAGTAGGTTGCCAGTTAACAATAAAGTAAGTAGTTATATGCAGTTTTAAAATTAAATTATGATCATTATTGCACAACGTTATATTATACTCTTATTTTACAGATTATTGCTGTTAATTTTACGGTTTTAAACTAGCACTCCAACTACATTACTGTACTATTAAATAAGTGTTTATTTTGCAAAGTACGGGAAAATATAGTCCTTGGTATACAAGTTGATAATGTTTTTATTAAACCCTTGGGGACAAGCGACCAGTATACTTGCAGCTTAAGGTGTTCAGAATCTTTCATCATCATCACTTGATACGCTTTATTGTAAAGTTTATCTTTTTAAATAAGAGCATTTTTGGAATTCAGTTTCGGAAAATTTTTAGTTTAAAAAAAATAGGTGGTAAAATATTAAAAATTAATCAAAGGGCTCTCGTTGAGAAATGGTTAATGATGGAAAACAAAAAAATAAATCAAAACAAAAGAGGGGAGCTGGAGTTAAAAAGTAATTAAATTAAAATTATCAGAAAAAATAAAATATTAAATTTTAGATTAACGTAAAAAAAAAAATTATCAAATGATTAAATACTGTTACTGTTTCCTATATCTAATGAATAAGCCATTTTAATAAGTAAACGTTTACTTTAAATATTATAGCAACGTCTCAATAAAAAATGCATTAAAAAGTACTTAAATATTTATTAAGATGAAATTTCGAATGCTTTTAGAGCGATTAAATATTCATCATATTATTTTTTGCACTAATAAACGAGATAGCCCCTGAAAGAGTCATAAAAGAGTCTTAATCTAATTAAATGTGTGACGACTCTTACATGAATCGCACTCTGACCTCGCACGTTGCTAAAGATTGCGGAATAGGAAAGTAAAATAGCTTATCAAAATTTTATGTTTCCGTACGTGTTTAATTAAAATGGAGCAATACGTGAAACAAGAATGAAATAATTTGAGAAAATGAGAACAGTTTTCAATTTTGATGAAGAGAATGAAATAAAAACAGTTGGTATTATGAAAAAAAGCGGAAGAATGATGATTGAAAAGGATAGGCAGAGAAAAGGATATAAAATATCACTTTATACATCCGTTTATCTCGTGTAGTACTCAATATTTTGAAATATATGTAAAACAGGGTAAACCAAAATGAATATTGAGATTACAAACGGTTATAACTATTTTGATAAAAGGAATTTGTGCAAAAGAATTGCACAGGATTTAAGGGGAAGTTTAAAATATTTTTTACATAATTAATTAATATTTTTTGTGATTCCCCTTGGTCACATTGACGACATGTATGTATCGTTTTTGTTCAAACATATTACACCATGTATGTATGTTTTTACGATTTTGAGGTTCTTTACTTTACTGTTGAAGTCATCTTCGATACGTTTATGATAAAATGTGAGAACTGTGAAATTTTAGCACACAGAATGCTCCAAAATGCCAACAACAATTGCAGATGGTATCTAATGTTTGCAGAAAAAGGAACTCCTTAGTCAATGACTTATCAAGTACTCCTTTTTTCCAAGCATTTGGAAATCTTTAATTTAAAGCTCGTCTTTTAGTTTTTGTTTTGTTTGTTCTTCGATAGATGACGTGATTTGTCCACCCAATCGTTCAAGCTGCTTTTTTTCTTATTGGTTGCTTTTCTTTAGGCGGGATCGTTCTCCCGTAGCGGGCATATAAGTCTGCGTTTCTCTGTCTCTTAGTTCAGTTTTACTTTTTCCAGTTCGCTCAGTTTTGCACTGATGAAAAATCTCGATAGTAGATTCAAATCAGCTGTTTGCTACATTTACACTCATTATTTGTGCATTCATAATCGTTGATTTTCTATCTTTAAACAGAAAAAGAAAGTTTAAATGTTCTCCATGTGACCCAGGGGAGTCTACAGAACATTTATAAAATGTGTAAACAAAATTTTAATTTCTTTTTACATTTTGTGTAATTCTTTTCGATTAAATAGTTAAGGCCGTTTTTAATCACTATATTCATTTTGAATTACTCTGTGTATGTGTTTGAAAAAAATATTTTGAAGCAACATGAAATGCACTTGAGATGCATTTCCATAAACTCTTACCTAATGTATGAGTCAAAATTTTGTAGCTTCCATATTAAAAGGCTGAGCTTGAATTATCATCAATCTACGAATGAATTGATTTAAGAGAACCATTAAAAAATACGGATACGTGAATACAAAACTTTTGAAATATACGATATTATGATTTCTGTTTACCTCAATTAAAAATATAACTGTACGTCTTTGTTAAAACCTCGACAAAATCACAAATTTTAAATAGTTTGAAAAATTCCTTCTTCGATTATAAAAAATCTACAAAAGATGTTTTAATAATATAAGTTTTTTTTGCGCTAGTGAAATGATAGAAACAATGTTGGCCAAAATTATTTTACATCAGTTTAATGGAGAATAAATGATATAATTATGAATTTATTTAAAATTTAAGTTTTCAGGTGTAATTTTTAATACAAATATGACAACAGATAAAAGACCAATGAAAACATAAGAGATAGGACAAATTTTTAAAAATCAGACAAAATACAATTAAATGACGCATATTAATGCTAGCGTTAATAGGATGGTGCAAAAATAATGAATACCTAGATTGTACAAAACTATAATTTTAACACCTGGATTATTTTGGATAGTCTAAATACTCCAATAGTGCCATTTGAAAATTATCAGAGAAGATTTGATGGATATTTAATTGTTCTTTAATAGTAGAACACAAGGGAAAATGTTTCATAAAATAATTACATTACAGCCTTTTTATTATTATTTTTTTTTACACAATTTAGTCAAACCTGGCTCTACCAAGCTGATGAGTCTTCGAATAGAAAGTTAAAAAATAAAAAAATACATGCCAGAGGTTTTATATATTTTTTTACTTTTAATGAAGTCCTAAATATGGAAAAAAAAATTATACGAAAATAGAAAAGATGGAGTTTGTAATAATCTGAAACTGCAATTGTGTACGGTGCAAGGTAACATCTACATATATATTACGCTAATGTATGTGACACAGAAACCGCGATTATTTCTTAATTGTTCTATGACAACACCCAGTCGGTTTTGTTTATTTACGTTTCGCTGCAATCTTTTTCGTTGCAATTATGAAACTTCAAAATATTATTTTTTTTTTCTATTTTTTTTTTTACTTACAAATATATAAATGAACAAAAGTCGTGAATTTTTAACTTTTTAGTTAAAAATTAAATGTTCGTGTTTTAATTGAAAAGGGCGATGAGTTATATATTAAACGAAATTAATGAAATATGAAAAAAATCCAGGGGAGCAATGTTTGACGATTTATCCATTGCGCCCGACTAGGAGGAAAATACGGAGTTCTTGATTTTTCTAGCAGAATTTTCTGATTCGTTAAAGAATCAAGCAAGTATATTAAATTATGAATAAAATTAATATGATATAATGCTTAGCATACATTTAAAGGAAACCAAACTGCTCGCCAAGGGTGGCAAGTATGAGTGAAAGCTGTTATAACGAAGTTTACACTGAGAAAAAATATAGTTCTCTAATCTAGAATCTAAATTGTGGCTCTAGAAAAAATAGCATCGTATCATCCCAATAAATTTTAGTTCCGTTTACTTGAGAGTTCTAGAGTCTCCTATTGGAATTCAAGAGCGTTTTTCTATTTTCTCATTGTCAATCTCATTTAAAAATCTCTGCAAAGAGATGAAATTACCAGATGTTTCACTTGGTAACTGTGTTTCTTTTTACGAAACCATTTCCGAAATCAAGCGACGGGCCTCCGTGGCCGAGTTGTTAAGACATCACGCTGCTAATCGTTTTCAAGAGTTGGGGGTTTTGGGTTCGAATTCCACTGACTCCATTGCACACACTCTTTGTGTGGAGCTCCCGGCTGTACTTCTCTCGTGTTGTAATATTTCCTTGTGTGCATCTCGTCCTTGTTTATTGACGATGACTTATAAGCAGGTTTCATGTCGAGCATGTGCTCGACCGTCAGATGTTAGTTGTTCAATAAAACAAACAAATACAGCAATAATATTCCGTTACTGAAATGATTCAATATCTTTTTATCACCTAAAAAAAACAAGAAACTAGACAAATTCTAGGTTATTTTGTCTATTCAGCTAAATTGATCAAAGTATTTGCACAGTTCATCTATAGTTCTAGAAAGTGACTAACTACTCAATCTAGGTGAAGGAGGTATAATTTTTTTTCTCCATGTGAGACCAAAACATTCTTCTTATAAATGAATTTTCTTCAATGACCAATTTCATTTGAACATAGAGATAATAATATAGATTTAAAGAATTATATAAAACTAAAAATAAATAATAGTAAAAGTAAATAAAAATAACAAAATCATTTCCATAATCATTTGTATAATTTTAATTCAAATTTTCTAATTTCACATTACGGAAATAATACTGTGTAATATTAATTACACTAATACATGCTAATCAATGTGTTTTTATCTAATCGAGAAATTTTTAATAATTTGCCGGTTATGCTTATCAAATTTTAAAACCGTTTTATAAGCTCTTTTTACATTAGCGTTACCATTGAAATAAAAAACTCCATGCCTTCATTTTATGAAAATTAAATTATATTCTTAGGGAAATCCATAAATATTAAACAGCTTTAAAATAAGTATCTATTTAAATATGTTCTTTTAGAATTTAATTTATTTTTTGTGCATTTATGAATAAAATTTAAAGCTGTTGTTATAAGATATTTTAAAAATAAAACACATTTTAATACGATTCAAATTTTAAATAGTGATATCAGTTTTTTTTTTTTTTTTTTTTTTTTTTTTTTTGGTGCTAGTGACTCAATTTCTTGTTTTTTTAGGATCCTCTCTATTAGGAATTATTCATAAGTTGCAGAAAAAAAATTCAAAAAAAAATTTAATTTGATTAAATATTTTGTTATACAAGAGAATTAAATATTGCAATAGATTTATGCTGGTTGTGTTAGATGCAAAGTAATATGCTGTGATTTCAAAGAAAAGATAAAAAAGTACTTCTTAACGAATATTAATCATTTCTGATGTAATAGAAATAGATAAAATAGAGAGAAACAGGGACACACACGAAGACACAGAGAGAGAAAAGGTATAAGCAAAGGAAATATTGGTAATCTACACAGATAATAAACATTTTTAACACGAAAACTATCTCTAACAATATTGGTAGATTAGAATGCAAAATAATAATAATAATAATAATAAATAATAATTCCTTTTCAAAAATGTTCCCATGGCAGCACATTATCGTGCTCTCTGGCAAAGAAAAGTGACAATCTCGACAAAAGTAAATTTTAGAAGAGAGACAAAGGAAAATTTCCACGATTTTAGAGTACCATGAAAATATAGCACTTAGCTCTGCATGTAGAAGTAAAAAAGTGCATAAAAGCGTAAGAACTTTCATAATGAAGACGTAGGATCATGCTTGGAAGATTGAATAATTTTACCTCTCTGCAGAATTCACATCTTTTCTGTTATCACAGATGGACATATGGCGTAAAAAAGTGATCTCTTACGCGTTTTTACACATGTGTGTAAAAGCATAAAATCTTTGAGAATGAAGACGTAGGATGATGTTTGGAAGATTGGATAATTTTACCTCCCTGCACAATCCATCTCTCATCTGGGGTCACGAATGGACATATAGCGTAAAAAAAGGTGATTTTCCGTATAATTATACTTATGAAAATGTTTGTGTAGCAATATACACCTATGAGAGATATAATAGTGGAATAGAATGCAAAGTGATTTTTTTCGAAATGTGTCACTTTTTTGCGGGTGAGCGATACATTTTTTTCGTATTTACTGAAACATTTCTAAAATGGCTTTTTTTTTTTTTTGTTAGTGATAGCGTTGATATACCAAGCCTAAAGAAAAAAATCTATAAAAAGATTATTCAGATGCATTTGGAACGATTAGATCTTCCTATATATATTTTCTTTAATCGGAGGCAGAAAAAATATTACTTATAAAGCCTTTTTAATCAAGTTTAAATTAAGGTCATATCAGAAAAATACCTCAGAATCAATCTGAGTAATTGTTTTTTAATTACTTATCCTAATTTTACGCGAAACTGTATCAGTAAATAAGGAGTACATGAAAGACAAATCGATATAAAAAAGGGAGAAGTGTGAGTTCGTAAAATCATTTAGTAATATTCCAATATGATATTATAAAATTTTCATATTATTAAAATATTAATCGCACTATTTAAAAGAAAAACACAAGAAACAATTCTTTTAAAGAATCTGATTACATCTTTTTTCTGATAACATTTGAATGCATCACTTTTTTGTGGCTGAGCATTTTTAATGTATCTAATAAAAAGAAAGTCATAGCGTCCATACATTAAGCGTAAAAAATTATTATTCGGATGCATTTGGAACGATTAAATCTTTCTAAAGATATATTCCTTTAACATGAAGCAGAAACAATATTACTCATAAAGTCTTTTTAATCAAGTCAGAGTTAAAGCAGTTTTCATTGGAAACAAACTCTTTTCAACAATTGCATGAAAAAACGAAGAATAGAACTGGCGCGGTAAGTGTTTTTTAATTGCTTATCCGCATTTTACCCACAATTGTATCATTAAATAAGGAATACATGAAAGACAAATGGATAAAAGAGGAGGAATTATGCTTTCATAAAATCATTTAGTAATATTTCAAAAGCATATTGTAGAATATTTAAATTAACAAAATATTCCAAAAGGTGCGAGTCTCCTTATAATGATAAAAAAAAACATTTATTTTCAAGAATCTGATTATAAATTTTTTCTGGCAACAATTGAAGCGTTTTCTAATATCCAATTAAAAATGTCAATGTGTCTACTTCCAGTATTTAATAAAAAACGCTTCGATATTTATGAAAGTAGAAGGTTTTATTAAAAACGTTTGAATTTTAGCTACCGTTGTTTAATTGTAAGTAGGGAAATGTGGGATAGATATTTTTACAGAAATGTGGGAATAATTAAAATATGTGGGAGACTCATTGTAATTGCGATAAAAATGAATATTGTAGAAGACATAATGGTTGAAATGGTACAGAAAAATAATGAAAAAAAATGTGAATTGATCAGTTATTTTGCTTGCGTCTGGTACAATTTGTTTATTTAATTTACACATTTAAGATAATACGATTCCATACATTTGTAGTTACATTAGAGCAATATTGTAAACATTTATTTAAAATATAAAATATAATAAAGAATTTAAATATTTAAAAAAGTTATTTGCGTTTGGTACCATTTGATTTCATAATAAACTACACATTCGCGACAACACAAAATCACTTCCAATCGTCTATGGTTATAGAAAAATATTATATTAATTTATTTAAATTTCTGATATTTAAAATATTAGAAATAATTAAAAAAAAATATCTGGCTATATCAATGCTTTACTTACGTTTTGTACAACCTACTTTCTCATTATACTGCATTTTTGAGATAATACACATGCATACGTCTGTGGTTTTATTGGAAGAATATCATACTCCTATCATACTCCTAACTATCAAACTTCACTAACTGATAGTTAAAAATGTTAGAAATAATAACAAATGCGGATATATAAACACGTTTTACTTGCATTTTGTACAATTCTATTTCCTAATAAAGTGCACTTTTGAGATAATGCACTTCCATACGTGTATGTTCACATTCGAAAAATATTATATTCACAGATTTAATTTTATGATATTTAAAATATTAAAAATAATATAAAATGTGGACTTACCAATTTTTTTACTTGCATTTCGTACCATCTATTTTCTTCTTATATTATATTTTTGAAATAATATACTTCCATGCGTTTATGGGTACACTATTAAAAATTTTGCTCTAGTTTAAACAACCTTTTGGCCCACAGTAGTGCCACCATAAGATGGTAAAATCTCGTACAAATTTTTGGAGATTCAAATTTCAACCTCGTTCCAACTATTGGAACTATACTTCAACAATAGCTCCAAATATTTTTTTAAAGAGTTCGCCATCTTACAGTGGCAGCTATTAAGCATCAAAATTTGGTTCAAACCAGGATAAGTTTTTTAACAGTGTATGCTGGAACAATATCATATTTGATAATATAATTTACGCATAGTTAAAATATTTAAAATTATAACAAATGTAGGATATCAAAATCTTTACTTGACATTCGTATAATTTATTTTGTCATTAAAACGCACTTTGAGATAATACACTTCCATACGTTTATAGTCATATTGGAAGAAAAATTATATTCACTTCAATTTTCTGATATTTTAAAAATGTGAATATGCCAGTTGTTTTACTTGCTTTTCCTGCCCTCTAATTTCTCATTATATTACATATTTGAGATAACACACTTCCATACGTTTATGAGTATATTAGAATAATATCATATTCGATAATTTAGTTTATTGGTGGTTAAATATTAAAAATAATAACAAATGTGGATATATAAATCATATTACTTGCATTTTGCAACATTTTTTTTTTTTTTTTTTTTTTTTTTTTTTTTTTTTTTTTTTGAGATAATACACTTTAATCGAGTTATGACAATATTAGAAAAATGTTATAGTCATTGATTTAATTTTCTGATATTGAAAATAATAAAAAAAAAGTCCTTGCGGCAGTACCGGGAGCAAGAGGTAGCATTTATATACCTTATTTATTTATTTATTTATTCTAAGTTAAGTTATGTTATTCAAATATATGAAGCTCAAATTAGTGGGACCCGATTATATAAGACTGAATATTAACTTTTGTCAATACTGAATATTAATGGGAATTCTTAGAAATTAGTCTTATTTTAGTCAAGTTGGTTTATTTTAAGCGATTTATATAGGGTCGCCAAATTCCACGATATCATAAAGTGCCTGCCATTTTAAAACAACATGATGGGTAAAACAAACCAATGAACTTGATCGAAATCCTAATTCATGTGCACATGCACACTCACATCGAAATCGATTAATATATACAAGTGTTTTCGCGAGCAAGTTGATTTTTTTTTAATGTCATCCACATTAGAAATTCTAACGGTTATATCTCAGTCGTTTTTTAAGGTAAAGACAAAGCAAAAATACTCTGGAGTTCATTATTAAGATCAAACACTTTACATTTTCAAATTCTAATTTTTTGTTTATACATCATTATACATTTTAAAGTTTTTTGATAAACTTAAATGGCTGCCATTTGAAATAAGTTGGTGGGTAAAGTTGGCCAATGAACTCGGTCAAGACATTGGTATGTACTATGTACACAAGGAGTTATATCCAAATCAGTTTATAAATAAGCGTATTATCGCGTGACAAATTTCAGACCGTTTCAAAATGTCAACCACACTGCAGTTGAAAGTGCTTTAACTTTGCCATTTTTTAAGATATAGATGAAACAAAAATGCTCTGGAATCTTTGTATAAATGTCAAACACACAGAAGAAAAATCTTTTTCAGTTTCTTACTTTTTTGCACCTAATTTTAAAATTTAAATTAAAAAAATAACATTCCGCCATTTTATAACAAGATGGCGGATGGAACTGGACAACAAACTCGGTCCAGACATCGGTATTTACTATGTACGCACCAAGTTACATCCAAATCGGTTTATAAATACGCGTGTTATCACGTTAAGAAATTCAGATCATTTCAAAATGTGATGAACACTAGAAATTAAAAGTGCTATAACTCAGACATTTTTTAAGATGTAGACGAAAAAATGCTCTGGAATCTTTGTTTTAAGGTCAAATGCATAAAAGAAAAATAATTTTCAATTTCTCCCTTTTATGTGCCTAATTTTAAATTATAATTTTTTTTAATGGCCGCCATTTTGAAACAATATGGCCTTTGGAACTGGCTAACGAACTCGGTCCAGGCTTCTTTATGCACTATCTACACATCAAGTTACATCCAAATTGATTCATAAATACACGCGTTATCACGTGACAATAATCACATCGTTTCATATTGTCAGCCATACTAGAAATTCAAAGTGCTATAACTCAGCCATTTTTTAAAGATATCGACAAAATAAAAAGCGTTCTAGAATCGTTGTTTTAAGTTCTAACTTATAAAAGAAAAATATGTTTTAATTTTTTAATTTTTTTGCATTTAATTTTAAATTTTAAATTTTTTAAAAATGTTTAAATGGCCGCCATTTTGAAACAAGAAGGCGGATGGTACTGGCCAACGAACTCGGTCTAGACATTTGTATATACTATATACATACCAAGTTTCATTCAAATCGATTCATAAATACGGTAGTTTCCGCATGACAAAAATCAGATATATATATATATATATATATAGATATGGATATATATATATATATATATATATATATATATATATATATATGGATATATATATATATATATATCCATATATATATATATATATATATGGATATATATATATATATATATATATATATATATATATATATATATACTACATATATACTGTATATATATTAGCTACCTAAAAATGCGATCATACCAAATATTTTACTTTTGTTTCATACCATCTATTTTCTCATTATGTTTCTTTTATGCGATAATAATTTTGAATAAGTCTATGGTACTGGAGCAATATCATATTCGATAATTTAATTTACTGATAGTTAAGTTAGAAAAATTATAACACATATGGATTTATCATAAAAGTTACTTGCTTTTTGTATTATTTACTTTCTGCTTAAAATGAACTTTTGAGGTAACTTACTTCTGTATGTTTATGGCCATGTAGGTAAAGTATTATATTCGTTGATTTAATTTAAATATATTTAAATATTAAAATTATTAAAAATATGTCAATATGTCAATAAATTTACTTCTGTTTCGTGCAATATATTTTCCCATTAAACTGTGCTTCTAAAAAATGTATTTACATGCATTTAGAGCTATACAAGAATAAAGTTATATTCATTGATGTAATTTACTAATGTTTAAAGTATTAATACTGAGAAATCTTAAAATTTAACAAGTATTTCACTATATAAGTTCTTAATTGAAGTTTTTCTTCTAGTATAACAATTGATTTTATATGCTCAAAGATCCCAATAATTGTATAAATGTGAATGTACAAAATCACACTTAAACCTTATAAAGAGATATATTTAGGATTTATGCAGAAATCAAATTAATTTATATTTAAGCATATAAATCTTATTTTAGCAAATAGCAAAATTTATATTAGGATAAATCATTCATTATTAATTAAAAAGGTTTATAATAATCATTAATTTAACGTTTCTTTTACTGTTTATTATAGCCAAATGCTTTTAAAATTTAGCTATAAGTAGTGCGCTAATTAAAACATTCTGCGAGCAGGTTGCTAGGTCATATGTTGAATAAATTGGGAAAATGTATGGATTTATAAAAGTAACCAAGCTTCTGCGCTCAGCTATAATTAAGGAAAAATTGAATTTCCATGTTCTTTCTCATTAAATTGCACTCAAGAGAGATGCACTTGAATTACAATTCCTAAGCGTATGGTTGATAATTGTGCACCATTTTGATAATTCACTTTCATGATTCATAACTTTTAACGAAAAGTAAAGCGCGATAATACTTTTTTTTCCCGTATAAGGAAATAAATGAACAGAATTAGGTCATTACGATCATTAGGTATTATTGAATTTTTATGTGAAATGTCTTCATTAGCGCATTATTTGAATTCACAATATTATATGAATGCACAAACCAACAATTAATATATTAAATATCTTAAATTTATCTGTTGTAAATTTTGATGATTTTAATGAAAATTATGTTTATTTATTGATTAAATTTGCTTTTATATAAAATATTTAATGTTATAGAAAATATGTGGATATATCAAAAAATTTAGTTGCGTTTGTTCAATTACTTTCCTATTAAACTGTGCTGCTGAAAAAATGCATTTAGAAGCGTTTTGAATCAAACGCGAATAATATTATACTCATTGATGTAACTTACTAATATTTAATATGTTATTATTGGGAAATTTAAAAATTAAACAAGTACTTCATTAATATTGTTTTTTAATTGAAATATTTACTTGTCCTATAAAATGTTAGTTCACACAAACACTGTATTTTATATGATCAAAGGTCGCAATATTTGTATAAATGTGAATATAACTTGCAAAATACCACTCCAGATATACATATCATCTCAGTAATATAAGTTAGGTATTGAGATAAATTTGTTTTATATTTTAAAAGTAATTATATGTTTTCCTCTTACGTAGATCATGTTATAAAGACACACTTAAACCTTATGAATAGATATATTCAGTATTTATCCAGTTTAACGCAGAAAACTATTTAATTTATATTTTATCTGATTATTCTTATTTTAGTAAAGAACTAAATTTATATTAGGATAAATCATTCATTATTAATTAAAATAGCTTATAATAATCATTAATTTACATCTATTTTAGGAAACACACTGTTTATTAATGCATATAGATTTTAACATTTGCCTATAAGTAGTGCACTAATTAAAACATTCTGCAAGCAGGTTGCTAGGGCACACGTTAAGTAAATAGGGAAAATGTATAGATTTATAAATGTAACCAAGCTTTTGTGCTCTGCTGTAATTAAGGTAAAATTGAATTTCCATGTTCTTTCTCATTAAATTGCACTCAAGAGAGATGCACTTGAATTACAAATCCATAAGCGTATGGTTGTGCGCCATTTTGATAATTGTCTTTCATGATTCATAATTTTTAACGAAAAATAAAATGCGATAATACTTTTTCCCCATGATAAGGAAGTAAATGAATAGAATTAAGTTATTACGATCATTGGGAATTATTGAATTTTTACATGGAATGTCTTAATTAGTGCATTATTTTTCATTTATGCACAAATGAACGATTAATATATTTAATATCCTAAATTTCTATGTCGGAAATTTTGAAGATTTTATTGAAAGTTATGTTTGTAGAATAAAATTTTCTTTTACTTGCTTATCCTGATATATACGTTTATAACAGATTGTAGCAAGTCCATAAAACTATTTGATATTTCATTATTGAGCTCAGTGGTCATATAAGCAAAGCACATATGTAAATATGTATGTATTGTTCATTTAGATGATGATTACTAATGAAAGATTAATATATTTAATGTCCTAAATTCATCTATTCAAAATTTTGATAATTTTAATGAAAGTTACGTCTGTAGAAAAAAACTGTCTTCTACCTGTGTATCGTAATATACACGTTTATAAGAATTTGTAGCAAGTCCATTAAATTGATATTTCGTTAGTAAGCTTAATATTCGTATATATACATATGTAAATATGCATGTATTGTGTATTTACATGTAAGAAAAGAGTTTAATATTTTTTAATGTAAAGTAAATATGAATTAATGTATATAAGCATACATTATACGTGAAATGTCTTCATTAATGCATTATTTTTCATGAATGCACAAATGAACGATTAAAATATTTAATATCCTAAATTCCTCTATCAAAATTTTTTATTATTTTATTGAAAGTTATGTCTTTAGAATAAAATTATTATCTATTTGTGTATCGTGATATATACTTTTATAAGAGTTTGTAACCAGTCTATAAATCTGATTGATATTTCATTAGTGAGCTCTGCTGTCGTATAAGTACCTATGTAAATGTGTAAGTACTGTTCATTTAGATAATGATTACAAATGAACGATTAATATATTTAATGTCCTAAATTCATCTGTTCAAAATTTTGATGATTTTAATGAAAATTACGTCTGTAGAATAAAACTATATTCTACATGTGTATCCTAATACACATGCTTATAGAAGTCCATTAAAATAATATTTCATTAGTGGGAGATTTCATTAAAAGTTTACTAATTTTTTTCAAAAAATGTCAATTAAATATGCATAAATGTATATAAGTATACACTGTAAGTGAGATGCCTTCATTTGTGCAATATTTTTCATGAATGCACAAAATGAACGATTAATATATTATTCTAAATTCCTCTGTTGAAACTTTTGTTGATTTTAATGAAATTTGCGTTTGTAGACTAAAATTATCTTCCACTTGCATATCGGGATATACATGTTTAAAAGAAAATATATGAAGTCCATAAAACTAACCTATATATCATTAGTGAGCTCCACAGTCATATAAGTATATATGTAAATATGAATGTATTATACATTTAGATGTAAGAAATGAGTCAGCACACGCATTGAGGTAAAATCTATCCCAACAGCATTTTTTATTCGAAATAAAGAATAATTTTTTGAATATGCTTCTGACCTGCCCTGTACATTCGGGGAAAAAAAGTGAACACACCCCTACATACTCCTAAAATTATTCTAGAAGAAAGCTGATGGTACCGAACAATTCAAAATAATGCCTGCTTATAAATTATAAGTATTAAACTTATTAAAGGACTATCTACATATTATAATCAGCAGAAACTTCAAATTTTTTCACAGGCAATACACAATTTTAACAAGGTATTTCAAATTACCGGTTCAAACTCTGCTTAAAACCAAATTCTAAGTCATTTGAATAATAAGTTTTTGAATTCAAAACCATTCAATATTTAATGATACTAATATTAAATTACATTTTCATATTTTCATTAATATTTCCAGAAATTATACTCCTATATTGCTGTTTTTTATGTAGCAATGATATTAAAATATCCAAACATAAATACTGTGAATTTGAATTTTTTTTAAATTTTATTATATGAATTATGAATAATAAAATTTATTTTCGAAAAATTATGAATTGTAACCTACTGCTTCTTATGTACTTAGATTTATTAAGTCCTGCTTTAGGAATATCCAAAAATTAAAAATTTTCTTCGAGTGGTTTTCAAATTGTGCTTTAAAAACGGCAAAGTTTTCTAGAATAACCCGGATATTAATTCAATCCTTATATATTTTAAAATGACAAAATATTCTATAAAATAACAAAAATGCAAATTTTTATAATCGAATTTAGGATATTAACTATACATTAAATTTAAGTAAATTCAATCTATTGTACTAAAAAAAACCAATAAAAAGCCGACAAACTATCACCAAGAAAAAAGGACACCTAGTTAGCGTAATATGCATAGAAATATGTTCATGAAAATGTTCATTGTTACTAAGGAATTGGATTGTTTTAAAATTAAAGATAATGTGCAGTGAACTAGAAGTACGAAGTTCATAAGTTCATTTAAAAAAAAAATATTTTTAACATATGCATATCAAAATACGTAGGAAAAATAACGTTAATTAAAACATAAACTGTTTTATTTAATTTTAGACAGTGTAGGTATAAAAAACTTTTTGCAATGTACAGTCGTGTCTCTATATAACGAAATCCATCGTTCCAGTAAAAAATTCGTTATATAGAGAAATTCGATGTATAGAGAATGATGTTAAACATCATATTTAATGTGTAAATTTTAAACAAATATTATTTTTGATCTTTTTAATGAAGAATTTGAAATATTTAAAAGTAAATATTAAACTAACATTTTATTTCTTAATTATTTAAGCTGTTTCAAAAATGAAAACAGACATTTATTTGAAAGCTTAATGAAAATCAAATAAGGAAGACTTGCATTAATTTCAGACAAAAATATCTGTATTTTCTTTTAAATTGTTATGCTCTCAAAAAAAAAAAGGTTCAAATTTTAGCAAGGAATGAAAAATTGAGGTTAACATTTTCCTCCATTTGAAGGCCTTTCTTATGTGCCTCTCATTGATTCCTCTCTTATATGTGTAACAATCCGATTGACTTTGTTTTTAGAAGGGTGTGGGAAGTGGGATGAATTAGTTGGATTTAAAGATCAAGAAGAAAAGAAACATAAAAAAAAACCTCAGCACTGATCGATAAATTAAAAATAAGTGGTGTAAAATTGATTCCATATGATTTCGAAGCTTTTTAAAACTGAATAAATTAAGACCAATTTACGAAAAAATTCGTTATATGGAGATAGATACTTCGCTATATAGAGACTGTTTTTAATGTAATCATGCGAAAAGGGGACCGTTCCTACTAAAAATTCGTTATATAGAGAAATTTGATGTATGGAGTTTCGTTATAGAGAGACTCGACTGTATATAAATAGATTTGGATCAGCAATTTATTTATACCGCACTCCTGATCTGCCGCACGCTATACGGGCAACCTGTTATTGTCAATCATGATTTGTCCGTACCAACTACTGGCATCCATATCCCAATCCTGATTTATTATTCTCACCAGTAAATTTTTATTGTAAATTTTGCATTATTTAATTCGAGCATTTTTGTGATTCAGTTAGGCAAAAATCTGTTTTGTAAAACCGGTCATAAAAGATTAAAGATTCTTTAAATGGCATAAAAAAGTAGGAATTATTTTAAAATTTTTTTAAAAATTTTGATCTGTTAATTGGTTAAAAGTTATCACAAAAACATTATCTAACCGTACTGTTACTTTAAAATGTCTGATAGATCCAATATTAAAGTATATCGTGATTGTACAATAATAGTAATATGAATGGAAACGATTTATCTGAATTTTGTGTCTTAGAAAAAGCTAAATTAATGGTCATTAAAAAAAGGTCAAAAAAGTTTATAAAGTAACAATTTAACGAACTGCAAAAATGTAAAGTTTAATGCATGCATAAAAATTCCTGTCGGCTTGGCCTATAGTCGGAGGTAGATTTCGAAGAGTGTTCATTTCAGCAACAAAAAATAAAATATGATTAGAGATAAATCCAGTTTAACAATTTTCTTTGGTCGCTTTTGAAATTTTTTTTATTTATTTTTATATAAGAACTGGTTTTTATCAAAATCATATTAAGCGAAATTCGGCTCCAATGCCCATTTTGACAACATATATTGAAATATATGCTGACTTTATTATTAAAAATGAATCATAAAACAACCAATTTGTTATTTGAATACATCCCTAATGCTTAAATCATGATAGCTTTGGAAAATTTTGTCCGAAGTGCTCACTTTGACAGCCTTAAAAATGTATATATTTAACCTTTATCAAAAAACTAACCAATACGGCATATTACACAGTTTCTAAATGACAAATAACTCTCAATGGAATGAGTTTGAAAGCAAAATTGAATTTAAAAATCAGTTATAAAATAACTAATTTGTTATTTTAATACATCCTCAATTCTTAAATCATGATCGCTTTGAGAAATTTTGTGCGAAATGCCTACTTTGACAGCTTTTAAAAATATATATATTTAGCCTTTATCAAAAACTCGACGAATTCTCACATTATATAGTTCCTAAATAATTAAAAAACTGTCAATTGAATGCGTTTGAGAGCAAAATTGAATTTAAAAATGAGTCATAAAATAACCAATTTGTTATTTGAATACATCCTCAATTCTTTAATCATGATAGCTTTAAAAATGAATCATAAAACAACCAATTTGTTATTTGAATACATCCCTAATGCTTAAATCATGATAGCTTTGGAAAAAGCTATCATAAAAGCTATCATAAAAGCTATCATAAAAACAATCATAGGAAATTTTGTGCGAAGTGTCCATTTTGGCAGCTTTTTTTGAAATATATTCTGCCTTTATCAAAAAACTGGCAAATCCATCACATTATATAGTTCCTATATAAGAGGACCTGTAAATTGGATGCGTTTAAGAACAAAAATGGATTTAAAAATGAATCAGAAGAAATGCAATTTGTTCTACTTCCTCATTTTTTTCAATCACCATCACTTGTAAAATTCTGTTCAAAATACCGTTTTTGGCAGTCTTTTTTGAAAAATATTTTGATTTTATCAAAAAACTGGCTAATACGTCACGTTATATAGTTCCTAAATAGGAGGATCTGCCATTTTGATGCATTTAAAATCAAAAGTGAATTTGAAAATGATTCAGAATATAAGCAGTTTGGATTTGAGTTTTTTTCTACAATTCCTATTTTTGTTTAATTTATTTTTGCTATAAGAATTGGTCCTATGAAAAACTTGTTAGTATAAAAGTCGTAGATATTATTGAGAAGATGTAAAATAAATTTAATTATATTTGATTGCTTAAGAATTGAGTAAGTTATGGATTTTTTTCATTTTCCACCCCCTCTTTTTCTTTTAGTTTTTAATTTTTTTCATCGGTAAAAGTTGTTCCTATCAAAAACTTGTAAATACAAAAGTTTTAGATAATTTTGAGAACATTTATAAAACATTTAGTTGGATTTGATATCTAATAAATTGACGAAGTTTTGATATTTTTTCTCTCAAAAACCTTGTTTTTTTCGCCCCTTGAGCCCATTTTTAACTTTATCAAAAATCTGTCATGCATAAACTTTTGGCCTGTTCTTTAGAAGTAATATAAACTTTAAACTGATTTGATATCGATTTTAATTTAGAAGTTATCGCGTTTTTTCTGTTTTCACAAAAACCCTCCTAACTTCCACCCCCTGGGTCCGATTTTGCTCATTAACGAAATTAACCGAGATTTTATGCCCCTTAATTTTATGTAAAAGTTTGAAGAAGATCTGACCATAATTATGGAAGTTATCGTGTCCAGAAAAAAGTTATATATACCGATAGATAGATAGATAGATAGATAGATAGATAGATAGATAAACTTTTTTACTAATGGTAGTTTTGGGGTCTATGGGTCGTGATCGGTGTAGCTCTGCTAAAATTTTTCAGAAATTCCAACATGGGAGTGATCGCAATAGGTAGTATTTCATACGAAATCTACCTAAAAATATAATCGTTATATATAAATTAAACGCATAAATATATTTTTTATACAATCAAAGTTTTCATTACTTCCTAAAATATTTATATAATAAATATGACGCAAGTAAGAACAAAAAACAAACATCTCCATAAATTACAACACGTATACATACAAAGATGTTTCAAGTTGACGAACATAAAATAATAGAATCTTCTCAGCATAGAAATCGAAATATGCACCCCACTAATGCACTAGCATTCAATGAATATCCCCTCTACGAGAATCCCTCATCCTTGGAAGTTCTTTAGGCAAAGAAGTATTCCAGTATTATAACCGCCATTAGTTAGCAATATTATAAACTTTACGATAAATTATCTCGAGAACTTAAAATTTTATAAATGTATATAGACTTTTAACTGATTATTACATTAAAGTAATATCTACAGGGAAAAATATTTCGATTACCTTATAAAACATTTTATTTGACAAAATAATTTTTTATACTTAAATTAGTGAAAATAGATTAATCTACATCCAAAATGTAAAACTTACGCAATCATAAAATAATATACTCGTTATATATGCATACGCTAAATGCATAAGTATTTCATAATACAAATCAATATTATCATTACTTCTTAAGACATTTAAAAAATAGAAAATGATAAAAATAAAAACAAAAAACAAAAATCACCATAAAATACGACGCCAATTCATCCGAAGATCTTTGGTGTTGATGAACATAAATTAATAGAAATATCTCACCATAGAAATTCAAATATGCACCTCAGATATCCACTTATATTCATTGAATATCACCGACGCTAGTGAATACCCTATGCTCCGGAAATCATATACGCGAAGAAGTATTCCAGTATTATGATCGCTAACCACTTGCAATATGGGTAACAAAACGATAATTTACTACGAAAAATTAATTTTTTTTAAATGTATGCTTCTTTTTAAGTTATTATTACATATTCTATCTACAGACGAAAGAGAAAAAAAGAAAAAGAAAAATAATCATTTACATTATTTAATAAAGCATTTTATTTTACAAAATAGGTTTATATTAAAATTACATAAATTGATTAATAAAGCTGCAAAATCTAATACAATCATGAAATAACAAATTCGTTACATATAAATTAAATATTCATTAATTCTATCACTGTTTTCATTTTTTCCTAAAATATTTAAATAATAAACATGATCCAAATAAGAAAAAACACCTTAAAATACGATGCTTATTCATCCGAAGATGTTTCAAGTTGATGAACCAAAATTAACAGAAACTTATCGCCATAGAAATCCAAACATACACCCCACCGATCCACACTAACATTCAATGAATATCTCCTCTGCGTCCCTCTGACAACCGAGCACGCGGAGAAGTGTCTCCTGTATTATGGCCGCCATACATTAGCAATATGGCAAAAAATACTCAAAATATATCGAAAATTTATAAATGTATGCATATTTTTTGTTAATTATTACATTAGAGTAATATCTATAGGTGAAAAAAAATTAAAAAATATTTATTTTTATTGCTTTGCAAAACATGTAATTAAAATTAAAAGAATTACAAGAGATTTTATTAAAATTACAGAAATAGATTAATAAAGTCGCAAAATGTAAAATTCAGTAGGTTAATAAAATGATATAATCGTTACAAATGAACCAAATTCATAAATTCTAATGTAAATAATGTTTTCGTTACATTAAGAATATTTGAATAATAAACATGGTCCAAATAAGAATAAAAAACAAAACCCACCATAAAATACGACGCTTATTCATCCGAAGATGTTTCGAGTTTATGAACATAAAAGAACAGGATCTTCTAAGCATAGAAATCCAAATATGCACCCCAGAAATTCACTAACATTGAATAAATATCACCGACATCAGTGAAAACCCCATTTCTGGAAATAATAGACGCGAAGAAGTATTCCAGTATTACGACCACTAACCCACCCGCTAACTATACAATATGGCTACCAGAACGATAAATTACCTCGAAAAATTTAAATTTGTATAAATGTATGCATACTTTTAAGTTATTAAATATACTATCTATAGGCAAAAGAGAAAAAAAAAGAAAAAGAAAAAGAATTATTTATAATATCACATAAAGCATTTTATTTTACAAAATAAGTTTATATTAGAATTGTATAAATTGATTAATAAAGCTGCAAAATGTCAAATTTAATACATGCACGAAATAACAAAATCGCTACATATAAATTGAATATTCTTTAACTCAATCAATTCTTTCATTACTTTCTAAAATATTTAAATAATAAACATGATCCAAAAAGTAACAAAAAACAAAACCCACCATGAAATACGAATGCTTATTCATCCGAAGATGTTTCGAGTAGATGAACATAAAATAACTGAAACTTCTCACCATAGAAATCCAAATATGCACCCCAACAATCCACTAACATTCAATGAATATCACCCCCCCCCCTTCATGTATCCCCTTTCCCTCTAGAAGTCACGCACGCGGAGAAGTGTCCCCCGTATTATGGCCGCCATCCATTAGCAACCTGGCAAACGGCACGATAAATTACCTTGCGTGATATCAAGGGATACGTATTTTATATTTATGTTTTTATCCAATGCTACCGATCCATGAGTTGATGAATTTGAAAGGTTTTTTGAAAACTGAAGACCCTAAATTGATGACGTAGCCGGAAAAATCATTAATTACTTCTGCCAGAGCGCAGGTGGCAAAACTGCAAACTAAAATCGAAAATAACAAGGAGGAAAACTCTGGGAATTGATTAGAGATCACTGTATGAAGTTTTATGGTGAATCTAACATGAAATATTAGAAGCGCTTCTGAAAAATGTAAAGTACTAAAGACTCTGAATGACTGGAAGCGCTGTGTCATCAATCATTTAGAAAATTTATTCAGAGTCAATAGGAGCATTCTTTCAGCATGCATTTTGAGCTTGCATTTTAACGTCAAAATGAATAAAAAAATTCTACCATTCATTTCTTAAAGGTATATTTAAAGCAGGATATTTGTAGAATTCTTTTATATCCCATATTATTTTTTTTACTGCGCTTTAATTGAAGTGGATGATGGAGAAATATATTAAAGATAGTTCATCTAATTTTTGATTTAAGAATAATTGATTAAAATAATTTGTTAATATTTTGTTACGAATAAAATAGAATAAAGTATATGTTATTTACTATTGAATACATAATATTGGTATCATATCATTACGTAATCGTATTTTCTCTCAACATACATTTTGATCTTGCATTTTAACGTCAAAATGAATTAAAAAAATTCTGCCATTAATTTTTTATGGGTATATTTAAAGCAGGGTATTTGTAGGACTCTTTTACATTCAATGTATATTTTTATACATATTGCGCTTGAATAGAAGTGGATGATGGAGTAATATATCAAAGATGGTTCATCTAATTTTTAATTTAGAAATAATCGATTAAAATGTTTTGCTAATGCTTAAATTTAAAAAAAGTATGTGTTATTTACTATTTAAAACAAAATATGAGTATCATATCATTACGCATACACATGTATTATTTCAGCATGTATTACGATCTTGGAATTTAACGTCAAAAATAATAAAAAAAAAATTCTACCATTTATTTCTTAAAGGCTTATTTAAATTTCAGATTTATAAACAATCAATTAAAATAATTTTTTAATATTTTTTATGAATTAAATCAAATATATACAACTTAGCGGCTTAGTTGGAAGAGCACTGGCGGCTTCAGCCAATACATCCCTGGTTCGAATCAAGACCCGGACATTTTTCACCCAAAAAAGGGGAAAAAATTACATCTGTTTGAATTATATGTTACTTAATATTGAAAACAAAATATTTGTTCCATATCATTTCACATATACATGTATCCGAAAATATATATATATTATGTGGGTTGTACATAAACGAAAATTATAATAATTAATTTTAAAATAACATCTTATGCATTACAAGAGTGACATAAAAATTCTGCTGTTTTTTATTGCATAAAAATGGAGACGTAAATGTGTTACTTAAAAACGATAAATATATACTTTCCTTGTAAACTACATATTTTATTCATTTATTGCATCAATAAAAATTTTGTTGTTGGAGTAATTTAGAAAATAAATTACTCATATGATGATAATGACAAAATGACTAAAAATAAATCTACCACTCATTTCTGAAAGGTACATTAAAGTAGGATAATTTTAGCATTTTTTTATACTCAATATACACACGCACACACACACACACACACACACATATATATATATATATATATATTGCTGCGCTTGAAATAAGTATATGATGAAGCAATATGTCAAAAATGTTTAATCTATGTTATTATTTATAAATAGAATAAAATAAAAAGTTGATATTTTAATATGCATTAAATAAAATAATTTATATGCTATTTACAAATGCTAATACATATAATATATATATATATATTGCTGTGATGCCATTGAGGATAGGCATGTTTGAGAGAAATATATTATTGTGCGGTATAGATAATCGAAAATCATACATATATATTTTTAAATAATATTTAATATATTTCAAGTTAGAATTAAATATTTCGCTGTTTTATTATTATATTAAAACGGGGACGTTGATTTGTCGATTAAAAAAGATAAATGTAAGTTTCCCTGAACTACATATTTTATTTTAACTTTGTAATAACAAAAATCTTGTTGTTAACATAATTTAGAAAATATATTGAAAATTGATTCAGTGGAAATTCTGTTCTAAGATAAGCGTTATTTAAAAAAAATTACCACCGTAATTGGACAATCTCCCGTATAGTCTGAATTCTCGGGAATTTCGGCCGTTCTGAAACTTACTGTTTAATGGCGGCAGCATCAATCCAGTTATTTAATAACCACACTTTATAATAATTATATTAGAATTTGACTGCATTTTATTTATCTTAACTATTCACACGTATTGTTATAGTTAAAATAAAAAAAATCGGCAAAAAGATTGTTCTAATCAAACAATGTAAGTGACGATTTTTTAAATTTTTCGATTCGATTGCAATGATGCAAAAATGCATATTAACTTTGCCAAATTTTTGTTTATTCCTTGCATGTCAGTTGGAGTAGTTTAGAGAGCTTGAATTCATATACACAGTGTTTTGGGGCAAAGCTTTATAATTATCCTATTTGATCAATCTTCTTGCCAGTTCAGTGCCTATATAATTAAGACAGAGGCAACATATGCACAGTGAGCAGGTGTTAAGTGAATATCTTTCGTTAAATCATGACGGTCGGAATTCACTAACTTAATAATATTCGCTTTTATTTGATTCATTACATCAGTGACATTAATCAGCACTTAGTCACAAAACGGTATTTGAAGCTGGCCAGTTTTTCTCATAAGTCATTTTGGTAAATTAAATTTTAATCGTGTATCAGTATTTCCAATTTATAAACACGCATTGTATTATTTGACTGCCAATGAAGTGATTTGGTAAATGTTTTGATTCAAATGATTAACCTATTATTTTTTTCTTTCAGGTAAGCATCTTCTATTAATATCTTAATCATCATATCGTGCCGGTAAGTTATTATGAAATTTATTACCGTATTTACTCGTGTATAAGGCGCACTTTTTTCTAAAAATTGGGGCAAAACTTCTAGGTGCGCCTTATACTCGGAATAATTTTTTACTGTTGGATGCAGTCGAACGATATTCATATGAAACAAGAAATTATTCAAAGGAGATATTAAAACTCGGAAAATGTTACTTAATTGAAGTATTACTGCATATTTATTTCATTCCTTGCAGTTTTTATACAACAGAGCTAATGACATTATCTAAACGTTACCAACACTCATTCCTATTTTCCGTCATTCTCTTACAACCCGAAGTCTAAAAATGCATTTTCGTCTTGTTTTCTGGTCTAGTGTAACGTTTGTTTCGATTTTTTTTTTTTTTTTTTTTTTTTTTTTTTTTTTTACTGAAATTTATTTGGTCATTCTTTATTAGCGTATCAAATTTATGGCGCTCGTTATATATGAGATTTTAAGAAATCGCCATTTTTACTTGTAAAGTAGGGGTGCGTGTTATGCACACGTGCGCCCTATACACGAGTTAATGTGGTATATATATATATATATATATATATATATATATATATATATATACGTGTGTGTGTGTGTTTCCACATTTGTTTGAATTTTAGATTGTGTTGGAAATATTTTCATATATATTATCATTATATTATTTTATCATTAAAATTTATTTCATTATTTTTGCATTATTTGTATGAGATAGTATTATTTTAACATTATTTGCAATTATCAACATTATTTGTTTTTTGTTTTTATTTATGTGCTACAAAGTATAGTAAAACACATACTTGCAAACTACAGATATGAACTGCTTGAATAATGTGACTTTTTTGTCAAATCTGATATAGAGTCTATTTAAAATTTGATTCGTGACTGGATATTACCAGATTTACGAAGCATATACCTGGAAGTTAGAGATGTGAATTGTTTTAAAAAAATTAATGGTTTTGGCTATAAATCCAACAAGTTTTTTAATAATTTTAATGGGGATTGAATATTACAAGACTGACGAAATGATGTTAGAAATTAAAATGTCCGTTATAATATTTTATCAAATGTACAATAAATATGTAAAAAAAAAAAAAAAAAAAAAAAAAAAAAAAAAAAAAAATTGATTATGAAATTTGTGTGCATAATAAATGAGTTTTTAAATGTAAAGCATTAAAATACAGACATTTTCTTATCAATTCATATAAATCTTTTCAAACTGAAAAATTTTTCAGTTTAAAATATTCTTTTACATTTTAAAGATTTATTCTCTAGACAAATATGTACATAAATATGTCACATAATGTATCCAAGGTATGATTTCGAAGAAAGAATCTGTAAAAAAGAGAATTATAATTTATTAAAATGATGATGATAAAAATAACTAACTAATATTGTGTATATATATTTTAAGTAAAACGCAGTTTTAGTAAAGTCTTATATAAACAATTATGACATTTGTATTTAAAAACAAAAATGCAATATTTGTATTATTTTCTTTATTTTTCTTTTATATATTGAAGACATTTCCTTTTATTAATTTCATTGCATATTCAACAAATCGCGCAGCGAACAAAATATAAAAATAAATATAGATAAATATAATATAATATTTTTTCAAAGGCAAACAGTATTTTGTAGTTGCTACTATCTAAGATTAAATTTACTCATAAAAAACATCAAAAAAGCATTATCCACTATAATTCGTGTATTAATGTCTTTTGCACGTGTCTGAATTTTTTTAAAAACTCCCCTTTAGCAAAAACATCATCGGCTGCACAACGCAAAGAACCCTCTTCTAACAAAATTATATAATATATTTAGTTGCTCAATCCATTAAAATCCCCCAATATCCAAGTCTTGCGGAACATTGCGCTACATACCCTTTGGATTAAATGAATAGCCCGTTAAACACGATTTTCAATTGTGGGTGAGTAATAATACATTACAGAATCAAATCCTATCCACTCATTCGTCCATTTTACATGATTACATGCACACGATATGTTGAGGTTCTCATGCATTCATTCTACATTCAGGAATTCCTGTGTAAATAATGTAGGAATTACTATATTCGGTTTTATGTTAGATAATTGAAAGTGTCAATGTTTAATTAATTTTCGGATGTAAAAATGAAAAAGAACTGTACAAAATTTTATATGCTAACTTCAGATTATAGTTAAACATGTCTATATGAAAAATAAATGTTTAGTAGTATGTAAAAATTATTTTTAATGTAGTCTTACTGTTAAATAATTCAGTAAAAGTGTCTTTTACAGAGTTTTTAATTTTTTATTACCGTTTTTTTAATAGAATTTTTTTCTTAATTGAATCGGGTGCTGAAAAAAGCTGAAAAGTAGAGCAGCTTTGAAGGGTTTCCCAGTTGCAAGCAAATTAACACCCAGTCTATTAAAATGATGGTCTTTATGTTTTTTAAGAGCCATTGGGAAAAAGAAAATTGTAGGTATACTACATAAATTAAATATTAAGATATTGAAGTGGAAAATTCAGTTTAAGCAGTAAATTTAGAAAGAATAAAAAATAACAATAAATTAAAGTAATGAAATAGATTAAGAAGAATTAAGATGAACTTTAGTCTTAAATATTAATTTAATGGTATAGCTGTAACAAAATGGTACAGGAAAAACATCATCGTCTGCATAACTCAAAGAACTCTCTTTTAACAAAATTATATAATATATTTAGTTGTTCAATCCATTAAAATCCCCCCAATATCCAAGTCTTGCGGAACATTGCCTACCATTTGGATTAAATGAATAGCCCGTTAAACACGATTATCAATTGTGGGTGAGTAATAATACATTGCAGAATCAAATCCTATCCACTCATTCGTCCATTTTACATAATTACATGCACACGATATGTTGAGGTTCTCATATATTGATTCTACATTCACGAATTCCTGTGTAAATAATGTAGGAATCATTAAATTCGTTTTGTATTAAATAATTGAAAATGACAATGTTTAATTAATTTTCAAATGTAAAAGTGAAAAAAAAAAACTTAAGTTATTAGCTATATATGTCTATATGAAAAATCGTTGTTTAGTACTAAGTAAAATTTGCCATCTAATTTAGTCTTTCACTTCACCCCCTCGGGACGAGCGTATTTTACAGAATTTTTAATCTTTTATCACCGGCTTTTTAAAAGAGAAAATTTTGTTTAATTGAATCGAGACAATACACGGATTAAAAAAGAGTAAAATTTTTAATAAAAATTTACTGGTGAGAATAATCAAGGATTCTGAAAAACCTTATGTGGCATGTATACCTTTCACCAGTCCCCAAGGGGTTAAACTTTAGTATTATGCTGAATACACATAGAAGAAACGACCTGTAGTATTTTTATAAATGATGTAATATATGTCACAGTATGCATGTATGTATCGTAAGTATTATTAATGATTAAAAATTGCACTGTTAAATATAAATACGGGAATTCACGGAAAAACTATTGGCAGCAAAGTTGCCAGTCTTTTTCCGTTCTGTTAGTAGATTTTTTGCTTTGGTTTAAGGAAATAAAAGAAGTAAAGACTCCATTTAAATAAATGGTAGCTTTCCTTTATAGTGTTGATATAGCAACTGACTGGTGGTTCCACCTGTCAAACTATTAAGGAACACCTGTATTTATTGACCGAAGAAAAAAATAAAGTCGCGTAGTAAAGGTGATTCGAATTGATGACCTTTGATGTGGGAGTCCGTTGTTAGAGCTATCACGCCATAGGATGTTCGAATTCACGTTATTCATCCATTTTACATAG
This sequence comes from Maratus speculifer, assembly GCA_964019185.1. Taxonomy (NCBI): domain Eukaryota; kingdom Metazoa; phylum Arthropoda; class Arachnida; order Araneae; family Salticidae; genus Maratus; species Maratus speculifer. Next base: position 238,526,244 of record OZ025289.1, read on the forward strand.
TTTTATGCACACGATATGTTGAGGTTCTCATGGATTGATTCTACATTCAGGAATTCCTGTGTAAATAATGTAGGAATTATTATATTCGTTTTACAATAGATGATTGAAAGTGTCAATGTTTAATTAATTTTCAAATGTAATAAATCATAAAGAATTGCACAAAACGGTAATTTGCTAATTTTAGGTATTAGTCGCGTATGTATATATGAAAAATTGCTGTTTATTGCATAGTATTTTTCTTATTTATTTAGTGTTACCCTTAATCAGTAGAATTATTCTGAATACAAATGAGAGCACGACCTGCAGTAGTTTTATACATGAATCCTTCAAAAATCTCAATAAAGTGACATATTTTACATGTACATATCGGAATTATGAGTAATGATCAATATTTATTTCAGCTACGAAAGTAATGTTATTTCTGTTTACTGCTCGAGCACTTACAAGGGACGTACTTTTAGTGTTGCTATATCGAGACCTGTTACATTTTGTAGCCCTATATATTTTAGGGATATATAATATACGATAAACTTTTAGAGAACCGATAAAAATTTACTTTAAAAATAATATTTTTTATATACTTTCTATACGCTTATTTTTTTTATTACTGGATTTTTATTTGTATATCTCACGCCAAAATTTTGTGAAATTGCCAAATATGGATCTACGACTTTTTCACTTTCCTTATTTTGGAACTATGACATTCGGCTAGAATATACAGAAAACTTTACTTTTTGAAATACGCCAATTTTTTTTCTCGTTAAAAAAAGTGTACGAAGTTTTTTTTATAAATGTCGTATGTTTTGCTGAATAAGACATTTTTTAATATATCACACGAAACATAGCACTTATTAGAAAATTATTAGGTAGTCTTTCCGACTAAAAATATATATATATATTTAAAGTGCGATTAAATCATTTGTGTACTGTAAAAACATTGTAGTCCTGTTTTTAGATTTGACTCTTTCAGTTTCATCCCTGCTGTTTACTAAAATTCACGGGTTATACTTTTAGATATTTAATGTAAATCTATTAAAAATAACAGTTTTTCAACAAAAAATTCCAAAAAAATATAGCAAATAAAAAGCAGTAATGCGGTGTAAAATCAGTTTGTAACTTTGAATTTAATTGATAATAAAAAAAAAACTATGGTTTTATAACAGTTGATACAAAAAAATATATAAAAAATTATCACATGACAGATAACAAAAGAAAATGCTGAGCAGTGCCAGTCATCAATTTCCGCTTCAAGTATCTAAGCTCAAAGTGTATCATTTTAATCTAGGAAAGTGATAAATCTTAGAAGAAAATCTGTTTTAAGAACTATACATTAGGGTGGGCCGAAAAAAACTTTTTTTCGATTTTCGATTATGGCGGGTGCGGAAAAGTGGCCACTGGTGGCACTCAGTTCACACAAAAAATTTGAGATTTTTTGGACTTTTCCTTACCCTGCCGCAAATGGCTTGAAATTTTGCAAAAATGCTGATTTTTGAACTTTTTTAGCTAAAATGTTAAAAATGTTAAATTAAATTTATTTTGGCAGTATTTTCTTGAAAAGGCAGCTTTAACGTACCAAATGCTTAAATAAGTTCTGATAATGCATAATTTAATTGCTAAGTGTATTTTAAATAAGTCGAATTTCATACCTTTTGCACGCATAACAGGCAAAAATTGTATTGGTTCGAGTCGTTCGTTAATTTCTCTCTTATTTATGTTCGTTGGTCTTTAAATTTTTTCTGTGCGTCAAAGATAATATATTTGGGCAGCGGACAGCAGCATAACTCAAAAACAAAGCTGGAAGGTGAGAAGGGGGTAAAGCGGGACTCTAAGAGTGCGCAGTGCCTCATCGTAATGTTGAGGAAGTTAAGAAGGAAATAAATGCAAAGAGAAAATTGCGATAAGGGATTGTTATTATTTTACTATGCTCAAAACCTGCGACATATGTTCAGTGTGGACGTGAAACCTTTTTCTAGAGAGATACGGTACTTTTTGGATCATTTGATGTACCATTACAGTGTTTTGTGCGTTTTATTACGACGAGCTTAGAAATGGCTTGTATAAAGGTCCATGGCAATGTAAAAGACACGCAACAGCATGAAAAGTATCCTTTTTGGGGCACCATGCTTATTGAAAGAGTTGCAATTGCCAACTTATACTGATATCATTCGCCACTACTACTAGTTGCGAAGCGATATGGCAGAAAATCGAAAAATCCAATATTAGTATGATGTTATTAAAAAGGTAGGTGAAAAAATTACCGAAATCTGAAAAAAAGCTTCCATACCAGTGTTTTCCAAACGATCAGTTTACAAAAAAAGATTAAAAACTACTAAAAGGTTTCACCATATCGTACGAATTCTTCGCGGGTTGTCTTTTCTTTCAAGCCCATACGATTACAGGATTTCCCCAATGATCTACACTTCTTTTAATAGTGATAGTTTAGAATAATAATTTAATGGTAGGTGAAAAAGTTACCGAAATCTGAAAAAAAGCTTTCATACCAGTGTTTTCCCAACGATCAATTAACAAAAAGATTAAAAACTACTAAAAGGTTTCACTATTTTGTACGAATTCTTCGCGGGTTGTCTTTACTTTCAAGCCTATATGATTTCAGGATTTCTCAAATGATCTACACTTCTTTTAATAGTTTTTAATCTTTTTGTAAATTGATCTTTGGGAAAACACTGGCTTTTATTCAGATTTCGGTAACTTTTTCATCTACCATTTTAATACGTCATCTATTGAATAATATTGGATTTTTCGATTTTCTGCCATATGGCTTCGCAACCAGTAGTAGTGGCGTATGATATCACTATAAGTTGGCAATTGCAAGTCTTTCAACAAGCATGGTGCCCAAAAAAGATATTTTTCATGCTGTCGCGTGTCTTTTACATTGTCATGGACCTTCATAATAGCCATTTCTAAGCTCGTCGTAATAAAACGCACAAAACGCTGTAATGGTACGTCAAACGATCCAAAAAGTACTGAATCTCTCTAGGAAAAACTTTCACAGCTACACTGAATAAATGTCTGAGATTTTGAGCATGGTAAAATAATAACAATCCCTTATCGCAATTTTCTCTTCTCTTTTATATCTTCCTTCACTCCCTCAACATTACGATGAGGCCTTGCGCACTCTTAGAGTCCCGTTTCACCCCCTTCTCACCTTCCAGCTTTGTTTTTGAGTTATGCTGCTGTCCACTGCCCAAATATATGATCTTTGACGCATAGAAAAAATTTAAAGACCAACGAATTTAAATAAGAGAGAGATTAACGAAGGACTCGAACCAATACAATTTTTGCCTGTTATACTTAAAAAAGCTATGAAAATCAGCTTATTTAAAATACACTTAGCAATTAAATTATGCTTTATCAGAACTTATTTAAGCATTTGGTACATTAAAGATGCCTTTTCAAGTAAATACAACCAAAATAAATTTAATTTAACATTTTAAACTTTTTAGCTAAAAAAAATAAAAATCACCATTTTTGCAAATTTTCAAGGCATTTGCGGCAGGGTAAGGAAAACTTTAAAAAATCTCAATTTTTTTGTGTGAACTGAGTGCCACTAGTGGCCACTTTTCCGCACCCGCCATTATCGGAAATCCAAAAAAAGTTTTTTTCGGCCCACCCTACTATACATCTCCTTGTAAATGACGTGAAATTTTTTACCCATACTTTTAATTCCAGCGCATATCGCGCACCTGAAATTTATGTGTATGTGTTTCAAATTTTAAAAATATTCGATGTTAATGCTCATTGATTTATTTGCACAGAAAATTCATGGACATGTAGCTTTAAGTACAATACACATGCTTAAGAAGTATAACCTATTCAACATAAAGAAAAAAAAAGTATGAAAATTCGAAATGATAGCATATGAGTAATAAAAAACAAATTGATGGAGTCACAGAGAAATTAAATAATAATTTTTCATAGTTCTTTGTATTCCTAATGTCGACATTCATTTTTTAACCGCTTTTTTTTACCGAGTTTCAATTGTGTATCCCTTCATTTTTTCCTTGATCGAAAGCTTTCAAATAATACCATGCAATTTCATACTGATAAGTGGCATTCTCATTTAAAATTTCACAATTTAATTTTAAAGGACTATCGTCATTATTCCCATAACATTTCATAACATACTCAAAGGCCATCTATTTTCCTGAATACCCACAGATAACATTATATCGTTTGGTTGAAAATGGGACTTACTTTCTTGTTCATAGATGTAGACATCTAAATTCTTATTCTTGTTGCTTCATAGCTTTTAATCTTCAAATTTTATGCTTGTCGTTTATCGTGCACTAATAAATTTTAAAATATTTTCACATTTCAGAAATGTTCTTACAAATCAGAATATACGTTACTCGATTGAGCTAGTTTTTTTCCAAATTTATCAAAGATTTCGCTTAGTGAGAAAATCGCGGTAGCCTATTTTTTGTCCCAAGTATATCGTATGCCTTCGCCATTTATTGTAGGTGCACCAAAACATCGAGAATACGTATGGAATATCTCAAATATCTTCTATTATATATTTCAAATATCTTCTAATCTATATATTCACTGTAGTTTGTGTTCATGTTTCTCAATAATATTTTAACAGTTTATTATTAGTATATTTTTACACATGCCCTTTATGTTTTACAATAGATTTAATAATTTATCTTACGATAATGATTCGTAAATTGTTTCAAACTGTACATTAAAACAGTGTAATCAATAAGAATGTTTATATTGTATCAGAATTAATGCATACAATACAGTAATTGCAATACTGCATAGCATTTGAATGTGTCCTCGCACATGGGGGAATTTAGTTGATTCAGATTGATTGGTCATTGATGTTTAGTACAGAACAACTATGCATCTATGTACTTAATCTGCATCTTACCAAATGACCTATACACAAGTTCACACACCCATTTTATTACGTGCGGTTGTAATTAGATAAATAAATATAATCTATATTCGATATCTGATCCGTCCATCTCTCTATTTGTTCTCATATCAGAGCGCGAAAAATACTCAACCGAATCTCAGTGTTTTAGAAGAATATAACTGATGCTGAGAATGAATTTTGTTCCTTCTATGATATCAAGTAAAATGTGGCATACAAAAATATGAAATTTTATTGTATTATAGAAAAACGTTTGATAAACACGCCATTTTTTTAAATCGCCAATTAGACAGTTTTTAAATCGAATAATAATTTTAAGAAATATATAAACTTAAAATTGGGAGTATAGTCTTGAAGAAATTAACGCATTTTTAAATAACTCAATTCAATAAACAGTAAAAACAAATTGAAAATTGAAATTGAACTTAATAATAGACTTCCATTTCTAGATATAATATTAACAAGAACCAAGCAATTTATCGAAAAATCATCTGTTTACAGAAAAACCATACAACTTAGGCTATCATACAATATAATGCTTCTTCTCTATTAACCTATAAAATTTCCATCAACAGATTTTTCATAAGATGTGCTTTTCTAGCATGTATAAAAATAATTTGAATAATTAATTGGAGAATATTTGTAGAATTGCCTATAATAATGGTTTTAATATTAAACATATTATTAAATAAATCATGAATACTGCCATTAATAAGAGTATGGAGTACAAATTTAATTTGCGTAATCGCAAGCTTTATTTCATTCAGTATAACTCAAGCTTTTTTGAAAAATTAATATACAGTCGTAAGCGATTTAATACTTGCTTAATAGCCAAACCAGCTCTGAAATCGAACACTATCATTGATTGAACACTAAGATTGATCCAATTAATTCAGAAAATTATCCAGAAGTTTGTGAAATAGCCTTAATTAGAGCAGAAGGTTCAAAGATTATCTAGATTGAAATGAAAAGAAAATTTAAATATAGAAAGATGGAGCATAACGCTGATATTATATATGTAAATTTCATCGAGAGTAATTTTTTTTTCTCGAAACTATGTTTATCCATCCATTATAGGAAAAGTGATAGAGATACTAACATGTAAAAAATTCATATGTAACAACATAAAATCATTCAATTTACCAAAACAACGAGTTGCTCAATGGCTTAAAAAATTAAAAATCCAAGTAAAATAATAATAATAAAAATAAAAATAAAGTGCGCCGCAAGAAACTTGAATAATGAAGTTTCAGTTCAATGCACCATGAACCGTGCAAGTTAGGAATACCATTTTTATTTTGTTTTAAAAATGACTTGGTAATGAGTTTAAACATATGTCAACAGTTAAATAAAATTAACTTTTTGTTGTTTTTAAAATTTTCCTTCCGAATTTTTTTAAAATTAGGTACAGTGCGTGTCAAAAGTTTAAGCACAATAGCAATTTTAAAATAAAACTTTAAATATTACTTTTAATTTCAATATCTGTCTTGTATATGTTAATAATATCTATTTTTATACCATATTCATTTAAATTAACTTTTAAATTTTATTTCAAATCATGGAGTTTTAGAATAGAAGAAAAATGACCGTGTCAAAAGTTTAAGCACAAAATCGTTTTTATGCAAATTTTACAGTCTGACGTAAACGGTTGCGCACCCAAACAATTTCTGGGTGTATAAGAAGCAGTCCGCTGTTGTTTTTGAGTTAGTACAAAATGCCCAAATCGAAAGAATTTTCAGAGAAGGAGATGATGAAAATTTGGAGTATGAAAGCTAAATGTAATTCTGTTTCTGATATTGCAAGTACATTTAAAAGGTGCAAAACAAATTATTTATCAAATTTTGGCTCGTGATAATGATTTTAAGGGGGCTGGCTCTAAAGTTGAAAACTTTTCAAAAAATCGAATTTTTTTTAATGATCTAATTTGATTATTCATTTAATTCTTAACTCAATGCAAAAAACCGTATAAAAATATTTGCATTTTTAACGGAGTTATAAGCATTTATGTATCAACACTTTCATAGCCCCATCTATATTATTTTAAATTTAAGTCGCGTTTTCTCAAAACTTGATTTTTGACGACTAACACTAAAATAAAAAAAAATCTATTTGATGGAATGGCTTAATTTTTTTTGCATATATATAACATCATTATCCTAGGTTATGAATTAATATATTTTAGATAGTTTAATATTTTAAGTATTTTTAATGAAAAAAAAAGTTGTATTTTTTAGAGGTTTTTTAAATTTTCAAATTTAAGAGATTTTTTACTAATGTTTTTTTGAGGGGATTTTTATATCCTTAATTCATTCTCTAGAGTAAAGTTTCCTGATCATTTTAAAGCAAAAATTAGGTTCTTAAGTCAATTCAACGTTAAGATATTTTGGTGTTGGTGATATAGCATATAATGTTTTTTCGAAAATTACATACATTTCGCTATATTTTTTATTATATTACATTGAAATACTTCATTTTGTAATTTTATAAGACTACAAACATACCTTTAAAATACCAGAAAGTTTAAATTAATTACTTTGAATACTTCTGTTTTTATAAGGGCTCGAATCGAGAGCTCTGTTTACATGTTTTTCCGTATTGATCAACCCCTGAACACCCTTAAACGAAACTTTCGTTCAGGAAGGCCGCGAGCGACTAGTTTGAACGAAGATAGCTGCATCAGAAATTTGGTTTTAACTGGTAATTACTCCCTTTCTGAAATAAAATATGCAGCTGGAGAACAAATATCGAAAAAAACTGTTTATAGAAGAGTTTTGTAATTCAAATACATCAAATATCGTAAAATGGCTCGATTACCGTGTCTCAAACGACACCATAAAGAAGCTAGATTACAATGAGCATATGTCATTTGGTGAAAAGTGACTGAATGTCATATTCAGTGATGAAAAAAATGGAACCTCGATGGCCCTGATGTTCTTAAGTACTATTGGCATGATCTCCGCAAAGAACCTAGGAGTGTATTTAGCCGATTACATAATGGTAGTTCTGTAATGGTATGGGGGGCTATTTTTTCAATAGTCAGACATCTCTAGCATTCATCAGTAGTTGTGAAAACTTTGAAAACTACCAAGCCAATCATTTTCTCCCTGTTGCCGAGGTTTTTAGGGAAAGAAAAATGGTTATTTCAACATCATAATGCTTCCATCCATACCTCAAACTCAAATTAATCGTGGCTTAAGTCGAAAACAGTGTCTGTTTTGAAATGGCCGGCAATTAGTCCTGATTTAAACTTTATAAAAAATATGTGGGGTATTCTCCTGATGCAATTTATGCAAATGGAAAGCAGTATTCTTCAGTTAAAGATTTGAAAGATGCCATTGAGAACGCCTGGTTTAAAAATGAACCAGAAACAATACAGAACCTCATTTTAATGATGGAAGACCGTATATTTAAAGCAATTCAGCAGAAAGGAGTAATAATCAATTATTAATTTTTTTATTCTTGTTCTGCTAAAGACTAAAAAACTACTGTGCTTAAACTTTTGACTCACTCATTTTTGTTGTTTTGATAAATTTTATTATTTAAGATAAATTTTATAGCATGAATCTGTTAACTATCTTTTTAAATCTACAATTTGTAGGCTATGTGAAAAGGGAAGTAACTTTCACCTAATAATAAAATTTTATTTTGAAATTTTCTGTTGTGCTTAAACTTTTGACACGCACTGTATAATATTTTAACAAAAAGTGTTATTTAGTTATGTATTTAGCAAAAACTCTTTTAACATTGAAGTTTTTATATAAATATTTTATTTTCAGATTTTACAAACATTTAATTCATCCCTGCACTTTTCATTGTATTTCGTAACTGACTTATATATATATATATATATATGTGTGTGTGTGTGTGTGTGTATATGTATAAACTGATTCTATATGAATACTGAGATAATGTGTAGTCACGTTGTATTATCCGCATATTTTTATAGATTACACATTATAATAAATTGTGATTACATACATATGTTTCGAACATTGTTTTCAGAACTATGAAGCGATATTTTAAACTAAGATTCCTAAGGGAAAAAAATCAATTTAGTTCTAAATTATGGCTTTTTTTCATTAATTAATATATATTTTTGTGTTAATGCAAAATCCCTTCTTACAATCGTATGCACATTGAATTAAAAGTCACTGTCAACTTTAATTCTCAAACATGTATTTTTTCTCTTCTTTGTTTGCTACTAATTAATCTGAGAATGGAATATATCTATATTATAAAGCAAACATTAGTCCGTAAGTAACTCTGATGTCATGTTATGGTGGAAAAAAAAATTGGACATTAAATTTAGCATATTTGAGAATTTACTAACTTCTAAACATCGGACAATTCCCATTTTTACAATGCGATAAAGAATAAAATTTACTTTTAAATGCCTTAAGATGATTTTCTTAAATAGTGAGACTCTTAATGATGTTTTTCTATAAAAACCGTACTTCATGACTGACATCACTTTTAAAAGCATCTAGAAAATGACGTTATTTTCACATAATCATTGTATATTAATTTTTTCAGGAGAATGATAAGTCGCCATTTTAAAATACTGCAATACAAAGTCAAAATAAAATAATGTAATACAAAATGCAGTGTAATAATAGATTAAAAAATAAATAAATAAGTAAATAAATAAAATAAAATTAAAACGATTATTTTTGTTTAATTTTCTAAATTTGAATTAGACCGAGTATGCGAATTCTAAAGTGTGTTTTTTATTTTTATTTAAGAATTATAACCGTTGAATGTAAGAAGGTACAAGCTGCTTAACTTCACAAAATTCTACAATATTTGTTTGAATAAGAAGTCTTATTTTTCACATGAAACGACGGCACCGTTATTTCCTCATGTATAAAGCTGCAGGATTTTATCATGATAAGCTGAAAGTTACGCTACTATTTCTAGATGTTGTTGTGTTATTCAGCAAACGACCTCCACTATTGTCATCGTCGTATTTTAAGTATTTTACGTTTTCATTCGCTATACTTAAATGCCCCTATAATTGATCCAGTTTTCATATAAAATTAGCTTGTAAGGAAATACTTTGCAAAGGGATTATAAATTTTAACTAACCTAACTAAAATAGAATACACCAATAATTAAACGAAAAATTCAAATTTTTAACACAATAAAAGGTTCCAATTTGTCTTTTCTTAGGCGTAGTTTTAGCCTGACAAGAACTTTATCATAGTTAATACAGGTACACTAATGGTGTTAAAATTTTAAAATTATCACTATCTGCAGGTACACTGTAAAAAACTGTAAATTTAAGGTACTTTACCGTGAACTATTCAGTAAATTTACAAAATATGACACTTTATTCACATAAACGGCCAACTTCCATAATTTTTGTGTTTTAACGGCAAAAGCCGTTAATGTAATGGTTTGACAAAGTCCGTTGATGTAGGAATAAAATATGCTCTTACCAGACATTGTTTGGAATCTCTGCAGCAGCTTTTTTACAGTGTATATTGGAGTATATAGGAATGTGTATATAGGAAGTAGGTATATATAGGAATAACGAAAGTCTGTTTGAGGATGTCAAATGCATTCTTTTCGCATCAAACACAATTTTGTGCAGATCTTGCATGTAATTTCATTGTATAATGCGATTCCAAAGTGCTAAAAAATTAGTAAAATTCGGATAAATCTTTATCTGTATGTTGCATTGCATTGTATTGTGAAAAATACCCATCATAACTAATTTTTTAGAAGCTTTTTGAAATCGGGCTATGTTTTCAAAATATTTTCCCATAAAAAATTAAATTTTTCTGCAGTCTGTTCGACTACAGTGCCAACAATAGTTGTTAAAGTAGTAAAAGTCTAAAACATCATGGGAAAAATAAATAATTAATTAATTTAATTTAAATTAAAACGAATCAAAATGATTTTTTTTGTTTAATTTTCTAAATTTGATATAGATCGAGATTGCAAATTATATTGTATGTTGCTATTTTTTAAAATAATCATAACCGTTGAATGCAAAAATGTACTAACAGCTTCGAAAAAAAAAAAAAGAAGAAAAATAAATTTCAAATTTATTTGTTATTTCAAAAAATATCAATATGAATTACAAATATTACGCGGAAATAAGAATAATATTTTATTAATTAAACTGAATGCATTGTTCCATAAACATACTTCGTGCCTCCCTTCATTAAGTTTTTTTTTTATCATGGTGTTAAAAAATTATTATCTTAGTGCTTCACACTTTTTCCTTTTCTTAAAACAAAATGTATATGGATATATTTATTTCCTTTGTTTAATTTATTATTCAAAACATGTTTAAAATAATTATCTTGATCAAAATGCATTGCGATACGCATTTTGATTTTTAAGAATTATTGGAGGAAAAAGTTTTATCTCGCTAAAATTTAATTACCATAAATAGTAAGTTCTTTATGGATATGCGATATTGACTGTTAATTGAATTTATTTTTTAATCTTACAAAATAATTGTTAAAAAAATATGTTTGCGTAATTTTAATTAAATTTGGATAAATGTGTTTTATTTATTAAATTCTTCTTTCGGAAGCACTATAAATAGTGCGACATAAGAAATTAAATAAAAACGCAGCATTTAATTTAGAGTCTTTGCGTTTTTTCAATAACATTATACGTTTTCTTTTTGTCGTTTGGGCATAGAGATGCATAAAGAAAACATGTATGTAAAGTTATCAAATGAGATGATGAGTATTAAAATATGTCAAAATTTATAAAACATTTTAACGTTTAAATTCGATAGATTATAACGGAAAAACAATACATACTTCTATTTAGTTCCTCATGCTGTACATCCGTGTATATCGACTTATACATGTGCACACAGATGATTAAAAGCATCATAACAACCTCTTAAATTAAGGTACAGGCAAAGTAAATATGTAACTGCCATATCAAAAGAAGAAAATAATAGTTAATTAAAGGAGAAATTCCACCGCTATTGTAATAAAAATAGTGGGATTTTTGGAAAGTTTCCATTTCTACGAGGCATAATTAAGCTATTTATTAATATCATTGTATTTTATCCATGTAATTAACATATTTTATATATCTTGGTTTGCACTTTCAAATGAGCTTTGTGTTTGACTATGAGGGTGTTTTCCACGTTCATTCTAAACCTCCATCCACAAAGCATATAATTAGAATACGACATGATAACTATGTCCCCTAATGTCATCTGACTACAATACAGCTGTATTGTAATCAGATCAAATCTTAAAAATATTGCAATAACGAGACAGGCTACTCGTTTAGCTGTCTTAGTTTTTAAAGGTCGTAGCTGGTTAAATAATTTTGAAACACCAGAACCGCTATAAACTTATAGTCTCCATTTCTGTATGACTACAGGTCTATCATATCAACTCGACATTCTGAGTTTAACTAAGAACTGACTATTGGTTTCACAGCAACACCTTTATTGAGTTTACTATGTTTCATTTCAAACTGTTAGCACAAATTAAAATAGAACAATACAGCTACATATGTAATATTTTTGTATTAAACTTGCAAATGTTTATACATAAGTGTTCTTCCTCCTTGGCTATTCTGGTGTGATTTTCAAATGCTATACTCAGCAATTTATCATTGGTAACATAATACTGTATACTCGTTTCTCCTGGTTTTAAGTGTACAATTAACTCATTTTCACCATTAATTTTTAAAACATCAAAACGTTTTATTCGTCTATAAAAATGATTTGCTGCACTTAGTTTAAGAAGAAATAATTTAGGAAAGTATTTTATAGTACTTTTCTTGAAAAAAAAAAAAAAAAAAGATGAAGAACAGTTGAATTATTGTTTAGTCGCAGTTAATGCACTTAACTTTTCAAAGGAAAAAAAATCGCGATTCATTCTAGTATTTACTCAATGTATACTGAATGGATACTGCATTGAATCGTAAAGTTTTTTTTTTTCTTCGGCTGTCGAAAAAAAAAAAAAAAAATTAAGAAAATGTTGTGAACACCATCAAGCATTGGATAAGACAGACAAAGCTCAATGATACAAAGCAGAACAAAAAATTTGGTGACAGTCTTTTGTCTCTCTGTTGACCTCAAGTTTCCTTTTAGAGTTCCAAAAGAGCATATCTGTGCGTATCGTAATACACTGTAAAAGAAATCTATAAAGTTACGAAGCTTTTTCTAGGAATCTGGGATTTCTATAAATTTATGTAACAGTAACAACAATAATTTAAGTAACAGAATAGGTTACATGAATTTTCGCTGTTATTTTATTTATAATATTTATTATATTTATTATATTATTCTATTTTGAAAATTAAATTAAGTATCTTGATTTATAATATTTAAATTGAAAATATAGTTATTAAATTCTAAAAATGATCTATTAATGAGATATTCAGCAATTTCAAACTTGCTTGCATTTAAAAATTTAAAATAATACAAAAAAACAAACATTTAAAAATAAAAACTACATTATTACTATGAAACACCACGCCTGATATGTTTTAATCAAATTTTTATTAGATATACTTTCACTTACAGAAAAATTCCCTATATATTTTAAGACTCCTCCTCATGATATTTTATTTTATATTATCAATACAACTATTTTGAGTATTTCCTTAAAATACACTAATGTTAAATTCAAAAACAAAAAGATATCGATGCAGCTTGTACCGTGTCACGTCACTGCTCACAAAACATCTGTACGATGTGTTTGAGATAATATATTATTGATCATACATACAGTAATGTTGTACCATATTTTAAAAAATGAATCATGTAATTATAAGTACCAAATACTAAATAAAATTGTTAATCCTAAATCCTAAAAATAAATAAAATAATCTTTGATCTCGTCATGTGCAAATTCAGAAAAAGGAAGAATGAATTATAATCTAAATAGCAAAACAGATTTTCCAAATCCAGAAACATAAAACATGTTGAAAAATTCCCTTCTGTAGAATTATTGGCTGGGATGCAACTAAGAAAATGGCACAGACGAATGATTTTTAATGTTTTATACTTAACAAAAATATCACATAAAACTTTTATCTGATATTTTTCTTCAGTATAAAGCACAGAAATGTGAAATGTTTTAAGTACAATTACTAATACAGAAGATATCTCTCTATGTTATTATAAGAATTATTTATCCTAAAAGAAAAAATTGTAAAGATCGACTAAGAATAATATGTTTTTTATTAATATTTTTAAATATTACCTGAATGTTATCTGAATATCAAATTATTATGAATTATAATCTAACAGAAAAACAGATTTCGCAAATCCAGAAACATAAAACATGTTGAAAAAATTCCCTTCTGTTTACGCGAAACGTTAATTGCATATCACAAGAATTACTGGCTGGGATGCAACTAAGAAAATGGCACAGACGAATAATTTTTGAATGTTTTATACTTACCAAAAATATCAGATAAAACTTTTATCTGATATTTTTCTTCAATATAAATCACAGAAACGTGAAATGTTTTAAGTACAATTACCAATACAGTAGATATCACTCTATGTTATTATAAGAATTATTTATTCTAAAAAAAATTGTAATGATCGACTAAGAGTAACATGCTTTTTATTAATATTTTTAAATATTATCTGAAAGTTATCTGTATATTAAATTATTAGGTTATCCGGACTATTCTGCGGTTTTTTTCATGAAATTCGAATTCACAAATGTCATATATTCACCGGAATTTTCGGTATAAAAGTGCGTTTTTATAATGTGCGTATACAAAAGGTTTATTTGTTTTGTAATAAATTTGCTCACAATTTACGGTGACAGTCATTTATTGTAAAATTACCACAACAGAAGTATACCGCAAATTATTTTCCAGTTGAGACAATAAAACTGCGACATTTTTCATCACAACGTTAAATTTTAAAACGCTAAAAACATAAATTCTTCCTATAGCTTACATACATTTTTTTTGCAATTTCCAATATAGAAATTTAAATCGCTAATGAAGTTAGAGTTAAAATGGGCTTATTTATAAGCAAAAATGTGAATGCAGCTTGCAACGAGTCTTTTCACTGCTCCGAAAAAATCTATACATAGCGTTCATAATAAATATTTTCGATCATATGTACAATAATAATGTATCATATTTTTGAAAAATGGCAAATATCATAATAAATACCAAAAACTGAGTAAAATTGTCAACCCCAAATCCTAAAAGTAAATAAAATAATCCTTGATCTCGTCGATCTCGTCAAGTGCAAATTCTGAAAGAAGGAAGAATGAATTATAATCTAATAGCAAAACAGATTTTACAAATCCAAAAACATAAAACATGTTGGAAAAATTCCCTACTGTTTACGCGAAAGATTAATTGCATATGACAAGAATTATTGGCTGGGATGCAACTAAGAAAATGGTACAGAAGAATGATTTTTGAGTGTTTTATCTGATATTTTTGTTAAGTATAAAGCATAGAAATGTGAAATGTTATAAATGTAAGTACAGTTGCCAATGTAAAATGCATCACTGTATGTTATCATAAAAATTATTTGTCCTAAATAAAAAAATAATAATAAATGTAACAATCGATTAAGAATAACATACGTGTTTGATAGATGTTTGTAAATATGGAAATAACACCGATTTTTACGATTATACTTATTTAGTTTGTAAATGATAACCAGAAGGCTAGTATATTAAAATAAGCATAAACTGTTATATTTTTCAACGCGTTAAAAATATTGGGACAACCGTAAAGTTATGTCGTGAATACTATTTTTATATTCATATTATTTATTAGGCAATCTTTTTGAAATGGTAAAATTCCCGTAGCTTTCACGTTTCACATTAAGGTGAAAACAATGGGAATTTTTCTAGTTCATATAAGTGTTGCCAATGAAGAAAGCTGAATTTTAAAATAGTAGGCGTGAAATAACTTTATACATGGAACTTTCCGGTTCACCTAATATAAATATTTCCTTTATTTAACATACAATTTTTTTCGCCAATTTTTGAGATAGAAATTACTAATGAAGTCGGAGTGAAAATTGGCCTATTTATAGCTGAATAAAATAAAAAAGCTCTATTTCATAATTTTACCGAATTGCTTTAAAATAATTATATATTAGAAAAATTACAGTGCCTGTTATCCAAAAAAGCCTTTAACTGCATCTTACGATCATCTCAATGCTATCATTAACTAAGATTATACTTATGTTGCTTCGTAAAGCAATGTGAATAATGTAAATGGACGTTCAATTGTAATTTACTTCTAATAAAAAGATACATCTTCTATATCTTTGTTTAATAGTAATTTACTTTTAACAAAAAGATATGCCTTTTAAAATAATTTCATACGACAGAATCTGTAACAAAATATTCTAAACAGCAATTTAAAATTTGCTACTTAAAATAAGTTTACACTTGGATGGTCTTTTTAATTCATTTATTTATGTAACTTTAACATTATATAAGAAAATAAAAGAGTTTTCTGGCACATTAAATAAAAAATCATTACTTTTCCAATGTATATCATTTTTATCCACAATAAACAACAAAATAGAGAAATATCATACTCCCATAGACTTTTTTTAAAGAACATTAAATGTGAAAAACTCTAGTTTTCTAATGTAATGCTTAAGAAAAGTGTTAAACTCCATAACAGAAAACACACCAAAGAAAATAGAGAAAGTTAAATCATAGAGATAACCTGAAAATATTTGGACGCAAGCCATCAATTTGTGCCAAAAAGGTCAGGCAATTTATATTTCTAACTCGTAATATTGCAATGTTATGCAGAAACAAAATGTTGTTCAGAAAAATATTACATTCATAAAAAAAGAAAGACTAGATATTTACTACAAATATTTCGTTATTAATGCTCAATATATTTTTCTTTTCAATACGTATTAAAGCCAATATCAAAACTAATAATCTATGAGAAAATCTGCAAATTTTCTTGTTTCAAACCTAACAGGTTTGACAAATTTTTAACAAATATTTTGCTATAAACTCAGGGTGTTCCAAAATTCGCACGACAAATTAAGCAGGCCGTTAAAATAGCATTAAGTAGATGAAAAATTGCAACAGAACATGGGATCGCAAACCTCGTATATAGTCACAAATACAGTGTTTTTCCTAACTGAACTTGCGTCGACGGTAATAATTTTGAGAAAAATCAAAGCATTATAATGCAAATCCAACGACATATAACGTACTTTGTGCAAAACATAATAAGAGGGGGACCGACAAATTAGTAGGCATTAAGAGGATGAATAATTGATATGGCCCTCATAGCATGCATGGTCACAGTGACGTCATAATGACGTCACTCTGAGTCATTCTGGTCACATCACATCTGTGATCAAAATGCCACCACTCAGTGACGTCAAATTGTGACTGAGAGGTGACTTTCTGAAAAATGTTTAGAAAATTACGAATATTCTTCAAAATATATTATTTACTTTAAAAAACATGTTTCTGGTAATTTAAATATCGTCGCTTTTGTCACAGTTTCGTCACAACGTTAATGTCAAAGTAGTCACAACTTACACATTTTTCACAAATTGTTACACCGTGACTTCACAAAGAGACCACAATGTGACGTCAAAAACGAGCTCTGAAATGGCTATAACGACTTCAAATTTTAGTCACTGTGATTTCACATCGACAATCGACGGTCACAAAGTCACAATGTGACTTCACAACGGCATCGCAGTGACGTCACCATGCCTTACGGGGATCATGAGATTGCAAACTTCTTATTTAGTCACAAATACAGGATTTCACACGTTAACTGAACTTGATTTGGTAATATTTTTGATAAAAATTAAAGCATTACGATGGAAATGAATATGTATCGTATTTTGTATAATATATGATAGCAGGAGAACCGACAAATTAGAAGGTATTAAAAAGATGAAAAAGTGCCATAGAACATGATATCGCAAACCTCGTATTTAGTTACAAATACCTAATGTTTAATTCTAATTCCACTTGCTTTGCCGGTAATAATTTTCAGAATAATTAATGTAGGCACAGATGTCATATATGCACCACATTTGCACGTGCTTTTCCTCCACCAATTTGGCGCTGTATCCCTGTGCCAAGAAAAGATCCGTTTAATAAATTTATAACAACTAAGAATGTATTTGTTAAATATACAAGTTTATAGCAATAATTAGGAAAATAAAATAGGAAAAGTTCAGTAAAATGTGCTGATTAAATGATATAACTGTATGCATTTAACATGGCTATAAGTATTACTATTTACGACTTATCGTGAAATTTATATTTACTGTTTTGTTACTTACTAAGTTTATTATTTATAATTGTTTAAATATTGTTTCCTTTTTTATAAAATTTGTGTTTATTTATTGTTATTTTTTATTTTAATTCTTCAACTTATTTTTAATATATATTATATCAATAATTATTTATATCAACTAAAATTTATTTATTTTTATTAATTCTTTTCTTAAAATACTAGCATCTCTTTCATTTTTTCACGTTATTTTATTTTTATATTGCAATAAAAAATCGCGCCCTATTAGTGCATATAATTTGTAACTTATATTCAAAAATAAAATTTTTACCAAATTGGCGGGGGAAAAATGCGTGCAAATGTGGTGCGTATATGACATCTGTGCCTTAATGTATTACCATAAAAGTGAAGCGAAATTTACCATATTTTGTGTAAAATGCTATAACTGGATGACCGGCAAATTAGTAATCGTTAAGAATGAAAATTGACATAGATCATGAGATCGCAAGCTTCGCATTTAATCACAGAGTGTTTCATCCATTCATGATTATATACAGAAATATATTTTACATTGAGCCTTACTTATTTTGTACTTGATTCAAGAAGTGCAACAAGTAGAATGTAGAATGCAGTGAATTTATACGTTTTACATCAGCTCATCATTTAAAATATACTTATATAATTCCTTTTTCACCTATTAACGAACAAATGACATGATGTGCCTCTAATTTATAAAAAATTTCTAAGAGTTTCATACTGAAAATAAAGAGACAATTAGAGGGTTATACAACAACCACTTCATAAAGAAAGGAATAAACATTAAACTCTTCACCTTAACACTGCGGCATGCCTGGGAACATTGATGAATACAAGACCCAGAATTTGATTAAATTTTTCGATGAGTCATAATAAGTTTTATGAGCTTTAGGCAGTATATTTCAGGCAGAGGGGAAGAATTAGTATGCGCTGCTTGGGGTAAAATGACAGAATTGAATTGCTTTGGGAATTATGAGGCTATTAACATTTTCATGTTGTTATATAATGTCAAACGCAGAAATTCGAATATATTCTTCCACCATCCTTTTAAAATATGAACGTGTTTTAATATATTTAACAAATACTCGTTAAATCTATATACATAGTACACTTCACATGCAAAAGTATATATTTTCAGATATTGAATTTTTTTTCAGTTTCTTCTATAGCAGGGATGTAGTGGAGGGTATACGGAGGTATACGCCATATACTCTCTGGATTTTTTAAGATACATTGTATATTCTGTTTCTCAAAAAAGCTGCATATGTACACTCTAGGGTATACCCTCTGCCTTTAGGATATGCCCTCTGTTTACGGTATATATCCTCTGATTTTTTTTTTTTTTTTTTACGACTACACCACTGCTCTCTAACTTGGCACCTTTAATAATATTTAAGATGATTTAGTAACATGATACATTTTTTTTCTTTTGTATCTATATAATCGAAAAATGTTTCATTTTTTGTGAAAATGTTTTATTTATAACAGAGTATTACATAATGTTAAATAACATTATAATAATGTGTTAAGATTACGTTGGTTTATTCTAAGTATTCTTCTTCTTCTCTTATTCTAAGTATTATTGTCTTGTTGTTGTATATTTATAGTTTACTATTGTAAAAAAAAGCTATTTACATTACAGTTGCTAAAAATGTCGAAAAATGGATATTTTATTGAAGATGAAAATCTTATATGGAGATGGATATCTTATTTTACTTAGTAAAAATGAAGGGAAAAATGGCAAATATCTAATATATAAAAATAAAAATGTGGCTGTCTGTCTGAAATTATATACAAATCAACAGTCTGGAAACCAGAATTGTGGAATATTACCTACAGGTGTACGGCAGGGGCAACTACAGTAATACCGAACCGAAATAATTTATAGTTAATTTTTTATTAAGTAAAACCATAAATGTAGTACCAATTTTCTATCAAATTTAAACATTTTTTCTGACAGCTATTGCCAGCAATTAAAATTCTTAACACAACAACAACTTTTCTTTTGTAAGATTTCCAAGTGAAAAAAAAATGTAAATGAGATTATGATTTCAAAAGAAAGTGAATATTAAGTTATATTGGCTGTACAATGGACATCAGCAGATGAAAATACACAATGAAGTCACACGAGTTTAGAAAAACGTATTGAAATATCGTAAAATCCGGATTATTGAAATATTGACACATTTTAACATTTTGAGAGTCTCTGTTTTTGGAATGTTTTAATCTGCACCATATATATACGTGGATGTATAGTGTATATTTGAATTTCGACAACGATTTAGGGTTCAAAATATAATTTTTGTAAAAGAACTAAAAAAAAAGCCTTATTATTATTTTTTTTTGCTTTATTTGTTTTATACTAAACATTTAATTTTGAAATTGATTTTTCAGGACAGACATTCTTAAAATTACGGGCAATGTGAAGTACTTTTGCAATTAGTTTATAATTACTGGTGTGTACCTCAAATTATATAAGACGGAATGACAAATCACTAAAACTTTCAATATGTTTCAATTCATTAAAAAAATATGCAAAAAACAGCTCTTGAAAAAATACAATGATAGCAGTTTGAATTTACTAGAAACTTTTTATATCATAAACTGTAGGATATAATTGAAAATAATTGTAAGAGTTATTCCCTATTCATGATATACATTTTTTTAGATTTATCGAGATTAATCTTCAATTCAAACGAGAATATTTAAAATAGCAAAGTCATACAAGTATTTATTTCCTTTATTGATAAAAATAAACCAATTTCACAAAACTTTCGAATTTCGATTTTATACGAATATTTGAATTAATCAATATTTTTCTGATCCCGAAACACAAGTTATTTTGATATGTCTTGCAATTCATTAAGTTTTTGATTTAAACCATTGTTTTGATTTTAGTCTTAAGGGTCTGATAAAACTTTTGACTATAGTTTCGATTAAACTTAAAAGTAATTTAAATATCTTAAAACGAAATTACAATTGGGATTTAAAAATCTTTAGTCTCTTAACAGCGATCAATTGAAAAGAAAGGAGATCGAAAATAGTTTTACTTGCTTTCAATTTCTTTCCAGCAAGGTTATTTTAATTTTCTCTGGTTACCGATCCATAAATGTTAAATAAGAGAAAAAGAAATATTTGAATACTGTACTTACCATCTGACTGGGAAAACAATTATAATTTTAAAATAAGACTACTGCTAGAGAACCATTTAAACGAATTTCAATTATAAATTTTATTGAAAATCAATTTAATCATGGTATTTAATGTATTGTATCATGGTAGCTGAAAAATCTTTTACCAATTAGAACTGAAAAAAATAATACTAACGTTTGCCATATGTAATTTAAATTAATTTTTCACAAACTTTTCAGCAATGAAACGACGCACAAAGTTATTGAATATTAAATACGTGACTCATCACATTGCTAATTCGCCGTATTATCAACAGTGTGAAAAATGTTCAACCCAGAAATCGAAACCGGTATACTTGGAATAGTGCTCACAGTGCTTAAGCTACAATTACGGACCCAAATTACCAACATCAGGGTTAGATTCCCGGGTGAGAACTTTTTCACTTCTTTGGTTCTATGCTTAGTTAGCAATGTAATAAGTCATGCATTAAATATTCAGCAATTTTGGCTTATTTAATCGGCACACTACCGCGATTTAAAAAGTTAACATTTGTTATGAAATGTTACAAAAAAAGCATTAGATTTTGGCAGCTATGATTTTACTGATTCATAAATCCCTGTCTTTTTCCGGACATTTAGGTTCAGACTTGAGTAAATATTGTAAAAATTATCATTTAAAAATTCTCTTCATGTAAATTACCATTTTTTTTCGAGAGAGAGAGTGAGAACATTGATTTAAAAGATATGAATAAGTTCTAACGTTAACGATATGTTTTTTTTTTTTTTTTCTAATCTTGTGTGATTACTTTTTGTTCACTGTGATTATTGACTGATTTAAACAGTGATATTTGTGCTATTATAATTATTTTTTAAATGCAATAAATTATTAGAGAAACACTAATAACTAATAAACTAATTTTATTCTATGTCCGATTATTGTTATTATTTTTTATGAGCAGTTTATTTAGGTGTAGATTTTGAAAAAGCGATGATTATTAAATCAGTTAAATGTACGCGTAGTGGAATTTTTCTCCATATTACAGCTGTTTTAACAATGCTATTGTTTCCTGAACTTAAAAGAGCTATTTGAATTAGAAAATCCAAGGTTTTATGTTATGTTTAATGTATAATTTATAGTCTAAAACTTATAAGTTAATATACATAGATGTAAGTGTCACGTTCGGGTATTTTTGTCCGCATTTCATAAAGTGACTCATTTTCGCCCTGTTTTGCATCTATTACCAGAGTATCAGCTAAGAAATTTATTGTGTCTCTTGAGTGTTTTTTTTATCCATTTTATTGACTTGATGGATTTATGTATTAAGTTTAGAAATAGTAAAGGCAAATATATCTGCATTTTGTAAAGCAACTGGAGAGATTATCCAAATTTTTAATGGTTTTGTCGGAAAAAATGGAAATCTATAAGAAATGCGAGCATTGAACGAGTTTAAGAATTATATTAAAAAAGTTGTTTTCATTTTCCTGAAGTGTTTTATGTTTATTACTTATGAAAGTTACATAAGCATCGATATTCAAGCAAAAGTGTATACGAATTTAACTTATCTCACAACATGGCTTCTAAACTGTTATTTCCTATTATGAACTCTTAGAAATTAGTTGAAGTCATTGTAGAAAATATCATGCAATTATAACAACCAACTCTCCATACAAGTACCTTCAATTAAGTTTGCGTGTAATAACCTATATGCATACTTTTAATTCCTTTTAGAAATAATTTTAAACAGAGCAATTGCACAAAAAATTATTGAGCTTAATTTATTAATATTGAGCTAATATATAAGTGAAACTACTCAGCGTAAAACCAAGAAAGGAAAAAATGTGCAAGCTGGAAATTGAATAGGTATCCTTGGAATAACGCTCCTTTTCTGTAATATTAAAGTTACGTGGACGATATTCAGGGCCCTTTATTAATGCCTTAGTGGAACATAATCGTCAGATCATTAGGATCAGGCGTAAAACTTATTTGCTCCACCCGGTAAGTTCAACGACATGCGATATTCACTACAGAAAACTTCTAGTTTTCGGACGGAAGGCATATACCAACGAGGAAATTAATATTAATAATAACAACAACACGTAAAAACACAAAAAACACAGTAAACAACACGCTGCAGAAAAAGCCCCTTTTTGTCAGGCAGCGGTGGTTTGATGCTGGAAATAAAGTTCAATTGATAAAAGATGGGGGAAAGCTTAAAGATACTATCATGATTCTGAACCATATCGTCCCTATGGAATGTGCGCTAGAGATCTGCTCGGGCGCGAGGATGACACAACGACTGTTAGAGTCTCCATAAAGGCTCTGACGCAACAACGGGTGAATACAGATTCAGAACGGCTAAGAGGTAAGATAGGTCAGTTCCACAAGGAAGCGAAAAATTTTAGCCAAATGGCGGGATACTTCTTGAGCGTGATAAGATGATTTTATGTCAAGTATCTGAACGGGGTTTGGGGTATCTAAGGTGATAGGGCTATATATGAGTGTTCGGAAGAAACTGTAATCATATCGAGATTTAATTGTACTATATTCACAGAGATCTGTGCCAGAGAGTTTTAAATATTTAAGATATGCCTTGAATGACCATGGCCAGAGAGGAAAGCTGATATGGGAGTGAAGAAAGCTGCATGGTGGTTTGCTTGTATTTTTATATGTGTGTATTATAATATACGTTGTTTTAAATAAAGATTGCTTGTTTTAATATTATTAAACCATTGCCTCTGGTAAGGTCATAGACTAAGGTTCAATGAACCATAGACATGGGTGAGATAAACCCTTCCACACGGACACACACTCTTAATGTGTAATTTTATTTTTCTATATTAGCCACACTTTGAAGCATTTTTTCGTTTGAACTAGGTATTATCCTTGTACCTGAAATAGTAGAGAAATGCAATGTTATTCAAAAGATCAGAATTTGAAATCCAGCTAGGATTTTTTTTTCTCTGCAATTTTATTCTTAGTAATGTGATAATTAAAGTATTTAACGTAGGACGTAATAACTTTTTAAGTAAATGTCAAAATTCATTGATCTGTTTAAAATTTATATAATGAAAAATAAATGCAATAAAAACAATATGGTTAATATTTATTTCCTTTTTTGATGAAAATAACTAATTTAATGCAAGCTCCTTCTTCGGATTAAATACTCAGAATTTAAAATATGAATCGGTGATTTACCCCCAAACTGAAATTATTACGATAGAATTCAATTCAAAAGTTTGTTTTGATTGTAGGTTTGAGGATTATGATTGATAAAATTTTGGAACGGAATAAAATTCAGAATTGATTTAAGCGTATTTAAACAAAAATGGAAATGGAAATTTAAAATTTGACATTTCTAATGGAGAACGATTCCAGAAGAAGTAGGTTTGGTTTAGAAGTTGTTTCACTTCATAATAATTTCGGACTATTTCAAGTCTCTTTTAATTATATACGTACTAGTCTATTAATATTAAGTATGAGATAACTGAAATAAATATTATACGGTTTATGTTCCATATAACCGAACCAATATTCATTTAAAACTTGATTAACAATGAGGGTACCGTTAAAGCCTTCTGAATTATGATCTATGTAGAACATGAAGCTATGTTATTTAAAAATTGTAATATCGATTATTAAATCCCAATATTCTTATAGAGAATTGACTTCATACGTAAGTAAAAAGCATCCTTTAGAATGACTATATAGAGTATATTTATTATGTTTACATTATTATGTATTAATTTAATATTATATAAAGTATGATATTGTACTTATATTTATAATTTAATCTTCTCAGTCCAGACTTCACCTGCAGGAGACACTAAATAATACACTTTAAATTAATTTAAATGCTTTTAGAATTGTGAAAATTACTTTTAGATCATTTTAATAAATGTATGGATATCATAAGCTTCGATATATAGAATGATACATCTTTGGAGTTGCTGTATAATAATTTTAAACTCGTTTTAATATCCCTTGTAATATTTATCCAAGGATTGAAGAAGACAAATATTGCGTTACATAAAAATAGATTAAATAGCATAAAAATGTAAAAATTAAATATAAATATTATATTTTTTGTACTACTACATTTCTATAGAAATATCTAAACTTAAATACGAACTTTAATTTTTAAAAGGCATAGTTTAAAATTTTGAAAACACTAAAAACTTGTTTTTACAATTCAACAATAAGTTTGTTTCAATTCCACGGGAGTCATTTTCAAAACAAACAAATATATATATTCTAAAATTGCACGGTCTATGAAACGATATCATTCAAGTTTCCTATACTCTTTCATATTAATCACGTTATTTTTAGGATTACGTTCATCTGGCAAAACATCTGTCCGTCTGTCACAGAGTCCGTACACAAAGACTATTTAGATCAGGGGCTTTAAATTTTGTGTACTTACAACTGAATACCGACATGACAAATCACTGTCACACTTCAAATCATAAATTTTTAAAAAGCCTATTTTTTAATTAAATCAATTTTATTAATGTCATCAGTACATTTTTGCGATTTACATTTTAAAAGAGAACGTTAATTTGTACATTTTCCTATAGAAATCATAGCTTGCAGGTTAAAACTTTTAAAGGTTTAAACGAGAGATTCTTAGTCCGAACCCTGGTGCTACAAACTGAAATTTTTACATTAAGATGGATTTAATTAAAAGAAATTTCGTAACTTTTGCCATTTAAAATTTTACATTATTAAGTTTTAGTTCATCTCACATTCATAATATTTTTTGGAATTCAGTTTTCTTTCTATTTAAAAATCTATTCTAATTTATTAATAATTCTGTATTTTGGATTTCGTTTAAACAGTTTAAATCGTTTTTAGAAATACCTTTTTTTTTTTACCATTTTGAATTTCCCCAAAAATTCGAATTTTCGATTTTATTTAAATAATTTTTATTTGAACAATTGATTTAAATAAATATCTTCCTTTTATAATTATTTTAAAATTAAATTTGCTGGTGCTATCATATATGTATGTAAGTATATGTATCTCAGTTGTTTTGAAAGAAATATTCAACGAAATCATCTGTGCGATCTGCAATAATACCTACCCACCTGTTTTATTTTACTTAGATGCTTTTTATCATTTTCGTAATCATTAAGTAATTCGAGATGTTATTTTGTGAATAAAGTGATGCTGCATTGTTAAATATTGAGTTTTCACGTGTTATAATTTCTATTGTCTCATTTAAAATTGAAAGACAGTACAGACTAAAGGAAGAAAAATATCCTACTTTCATAAAAAAAATAATTTGGATGGTTTCTTCTCGACATAATGTTGTTGGAGCAGTGGTATTATTTATTGTATTTAATATTATATAATCATTTTTTCTACTCTTCAATTTCTGTCGAATATAGTATTTCTTCGATCCACTAACTCTAATAAGTTTCATATGCACTTCAGTAATTCTCAAAAACAATTGAGTCAATTTGCAGCAAATGATATTCTTATTTATATTCTTATTAAATGATTATCTCCAATAAATTTAAACAATCCTTACCAAGTTAAAATTCATAGTAGTTTTTCAAATAGTAATATATTATAAACAAAATCTTTTAAACTATTTATTACTTTTTTTCGAAAGTTAATTCTCTATGCTGCAACATTCTTCTTTTGATTAAATGCGAAAAATTTAAAATATTTAGCCTCAAATACAAATTATTTTATTAATGCTTGGAATTTATTAAGACGTGCATTAGAAGTATTTCTTTGATTTTAGTCTTAAGGGTAATAAGAGAGAAAACGTCGAAAAATAGAACGATTAATGTTCGAGGTTAATTTAAATATTTTGAATGGAATTCGGAGTGGGAGTTTAAAAATTGAAAACTTTGAGCAAAAAGCAATTCTAGAAGAAGGCGGTTGGGAATAGGTTCATTCGTTTTCATTATCTTGTCAACGCGATTATTTAAATTTAATACTAATTATATTTCGTATTTTGGCATAATTGTTAAGCATTTCTAATGCAAGAAATAATTAACACTTCCATATTACCTATAAGAATGTATAGATACATAGGTATTTAAAAAATAATTATTAACAAAAATAGTTTTAATGTCTTCTGAATTAAGAATTCTTTTTAAGAATAATGTACGGAAATTTAGGTATGTATATTAAATAATGTAATTTCTATTATAAAATCTCAGTATTGTTTAGCAGAATTGTATTCGAACGTAACTAAAAAACCTCATTTTGAATCACTATATAGGGCATATTAAATTACTTAATTGACAACAATTATGAAAATGTATTAAATATTAAGTTTTCTCTTTTTTGTATTTCATTTGATTCAAGATTATTTTAAGAAACCGACTAGACACGTAGTAAAGAAAGTCTGCTAGTACAGATCTATACCATTTAAAATGGCAGATTGTGTGTTTGTATGATAGCTTTAATTTTAGTATAATTGACATAAGCAGGAAATTGAAAGCGTTAAACATAATAAGTGTTATAAAATTATAAAAATAAATACCTATAATACTCTAAACAGAATTTTTTTCAAGCAATACACTTCCGTGTTTTTTTTTTTTTTTTTTTTTTTTTTGAAGCCGATGTTGATGAAAATTTTTTAGTTTCAAATGAATCCACCGACAGAGAAGACAATGCCTTAACTATCACAGTTGCATTTATTTCTGTAATTGATAAAAATAATACAATTTCATGCGATTTCCCCGGTTTATTTGAGTTAAAAAAGCAGTGTTTCATTTAGTACCAATTACAACATGTTTTGATAGCACTTGAGTTTTAACATCTTTTCTTTTAGTCAATTACTTTTACTTTTTAGTATTGTAGCTAATGATTGGTAAAACATTTCAAAGCTTAAAGATAAAAGTTCAAAGTTAATCTAAATGCCTTAGTACGAAGTTGGAACTAAGAATTTTAAAAGAAAGTATACAAGGGGAAACATCCTTAGAAGAGGGACGTGTTGTCTAATTTGTTTTCTATTTCTTTCGAACAGGATAATTTTAAAGATTCTGATTATCTTCAGTTAAGCTACATTAATGTTATGTAAGGGATAATTAAAGAATTCTGTATTCATTTATTTTTCTGTGTGATCGATTGAGCTATTTTCAATTTCAAATCTGATTAACAATTACATTTACATTAAACGATTCACAATAGTGAGTTGCATTGAACATAAATGCATATAGCTTAAATAATGTAGTAAAGACATATTTATTTCTCTATAAATTGGGAGATATGGTTTCACGCACGAAAAAAATAACAATTTAGAAATTGTTTGTTTGTATGGTAGTTTTCAATATAATTTAAATTGCAGGAACGTAATGAATGGAAATATGTAAAAAAAATAAAAATTGTTATAAAAAATAATACGAATCACAAAATTAAATTGCACATAAAATAGTCCATTTAAGTATTAATTTGCTTTATTAATATAAAAATAAAAATAAATCATCCAATTTCTACATATTATTAGAGTTTGAAATATGAATTGTTAATGCCAAATACAACATGCTTTGATAATGCTTGAATTTTAAAAGGTTTTGTATTAAGCTATTATTTTTATTTTTAGCAATGAGGATAATGACTAATAACATTTTTCACAGTTAAAGATAAAAGTTCAAAGTTAATTTATATGCCTTAGTACGAAATGGGAAATAGAAAATTTAAAAAAACAAGATTTCTAACGGGAAACATTTCTAGCAGAGGGACGTTGGAGATAGTTTCAAATGTTTTCAGTTTATTTCGAACGGGAAAAGTTTAAGCATTCTGATTATGTTGAATTAAGCTGCATTAATATTAAGTGTTGAATAATTAAAGATTTTTTTAAACGCATTTCATTTTAAATGTGATCGAATGAGCTATGTTTAATTTCAATTCTGATTACCAATTACAATGTTGTTGAGCGATTTTCAATCATGGACAGCACTGAACATAAATTTATGTAGTTTAAATATTGTAGTCAAAATTCATATTATCTTTATAATTATGGAGATATGGATTTGTATACGAAAAAAGACAATTTAAAAATTCCTTGTACATTAGTTTTAAATATAATTTAAACTGCCGGAACATAATAAATGTAAATGTAAAAAAAATTTCAGATTAGAAAAATGTAATAAGAAATAATACGAAACACGTAATTAAACTGCACATGAAATAAGCCACGAAAGTATTTATTTCTTTTATTAATATAAAATTAAAGCAATTTCTCTATTTTATTATAGTTTCAAATACCAATGTTCAATTTAGTATCAAATACAATGTGTTTTTTTTTTTTTTTTTTTTTTTTTTTTAGTGTTTGAGTTTTAAAAGTTTGTGTTTTAAACTATTGCTTTTATTTTTACTATTGAGGAAAACGATTGGTAATACTTTTCAAAGATAACGATAAAAGTTCAAAGTTAATTTAAATGCCTTAGTACGAAATTGGAAATGGGAATTTAAAAAGCAAGATTTCTAACGGGCAACATTTCCAGTAGAGGGACGTTGGGAATTGTTTCTATTGGTATAAATTTATTTCGAACAGGATATGTTTGAAAATTTTGATTATGTTCAATTGAGCTACATAAATGTTATTTAATGGATAATTAAAGTGTTCTTTACGTCTTTTTTATTGCGTGTGATCTATTAAGGTTTTTTCAATTTCAAATCGGATTATCAATTACAATGATGTTAAACTTTTCTCAATCATAAAGTGCTTTGGAGATAAATTTACATATCTTAAATATTGCAGCAAAGATTTATATGTATCTGTATAAATAGGGAGATATAGATTCACTCACAAAAAAAAAGATAATATAAAAATCGTTTTTATCGTAGTTTTAAATATAATTTAAACTGCCCGAACGTAACGATATAAATGAATGAAAAGAGCAATTTAATAAAGAATAATACAAAAAAACGCAATTAAATTTCATATAAAATAAGTCGTGAAAGTACTAATTTCGTTTATTGATATAAAAAAAAGCAATATCCTACAATTACTCCATATAATAATATTTTCAGATACCAATGTCTTATTTAGTACCAAATACCACATGCTTCGATAGTGCTTCCGTTTTAAAAGGTTTTGTATTAAACTATTTTTTTTTTTATTTTTAGTATTCAGAATAATGATTAGTAAAACTTTTCACAGCTAACGATAAAAGTTCAAAGTCAATTTAAGTGCCTTAGTACGAAATTGGAAATATGAATTTAAAAAAGCAAGTTTTCTAACGGAAAACATTTATGGAAGAGGGACGTTGGGAATTGTTTAAAATTTTTTCAAACTGAATAAGTTTAAGAATTTGGATTATGTTCAGTTCAACTCAATAGTTGTTTTGTATGGGATAATTAAGAAGTTTTGTACGCGTTTTATTTTCCGAATGATCGATTGAGCTATTTCCAATTTCAAATCTGATTAACAATCACAATGATATTAAATGATTTTCAATCATGAATTGCATCGACCATGAATGTGCATAGCTTAAATATCGAAGTAAAAATTTATATGTCTCAGTATAAGCTGGGAGATATGGATTTATGTACGAATAAGTGACAATATAGGAATAGTTTGTATAGTAATTTTATAATTTAAACTGCAGAAACGTATTGAATGTAAATGTAAAAAAGTAGAGAAATGTAAATAAAATAATACAAAAAACATTATTGTATTGCATATAAAATAAGACATAAAAGCTTTAATTTCTTTATTATTACAAAAATAAAGCAATTTCATGCAATTTCACTAATTCATTATAATTTGAAATACCAATGTGAAATTTAGCACCATATGCAGCATGTTTTGATAGTGCTTGAGTTTTAACAACTTTTGTTTTAAACTGTTGCTTTTATTTTTTATATTGAGCGTAATGACTGCTAAAACTTTTCAAAGCTAACGATAAAAGTTTAAAGTTAATTTAAATGCCTTAGTACGAAATTGGAAATGGGAATTTAAAAAGCAAGATTTCTAACGAGAAACATTTCTAGATAAGGATGCTTGGGATTTGTTTGAATTTCTTTCGAACAGTATAAGTTTAATAATTATGATTATGTCGAGCTACATAAATGTTAAGTATGTGATAATTAAAGAGTATTTTACGAATTTTATTTTCCGTGTGATTGATTGAGGTATTTTCAATTTTCGATCTGATTAACAATTCAGATGTTAAGTGATTTAAAATCATGAACAAATGTACGTAGTTTAAATATTATCATAGCAATTTTTTTGTTCTGTATTGTAACGGAAATATAGATTCAGAAGTACGAAAAAAGATCACTTAGAAATTATTTGTACCATTTCTTTATGAATATTTGAAACTGTGGGAAAGTAATGAACATAAAAAGTCCTTCCGGCAGTGCCGTGAGGAAGAAGTAGCTTTCATATACTTATATTTTTTAAATTAAGTCATATTATTCAAACATACGAAGCTCAAATTAGTGGAACCCGGTGATATAAGATTGGATACTAGTTTTTGTGAATATTGAATATTAATAGGAATTTTTAAAAATTAGTCATCTTTTAATCAACCTGGTTTTATTTTAAGCGATTTAGAGAGTCGCCAAATTACACGATGTCATGAAATGTACCATATTTTAAAGGAACATGATGGATAAAACAAACCAATGAGCTTAGTCGAAGTCTTAATTCGTGTGCAGATGCACACTCATATCCAAATCGATTGATATATACGAGTGCTGTCGCGGGCAAATTAAATTAAAAAAAAATGTCACCCACATTAGAAATTCAAACTGCTATATATCAGGCGTTTTTTTAAGATAAAGATAAAGCTAAAAATACTCCGGATATCACTATTAAGATAAATAGTTTAGGAAGAACCTTTTTTTCAATTTCTAATTTTTTGTATATACATCATTATACATTAAAAAGATTTTTGACAAACTTAAATGGCCGCCATTTTGAAACAAGAAGGCGGATGAAGTTGGCAGGTGAACTCAATCAAGCCATTGTTATGTACTCTGCACACACGGAGTTATATCCAAATCAGTTTATAAATATGTGTATTATCGCGTGACAAATTTTAGACCGTTGCAAAATGTCAACCACACTGAAAATTGAAAGTGCTACAACTCAGCCATTCTCCCAAGATACAGATGAAACAAAAAATGCTCTGGAATCTTTTTATCTAGGCCAAACACACAAAAGAAAAATCCTTTTTAATTTCTTACTTTTTTGCACCTAATTTTAAAATTTAATTTTTTGTAAAAAAAGTTAATATTCCGCCATATTGAAACAAGATGGCGGGGTGGAACTGGCCAACGAACTCGGTCCAGACATCGGTATGTACTATGTACGCACCAAGTTTCATCCAAATCAGTTTATAAATACGTTTGTTATCCCGTGATGAAAATCAGGTCATTTTAAAATGTGAGCAACACTAGAAATTAAAAGTACTATAACTCAGCCATTTTTGAGATACAGACAAAACAAAAAATGCTTTGGAATCTTTGTATCAAGGTCAAATGCACAAAAGAAAAATCTTTTTCAATTTCTCACTTTCTTGGTCATAATTTTAAATTTAAATTTTTTAAAAAATTAAATGGACGCCATTTTGTAACAAGAAGGCGGATGTAACTGGCTAACGAACTCTGTGCAGGCTTTACTATGTATTATGTACATACCAAGTTACATCCAAATCGATTCATAAATACGCGTATTACCACATGACAAAAATCAGATCATTTTAAATATCAGCCATATAAAA
This sequence comes from Maratus speculifer, assembly GCA_964019185.1. Classification (NCBI taxonomy): domain Eukaryota; kingdom Metazoa; phylum Arthropoda; class Arachnida; order Araneae; family Salticidae; genus Maratus; species Maratus speculifer. Next base: position 238,559,220 of record OZ025289.1, read on the forward strand.
AAATTCAAAATTCTATAACTCAGCCATTTTTTAATATATAGACAAAATAAACTGTTCTGGAATCGTTGTTTTAGGTTCTAACACATAAAAGAAAAAAAGTTCTAACACATATTTTTCAACTTTTAATTTTTTCACATTTAATTTTAAATTTTATTTTTTTTTAAATTTTTAAATGGCCACCATTTTGAAACAAAATGGCAGATGATGCTGGCCAACGAACTCAGTCGAGACATTTGAATGTACTATGTACATACCAAGTTTCATTCAAATCGGTTCATAAATACGTTAGTTACAGCATGACAAATATCATATATATATATATGAATGAACCAAAACCACCCTCCATTTGAATGGAGGGTGATTTTGGGGTCTGGGAGTCATGATTGGTTAAAATATACCAAAATTTTCTGGAAATACTTTCCTTCGGACGGCTGAAATAGGTAGCCTTTTACTTTTTGTAATGAAAGCTACCTAAAATCATTAGGAAACTACAATAATAAATAATACAAGGCATTCTTTAAATTGCACACAGAATAAGTCATAAGAGTATTAATTTTCTTTATTGATGAAAATATAAAGTAAATTTATTCAATTCAAGTATTTTATAAGAATCTGCGATAGCAATGTTCAATTTCCATCAAATCAACATGTTTTTATATTATAGTTTTTGAGTTTTAAAAGGTTTTGTATTACAAAATTGTTTTTATTTTTAGCATTGAGAATAATGACTAGTAAAATTTTTCAAAAAGCTAAATATAAAAGTTCAAAGTTAATTTAAATGCCTTAGTACGAAATTCGAACTGGGAATTTATAAAAGCAATGTTTCTAACGGGTCACATTTTTAGAAGAGTTACTTCGGAAAAGTTTAATTTGTTTTCGCTTTCTTTCAAACAGGAAAAGTTTATGAATCTTTTTATGTTTAGCTGAGTTGCATAAATGTTTTGTCTGGAACAATTAAAGGTTTCTTTATGCATTTTATCGTTTATGTGATCTATTAAGCTATTTTCAATTTCTAATCGGATTAACAATTATCAATTGTTAAACGATCCCCAATCATGAACATAATCTTAGCATAAATTTGCATAGTGTAAGCATTGCAATATTAATTTTTAAGACTTTATAATATTAGAGCGATATGGATTCACATGTATGAAAAAAAGTTACAATATCTATGTGGATGATTTTACTTTAGTATTAAGTGTGTTTCACACTGCTGCCAAATAAGGAAAGTGAAATTAAAAACTATGTGAAATATGTAACAATAAATGTACCTAGAGATATCTACATTGAATTGCGCATAAAATGTTGATACAGCGTCTTTCAACTATTACTTCTATTAAGAGATAAGATGATTTTCAAACTCAGTTCTACCATTTTTCGGAAGTTTTAAATTTTTCCATATTCAATTTTAACACTTTCCTGAGTTTAAAATTGTTTATGACTTCAGTCCACGCTCTAAATTCTATAAATGTACCTGGATTTTCATGTAATTGGTAATCATCATTTAGAATTCTACAGGAATGCTTGGTACTGTAATGGTCTATAAGAAAAAATCGTTTAGCGTGTTTTAGTGACATTACGCTATTGCAAATGCATTCAAACTTATATAAATCACTGAATTTGACTACGATTACGTTAGAACAGCTCATTCATAGTATTTTTCATACATTCACATGGGCACACAAAAGAAATTGGTTACAAAACTGTTTTAGAATAATAATTGCTGTATATGCGTTTTTAATTTCAGCATGCGTTTTTAAATTTAATTTATTTTTAGGTGCGTTCGTAATTATATAAATGCATAGTACATACAATCGTCGAATGATCCGTTTGCGTAGAACCGATCTGTTCGCGTACGACAGCACGAAAACTACGTACCCGAATCGTTTGAAAATTTAAAAGTATATTTATTGCAGAATTTTGTTGTGTCAATTCAAATTTTAGTAAAATTGGATGCATAGTTCAAATAGAGGGACAATCAAAATATTTCATTACATTACGACCCATGGTATAAAATAGTTTTAAGTTCTTTTTAATGATGTTACATCCGTCGAAACATAAATTGACACGCGTTTATGAAGGGCAGTAAAATATATATTTTGTAAAATACTCCGCTCAAAGAATATTTATTATTTATTCTTGGTATCACAAAAGAATTTCGTTACATGATAGTATACAGGGGGAGAGGGCTATTGTTGTAGGTATATTTTTAAATTGTTAAACAATTGCACATGTAATAAAATGGACATATTTTTGCCTAGGTTCACTATATGTTACTTCCTGTGTAATAGAAAATGGGTTTTTATATTGTTGAATTAAATACAGGTACAGTGAAATTCATTCGAAATTCACACGCCCATAAAATTCAATTAATTTAAAATATGAGCCATGTCTCATAAAATATTTTTTTTATTATATCATGGATTCTATTGTTCTTTTTCAAAGTATTATTTTTTATTTTAGTCTAGTCTAGATGGTACTATTTGATAAATTCTCTGAAAATAGTTCAAATAAAATTTAAGTGTCTTAGATCTAACATTTAATCGAAATTTAAAAAATCCTGTTTCTTATTAGAAGAGAACATTTCAGAAAAGAAAAATTGATGCAATTTGTCTTGAGTCCAATCTTTTGCGAACATTGCTATTTTTGAATTTTTTTTTTATGATCGTGTTTTGTACCGTTCGATAAACATTAAATATCAGACAATTAAAATAAAAATATATTTAAATGTTACATTTCAAATATGAAAAAAAATTCTCTCTTTTTTAAGTGTATGGTATTATTATAACTTATAAATTTATATTTAAATCTAATTATTTATTTTTAAATCTATTTTTACAAATTCAGTTCAAATAATCTGTAAAAAAAATCTAATAATTTCACAGCGCAGCAATTTTGCCAGCAGTTTTGGGGGAAACATTACAGTTAAATTAGATTTAAAATAAAATTTAAATCTAATTTTACAGCAATTTTTATGATAAAAACTGCCGGTAACATTGCTGCCAGCAGTTTTTTCTGTAAATTAAAAAAAAAAAAAAAAAAAAAAAAAACTTTTTTTTCAGTGCATAATTATATTCAAAACTTTTACCGGATTATTCAGGGTTCTCAAAAACTTTCTTTATGGTAATTAGCATATTATAGTAATTTTTCCAAAAATGAGTGGCAGTATATTAGACATTTTTTAACCCATTCGTGCCCATTATCTTTTGCGTAAATTTTATTTGGTTGGCACCACTATTTCTAGAAGATTTAAATTTAGTTCATTAATCACGAAAATGCATGATTTAAATAAAATAATTATTGCTTTTCTTTTTTACCGGTGTCAAAAACAGTGCTAAATGCCGCCCCTTTTGAAGCGTCCCTAAAAAGGGACGCTAGGCACTAATGGATTAAAATGATTCTTTAAATCAAAAAAATATATTAGTTTCTAGTCTCAAGTAAAGAATGCTTTAGGAAGCATAAGTGACTCTTCATTTTTTCCTTTAATGTTACTATTTTTATAGTTTTAGAAATCATTGCCGATTTTAGATTGCATGTGTTAAAGTTCATACAATGGATTTTCAAATGGATCATGCATATTTTGGTAAATTTATTAATATATAAATTAAACATCATTTAGATTTTTTTTAACTTTATTTAGTCATTTTTACTGTATAGATAATATTCATATTTATATAAAATGTTTGTTTGTTTATAATTTTTCAGCTAAAATTTATTGAAGAAACATTTTTCATTCCATGAAATGAAAAATGCGGTTGTTAATTATTTATACTATATTTCTTTTCAAATAACGAATATTATTCTTCTACACTGAAGAATATTATTCTTCAATTTTTCAAAACATATTTAAGGATTTATTAAAATGAAAATTTTTCATTAAATTCTTGGAAAAAGAAATTTTGTTAGACTTTCCCCAACATTTTCAACATGTTTTAAAATAAGTAATTGGGTTTTTTTTTTTCGTATCTTTGAAGTTAAAATGACTTTTAAAATCACCTGGTAAAATATTTGAAATTTGCTTCAATATCTTATGCAATTCCTTATAAAGCGATATGTGATAAAGACATTCAAAATTCTCGAATAACTATCCGAAGTTAATTTAAATGTCAAAAGGATTAAAGTGAAAGCTATAGCAGAAAAATTTCACAATCATAAAGGAACTTTTTTGTTATTTGGTAGACAGGATTTGCTTCTTTTGTTTTAAAAGTAATTTTGAAATCCTCGTTTTGGCTTTATGATTTCTAAAGTTTTTTTTCTTGGTTAGCAGGCACAGATGTATAACGGCCAGAGATTTATTTAAAAGATTACTTTTAATTTTTCATGGATTGTTATTTTTAAAAAAATAGTGTTAAAAGTTCTAGTCTTTAATGATAAGATTGGAAGTATATATCAGGAAAATATGGCATCTTATTTCACATTTGTGTAATTAAATAAAATAAAATGTATTTAAAATAAAATGATTTAAAAAAAGCGATATCTTATGATAGAAATTTATTAATGTATTTAATTTTTAAATTGATGCATTGAATAAAAATGCACAAAAAACTTATAAAAAGTAAGAATTCTCCTTTAAAAAAGTATTCTATTCAAAACTGAACTGAAGAAAAGATTATTTAACTTCACTTCATTTATTATTTTGTATTTACTTTATACAAACTTTTAATGAGGGTCTCATTATTAGTCTATAAGAGGAATTGAGCATTTTGGCAACAGCTTGACGGTAATTGGTAATATCGAAAAGTTTTCATCGAGTTTTTTCAGTAACTCATAAAAATAATGAGAGATAAATTTTTGAAATGTCTAAAAATATATTTTCATACTTTATTTATGTTACTTACTTTGTCTGCATATTGTTTTATGTAACAGTTTTTTAATGATATTCATATGCATGTTTTTTGTCATTATAAAAATACTTTTTATGATGTGAATTATTGTCTTGCTACATAAAATTGAATAAAAATTATTCTGTATCTATTTGTTAAAAAACTTTAAAATAAATATGTCTGATGAAAACAAACTCTTAAATGTGAAGATTTTATTTTCTTTTAAATACAGATGAAAAAATATTCTACATGTATGTATATTTGTAAAATTTAGTTTTTTTTTGTCGCAATTTAAAATAACTCGTTAAACTTATAAAAAATACTATAATTAAACATTCTAACCATCATAATATAATGTTAAATGTAATTTCACTCGCAATGAATTTGTAAATTAAAAATTGTTCTATAGTTAAAAAACTGTTCTATAGAAAAAAATAATTCTAACGAATTCTATAGAAAAACTTAGACCTATATAATTTAAAAAGAATTCTATAGCTTTCTCCATAGCTCTATGATATATTTTTGTAAGGTATAAAATGATGTGAAGTTATGTTTTCTTACAAACTTTCTAACAAAATATTTATATATCTTACAAACACTACACTGTAAAAAAAAAAAAAAAAAAAAAAAAAAAAAAAAAAAAAAAAATCTGTAAAGGTACTACACTTTATCTAGGAAACTGGGATTCCAGGAACTTTTCCTGTAACGGTAACAACAAAAACTCAAGTTTTAGAATCGGTTACATGGATTTTTCCTGTTAGCGTTACATGAAAAGTTCTTGGAATCCCAGTTTCCTAGAAAATGTTTAGTACCTTTACAGATTTTTTTTACAGTGTACCAAATTTTACTTGGTGACGATACTTGGTGCGATAATTTATAATTAATCTTACCTGTTTTAATTTCATTTTGAAAAATGCATATAAACATTTCTTTGCGAAATTTATGTATTATTTATAATTTAATCCATAAAATGCACAATAATGTTGTTTTAAAAAAAATTTATTTTATCACAAACTGCAAACTACAACACCCTTCTATTTCACACACACACACAAAAAAAAAAAAAAAAAAAAAAAAAAAAAAAAAAAAAGAGTACAGCCAAAGAACAATTTTTCATCAGTGTCAAAATTCTTGTTTACTGAAAAACAGAAAAATTTAATTTAAACGTCTTTTTTCTGTATTGTAATTTCCTTTTCGATGACAAAATTTGATGTGTTTAATCAGCGAAGTTAAGCAGAGGAGAAAAGTAATTATTATCCTGAATACACGATTCCTTAAGTTGAACGTACTTATTACCTTTTTAAAATTTCATTTTTTTTTTCAATTACTTACTTACAAGGAAGGTCTCCATACGGACATACTCCGGAAATTCTGAAAAATATTACAGAATGTCCTTCACATGTGAATAGCTATGTTTATAAAATAAATTTCGGCAGAACCCAGATAGAACATCAGTAAAAAGAACAATGAACATTTCATACATTTGGTGATTTATCGCATTTGGCGACGAAATGAAATTTCAAAAAATGTTTATTTATGTCAAATACTTTTTAAGGTAACAAATATTTCGTGTTGAAATTGTTTAAAAAGTTTTTATTTAAATAACGTTAGTTTGTGACTTTTAGTTTATTTTAACTAAAGTTTTGTCATATATATAATGAGAATAAATGTTAATTATTAAATTTTTTGAATAACAAAAATCTAAATTAATTAAAAGTAATAAAAGTCTAAATTAATAAATAAGTCCAACTAAACGCTGCCGATTCAATTTTGTTGCAATGGAAACAAATATTTTCCGATGATGAAAATATTTACTGCAGTATTCATCATCTGGCCTTTATTTTGGAATACGCTGAAATACATGAAAATATAATTGTCAATATAAATATATTTTTCACATATGAAATTGTTTTTAAAATGATAAAATTAAATACTAACAACAGCAACAAGCAATATTAATATGTAATTCAAATAAAAAAGTATGTATTAAACTTTTTCGTTTTGTAAGTTCAAATTCATTGATACATTTTACAGGCATTCTAAAAATCTATTAAGAAACAATTTTCAGTTACATTAAAATTGTTTGTTTTTCACAAGAGAAGGTACTGCTCGACAAATCGCATGATGCTTTCGTCTTTCTGGGCCAAATGCTCGAAAGTATTTTATTTCTTTTACAGACTTTCTATTGTAATTCCGCCGCTAAATTCAACTGACCTATTATTAAACACATACGTACTTTAATTAGTTTTTTTAATATTCTGAGTATGCCCATTATAGAGATCTTCCTTGTTATGAAAATTATCTTTTTCGAGACATTTATCTTCGGTAGATAAAGATTAAATATAAAAGTAATCAACATGCATATGAAAGATCCAATATTTTAAATAAAGGTAATAAAAAATCCATCTTTTTTGTACTTTTATCTGTACGAGCTATTATTTAGATAGAATAAAAATCTTTTATTTATAACAAATACTAAGCATTTCAAAAACGTATTATTATTTTTTGTTAATCTTTATCATGAATAGGAATTCAAAGGTACTTCATTTTTTATTCATACAACTTGAAGGAGAATAGAAGCAGCTAGATTATTTTATTCAAGAATTACTATTACGTTTGGTTCGATTTTTAACATTGAATACAAGAAAATATATTTATAATTTATTGTAGTAAATAGATCTGTAATGTTTTTTACCAAATACTTTCATCTGTAATTTCTATAAAATGTTCAATTTATGCGAATATATAATACAATGAAATTATAAATGAGAATATTATTTTTTTGTTCTTAAATAAATAAATAAATAAAAATTATATTAAAGAAAGGTTGAACTTTAGGACGAAAATCGATATGAAATGACTCTAAATTTCATATTAGTATATAACTACATAAGGACATAATATGTTTAGAAACCAAAATCTGTTTGATAACTACTTAAATATTCTGATTATTCCTGACGTTTGCTGGAATTTCGACATTGAAGACAACAGTATATATTTATAATTTATTATAGTAAATAGATGTGTAATATTATTTTAGTAAATACTTCCCCTGTAATTTCTGTAATATGCTAGAATTATGCGAATATAAATTAAAATGAAACAATGAATATGAGTATATAAATGTAACATAATTTTTTTCCTAAATAAATAAATGAAAATTAAATAAAAAATAGTCTAATTTCAGGACATAAATCAATGTAGAATATTATTGGAATTCGAAATAGCATATAACTAAATATTGAAATAATGCGTTTAGAAATTAAAACCTGCATATATAGTTGCTTAAACATTCTGGTTATTTTTGACGTTTTTCTGAATTTTTAACATTGAAGACAACAAAATATATTTATAATTTACTGTAGTAAGTAAATATGTAATATTATTTTAGTAAATGCATTCCCTGTAATTTTTGTAAGATAATCAAATTATACGAATGTAAATTAAAATGAAACGATAAATATGAGTATATAAATGTAACATTAACTTTTTGTTCGTAAATAAATAAATAAATAAATAAATAATGGACTTCTAAGACGGAAACCTGTATGAAATGTGTTTGGTGATATTTGCGTTACACGGTGTTTTATTATATAGAGATTTTTTTTTTCATGTCTGGCCAAAAAGGTTAAACAACATTCGTTCAGTTGTTAACGAATGCTTATTATCCAGATATTTTTTCATTTAGGTAAAAAATAGAGCTTCAATGTTTTACACTAACTAGGGAACGTTCCCAGGTGTAAGTTTTGGATTTGAACGAGTGTGGTATCAAAAGAAAAATCGCGTTATGGAACTACCGTAATGAAATAATGGAACAACCCGTCCGAATCCTACAGTTATTGAACCATATACACTTGAAGTGTGAATGAATAAATAAATAAATTGACAGAGAGATACATAAATTATTCGCAAGTCAAGCCAGCCTAAGGAAAACATTCTATTTTACGCATTATATATACATACAGTATATATAATGTGTAACAATACATAAAACAAAGTGTAGAAAAAAACAAAAACAGATTAAAAAAAAAAAAAAAACTCTCCGAATGCAACCGTACGCGAAAACTTTGTAGAATGCGAAGTGACTGTCTAAAAAATGGGAAATAACTGGCAATGTGTGGGTGTAAAAGATTGTGCTCGTAGCTGGGGAAAAGGTATTGACATAAAGATTAAGAAATGTTTAACTTGAGAACTATTTATATACCTGCCTGTCAATTTATTTATTTATTATTCACACTTCAAATGCTGAATCGCGAAAACGGTTGGATTCGAACGGGTAGTTCCATTTCACTTTTTAACATACAAGACGACATCTTTCTTTTGATACCACACTCGTCCAACTGCATAACTTACAGCTGGGAAAGTTCCTTAGTAAGACGAATCAGACTGAAACAGTCTACTACTATAATAACGTTCAACTAAGCGTGAAATATTATACCACTGATAATCTCCCCTTGTTTTCAAATTATTACAGTGTGCCTATCGTTTGTTTTGGATTATAATACTAGCCTTTCATTGTAACCCAGAACTACCGAAATACAAATTTTTATCTTTCTTTACGGATCTTTCTAGATATAATTATTGCTCTATTATTAAATATAGTATAATTACAATTCCATATTTCATATTATTCAACTTAATAGAATGGGATTTTATGAAAGCTGTTGCTAAGGTAAAAATTAAATGAGTTACTTAAATATTTCCCCAATTATAACTGTAAAAATGTGTTACGAAGTTTTCATAATCAGATATACATTTCGAATATACATCATAAGCTATTTATTTCAAATGGATCAGTTATTAGAAGTTGAAAGAATTAATTGCGCCCATTTAAAAATTAGTTTATTTACATCATCTCATGCTCACCTTCCTAATCTCTCATGATTTCACTTTGTCTTTTTGCTTCTTTTTCTGCTTCACGCGCACGTTGTAAAATGTGAAAAATAAAAATTAAATCCTTAAAGATTTCCGTTTGTATTCCTTCATCAAATATCCTATATGATGAGGATAATATGCTTATTATCCTCATCTTTCATTATTTAAATTGAAAATGAGGATCCAACTTTTTACCCTAAGCCAAATCTAACTGACGAAGCTACTTCCTTAATGACATTGACCTATGCGTGAAATATTATATTAATGATAAAATCTCCTTACAGTTATATTAGAAAAGAGAATCTATTGTTTGTTTCGAAGTACATTAACACTATCCTTTCAATTTAACCCAGGCTCCTCGAAATGTAAATTACTTTTTGTACATCATCCTAAATATACTTACCACTTTAATCTTGCGTTTAGTTATAATTACAGCGTACATTTCATGTTATTGGCCTTAATGGAATGGGATTTTACGAATGCTCTTGAAGTTATAAATCACACGAGTTACTTAAAAAATTTTCAATACTTCAAAAATATGTTACGAAGTTTTTGTATGTAATTATGTATGTCAATAAAGGCATTAAATTCAAATGGATCAATCGTTGGGAGTTAAAGGAATTAATTACTTGCATTTAAAAATCAACATATTTACTTCAACTCATACTCACCCTATCAACCTGTCATACTTCACTCTCTTTTTTTTTTCTTTTTTTCACATTCTCTTTCTCTTTCTCTCTTTCTTTGTCGAACACGTGTTAGTTTATGAAAAAAATAGAAATAATATCCTTAAAAATTTCCATTTTGTATTCCTTCATCAAATATTATCTCTATTTTTTCACATCTTTTCAAACAGGTTAAACAACATTCGTTCATTTATTAACAAATGCTTACTATCCTCCCCTTTTATTATTTAGGTAGAAAATGGGGATTCAATGATTTACACTAAGCCAGATCTGCCCGAGGCAGCGTAATTCTCTAATGACTTTCAACTATGCGTGAAATATTATATCACTGATAAATTTACCTTGACATCACTTTAGTAAAGAGTATTTATCATTTGTTTCGGAATATAATCACAATAGCCCTTCATTTTAATCCATTCCCATCGAAAATAAAATATTTTTTTTTTTTGTATCACTCCAGATATACTTATCGATTTATTCTTGCGTTTAATATAATAACAATCCAGACTTATTAATATTAGACTTCTAAAAATAGGATTTTACAAAAGATTTATCAGATAAAAATTAGATAAATTACATAAATATTTCCATAATAAAAACTTCAAAAATATGTTACGAAGTTGTTATGTATTGTTAAGTAAGTCAAAAAAGAGATTAAATGGACCAATTTAGATGTTTGATTTAAAAAATTAATTAAGTGCACTTAAAAAGCAGCATATATATTTCATCTCATACTCACCTTCCCAATTTCTTATGATTTTACTCTCTCTTTTTCTTTTATTTTCTCTCGTACGTACATACGATAAGTTGTGAGTAAATAGAAATTGTAGGTTTCCATTAGCATTCCTTCATCAAATATTATTAAAAATTTTCAAAATGGTCATTGCCCTCGGCCTAGAGATATCTGAGATATATCAGAATAATTGTGAAGTTCGTATTTTATTCGTTTCTTGGCTAATCCATGTTTAATGTTTAAAAATAAAATACTTCTTTTGACACAATTTCAAAAAAAGAAAAAAAATTAAAAATCACTAAATAATAGTGATAATAAATTTTAAAAGGAAACTCAGCTTTAAAACAAACTACATTTAAAACTACATTTTTCTCCCTATATGACGGCGTAAAAATTTAAAAAATGCGATGATTAGAAATTTATAAATTCGTAGTACCAAAAATTGTAAAACTTAACTTTCATTTACTTTTTTTATGATTGGTCTAGGAACATTAATGTTTAAACCATGCCATGCTTAATGTATGACTCGATTATTACATAAACTACGTTTTGATCACAATAAAATTGATATTTATTGTTATTGTTATTTTAAATATAGAATTTATTTAGAAGTATAAAATTTTAGTTTTTGAACATACCATTTTCCAAATGGTCGTAGTATTTTAGCAAATTACATCTCCCCCTCCCTTCTATTTTTTTTTTCATGTTTTCCCAAACAAGTTAAACAAAATTCATTTAGTTTATAACACATTTTTATTATCCTCACTTTCCATTATTTATGTAAAAAAATAATCTTCAACGTTTTACTTTAAGCCAAATCTAACTGACGCAGCCTACTTTTCTAATGACGTTCAAATTTGCGTGAAATATTATATGACTGATAAACTCCCACTTGCAGTGAAATTATTGCAGCGTGCCTATGATTTGTTTCGGAATATAATAACTCTAACTTTTCATTTTAACACCCGCCCATCGAAATGTAAATTATTTTTACATATAAACCTAAATATACTTATCAGGTAAATCTTGCGTTCAGTATAATTACAATTCTACATTTCATGTTTTTGGCCTTAATAGAATAGTATTTTACGAAAGCACTTGAAAATAAGTGTTAGATGAGTTACTTAAATATTTTCATAATTATGTTTTTAAAAGTATGTTACAAAGTTTTTGTTTATAATTGTGTATGTCAATAAAGGAAATAGTTTCAAATGGATCAATTATTGGAAGTTAAAAGAATTAATTACGTACATTAAAAAATGAGCACATTTACTGTAACTCATACTCAATCTCTCATGACTTCTCACGCACGCGCAATAGGTTGTGAAAAATTAGAAATAATATACTTAAAGATTTCTATTTGTATTCCTTTATCAAATATCACCTCTAATTTTTCCATGTCTTTCAAGACAGAATAAATAATATTCATTCAGTTATTAAAAAATTCTGATTATCCTCACCTTTCATTATTTATGTAGAAAATGACGCTTCAACATTTTACACTAAGCCAAATCTGACTGATGCAGCCTATTTCTCTAATGAAGTTCAACTATGCGTGAAATATTATGTCACTGATAAACTCTCCTCGCAGTCAAATTATTGCAGCGTGTCTATCGTTTAATTCGAAACATAATAACTCTAGCCTTTCATTTTATTCCACGCCCATCGAAATGCAAATTATTTTTTACATAAGACCCTAGATATACTTATCAGTTTAATCTTGCGTTTGGTATCATTACAATTCTACATTTTATGTTATTGGCCTTAATAGAATGGAATTTTACTAAAGCACTTAAAACTAAACATTACATGAGCTCCTTAAATATTTTCGTAATTATATCTTCAAAAATATGTTACGAAGTTTTCGTATGTAATTGAGCACATCAATAAAGGCATAAATTTCTTATGGATCAATTGTTGGGAGTTAAAAGAATTAATTATATGCCCTTAAAAATCAGTATATTTACACATCCTCTCTATCTCTCATAATTTCACTCTCTTTTTTTCTTTCTTTCTGTTACTGTTTCTCTCTTTCTTTCACTTCACGTGATAGGTTGTAAAAAATTAGAAATAGTATAATTAAAAATTTCTATTTGTATTCCTACATCAAACATTTAACTCTATTTTTTTTCATGTATTTTCAAACAAGTTAAACAATATTCATCCAGTTATTAACAAATGCTTATTATCCTCGCCTTTCATTATTTAGGTAGAAAATGAAGCTTCAACGTTTTACACTAGGCCAAATCTGACTGACGCAGCCTACTTCTCTAATGAACTTATGCTTGAAATATTATATCACTGACAAACTCCCGTTGCAGTCAAATTATTGCAGCTCGTCTATCGTTTGTTTCGGAATATAAAAACTCCATACTTTCATTTTAACACAAGCCCATCGAAATGTAAATTATTTTTTACATATAACAGTAGATATACTTATCACGTCAACCTTGCATTCAGTGTAATTACAGTTCATGTTATTGGCCTTAAAATAATGGAATTTTATGGAAGCATTTGAAAATAAATATTAGATGAGTTGCTGAAATATTTTTATAATTATATCTTCAGAAATATGTTACGATGTTTTCGTATAATATTCAGCACAACAATAAAGGCATTAATTTCAAATGGATCAATTGTTGGGAGTTAAAGAAACTAATTACGCCCATTTAAAAATCAGCATATTTACTTCATCTCAGGCTCACCCTCTTAATCTCATATGGCATGTCTTTTTTTCTTTCTTTTTCTCTTTCTCTCTGTCTTTCACGCATAAGTGATCGGTTGTCAAAAATTAGAAATAATATCCTTAAAGATTTCCATTTGTATTCTTTCATCAAATATTATCTCTATTTTTTTCATGTCTTTTCAAACAACTTAAACAATATTCATTCAGTTATTAACAAATGCTTATTATCCTCACTTTTCATTATTTAGGTAGAAAATGAGGCTTCAACATTTTACACTAAGTCAAATCTGACTGACGCAGCCTACTTCTCTAATGACGTTTAACTATGCGTGAAATATTATATCACACATAAACCCCCTTTGCAGTCAAATTATTGCCAGCCTGTCTATCGTTTGTTTCGAAACATAATAACTCTACCCTTTCATTTTAACCCACGCCCATCGAAATGTAAATTATTTTTTTTTTTACATATCGCCCTAGATATACTTATCAGTTCAATCTTGCGTTCAGTATAATTACAGTGCTACATTACATGCTATTGGCTTTAATAGAATGAGATTTTACTAAAGCACTTCCAGCTAAATATTAGATGAGTTGCTTAAATATTTTCGTAATTATTGTTATAAAAATAAGTTACGAAGTTTGTGTTTAAAATGGAGTAAGACAATAAATGAAATAATTTCAAATGAATGAATTGCAAGGAGTTAAAAGATATGTATATGTGTATTTAAAAATTAACAGATTTATTTCAACAGTAAACATTAATTTATTGCAACAAACAAAGAATTTATTTCAACATCAATATTTTATTAAATATTTGTTAGATTACTGTTAGATTTTTTTTATGAAAGATGGTATCATCTTTCATTTAAAAAAAATCTAACAGTATATGTAAAAAAATGTAAGTGATATATTTTATTTGAAATGAGTTAAATATTAATTGCCGCACTTAGGAAAAAAAATATTAAAAAAATATTTAAATGCAAAATGTACCATAAACATTTATCAGTTAAAGAAACAGTTAAAAGTTTTGCTGTGATTGAAGATATTTTAAAATATTTTCTAGTATAATTTAACAAGATTTAATGATACTTAATTTCAACTGATGCAGGAGCTAATTTTTATTTTACAATTTCAATTATATTTTAGAGATAACCTGTATTTTTTCCTTTTAATACAACTTTAAAATTTACAGTTAGAATATTTTCAAGGATTAATGCGATTTTGTACGACGTAAAAAATATATTTAATTATAAATAATAAAAAAAAAATATGAAAAAGAATTAGCTTATAATTTTAGAATTAAATATATGACGTGACCATTTTTAAATGTGTTTTTTTTTATTAATATTATGTTGATAGATTTTCTAAAGAATTTAGAAATGAAAAAAAATATTTCACAAAAAAATTAACGAGTTAGAAATTATTTACAACCTAGACAAAAATTGAAATGACGCAGCACAGCTTCACAAAGCGTAAAAATCGGGGTATCTATAAAAAGGAGACAATAAAAAATATTTTATAACAATTCATAAATAAATAAATGAGTTACAAAAAACACATTCGGCTGAATCAAAATCTATATAACCTATAAAAAATTAGCAAATTGTACAAAATCATAACAACAAAGGATAAATAATTTTAATCTTTGATAAAGCCATCTACTGAGCATAAGGCGTAAAAACCGGAGCTTAACATAAAATTTCAGAATTAAATACATGTCCATACATTTTCAAATGTGATGTTTTTAAGATTATGTTGATGGATTTGTATAGAATTTAGAAATAAAAAAATAATTTGCAATTAAATTAAATTAACGGGTAATAAAACATTTGCAACCAAGAAAAAAATGGATTGGATCAGCACAGCGTCCTGGTAGCAGAGAATAAATAACACTGACATAAGGTAAAGCCATTTAATAAAAATGAGGAGAAAAAAAAACCTTTACTTCCAGAAAAACGAAAAAAAATTACAAGATTTTATAAGTAAACAAATAAATCACAAAAATCACATTAGGCTGAAATAAAATGTTTATAACCTATAAAAGAAATTAGCAAATTGTTCTACATCATAAACAACGAAGGATAAACAATTTTGACCTTTTATAAAGCCATCTACAGAACATAAGGCGTAAAGACCAGGGTTTCCATAAAAAAAGAACAGAAAAAAAGTAACCCGAGCCTGCCTATATGTTTCATTCACACTGTAGTACATAAAAAAATAGTTAAATTTAAATCAAATTAACGGGTAATAAAATATTGCCAACCCAGAAATAAAAAATGAAATGGTACATCACAGCCTCCTAATAATAAACAATAAATAATACTGGCATATGACGAAACCGTCTACAGAACATCAGGTGCAAAAATCTTACTTCAATTAAATATATATATATATATATATATGTATTCAAGAATTCATAAATAAGCGAATAAATCACAAAAATTACAGTAGGCTGAAATAAAATCGTTATTACCTAAAAAAAAAGAGCAAGTTGCACAACATTATGTCAACAAGGGATAAATAATTTTGACCTTTAATAAAGCCATGTACAAAGTGTAAATTCTTACTTCTAATAATAATAATAATAAAAACACAAGAATTTATAAATAAAATAATAATTCACAAGAAACATGTTAGGCTGAAATAAACTCTTTATAACCTATAAAAAAAATAGCAAGTTTCACAACATCATAACAACAACGGAAAAAATAAGACGGACATATGATAAAGCCGTCTACAAAACAAGACACGCATAAACTCTTACTTCTAATAAAAAGAAAAAATACAAAAATTCAAAAATAAATAAATAAATCGCAAAAAAACGCTATAGGTTGGAAAGAAATTATTATAACCTATAAAAAAAGCAAATATCATCACAACATTGTAACAACAAACGATAAGTGATTTTGACCTTTGATAAAGACATCTACAGAACATAAGGCCCAAATACCGGGGATTCCATAAAAAAAAAACGAATTAAAATGTTATGCTTTTAACATTCTGTTTACTATTTAGTTAAGAATACAGAAAAAAATACAATTAAATTAAATTAACGGGTAATAAAATATTCGCAGCCTAGAAACAAAAAGATGAAATGGCGCAGCACAGCCTCATAATAATAGAGATAAAAATAATACTGACATATGAGAAAGCCATATACAGAACAAGAGGTACAATAACTCTTACTTACAGAAAAAAGAAAAAAATATATATACAAGAATTCATAACAAACGAATAAATCATAAAAATAAATAAAGAAAGAAAATAAAGAAACACATTAGGGTGAAATAGAATCATTATAACTTATAAAAAGAAATTAACAAATTATGCAACATCATAACAACAAAGGATAAATAATTTTGACACCTCACTGTAAAACATTTGTGTAACGTTACTCCATAAAATTGGTGACAGCCTTGCTGACTCCAATTTTGTGGAGTACTTTAACCGATATAACTGGTGTAACGTTGCGAAATTACACCAGTAATATATGTTTAAATTACACCATTATATAAGTGAAAAATTACTCTGTAAAGTGGAAGTCGTAGCTGCCACCAATTTTAAGGAGTAACGTTACACAAATGTTTTACAGTGCTGATAAAGCCATCTACAGAACATAAGACGCAAAAATAGGAGTTTCTTGGGAAAAAAAGCAACCTGAACTGCCTGCGCTTAATTCTCACTACAGTACATAAAAAATAGTTAAATTAAAATCAAATTAACGGGTAATAAAATATTCAATCCAGAAATTAAAAAAAAATTAAATGGAGCAGCACAGCCTCATAATTACAGAGAATAAATAATAATATCGTATGATAAAACCATCTGGAAAACATGAGGAGCAAAACTCTTGCTTCCATAAAAAAGAGAAAAGAAAAAACTACAAGAATGCATAAATAAACAAATAAATCACACAAACAAAAAATAACAAAAATAAACAACAATGAACAAAAAAAAAAAATAAAAAAAACATTAGGCTGAAATAAAATCTTTAAAACTTATAAAAAAAATTAGCAAATTGCACAACATCATAACAACAAACGATAAGTAATTTTGACCTCTGATAAAGCCATCTACAGAACATAAGGCGTTAAAACCGGGGTTTCCATAAAAAAGAAAAAAAAAAGCAACCTGAACTGCCTACGCTTCGTTCCCACTACAGTACATAAAAAAACAGTTCCTCTTAGTTGCTATGGGGATTACTCGGCTCATAATGGCCAAATCGTTTTCAGCTACCCCCTTTTTCCCCAGGGAGAGATCTCTCCGGGGCACCTTTTTCCATATCGCAAGGCAACAGACGTAAATTTTAATAATTTGGTGGTGAAGAGGAGAACCTCATGTTGCGCATACTTTATGTCACAAGCCTTGACGGAATCCCGCGGGGGAGAGTACGTCAAATTGCATTTGGAAAAAAAAAAAAGAAAAAAAAACATACTTTATGTAGAATTAGTATTGATTTGATAATTCTTCGTATATGTTTCACTGTATATACAGTCGAGTCTCTCTATAACGAAACTCCATCCAACGAATTTCTCTATTTAACGAATTTTTTATAGGAACGGTTAATTTTTTTCATGATTACATTAAAAATAATCTCCATATAGCGAAATATATATCTCCATTAACGAATTCTTTTGAAAATACTCTATCATAAGTTCAGAAAACACTTCAAATTGTTTGTAGAATTTTTTTTTTTTTGTTTGTTCATTTTTAGTTTATATTTCACAGGTACACTCCTCTACCTTTTTCCTCATGTCCAAAAAAAGGCATTCAACTCCCCGCTACCCCCAAGAAAAACATCTTTTTGCATGGTTACACTTGACTTTGTTTTAGCCAAGATGAGCATGCATTTTTGGAAAAGATTGAAACATTTGTTTGCAAGAGGGGCGATTTGCAACTATCACAAAGCATCCTAAAAGATAAAACTATTCCATTATTGTCTTTAAAACGGTGTTTGTTTCTTGGTTCTGACAGTAAGACAGGAATAAGTGGGAATTGCAAAAAAGGTCAATTTTCAGTAGGTTTTCATCTACTTAAATTAACTCTCATTACTTTTAGAGTTTAGAGGGGATGTTTGTTGAATGTGGCGACTCGGAGCATTTTTTGTTGTGCGAGATCATTTGAAAGAAGAATTGTTACTAAATATCATCTTTGCTGGTATTATCTTCTACTGCATTTGCATAAAATTGCTTCTAGTTTAAACACAACTCTCTCTGATAAAGTAATAATTTTGAAAATTATCAATAAGACACTGGGGAAAAACAAAGGAAATGGCGAAGATGTTTGAGATTCTGAAAAAAATCCCGTTAAATATTCCAAAAACTTAATTAAACACCTCAAAAACATTTCTGTTTCAAAATTTAAACATTAAATGAAAAATTTTTGCCGTTCTGTATTCAACGAATTTTTCTATCTAACGAATTTTTTGTCTGAACGATGGATTTCGTTATATAGAGACTCGACTGTATATATATATTTATGTTTAAACATTTGCTGCACAATTTTTTTCTATTTTTTATGAAAAAAATATTTGAAATCTATACTTTAGTCTAATTACGGAAAACAAATAATTAGCTAAAATTTGATATTTTAGCTAGAGTTTGATATTTTATGGTTTGTGCCATGTATACACAATTACAGTTGTAAGATATTGTATTGTAAATTTTGCAACTAAATAAACTTAAATTAATTATATTTATATATAATTGCGCTATAATATATTTATATGTAATGTATTGTAAGGAGATTTATATACAATTGCGATACATTATATTTATATAGAATACATCGCAAGGAAACAGACGTAATTTTTTATAATTTGGTGGTGAAGAGGAGAACCTCATGTTGCGCATACTTTATGTCACAAACCTTGATGGAATCCCGCAGGGGAGAGTACGTGAAATTACATTTGAAATAATATGTATATATATATATATATTATTATTATTATATTTATTTTTTCTATGTTTAATCATTTACAACATGATTTTTTCTTTTTTATGAAATGAAAAAATAAATGTAATTTATATATTGGTTTGATAATGGGAAATAATAATAATAATAATAATAATAATAATAATAATTTTTAAATTTTTAGCCAATATCTGGTATTTTATGGTGCATGACTTCCATAGACTTCCAAGAGTTAGGTTTTAAAATACTGTATTGATATATTTTGCATTTAAATGAGCTTAAATTAATTATATCAATACCTAAATGCGATATAATATATCGCAAAAAATTTATATATAATTAAGAATATTTATAAATAATAGTGATACATTATATTTATATAGAATACATCGCAAGTTAACAGACGTAAATATTAATAATTTGGTGGTGAAGATCACTACCTCATGTTGCGCATACTTTACGTCACAAGCCTTTACGGAATTCCGAGGGGGAAAGTACGTCAAATTGCATTTGGAAAAAAAATATGTGTATCTTAGGTAGAATTAGTATTGAATTGATAATTCTTCGTACATAGTTCACCAAATATTATTTAATTACTTATTTTGGTGTATGAGTGCTTAATTGCATACTGCACTGAAAAAAAATTTTTGAAACCTATATATTAGAGTAATAATTGGAAAAATAATTTTTAATTTTTTAGCTAAAATGTATATTATATAGTTATGCCGTACTTACACAATTAGGGTTTTAAAATATTGGATTGATATATTCTGCAACTAAAGGAATTTAAACTAATTAATTTTATGTGATTAACATTCCGTACCATTTTTATGTTACTACTTATAAGTATTCACTAAAAATAATGAAAATAAACCTCAGCTTCACCGCATGATTGAATTTTTTTCTTTTTTTCCTTTCTTTTTTTATTTTATTTCATTTTTTATATTTTTTTTACAGAACAGTTTCTAATTTTTGTTTAATTAAATATCTGACATAAAGAAAATAAATATTATTCCATACATTAGATTGTTCCTAACCAGGGACAGAGATCATATCGGCCATATTTTTGGTACCTAATGAACATTATAATACTTTTAGGTATGTACCAAAAGCGGTACTTGGTGCAATAAAGAGTTCATTTGAATTATTATGAGTTAGTTAAATTAGTTCAGGTAGTTGAAACATTAATAAAAATTTCAAAATTTGTGTTTACAATAATATAAACTTTAATTTGTATTTTATACTGCTTGGTTTTTCTTTCTTGTAAAATAAGTGAAAGGATTATCTATAGAATATCTGCTTTAATTCAAGTTGGATACATATTTTTTGGTGAATAATAATAATAATTTATTTTTTTGACAAAATTGTCGTCAAAATCCTCTCACAGTGTAGAAAAGGGATAAAATTGTAATTTTTTAGGGGGGGGGGTTGTTTTGAGTACTGAAAAATGTGTCTCAGTTTTATATATAAAACTCAATTACGGATATGAATAAAATCCCTTCATACTATAAATCATATTTAAATGTACATTATATGGACAAAGGTGACCGATTTTAGATATTTTGTTAAATAAAATAGTAATAATAAAAAAAAACCGAGGAAATATCCTGAAACTCTAAGCTCATAAACAGAATAGAACAGGTCATATATTTAGTAGACGATTTTTCCCGAATCTCCGTATGGGACCGCCAACAAAGTGTAATTTTACGAATATCTTTTGGATAACCCTGTCAAAACGAACGTTAGCAAAAGCGCACAAACTGCAGATTTTGATTAAGTGGCTTATTGTAAAAAGCTGTATTAATTTTTATAGCATAATAAGTACACCCGAAGAGAAGTTAAAGTTTTCATAAAGGCAGTCTCTATTTTTTCCAATTTGCGGAATTCTTAATATTAAAAAAATATTCTTTTCACAAAATGTGACAGGTTACATTGCGCACAGTATCCTGTAATCTAAATTTTAAAATAATGGAAATTGTATAAAAAAAGAGCAGGATTTCTAAATTCTGTTTCACCAAGCATGTACAAATGCAGTCAATATATAATATGCATAATGTGTTAACTAATGTATAGAGCAACATTTGTGATAATTTAAAAAACATATATTGAAAATTCTAAAAATCATTCTCAGTAGAATGAGCAGAAAATACGCTGTTCTCAAAATGAACCAAAAAGATGAGGAGCTGTATCCATATGTCCATGGATTAGTGTCACTATAACGCACACAATGTTGCACGTATTACTATGTGTTTTACTTTAAAACGTCAATCATTTACGTGAATTTACATTGCAAAAATGACAGATTTTTCTCAATCGACAAAAAATTATAGTCCATAACAAAAATAGGTGATAACCTCTTCAGAGTGACCGAAGGATCCAACATTTTCTTACCTTTAAAAACCACGTTAAAAGTATTTTCTTACCTTTAAAAACCAGTTTAAAAGCATTTTCTTACTTTTAAAAACCACTAAAAATATCTACTTTCGAAATTTAGTGGAAATTTTTTTTTTTAATTTTTATTAGCTGCCCATCATTTTTGGAAACACATCTGACTTACTTTTCTAGAGCAATAATCAATTTTTTGAAAACGGACTATTACTTTTTTGGATTCTATCAATTCTCAGGTAAATATTTTTGTATTCAGAAAGCATATTAAACATGACAAATGTGCAATACAAATACCCCTAACATCAATATGTATATTAAGTCTATTCTGTAATAATTGTAAGCACAATTTCACTTACGCAACTGAAAATGTTTACTTTAGAATTTATAATCCCCTAAAACGATTTTCCCGATTCCAACAACTGATTAATGCTTTTTAAAAGCTACTAGGAATCGTTTTTGAAAATCATGGGTAGCTAATAAAAATTTATTTTTTTGTGAATTCTTCTAAAATGTTGAAAATAAATTGCTTTCTGAGGTTAGTAAAAATAAAGGGAACACTTTTCGAGCCATCTCGGGTGACTCGAACAGGTTATTTATTTGAAACCGTAATTATTTCCTTAGATTAAGAATCGCACTGCATTTGCTCTGGAACGTTGCAGTGTTCCACCCAAAAATTGCAGAACTTCCTCCAGGAGCAAAATGCTCGAATTCAATACGGGTCTCACTCAAGAATATAATTTGTTTTTAATAATATTTTGGAAAATACGGACTGTTTTATGAGACAGAATAAACAAAACAATAAAGAATATATTTATTGCACTGTACGATATATTGAATTTCAAAGTTATTAATAACTAAAAAATCCCAAACCACACGTTTTTTCTTTGTTACGACGGAATCTCCCCTCCAGGCAATCACAATAGTAGAAAATCCTTTAATGCGTATTCTTATTACATTTTATACATACTTATTCATGAAAATGTAACGTTTTATCTATTTCTTTTAAGTTTCTTATTATAATTAGACTATTAATAATTATTACATTCAGAGGCTATTAATTTCCAGGTATAAAAAATATTTTCCAAATTGCAAGAGTGACAGGATACAATTTAAATGCAAAATGTGTAAATTTGTATAGTTTGAAAACACCTCTTATTGAACACGCTGTAGAATACGAAGAATCCTATAAAGGAAGAGTGCATACAGTTAATATTAATTTTTAAACGGTTGTAAACAGAATCAGTGATAATGTGATAATTCGCCATGATAGTTTTTTTTTTAACTTAAATATTAAATTTGATTTGCAAGTTAGTTGGATAATTATACATTTTTTAAATAGTGTCCCTACAATTACGATATATTTAATGTATTTTACACTGCTTTTATTTAACTTTTTTATCAATTATTGGGAATTTTATAAAACACTAACTTTACTGTAACTTAAATGCTTATCTAAAAATAATAAAAGCCGAGGTTTTTTTCTTCTTTTTACTTATTACTTGCAACTACATCACATATACAGGTATTATATAATTTCACTTTAAAGACATGTGATTTAAAATTTATACATGTATATAGTTCAAATACATCCATCAAATGCATGTATCAATATGTATATTAAATATATGTGTTTTCAGGCATGTATACTTCAATTTGAAAAGATATAAAGCCGGGAATAATCGGCAAATATATAGATATGTAATTAGATATTTAGTTTAAAATAGTTAAGAAATTTAGTTGAAGCTATACTTGTGATTAAAAGTATTTTTTTGATTTTTTTCCCTTCATGTAAAAACGGAAATTAAAGCTGTTTTTATTTTACAAAAATAAAAAAAATAAAAAATATTTGTTGTTGTTGTCACTAACAAAATAAATGTAGTTTTCATCTGACTTTAGCATGTGCCAGTAAGACAGCGTGCCAAAAAGTATAATTTTATAAGCATTTAATGTTAGACACTTTACACTACATTAAGCAAAAAGTAAAACGTTTTGTGTATATTTACTTACACATCTATTAAATTTATTCTGCGAAACAGGTTTGTTGAGAAATATATATTTTAATGTACGAGCAATTGTAGATCTTATATGTGAATATAAAAACGTTTCAGCACTTCAAAATTGAAAATAGTTCTATACAAAAAAAAAAAAAAAAAAACCTTTTTTTTGGTCTAATTTGCACTATTAGTGTTTACAACATGCATATTTATTGTATAATAAAACAAGTAAATAATGATACTTTGATAAAACGGAATTTGTTCTAGTTTCAGTGTTTTTGTCACTCAGAAGTAAAGGCATACAAAGTTGTGACAATTAGGATTGTATTTAATTTACTAACTAAATACTACTGCCATTCAACAGTATGTGTTACACATATTTTACCATTTAATTATAACTTTTGTTCTGCACATGAGATTGATTTTAGATATCTATTAAACTAGTAAATGAAAAAAAAGTGACAAAAAAAAGTTTAATGCGAAATTTTAAATTTTGTTTTCTGTTAAAAATTTATTATAGAAGAAATTTTAAGGTCTTTTTGATACATTTTATGTAAAATATCATGTATAAAAAATGAATATAGAAAAAATGGCATAAAACCCCATTTATCCTTTAAGATAATGTGTAATTAATAAACTTCTTCAAAAATTGACATACTGTAAGAAACAAATGAAATATTAAATATTACACGTATATTGGATTTCGAATACAGATAAAAGTTGCATTAAAGTATTAATTTTATGTTAAAACAAAAATGCAAAATTCCCACAAAAATAAAAATAATTATTTTACATTTTCTTGATCAAAGATTTATTTCAGATAACACTACTCTACTACTATATTAAAAAAGTTAAACC
The DNA here is from genome assembly GCA_964019185.1 of Maratus speculifer. Classification (NCBI taxonomy): domain Eukaryota; kingdom Metazoa; phylum Arthropoda; class Arachnida; order Araneae; family Salticidae; genus Maratus; species Maratus speculifer. The sequence continues at coordinate 238,584,179 of OZ025289.1, forward strand.
GAGTTATTATATACGCAACAAAAAGTATCTGATATGTGAATACAGTCCCATCACGTTTCTTCATGATATTTCTATAATGCTCACTGAAATCATGTTACAATCTTGTAACAGTATTAAAAAAGAGTAATTGATGCCATCTACATTTTTTACTACAAATTTAAAATATAACAAAGTAACTTTGCAAATATAGACTTAAATAACATTTTGTAGAATGTATTCTCAAACAACTGCTAAATAGATGACTATCTGCATCTACATTTAGAGAAAAATCGCTATATCGGCATTTTTATGACTCACTTTCTTTCTAAGAATCTTATTATAAAGAAATGGGAAAAAGGTTGTTAGTGGAAGATTTATATTTTACGCCTGGTATTTGTATTCAAATTTGTGAATATTTATTGGTATAGAAAAGCATCTAGTTAGCCATTTTTTTTCTACTACGACCATGTTTTATGTAATGGTCTCCTTTGGGGAAAAATCATAAACATTCTTCGCTAGCTTTTTTATCGCATATTTTTATATTTTATTTGAAGCTTATGGGAAATCCAGATTTTGTAAAAATTATATAGTAAACAAAACAAAACAAAACAAAAAAAAATAAATAAATAAAAGAAACTTCAGAAATTTTATGATTAAATAATGAAGACCAAGTTAAGTTTTTATTTTGACACTGCGTTTCTGTAACATGTATTTTTAATTTTAATTAAAATTAATTTTTTTTATAAACTCATCTCCGTATATAAAAACATATATCTACCACTATATATTTAATTAAAAAAATCTGTAATAGATATGTAAATATTGTCCTATTTCATTTCTTTATAATAAATGTATACAGAAATCATGTACAAATTTTATAATAAATAAAAGCAGTATCAAAATAGACATCATCTACATTTTCTACTACGAATTTAATGATATAACAAAGTAACTTTGCAAACGTAGACTTGAATAACATTTTGTGGAGTGTATTCTCAATCTGCAAAATGGATGACTATCTGCACCTACATTCAAAGAAAAATCGATATATCTGCATTTTTATAACTCACTTTCTTTCTAAGAATCTTGTTATAAGGGAGCGGGAAAAAGTTGTTAGTGCAAGATGTATATTTTACGCCTGGTATTTGTATTCAAATTTGTGAATATTTATTGGCATGGAAAAGCATCTAGTTAGCCATATTTTTTTTCTACCAAGACCATGTTTCATGTTATGGTCCTCTTCAGGGAAAAATCATAAACATTCTTCGCTTGCTTTTTTATCACATATTTTTCTATTTGTGTTTGAAGCTTACAAGAATTAAAGGGTTTGCAATATATATATATATATATATATATGGCTGAAAATATATAAATAAATAAGATGAAACAACAGTACATTATTGGTTAAAAATGAAGGCCAAGTTAGGTTTTTATTTTGATATTGTGTTTGAGTTGCTTTTCTATATAAGGTACCCTGGGGTAATAACGCCAGGCGGGGTAATAACGCCAAGTGCTTATATTTTGCATAATTATGAAATAATCAGGTAAATGGCACCCATGTGCTCTGCGCAGAAGGGTTTTGAGTCATATAAATCGCAAAAAACAGCTTCAAGTTAATTTGTTTCATTTTTAGGTCTTATTGTTTTTACAAACAACTAAAATTAACGCTTGAACTAAAATTTGCGAGATACGTTTTGTATATGTGAAGACTATCTTTTTATCCGGGAATACTTTGTTAATTACATAAATTTGTAGTGCATTTCATGTACTTTTAAAATGTTGTTGAAGATTTTGGATATCTTCTCGAGATAATTTGTAATTTAAAATGTACAGCGCAATAACTATACCGGGGTAATAACGCCAATCCTTGACATTAACACCCCGGTTGATTGCCTACAGTGGCCGAGCTACATCCCAAATATTGATTCAAAAAACACAGTTAAAACTGTGCAATGTTTCTCATATTTCTATTTAAACGGTCCTTTTTAAGCAAAAAGAAACTCACTGTCTGATATTCATTTGCCTCATCCCCCCCTCCCACACCACACCTTTATATTTCTTACACTTTCACAAAAATTGAACATTTTCAATATCTTAGAATGCAATTTGTCAATTTCTAAGTTTGTTAAGTTTGTATTTTTAGAATTGGGCTATCTACATGCAATTATTCCATCTTATTTCATAGTTTTGTTTGCATGGCGTTATTACCCATATAGGTGGGTAATAACGCCAAATAGCATGGGTCAAGAAAAAACGCTATTACGTTTTATGAATACATATCTGTTAAATTATTTTATTTTATATAGATAGCCAATGAGTTGCTGTATCAGATCCTATATTTGTTTGAAAAATACAATCTAAAACTAAGCCGTGAAAATTGGTAGAACCTTAACGTGGCGTTATTACCCCAGTGTACCTTAATTAATGTTAGCATAATTCATGTAAATCTTTATATTACATGCAGTGCTCTACAAATATATTTCTCCATTCTTAAAGGGATTTCAAAATGTATTCTGGTTTCCATTCAGATTTTACATAAAAGTTTCTTGGTTGGCTTTTTTTTTTTTTTTTTTTTTTTTTTTTTTTTTTTTTTTTTTTTGAAATTATTATTATTATTATTGCTTATTATTTAATCAATGATTGCTGAAATAAAATATTTTTTTAATAATTGTTCAAGAACATAGACAAGTTTTTAAAAAGTCTTTAAAATATTCTAAAAAAATAATCGCATGATTTTTTTTCACGGGTACATATATCAGAGTTGTGTATTAAATGTACATTAATTACCTAAATAAAGGCAAGCAGAATGCTATATATTATGTTAACAGTAAAAGTAGACTTTTAGAAATATTTTAATAAGTCTTAAAGGATACACACACTTTTTAAAATGAATTTGAAAGTGTCCCAATAGTGTAATCTTTCAGCAGAGATGAATGAATAAGAAATATATTTTAAAGGTGTATAAAAATTTATTATGCAATACGAAAGTATTGGCTTACTTTTAAAATGAAACTGATGTAGTTTTCTATAAATCAGTAAGAAATATATTTTGAAAATTAAAGTGTTTTTTAATAATTATGTTATAATTTTAAACAAATATTGAAAACACAGATATACACAAATATCTTCATTTCTACAACTGTAAAGGCTGATAAGAATTGGTATTGCATAAATACATAATGTTGTACAGGTATTCACAAAACACTTTACTTGAATCGGAACTACATCAATTTTTAACACTTGATGGTTTCAATGGCTTTTCATGAGCTGACTTACTCTATATTTTTAATCAGATACATTTTAATGATACTTGCTATAAATGAACACTGTAAGAAAAAAAACGAGCGATTTTACGTAGATTGCATTAGTAATCTGGACGCCCGTAAAATTTACTGTTTTTTAAAGGAAAAATTGCCGTTAATTCCAGAAAAAATACGGAATTTTTTCTGGAATTTATGGGTATTTTTCTATTAAAAACAATGAATTGTACTAGTGTCCCGATTACCAGCACAATCTCCGCAAAGTAGTCTTTTTTACAGAACATTTTTATCAATATACTGTGATAACTGTAACTTCTATTATTTTTATTTAACTTATTTTAAAATGAATTTTAAGGTGTTGCAATCGTGTTTTCTAAACCATATATTATGTTTGTTAGATATTTTTAAACAGACGGTATATTAAAATTTATTAAACAACATACCATTGAACGACAAAGTACATGTGATATCGAATTACGACATAAGCTGGATATTAATTAGTCAAACTTATGTAATCCCAAACCTAATCAATATGTTTCACAGCAAAATATATATATTTATATTAGAAATTATTGCAACAGTAGTTATCTAAAGAGAATAGAAATTGTGTCAATTAGTTCATTAATTTACATTTAAATATGAACTAGTAATTGTGGGTATGTTTTTATTTCGATAAATGATAAAAAGGGAATGATATTAATTAGCTCAATAGGATGTGGTGTTAATTAAAGAAATTTATTTCCGCACAACACTTACAAAGTATGGGAATTAATCTCAGGTTTGAAATATTTTTATTTTTGTCAAATAATTATGAAAATTCTCAATTGGGAAATAAAATTATATTGAAAAGTACTAGCCAACATATGGTTTATATAAAGGTATTATGACTTAAACTCTATTTTTTAAAAGTAGCTAAATTCTATTAACAACTATAAAGCTGTTACTCCAAAAAAATCGAATAAAACTAAAAAAAAATCTCAAATTTAGATACATATGTATGTATCTCGTGATCTGTTTTGTTGTTTAAAATAGGTTATTGCACTTTTTTTGTCATTACATTTGCATAAATATAGTTTATCAGTAGGTGTTATCGGACTTTTAAATTTTGGTAAATATGAATGGATTTATTTATAAAAAGTTGGGATGGATTAATTAGAATGGATTTATATATAAGACGTTTATACACACACACACACGTATATATATAAAAACATTAATACTATTACAATATATGAACCATTGAATTTAATAACTTGTAGCAAATTGAACATGGAAGGAAAAAATCAAAAATTAATATGAATAAAAATGGAATTTGTAGAACCAAAGCAGAATCTTCAGGTCCCAAATACTTTGGAACTACATATGAAGTGTGTGGTTTCATCTTCGTAATTGCCATGAAGAAGCAAAACAATACGAATTTGGGACTACCAACACACACAAAACCAAAACCAAATGAAGAAAAAACATAAAAAACAAGACAGATCAAGACTACCAAATTGGATAGCTAAATGAAAAGGGAAAAATAAAAATAATTATAGTGAATATGATAATGATATATAAATAAATGGATTAAAAACAGAGTAATGTGATATCAGAATATATATATATATGTGCCATCCTTGGACAGTTGGTAAAAATCGTGGTTTTGCGTTAAAATTTTAAATAAAAATATCCACATACAATTATTTCGTAAGAGAGCTATTTTGTTTTTAAAAAAATTTAAAAAGTCACTAAACTGAAATAAATTTTTCAAATTCTTTGCTTTTAATAAAATATCTTCCCTACTCAAGTTACCAAATTTAAAATAATGTAATTTTAAAAAGAAATTAAATTAGAATGTAACAAAGAAAAAAAGAGGAAAAGAAAATGGATTAATCATTCAATCAAATTAAATTTAAATCAATTTTATAAAGAAGGAATTATCTCAGTTAAATAATTTTTTTTCAAAACAAGTTAAGCATAAAAACCTGAAATAAATTGAAGACAATGATTACTACATTAATACTCAGAAAAAAGTACTTTTACATTAGCTTGACGATGTAATGAATCTCAAAATATTATTCTTATTGATCATATAAACTTTTAGCCTATTTCATTTAAAATGCATAAATTTTATTTAAAATCCATCCATTCAAGACACATACATTGCATAGAATTAAAATACATTTTTTACTCTTTTCCTTTAAAACGCATCACAATAAAAATAAAAACCATTGTCTGTTTTTCAGATTTAAGTGTTGTTTCTAAATCACAAACGCGAAAAATTAATTATTATTGACGAAAAATAATCTTGTTATTGGAGAGATTTGTCCATGGATAACATAAATGTATAAGAAATATAGTTGAGTTTTATAAGATCGCATTTAAATTACAAGCTCCCTAGTTCATAGGAGAATGACGTCAAAGGCATTTTCATACTACAATTGGTGATACTATTTTAAAAAATTATATAAATAAAGATTAAAAAATGAATGATTCACTATGCATATGCATTGCTTACATTTATAAAATTAATCTCAATTTCTGAAATGTTCGTTTGTTTATATCCGAAATACATTTTTAGTAGCTGGATAATTTTAATTTAGAATGTAAAAATTAGAATTAATTAGTTTTTGAAGGTTTTAGAGAAGATGAAAAATAGATGAGATACAAAAAAATTATTTCCGTAAGTCTAACAATTGCCTAGTCACAGAATTGGAATAATGACCTCGATATGTATATTTTATCTGAAGATGAGCGCGACCCAAAATCGTCACTTTAGCTAATTATATAAATAGGTATATAATTTATACTTATACATATAACTACATTTGCATATTTCACATGGGACTTCAAACGTTTAAAAAATTTTAATGTTTGAAAGCCCCACATAATGTAAAGGTTCCTTATATCGAGTTCATAAAACATCACTAAACAACCGTAGCTTCGTTTCTTTTGAAAAAAATGTGAGAATAAAGACATCATATCACGAGGATATAAATAATCGTTTATACACATACACACACATATATAATCCATATACATATGCTTCTATGTGTATATGGATTAATATGGACATATATGGGTATGAATTAATGCATATTTCATATGACGTGAGATTTGCACGACAGACGGCTCAAACGTAGCCAACGAAGGAACCCATGGCACTTTAGGGATATAGTTTTATAGCTTGCCATGATAAGTTGACAGTTCTGTAATTGGAAGGAGCAGTTTTTCTTGTACACATGGCAGAAAAAAAAACAATAGCTGTATCACGGAATGTTTATGAAGACACGCATATTGAAAGACCTTCAGCACAACATGGTAGTAAAAAACGAGCAAAGACAACTTACTGTCGTAGAACCCTCAAAATTTAAGAGACGTGTTTATGTTAATTAAACGTTGTATTTTGAAAGTCTACTCCTTCAAATATAGTATCATAATTCAATACGGATGTTCGTTTTTCCGACAAAGAAATTTTTTTGCATCGGATGTGACGCCACAATTTTTCTTTTAAATTCTGCTGAAACTGATACGCAGTAGGCTATCGTGTCATTGCCATTGTCTAATTCATTGGTGGTTTTCCATGCGATTTTGTATGAATGAATGAACTCGATTAATTATAAGTTAAATTCTATATTACAATTTTATAATACCATCAAACTCTTTTAGGTATTAATCTGCTAACTATGTCTTCGTCCGATAATAAAGAAATACTAGGAAGCTACGTAAAGTTCGTGAATCTTAGAAGTTGAGTACCATTTTTCTAATATTTCTACTATATAATGGAAGAAATACTGTGATTAACTAGAGAAAAGATTTCTATACGGAAATATTGGTACTCAAAATAAAAACTATGCGAATTATGCTGTGTGGATATTAAGGACCACATACTCAGCTGTAGAATCAAAGATCCACGGTTTAGAAAAAATTAAATATAATCAATAGTATTATAATAGAAAATATTCACCAAACTGTGTCGTTTTAAGCTTTTTTCAGAATTAAATTAGCTGTTTATTTTAAATAACGTTTAAAAATTAACAAAGACTGAAATTTAACACTCATTTACTTCTGTTAATATTCTCTCTCACTTCTTTTTAATCAGTTTTTAATTAATTTGAAATTATCAGTAACAGCTTTATACATTTATTATTGTACTTGTTTTCAGTTGTATTGAGATTTACTGAATTTTCTGTTGCATATAATTATCATTTATGTGTTTTGAATCTCATACCTTTAAAATAATATAAATTGCATATTATCATATATTACAGAGTAAATTGAATTGTTTAAGATTTTAAAAAAATGTAGACATAAGACGCACTTAAATATAATACTCTTAAATCATACAACGTATATAATAAAATCATTTTAATACAAAATAAGTTAAAATTCATAAATATTACTATATATATTACTTTATATTTTTGAATATCCTTTTGAAAAATTCGGATATATTCCCATAATTTATACTTTTAGTTTATCACATTTCCAGTTAGCCTATTCCAACCAAAAGTTACAAAAGTGTAATATTGTACCTATAAAATGACTTGATTTGATCTAGAATAAATCGCAATGCAGGTTTCTCAAACATCGAAGACCAAGAAACCATTAAAATGGGACATTTGTGGGTGATAGAAATCGAAAAGTATCCACTGAAACATTTATCAGGCAATAAAATGTCGCCAAAGAGGCGGATCACTAGAGATTTAGATGTGATTTAGATGACCTGATATACTCATAGGGGTTAAACTGTGTATCTTATCAGAGAATCGGCGCCATAAAGTAAAATTTTTCCATCTCTTGTCGTATTAATTTTATAGAAAAATACAAGTTTTCTCTAAGGATTTTTATTCTGGTCGACATAATTTGAAATTTTTTCAGTTATAAGATAGATGTACAGGAATGAGAGAGAATTTCAAGTTAGGATTTTACTAATTGTACAAAATTAATTCCTAAAATGTCAAATGTTAAAATGATTTTGCGTCGTGGAAATCTCAAAACTATGTATAAAAAGTAAATTTAAAACCGCGTAAACTAAAAATCACTATGTACAATGGCAATTACAAAAATACGCTTCAGTTGACATTAATCTTTTTAACTATAAACAATTGAATTTTTTTATATTGATTAAACGGGGCAGTGTAGAAACATGTTCATTCAATAAGAATCCTATTTTCAAATTGTTATTTGAGTAAAAAGGAGGTACTATTTAATTATTTATGTTTTTGGCACTTACGTGTAAATATGAGTACGATTGTAAGATATTTATAAAAAAAGATAATACTTTACACAGTACTTTAGTCGCAAAGAATTCCAGAAAAAAAAATTCTTTTTTTCTTTCTAAATATTGAATTAAAAATTTCTTTGTTTCTTTGTGCTTAAAATGACTTTTAAATCATGTTTCTAACTTAATTCGAACAGATTTTTTTTTCAATATCCAGCTTTCAAGTAATAGTTGTTATGAAAAAGACTTCTTGTGAAAATGCATTTTTCTTCAGGATGAGTTTTTACACCATTTGCCATCCATTTAAATTGTTATAACTCAATTTAAAATAAATTGTTCTATCTCGGAACATGTCTTTTTCTATTGTTTTACTTTAATTTTCATTCACCAAATAATAAAAGTATATATTTACTCTTAAAAATATAATTTTTTTAATCACATTTTTTTTTAAACCGAAATAGCATGACGTAACCTTCATGGGTCATAGAGCTTAAGAGATTAAATATAATGCATTATTATTATGTCATTATTTTCTATAGATGATAAATTTTTGTATAAAAAAATATACGCATTAAATAGTGTATGGATCATTTTCCAAATAAAGGTAATTTTTATGTAGTTCACGAAACAAACAAAACTTAGTGATTTTAACAAGTATGTTTTAATTTTATTATAAGAAATAATGTGATGAACTGCATTGTGGAATATTACAAAGCTGTTAAAAATGAAAATTTAAATATTTAAAAGAATTAGAAGTTAGCAAATGTTATTACTATGTTATTTTTCGCAACTCCAATTTAAAAAATCAAAATTGTAGTTTAGATTGATGTAAAACTTTTGAGCTGAAACACATCCAATATTATAAAACTTCATCTCTCTACGTAGAAAATAATTAACATTTTAATTTCAATGTATATTTATATATATATATATATATAGTTGAATCTTTCTCCCTGGAGTTAATAATCATTACCACCGTGCAAAATGCTTATTTAGTTACTCACTACAGCCTTCTAAAATATACATTATGTTGCTATATTCTAGGGTATGACATGCTGTTACGATTAGTGGAAGCATTACTTTGTCTACATAAGTAATATTGTTTAATTTTGACAATTTTTTCTAAAATTGGTAACAATGTGTTTCTTGTGAGTATTCACCACGATTAATATTACTAATATATAAAGATAGATACTAATAACTTATTAATTGAAATATAAAATAGCCTAGGACTATTCTGAAAGTAAATATACTTAGGTCTAAGATCTAACTTAACATTAGAATTGTTCTATCATTTATATGACAAATTTAAAGATTTAATTTTCTATATTTTCTTTCCTATAACTCATTTAACGTACACCATAAAAAGAAAAGTGCCCTTTCTTATTATCTTATTAAATATGTATTTTTTTATTTGTTATATACAGGTTGGACAAGATTGAAAAAAATAACATTGAAAAAAAAAATCTTCGAAAATAGAAAAAGGAACAGAAAACGACGTGAAAAATTATCCAACTGTGTAATCCTGTTTTATTACCATACCACATTAGATGTAAAATTTTCTATTTACAACAATAACTCTTTTACAGGGGATCTTAGGGGATCTTTTACATCCGCATGATTCAGTATAATTCGATTCCTATTCTGTAAAAAAAAATCATATTTTAGTTTAAATTAAATTTTGGTGCTTAATAGCTGCCATAGGAAGTTGGTGAAACCTTTAACCAATATTTGGAGCTCCTGTTGAAGTAGAATCTCCTCGTTCCAATAGTTGAAACGAAGTTGAAATAGGAGGTCCCTAAAGATTGGTTCAAGATTTCACCATCTGATGGTGGCAGCTACTAAGCATCAAAACTTGGTTCAAACTAGGGCAAAATTTTTAACAGTGTACCAGAAATATTTTTAAGAAAAATATAATATATACTAATAAGAAAAAAATACAATGCAAAAAATATACGTTATATTTGTGTGAAAAACGTTGCGAGAAGCTTTTGTCGTAAAAATTGCAGTAAAATTAGTCATAATGAAAAAAAATTACATCTAATTTTGCCGTAAATTACACGGAATTTTTTACAGTGTACATTAAATAGCTTTAAATGAAAATTCTAGAATGAAGCATTTTTAAAAAGTTTCAAAAAATTAAAAAAAGGTCCTAGAATAAAAAAATTTCATAATACTAGGTATAGAAACATTTTATTAAAACAAAATACAGGTATTAAAATTTACTTTTCTTTTTTAAAGCCAAAATTTTATTTTTATAAAGAATAACCATATAAACATGGTATGGAAATCTGAAAAAAATTAATAGTCTCTTCGTATAATTGCAATTTTGAAACTTTATAGAAAAGTAATTATCTATATGTAAAAAAATACCCCCAATTAGAAAATGGATTCAAGTCATGTGTAGCTTTTAACAGTGAGATTTATTTTTTAACTCTATGCATGAGTAAAAAAAATACAGTAAGAACTAATTTTCCCTATAAAATGCATTAAAAATATTGATCAAGAAGTATGTCTATGATTATATAATTCTCTAAAAGATATTTAAAAAAAAGAGAATCAAAATTATTCCAATCTACTCTTTATATTAAAATGTTTATTTTAGCTTCAAACAAGTATTGCCAATTAAAGAAATTAAATGTGATAATTGGTTTCAAATAATAATAAAAAAGATCAAATATATTTTTATTATTTTAAAAGTCTCACAAGGAAGAAAAAACTACGAAATACGCTTTTTTTTAAATTTTCATGAGGATATTTTCTGATTTTCTATAGATACGAATGTAACGGCCTTATGAAAAAAAAAAAATACAAATTCAGCAAATCTTGTTTAAAAAAAAGTACATTTTTTAGAAACAATACAAAACAAATTAATTAGTTTTTTTTTTTTTATGTTGAAATTTTGCATTCATTAGTTACAAAAAGCGATTTGGGAATCTTTTAAAACGAAGTGCACTTTTTTCAAAAGTATATAATGATATAAAAAAATTCATGACTTTTATTTGCAAAGATAGAAAAAATCTTCTTTGAATTCAAACGTACATTTCTATTATAAATGAATGTTTAATTTCGTAATTGAATTTATAAGAGTCACAGAATATTATACAAGTGTTTAAAAACACATTCAGTTAAAATGTTTTAAAGTAATGTAAACGAAAATGTAATTCCAATACTTAAATTTAAAACATTTTTGATGAATTTTCTTTTAAATTGCATTTTTATTTTTATATCATGGTAGCAATATTAATGTTCTCGATTATTTTTCCTTTGTTGTCGTGGAGCAAACTAAAATTTTCTAGTGAATAAAACTTGAATTTTTTGTTTATTTATTTAAAACGATAATTTCTGTACACTACTTCTTTTCTAAAATTATAAATATTGTCTTTTAGACGTTTCATGCTAAAATGGTATATTTCATCATCATAATAAAAATCAGTTAGATCATTTTTTAATAATCACAATGTTTGCTAAAAAAAGTAAATTTCAATTTAGAATTCAATTTTTAACTTTATGTATAGAAACATTTTATTAAAACAATACTATAGTGTGTTAAAAAAATTCTTTTTCTTTTTGAAGCCAAAATTTTATTTTTATTCAGACTAACCACATAAACATGTTATGGAAATCTGAAAAACTTATACATCTCTTTGTAAAATTAGAGTTTTGAATATTATTGAAAAGTGATTTTCTAGATGTTAGAAAAATCCCCTCCAATTACGAAATAGATTCAAGTCATGTACAGCTTTTAGCAGTGAGATTTATACTATAAAGATATGCATAAGTAAAAAATACTGAAAAAGCTAGTTTTCTGTGTAAAATGCATTAAAAATATCGATCGAGAAGTATATCTATGAATATATATTTCACTGAAACACACACAGAAAAAAAAGCGAGAATTGAAATTATTCCAATCTACTCTTTACTTTAAAATGTTTATTTTAGCTTAAACCAAGTATTGCCAATTAAAGAAATTAAATATGATAATCGGTTTCAAATAAAAAAATAAAATCAAACATATTTTTATTATTTTAACTGTCTCACAAGGAAAAAAACCCTGCGAAATACGCTTTTTTCCAATTTTTTATGAATATATTTTTCTGACTTTCTATAGATACGAATGTACAGGCTTTTGAAAAAGAGTACGAATTCAGAAAACGTTGTTTTAAAAAAAGTACATTTTTTTAGAAACACTACAGAACAAATTAATTAGTTTTTTTTTTTCTAATGTTGAAATTTTGCATTCATTGGTTACAAAAAGCGATTTGGGAATCTTTTAAATCGAAGTGCATTTTTTTTTCAAATGTGTATAATGACGTAAAAATTTTTCATGACTTTTATTTGCAAAGATAGAAAAAAACCAACTTTGTATTCAAACGTACATTTCTGGTATAAATGAATGTTTTATTTTGCTATTGAGTTTATAAGAATTACAGAATATTATACAGCTGCTTAAAAATACATTTACTATTTTAAATGTTTTAAATTAATGTGAACGAAAATTAAATTCTAGAGCTTAATTTTAAATCATTTGCAAAGAAATAAAAAAAATGCCTTATTCTTTTTATATAATCACTATTCTATGGTAGCTATATAAAGGTTTCTGCATTCCTTTATTTTCCTTTATTGCCTTTCTGCAAACTAAAATTTTTCTAATGAATAAAACATAAAAACAAAAACAAATATCACTAAAAACCATAAATTTCTACACGGTGCTATTTTTCTATAATCGTAAATATTGACTTTTACACGTATCATGTTTAAAATAGCATATTTTATCATAATAATAATAAATAAATAAATCAGTTAATCCTTTTTAAAAAAAATAATAGCAATGTTTGTTAACGGAGAAGTAAATTTCTGTTTAGAATTCAAATTTGTATAAAATTTAACCATTATTGCCTTCAAAAGCAAACATATTTTTTCGTAATGCGAAAGACAAAGTGGGAGTTCCTACAACTGAATCTTAAAATTAAAATAAAGTTATCTATCGCACAAAAAAGTGTTTATTAATGTGTGAGAATATAATATAACAAAGACTGAACGTTCATTACAACTTTGCCTAGTTAACCTCGTTTCTTAACTGAATTTCGTATAATTAAAAACCATAGAAAGAGATATATTTTTGATTTTTAATGGATTACTTATTAAAGGAATGTTTCAATTTCTGCAACTGATGTTTGAAACTTTTCCCAGAAATTTTTTCGGTGTCTGAATCAGTTTTCTCAAGTAATAATATTTTTTTTGTCAATCCTTCAATGAAAAAAAAAAAAAAAGTTTTTTTTTTTTTTTTTTTTTTTTTTTTTTTTTTTTTTTACGAAAATGTATTACAATTAATTATGAACGAAGATAATAATAATCTCTTCCGTATCATACAAGGTTCCGAAAAGAGTTTTTTTCTATCAAAAAGAAATTCTTTCACAAAAGAATTTATTTAAAAACTGTGTCCTAATATAAAAACGATTTTCTGGAATAAAAACATTAGGTAATGCAATAAGCAGAGGCGCTGTAAAAAAATTGTGTGTGCCTGTAAATGAAAGGTAAATTATCTGCACACAAGCTTCTACAAGAAGTGCTTCATAGTAGAACTCATTAATGTAAAGAAATTTCAATAAGTTTCAAAAAGCGTAATAGGATAATATTACGTCGGTCGTAGAGTCATGGAATTCTTTTGGGTATCCCTGTAACTGAACCATAAATGCTACAGACGTCCTTTTCATGAACAAACGTACCACGATAAATCTCAATAACATGTATGAATTTCATAATAATCTGACGGTATTTAAGTGATTTAGAGCACGGGCTGACGGACAGACAAAGCGAATTCATAAACACTTTTCAACTATTTTGGAAAGTGTTAAAAACAAATAAAAAAATATCTGTCTAGCTTAAAAAATTAACTATATATAAACTATTTAAAAACATTACAAAAATATTATAAACTTATAAAAATCTATTAAATTACATTTTTTTTTTTAATTTGAACTATAAACGCAGCCTTCGTCAGAGAATACAAAAAATATTGTTAATAACGTCTTATTTTTGAAAATTCTACGTAGTTGATGAGGAGTTCAAAAGGGAGTAAAAGTGGAAGTAAATTTGTAGGTCCGAAAAACATTGGGAAAAAAAAATATAGATAATGACGTAAATGGATAACTACTTTTTTATGAGTTTTTAAGTATATAGATCTAAATTCTGAGTAAGTTTAAGATAAAACATCATTAAAAACAACATTTTGTTTAATAATAATTTTCATTGATTCTCGGATGATTAATTCACATTAAATCTTCAAGCGATACATATTTTTTGCATGTTCAAAGTAAAATTGAATATTTTGCTTCTGGTTGAGTCTTGACAATATATTACATGGCATTTGAAAAATAAGAGTTTAATTAATGTATTTTTTCTTTCTTTTTTTCTTTTTTTTGTATTTCTTAAAGAAGACGCTGTTTATAGTTGAAAGTACTAAAACTTAATGTAATTAAACATATTTTAAATATTTTTAAAAAGAATTTGTCCTTTTTATAAGAAGTTTACATGCAATGAAATTTTTAAATTTGTTTTATTATTGGGTCAATTAAGCATTCTATTTATTTCTTATTGAAATAAAATTGTTACTTGAACAAAATTAACTGTAAAAGACAGTTTTTCACTATTTTTTCGATGTTTTTATTATAGAAATGGATGTATTTTTCGAAAGCAGTTTTTTATATACCTCCATAAAAATGCATAATGTCACAAAAACTGTAAGAATAGTATATACGCAACATATTTTTTCACCAATAAACACTGAGTTTCTTCTTAGAATCTAAATTTTATGTTTCGGTGCTTGCTTTGTGAACTGGAGCAAATTTTACGTCACCTTGAAAAATCAATTCAGTGCACGGACATCAGAGCTAAAATCGATCTTCACCAAACCCTTTAACTTAGGCAAAAAATTCACATTTTTTTGAAAGCCTCAATTTTTTATGATCCACACGTGGTTTAGCTGCACTAGAGATAGTTGGGATTCATTGCTTTAAAAAATATTTTTTCTTATGCTTCATAAAATTAAAGTGTCTATAGCAGAATTTATTTTAAGAATATATATATATTTTAATTTTACATAATCTTTTCTTTATATATCTTAAAACAATGGATTAAGAAAAAAATAAAGTTTATTCCATACATTATAACAAACATTCATTAATTTTTTTATTTGTTTATTTGATAAATTAATTATTAGTTTAGGTATAAAAAGAAGCATTCAATAATATGATTTTTCGTCTAGTTTTAAATAATTTTGTAAGAAAGATAATGAAAACAAAATGAAAGATAGAACAAAGTAAAAGTTAAAACATTAAAATTAACTTTTACTTTGTTCTATCTTTAAAAGAAGGATGTATTGAATTATTATCGGAAGTATTGGATTCGAGCAAATTTTTGAAATTCGGTTTTCAACGGATTTCTGGGATTTCCGAATTTTTTTGGGGTCAGAAATTCCCAAAACTTTGTTTATACAAAATGTTTGTCTGTGAATTTGTCTGTCGCTTTGTATACGACAAATATTTGGGGACTCTGTATCTCAAGAACTTATGGACAAAATTTAAAAAAAAATTAGATTCTGTGAAAACATGATATAAACTAGAATTAATTAGTTTTTGGAGTACACCGCCGAACAGATGGCGCTGCTATGCTTCCTTTTCCCCGATTTCAGCAATAACTATATCTCAATAATTAATGGACGAATTTTCATAAAACATCAGATAATTTTAGTCCTTTATTTAATGTGTGCTTTTGATATAATATGATGCCATTTGGTGTAAACATACGGTGCTGCTATACACGATTATTCATGATTGTGGTAGTTGCAATAGCTCTTTCTCAGAAACTAATGCATGCATTTTTATCAAAATTCAGATTTAGTTAATTTCTGATACATTTCAGATGCATTATTTAGTTTTTGGAGTAAACCTCTCAATAGGTGCCTCTTTTATAGAGATTTACGTACGATTTTTGCAATGATTCTATCTGAAACACGAAAGCAGAGATTTTCTTCAACTTCAGATTCAGTTAAATCTTGACATAAATTGTTGCCGATTTAACTTTGGTATAAATCGTCTAATCTGTGAAGCTGATGTGCTTTATTTTTTCTTGAAGTATTAACATGTATGTTATTGATGAAAATTTTGGAACAGCCACATGTGACTAGTTTTACCGTGATATACTAACATAAACAATACAATTGGCAAATTAAGTATTACATACAATTTCAAATTAATTAGAGTAAGTTTCATGAATTTTAATGTTAAGTGAAACAATGCAGTATATCTGAGCAAAGTCAAATCATAAGCAATATTTAAAATATATTTACCCATATAAATTTGGATTGTTTTCAAAAATAAATAAATATTAGGATTTTTTTATATGGACGGAATGTTTATATTGACCACGAATCAATTTTTCATCAATCAATCTAGATTTAATCAATTCCGAGAAATCTGGATAAGGCTCATGCTGCTTTGGTAGAAACTTTTAAAAAATATATTATTTAATTTCTTTATAAAAAAATTGTCAATTTTATTTTTATTAAAAGTTACAAATATTTATTATTAATTGCAGGAATTAACGTGATATGTTTGCAGTAAACATAAAATATTTTTTGCAAATTGTTTTTCTTGCAATTTACAGTAATTGTGAATTGCTCTTTAACTAGGCAAACTTTTTTGCAATAAGATTTGAAATAAATTTGAGTACCAGTCAATATACCCCATGTATGTGCTATCTTCAAAAAACAAAAATAAACGAAGACAGCACTTCTTTTTGTTTTCATTTTTTTTTTATGTAAAACTTGTTTTTGGAAACTCAGTAAGTTTAAAATATTAACAGATTTAATTAAATAGTTCTAAACGGAATATTTTATAATTTCTGTTACACAGTTTTAACATTAATTCAAAACAATTTTTGAAAATTTCTAAGGCTAAGTTGTAATGTATTTTTACGTAACGTAATCGTATATTAAAGAAGTTTGAAGTTTCTTATAAGGATCTAGAAAAAGTATAAAAAATGTATTTTGTACCAAATGCGACAACAATAAAGTACAACAACAAACAGCTAAATAAATAAATAAATAAAAACGTGTGAATAACATAATGTAATTGAATCTTGAAATTGTCATAAAAAAATCATAATTAAGTTAAAAAAAAACATGCTTAAAAGCTTTATACTGATATTGTACCAAACACTAAAAATTTCTATCTCCTTTTGACATGACATTTATTTATATGTGCATTTGCTTTTATATTTTGCTTTTAAGAAATGTGTCAACAAAACATTATAAACAATTAATTAAACATAAAGAACGAGTAAAAATAATAATCATTTTCGTAAATGGCGTCGATTAAGCTATGAAAGTATGATTAAAGTAGACTCTACGATTTCTTATAAATTCTTTTAAGAATTGTGTAAAAAAGCATTATGTGTATTTAATTAAATATTCAGCACAAGTGAGAAAAATGCTGATTTTTTTTAAATCGTATCGATAAAAGTACGACAAATTACATGATTCCTTATAGATTCTTTTTTGTTTATAAAGATTTAAAATAGCATAAATGTTAACTGATTAAATCCAGAATCTACATTATTTAAACAAGTTTAGATTCAACATAGAGAAATGTCGGGCTCATATTAATTGAAATCCCTTCTATGTTAATTTTGAGAGAAATACGATAGTCTGCTGATGATCAGTTACATATATATATATATCCCTCAATATCAATAAGATATTTCATTGTAATATAATTCACATAATTTTTTTCAGATACGAAGATAACAAAAGGCATATCAGTATCATTTAAATAAACTAATTGTTATAAATCAATTTTCCTTCTAAATAAATTTATTTTTTATATTAATAATGGCATATAAATATAATTTAATATTTAAAGAAAAAGAACCTAAACAAGTAATAATATTAAATAATAACATATTCGATAAGGAAGAATACGAAAAGGTTAATATGAGAAAAACTGAAATGCCCTTAACAATTTCACATTTCATTGGTTGAATCAGAACATGTTTTTCACAATTCTAAATCTTTAAGAAATTTCTGTCGAAAGGTTTCAAATTGTAAGGATTTACATTTAATATAAAGAAGAATTCTTTTAAATTAAATCTTTATTTCTCTTAATCAGCGACTATTTTTTTTAAATAAAACCTTTTAGAATATTCAAATTCCCAGAAGTCAATAATAGAGTCGATCCATGTAAGTATAATGAAACAGAATCGGATATTGGATACAGAAATAACTCTTTAAGAATATGCATTAACGAACTAATTGATTTTCAGATTTTCAACTAAAAAAGATTAATGTTATCGCCATAAAAAAAATTAAGTTGTTTTGAACAACATACTTGAAATAAATAAAATACTGAAATAGAAGGATTAGTTTAGAATTTTGTTTTTAAAGATTCTCGTTTAACTTATTTTTCTTTTTCTTTTCTTTTTTTTTTTTTTTTTTTTTTTTTTTCAAATGAATAATCATAAAGAAGATCTTTCTTTTATTAGTTATTTTTTTAAAGTATGCGTAAAGCATGTTCAAGATCCATTTTACTGTCATTTTATTTAAAAGCAGCAAAAATGAATGCCATATACCAGAAACGAAAAGGGAATTAAAAGACAAACTACATTTTGAAAATGAAAGTTTTACCAGTTATTTTTAATTATGTTGAAAATGGATTTCTTTGCTTTTGCAAATTGTAAAAACGATTTGAAAAGAAAAATTGCTAAATGTCAGAGATAACAGAATTAATTCCCTCCAAAAGAAGAAAAAAAATTAAGTTTTAAGAAGAATTCTATTTTGAAATTGCAATCGCGTTATTTTTATTACTTTTTAATTTAGTTTTCCCGCAGAATTTATCGTTGTAAAAAATTAATTTTCTTTTAAGTAAATTTTTGGATGGAAATAAAATAAAATAATCAAAAATACAGAAATTCATTTTTAACATGTGGTTTCTTTGGTTGCAGTTACACACTTGATTTCCACTCAAATAAAACTAAATTTCTTAAAATAATTAATACTGACAAAGTTTTTTTGAATGATTTACGACATATTTAACGATTTTGCTAGTAACTATTTTTTTTCTCTTCCTTGGAATATTTGACGCATTAAAATTTATATTAATTTTCTGCGGTTATATGTGATATTTTTATGATTAATGTTTGAAAATTTTATTTTGAAAGTATGTTTAAAAAAAAGGCATCCAATATATCTCAGAGTAATTAATATGTATTGTTCAGATATAAGTTGAGGAATAGTAAACAATTTTTTTTTTTGCTAGCGATATATCTGTGGAATTTAATTAAAGTGTAATTAACTAAAAAGTACTGAAAATAAATGGAGAACTACGCTACAATAAAGATAACTTTTCAAATAACAAACAGTCTGATTTTTTTTTTTTTTTTTTTTTTTTTTTTTTTTCAGAAAATACAGAAACTTTTACTTAATAAGATTTTTTAAATAAATTAAAGAAATCGGTACTATCAGTCATATTTTTAGAAATAATAATTTTTCTTTTTTCTTTTGTAACATTCACTCATTTTACCACACGAAAACAGGAATAAATGTATATATAAAAGGGTATTACGATTGCTTGAGAAATATTTAATGATTTTTGTAGTGGAGTTAAAAGCTGATCACATTTTCCCAACAAAGGAAAAACAAATTTCGCTCAATATCGGAATCTGGGGATTTTGTTATAGCCAACAATGCCTTAGAGCTGTGAATTTGATAGTAAGCCAGCCTGATGAAATTGACTTTACTGTTGGTATCATCTTATCTTCGACATTCACCTCAACAGATTAAAACACTTTAAAAATCGAAGATATATTAGAAACAGGTATAATAATATAACATACATATAATATTTGAAGAAGTAATACTAATTGTTTGCATCTCTAAGTATCACATAAACAAACAATCTCTGCTGATTGAGTGCAATTTAGGTCAGGATTTCAAATAGTGGCATTGGCTATACTTTTGATTATTGTTAGAACTAAAAAACACTGATATTATCTCGTCAAGTGAAAATGAATCAGTTACGAGTATTAGCATTTTCACATTTAAAACTTGGGAGCTTAAACGGTGAAATGTTTTCTCACATGAAAACTGTATCGATAATAATTTACTCTGTGGATAATAATCACTCTATGGATAATAATTTATACATATGATATTTCAACACGAAAGGCAGAATTTTTGTAGGTGGCCATCAAAGTAAATAAACTGTAAGAAAAGTAGTAGTAAAAGTAGAAAAGAAGCCGTTGAAGACCGTGGAAAAAAATTAAAGTTAAACATAAAATGAATAATATGAACTTTAAAATGTTCATGCTTACGTAAAAGGCCATTAAAAAATCAACTATAGATGTTAAAAGTTAATTTTATTAAAAAAAATCTTAGTACTTTCAAACCTTTTCCAAACATGATTTTCCTCAGAGAATATTTTCTTCTATAAATACAAATATAAGACTCCGTTTTGAAAAAATGAACGCGACTCATGGCTTGAAGATTGAGTTAGTAATATTTTAGGTGAACGGTAAAAAGAAATATTTGATTGTTGTACCATGAAATTTTAATACGTAATTTTCTCAAATTGTCAGGATTTTATTTTTAGGATGTTAAACCATAAACTGGGTATATTATAAGACAGGACATCATTGCACACTTTATTGTTTTTGCATAAGATTTCTATAAAGTCTCTTATAATGGATAAGTAATAATTGGATGTTGGGAATATGATTTTTGTATGATCAAAATCTGTTGTGATATTCTGTTTGAGATATAAACGTGAGAGAGCAGTAGATTGGCGACAAAATTTTATATCTGCTTTATGTTCTTTTATTCTTTTTTTGAGTTTTCTATTGGTTTTCCATTTTTATTTTATTTTTAAAATTAAAGTTGATAAAATTTATCTGGGAAACTTCCAGAACAATTTAGGTAACGGCTGAAACAAAAATTCATTTACTAAATGCACATTTGCACTGCAAAACAAATAATCTTTAATGCTACAATTTTTTTCCCCGAAACTGAAATTTCTAAAACAATTTATGTCACTGCAACACGGGTTACAGATAAAATTTTAGTAAAATGACTCTAATTTCAGTAGTTTTTTTGTATATATAGTTATTTATGTAGTTTTATAAAAACAAGATTTGTAGATTTACATCTTTATTTCTATAATTTACAGAAAAAAAGTTAGTAACTATAAATATTTCCGTAACCTGTCTTAAATTACAGATTTTTCTTTCTTTGTTTTTTTTTCTTTCTTTTTTTAACAGAACAGGAAACATACCCTTTAGGAAAACATAAATAAAGAATATTATTCTAAACAGCAAAACAATATACATAAAAGTTAAAAGAATGTGAATATATGGGATTTTATTAACGAAAATTATCTGATAAAACCCAAATTAGAAATCAAATTAGAAATCGGAAGGAAAAAATAATTTATACCAAAACGGAAATTGTATGTCAAACGTGTCAAATAAGGTGTGTTTGTGCTATAACAAAGTTTTAAATATATTCAGATATTGGTGTAATAGTATTACACTTCCGGATATAGTAGAGTATCCGAAATCTTTTGCATGTCCCTGTAAATATTATCTGCTTTCTGCCAGTACAGGAATAATTTGTAGTAAATTTCAGGAACGTATGTCAAATTCATAAAATGTGAAATAGTTTAAATTTTTTAAATGCACCCCAAACAATATTTCCCCCTGCATCATTATGTAATGGAATAGTTTTGTGTGGCCTTGTAAATTAATAACAAATATTCTTTGCATCTCGCATTGTACAGAACCTATGTTTTAATATGTATTTCATAAATACATATCAACTTTATTATGTTCCAAAGAGTGTAAAACAATAAAAATACACCTGAAACTTTTATCCCATTGGCCGTAATGTAACAGAATACTTTTGCTTGTCCTTGTAATTATACTGTACATCCGATTTTCATAAAATATGAAATGACTCGGCAAAATTATGCGACACTCGTATATTTTAAATTTTGTCCGATTTAGTTGAATTTTTTTCTCTGTTATATGCGACAGACGGACGGATAACGACGACTATAGGTACTATGCATTTACATAATTACGAATGCACCTAAAAATTACTAAAAAATAGTATCCCGCTTTTTATTTTAACTATACATTTAAATAACAGTATTTTAGCAACTTGTACATCACTTATATTGACAATAAAATCGACTACCATTCTATTTTATGCATACTTAAATCGATTAATCATCAGCATAAAATGATCTCTTGATTTGGAAAAAAAATAAAAGAAAGCATAAACAAGAGAGAAAACAATTGAATGAAACTACATACAAGTTTAAACACAATAAGATGAATCGCCTGTCTAACATAGGACAGATTAAAATCGTTCCGACGATATATCATACGGAAATAGTTCAAGTATTAAAGACAAATTGATTTCGGTTGAATATAATTTAGTGCCCCAGACTTTGATATAAATAAAAGGAAGACAATGCATTTAACAAATCTTTAGGTATGCATTATTTATATTTAAACAAAAACATTTAGAGAAAAAATGAATAGAATGGTAAAAGATATTAAAGAAGAAAATATTTTTAATATATTTCAACCCAGAATCTATTGTATATAGTAGATTGATTTTCTTGTTACGAAATTATTTTTTTTTTCAAAATCTCAAATTTATTATACGTTTAATTATTAAAATTACGTTGAATTACATATTTTTATTAAATATTCTTGAAAGACCATTGTCAAGTTTTTATAATATTAATTTCTTCATTATCCCTGGGTCAGCAATTGGGTCCTTTTGTCCTTTTACTTATTAAAAAAGTGCCTGTTTTTTTTTTTTAAATATTTTTATATCCTTTTTCAATAGCTGAATATTTTTTGCGTTGAAAGCAAGCGAACAAATACCTGTATCTTACAAGGAAAGTCTCCATACGTGCATACTCCAAAAAATCTGAAAAAATTACTGAATGTTCTTCTTATGAGGAGACATACGTTTATAAAGAAATCGGCGGAACCTCCATACAGCGTCCTAAAAAATAATGAAAATTTCGTTATTTGGCGATTTTTCATCGGTGGGCGATAGAATGCAGTTTCAAAAAATTACTTTTTTATGACAAATACACTTTAATTAAATAAAACTTTCATCTTGAACTTGTTTAAGTAAATTTAATTTAAATAACTTTAATTTTACCAGTTTTAGTTTCTTTTAAGTAGAATTTTGTTACATCGATATTTATATTCAAATTTTACCATCAAAATGTCAATTTAAAACGAAATTCATAATTTAAATTTACTAAAACTCGTTCAATCTCAAAAACCAATTGAGCATTGTCAATTCGGTTTCGTCGAAAAAAATTCGAAAAAAAATCATTTAAAAATATGGAAATGCAAATGATATCTTAAAGAAAATTTCTTCCATACATTTGTGAATAGGTCAATTTATTTAACTGAAGTAGCTCTTTAAGGCGCAACACTAGTCACAGAAAAAGATCCGGATGATAATGTAAAGTCTATGGGAGCATTCTTTTCAAATACCTCGCTCAAATTTTAATATTTTTACATAAGGGTTTTATTATTATTATTATTTATTGTTATTATTATTATTTTTTTTTTTTGCATAGAATAGCTGAGGAAGATCCACAACGGGCCAAGTTTTTGCCTTTTTAGTTTTGGTTTCAGATTAAAAAAAAATACTTTAACTTTTAAACCTGGTTTAA
Source organism: Maratus speculifer (assembly GCA_964019185.1). Lineage (NCBI taxonomy): Eukaryota > Metazoa > Arthropoda > Arachnida > Araneae > Salticidae > Maratus > Maratus speculifer. The sequence goes on from OZ025289.1 coordinate 238,608,385, forward strand.
ACCGGTTTCTAAGCGAAATCGAAAAAGTAAAAACTAGGCAGGTTCTATATCGTCTTCAGCTAGCCTATGCAAGAAAAATCATGTCAAAATATCAAAATTTGTGCGAGATATTTGAAAAGAGCGTTCCCGTAGACTTTACATTATCATCAGTCTCTATTTCAGTGACTAGTGTGGGGCCTTATGCAAATTTTTTTAAAATATATCTGTAACCGAAATCAGAGAGTAAAAAACGTCCTGCATTCAGATCAATATCAGCTATCCAATGAATAAAAAATCATTTAAAAATATGGAAATTCAAATGATATCTTAAAAAATTTTCTTCCATAGGATTTACATTTGTGAATAGGTCATTTTATTTAACTGAAGTAGCTCTTTAAGAGCCCACAATAGTCACAGAAAAAGTACTCAAAAAGACCCGGATGATAATGTAAAGTCTGTGGAGGCGTTCTTTTCGAATATCTCGTTCAAATTTTAATATTTTTGCATGATTTTTTTGCACAAGATAGCTGAGGGCGATCCACAACCGGCTTAGTTTTTGCTTTTTCGATTTTGCTTATATATTTTTTATATTAAGATAGTTACAATTTCAGAACCGGTTTAAACCGGTTCCGAAAGTTTTAGTAATTGTTTAAAGAAAATCTGAAACGAAAACTGAAAAAATAAAATCTAGGCCGGTTGTGGATCGTCCTCAGCTATCTTGTGCAAAAAAATCATGTAAAAATATTAAAATTTGAGCGAGATATTCGAAAAGAACGCCCCCATAGACTTTACATTAGCGCTCGGCTTTTACCGCGTGACTAGTGTACGCTCTTAAGGCGCAACACTAGTCACAGAAAAAGATCCGGTTGATAATATAAAGTATATGGGAGCGTTCTTTTCAAATACCTCAAATTTTAATATTTTTACATGAGGTTTTTGTTATTATTATTATTTATTGTTATTTTTTTGCATAGAATAGCTGAGGAAGATCCACAACGGGCCAAGTTTTTACCATTTTAGTTTTGGTTTAAGATTAAAAAAAAATACTTCAACTGTCAAACCTGGTTTAAACCGGTTTGTAAGCAAAATCGAAAAAGTAAAAACTGGGCAGGTTGTGTATCGTCCTCAGCTAGCCTATGCAAGAAAAATCATGTCAAAATATCAAAATTTGTGCGAGATATTTGAAAAGAGCGTTCCCGTAGACATTACATTATCATCAATCTCTATTTCAGTGACTAATGTGGGGCCTTAAGAAAAAACTTTTTAAAATATATCTGCAACCGAAACCAGAAAGTAAAAAACGGCCTACATTCAGATCAATATCAGCTATCCAATGAATAAAAAATCATTTAAAAATATGGAAATTCAAATGATATCTTAAAAAATTTTCTTCCATAGGATTTACATTTGTGAATAGGTCATTTTATTTAACTGAAGAAGCTCTTTAAGGCGCAACACTAGTCACAGAAAAAGATCCGGATGATAATGTAAAGTCTATGGGAGCGCTCTTTTCAAATATCTCGCTCACATTTTAATATTTTTACATGAGGTTTTTTTTATCATTATTATTTATTGTTATTTTTTTTGCATAGGATAGCTGAGGTAGATCCACAATGGGCCAAGTTTTTGCCATTTTAGTTTTGGTTTAAGATTAAAAAAAAATACTTCAACTGTCAAACCTGGTTTAAACCGGTTTGTAAGCAAAATCGAAAAAGTAAAAACTGGGCAGGTTGTGTATCGTCCTCAGCTAGCCTATGCAAGAAAAATCATGTCAAAATATCAAAATTTGTGCGAGATATTTGAAAAGAACGTTCCCGTAGACATTACATTATCATCAGTCTCTTTTTCAGTGACTAGTGTGGGGCCTTAAGAAAAAACTTTTTAAAAATCACACTAATCATAAAAAGAAACTTAAACGCTATGATTTTGGACGTGTTATTTTCAAGTATCTCGCTTTGATTTTAATATTTCTGAATGTTCTTTCCCAATAAGATAGATGAGGACTATTTACAACTGGGATGGTTTTTACTTCTTTAATTTCGATAGCAGTTTCGCTTTAATTCACTTTCGCTTTTAGTTTTGAAAATGAAACTATGATGATATAAAAAAAAAAACTACAATCAAAATAAAAAAAGTAGAACTATCCCGTTTGTAGATCGTTCTCAGCTATTCTATGGGAAAAAACGTTAAAACTAAAGCGAGATATTTGAAAATAACGTCTTCATAGACATTATAGTACCACTGTCTTTTTTTAGGTGACTGAAGTAATCTCTTATAATAAAAATGATTCGAATACTTTAACCAATTAATCGTCGCGCCGAGACATTCACGGGCTGCAACCGTCACGGTTTTTATTAAGCATTGTTTGATTCCCACAAGTTTTATAAAATTGTGCAATCGGTTTTATTCTGGTATCCTTTTACTTGTCATTAAATAAGAAGAATACTTTTTTTGAAAAAAGTGGTGGCAATAATGAATTTGAATTTTTAAACCGAATTTAATGCGGCTGATACGGGATTAATATATGTAATAAAATTCAAGAAAGCATTTCCCTTTCCTTTGAGTCATCCTCTTTCCTTCCTATTCTTTCCTGTATATGCATATTTTTGTTACCCTTTTTTATGCTTTACTTTCTCGAGTTTCAATTTTCTTTCATAACAAATTTACGGAAGTTTTTTATTTATTTGCTAGAACATTATGTCGTCATCATATTCATAGATCAATCTGCCAGCATTTTCTAGCGTTTCGGCGCTTCATTTATAGAGATTCTTATATTCTATATTATACTCGTATATTTCTGTGTGTGTTTTATCTGTCCTAGGCGATATACATTAAATATGTTTTAAAATTATTATTGTATACAAATGATACATATTAATTTTTTTAGAAACATTTTTATGTATTAACTCTTCGTACTCAAAATCCAGTCTGGCTGGACATCATTTTTCTTTACAAAATTTGTTTTCTGTACAGTTAATAAAGGAAAATTTTGGGTCCTTTAGGAAGTCCTATCCGTTTGGAAAAAATAATTTCTTACCAAAAAGTTCTATCATTTAATTATTAGATATTGTTTCCTATATCTAATGTTTGGTAATTAATGGGCAGAAATTCACGGTTTATTTTCCCGAGCGGCCATTAGAGCCATTCATATTGCATACCTGAAAGCAACTTCATTTGATAAAGTAGTTCGAACCTAATAAAACTTCAATAAGAGACGCTAGTGTCTAAAAGATTAAAGAAAAGAGTTAATGTATACTTGATTGGAATTTTTGTCAAAAATCAAATTGTAAATTTGATTGGAAAATTTATCATACAAACGGAATATTTCCAACTGAGCGAAAAATTGCCCAGGCCGGGAATTGAACCCAGATACTTGGCATACAAGACCAATGCTTTATCTGTTAAGCTAACTGGGCGATAACCGTTAACTGAATTGGAAATATTCGATTCGTATGATAAATTTGCCAATCAGTTTGCTTGTGTTAAAATAACAGCATATCTACGTATCCATCATTATATAGAGTTCCATTTCCTGCGATTTATTCTGCCGAGCTGTCTAAATGACAGACCAGATGTTATGACCAATAAAGTTATCTGAGCGAAAAATCCCAGCCGGTTATCCCCGAGTTATCTTAACAGGCAAAGCATTGGCCTTGTAAGCCAAGTATCTGGGCTCGATTCCCGGCCTGGGCAATTTTTCGCTCAGTTGGAAATATTCAATTTGTATGATAAATAGGGTAAGGCAATTTTCTGAATCAGACGCACAAAAAGGTTTTAACAGCTTGGGACCATCCTGCTAGAATATTTGTTAGCATTGGAAGATACAAATAAAGTTGTGTTAGAACTTAATCTGGTGAAGCTTTTGATGTCTCACTGGATAGATTTTTAAAATAACAAGAAACGTAGATTCTGTTATTCCCATATGTAGAAAATTTGAAAAATTCGCCACAAACCACACAACGAGCTGGCAGAAAGTTTTCGAAAATAAAAGGATAAGATTTCTAGTGGAAACTTTGTAATCCCAAGAAGAAGTATTTTGAGAGTTCATCTATTGATTCTATTGACTACAAAACAAAATGTGTTTTCATTTATTCTACTTTATTTTAATTAATTAATTAATTAATTTTATACGTATCGAGAATACTAAATCTTAGACTGCATTTAAGGAAATTTGCGAACAGAACTTGAATCAAGACTATCAATTTCAAATGTAAAATCAAATAAATAAATGAATTAAATTAAAAAATTTGACGTTCTAGCGTGTTTTTGATTGTGCAAATAAAATGCGTGATTTAGAGAAACAATTCCAATGTAATAAATTCAGTTGTCTGTTTTTTAATGAAGAAAATATTTAAACTCCCTTTCGTATAAAGCATTAAAATAATTATTGATTGCTATTTATTGTTTTTCCACTAAAAAAATGCAGGAAGATCTCCATTATAGAGAGGCGCAGAATTCATTATTTATTAAAAGTATTTTAATTAGTTACATTATGATAATATACTAATAGATTTTGTATTTCGTATGCAATATTGAAATTTGTAAAATTGAAATTAAATATATGATATAAAATAATTCCGAAATGACATAAATACATTAATTACAGTTACTAAATAAATAGATTTCATTAAAATTTAAAGTACTGTTAAAAGGCTTTTCCAACATTCTTCAACATTTAATTCTACATTTAGGGAATTTTTAAGTAACACGTATCAATATGCATGAAAACACGTTTTTTAAATGTAGTTATTAATAATGCATGCATTAGCAATTAGAGAAGCAAAACATTTGACTTTACAGAAATTTAAATTCCTTTCCAAAGGACGCGTACGTGTTCCAAGAAATGTCAAAAGGTCAAAAGTGAATTCGAAAAAATCATTTTACTCATTTCCTTTACAGGTAAAATTAATAAGTGAATCCCTTTTCCTTTAAACTTTAATGACTTTATACGAGATAGTATTTTTTTTAATGTTTCAAATCTCAATGAATATTTTTTTCAATTTTTCAATTTTTTCAGGAATGAAATTTAAGTGATCAAATAATGGCAAAAAACTATTTTTCATCAGAATTTTTAAAGAATAAACAAATTCCTAATAAACTTAGTATACTAGTTTGTATTTTATTAAATATAAGGAGTTGTTTGAGTTTTAAAATAACTTTGTCATAGAGTCAGCTATAATCATATGCGTAAATGAAACATTTTTACTGGCCAAGATGTAATTCGAACATAAAATTATGCAAAAAAATTCTTTATTTAAATGCAGGTATTAATAATGCATCAGCAATTAGAGAAGTAAAACGTTTGACTTTTTACAAAAATTTAAATTCCATTCCAAAGGACGTACGTGTTCCTAGAAATGTCAAGAGGTCAAATGGGAATTCGAAATTTATTATACTTATTTCCTTTGCAGGTAAAACTAATAAATATATTTCATTTTCTTTTAAACTTTAAAATTTTTTATGCGAGATAGTATTTATTTATGTCTCAATTCACAATGAATCTTTGTGTTCAATTTTTACAATTTTTTAACGGACGAAAATTAAGTGAACAAACATTGAAAAAAAACTATATTTCATCAGAATTTGTAAAGAAAAAACAAATGCTTAATAAACTTAATATACTTGTATACTAGTTTGTATTTCATTAAATATAAGGAATTTTAAAAACATGTTTGAATTTTAAAATAACTTTATAATAAAGTCAGTTGTTATCACATACGTAAATTAAATATTTTTACAGACATAGATGTAACTTGAACATAACAATATGCGTGAAAACTATTTATTTAAATGCAGTTATAAATAACGCATGCACCTGCAATTGGAAGAGCAAAACGTTTGACTTTCTAAAAAAAACTGCATTCCAAAAGGCGTTCTTGTTGCTAGAAATGTCAGAAGGTCAAAAATGAATTTGAATAATTACTTTCCTCCTTTCCTTTGCAGGTAAAACTAAAAAGTGAATTCTCTTTTCTTTTAAACTTTAATGACTTCATGCAAGATAGAATTTTTTTATGTCTCAATTCTCAATTAATTTTTTTTATATTTTTACAATTTGTTTAGGGGACGAAAATTAAGAGAGCAGATATTGACAAAAAGCTATAGTTCATCAGATTTTGTAAAGAATAAACAAATTCCTAATAAACTTACTATACTTGTATACTAGTTTGTATTTTATTAAAAATAACGAGTTTTAAAATGTGTTTGAGCTTTTAAATAGATTTGTCATAAAGTCAATTGTAATGACGTACATAAATTAGATATTTTTACAGACCGAGATATAACTCGAACATAATACATAATATAAAGTTTTTAGAGTGATATTATTTCACTTGTAATTTTACTTTAAAGTAAATTCAAGCATTGATAGGTCTTCATAATTTACACTATTTATTTCTCTATGCGTTAAATTCTAACGGAAATGTTTGTAAAAGATTATATTTACATTTATGTAAAGCGGAATATTTTATGAGATCTATGAAATTCTTCAAAACTAGTTATAATTTGAATACGTCTTATACATTTAAATTATACTTATTAGAATTATACAAAATGCAATCCTTATCCTTTCAGATGTGGCTAACGTTAAAATGATCAAAGTTTCTATGTTTAATTTTTAAAATACCTCATCATAAATATTAATTCTCGAGAAGGGTGTTTTATCAACAGAATTTATAAATATAAAAAATTGTCATTTATAATTACCTTTTTATATTTAGAGTTGTTATTTTTACTTATATTTTAAATAAACTAGTTTTACTGTTGTAATAGTGAAACACAAATTTCTGTCATCTTTTTAAGTTATGATTATTTCCTCACGCACTCGAATGTGGTTTTTATTTTCCAAGTACCCGTAAAACATTTCAAAATATATAAATGAATGAAATATTAATGTATTGAAACTTCTAAGCAATAAATGTTAGCAGCGTTAATCCGAAAATACAGTTTTTAAAACTTGTCTATGAGAGATATTTCACGGCAGAGCGGGAAAAAAGTATTTTAATCTTTTTCCAGAAGAATGTATTCAGTTTCTCTCACACCGTTCTTAATAACAAAACTCACACGCTAGAAACAGAAATGACAAACTTTTTAGCTGAGAAAGCACTATTACCTCATAAATTACAGGCACTATTACCACATAGGTATAATAAATATATTATTCAATTATTACATTAAACTAATTCACGTCAACCTTATTATAACGTAAATTAAAATGCACATTCGAAATACAATTGAAAACCATAAAATTCTGAATGTACATCTCTATACATGTGTTAACAGATACACCGTGCAATACTATAACTGCAGCGCAGTGTTAATCCGAAAATGCCAGTACTAAAACTTGTCTATGTGAGATATTTCTCGGCAGAGCGGGAAAAATGTATTTTATTCTTTTTCCACTAGAATAAATTCATTTCATGCCAAGCTAATAATACACTACTTTGAAATGCACATTCGAAATAATTTTGATAATCATAAAATTGTGGATATACATCTCTGTACATATGTTAACACATACACCGTGATAATCCTTTAACTGCAGCGCAATGTTAATCCGAAAATGCCGGTACTAAAACTTGTCTATGTGAGATATTTCTCGGCAGAGCGGGGAAAATGTATTTTATTCTTTTTTCCAGAAGAATGAATTCAGTTTCTCTCACACCGTTCTTAGTAACAAAACTCTCACGCTAGAAACAGAAATGACAAAATTTTTAGCTAAGAAGGCACTCTTACCTCATAAATGCCGACATAGCTTTGAGGCTTCTCTGAAAGAACTGATGCACGTTATCAGACGACTTTTATTGATTCATGTTATAAGGATTCTAACACTTTCATCACGACAATTTTGTGTTGCTTGAAGGAATCCTACATTTGTTTCTTGGGGAAAAAGATAAAATGAGTCCTTGAAAGTTAGAAAGAATTTTAGAAAGTCTATAACTAGAAGTTTGAATCGTGATATTTTCTCAATTTATATCTGAAAATAAGTTTTGTCTTTTGTGAAGGTAGGAAGATAGATAGATAATCATGTAAAGTAATGTTTTTGTACTTTTCAAATTAAAATAAATCAGAATGTATAATTCTTTTTTTTTTTGTAAAAATCATTTATTTTTAACATTAATTTTAAAAACGGAGCTTGATTCTCCCTTAAAGTATTGAAAAAAATTTTAGACAGTATGTAACTATAATTTAAATTGCAATTTTTTTTTTTTTTTTTTTTTTTTTTTTTTTTGGAAATAAGTTTTGCTTTTGTACAAAAAATCAATGGAACATTTAATCATTTAATTGCGTAATTTAGAGTAATATTTAAAAATCATCTGTCTAAAATAAAAGAAAATTATTTAAAAAAAATTAAGAAATCACTTTATTATTTAATGTAAAATTTAAAAATTATCTGTCTAAAATTTAAAAAAAATCATTAAAATTTTTAAGAAATCACTTTATTATTTAATTTATAGTATATAATATGTACCTTCTTCTCTTTAAAAGTTGAGAATTTTTCTTACAGGTATATAACTAGAGTTTGAACCATGATATTTTCTTAGTTTATATCTGAAAATAAGTTTTGTCTTTTGTGCAAAAACGAAGATATGTAGTTAAACGTGTAAAGACATGTTTTTGTATTTTTTAAATTAAAATAAATGAGAATATGGGGGGAGGAAACTTTCATTTTTAATATCAATTTTAAAAAAGGAGCCATCTTCTCCACTTAAAAATTGGAAAGAAATCGAATTATTTGTAAATGCTATAAGTAATCCATTAAAATAAAATAAAATGGCAAATAATACCTTTTAATGTACCTTACATGTAAATAATACCTTACATGTTTCGTGTGCTCTGACGGCAACTTTTTCAAAAACAACAAATGATAAACAAAATGTTTCGCTAAAATAGCTTTAAAAAAAAAAAAAAAAAAAAAAAAAAAAAAAAAAAAAAAAAAAACATAAATCACGTGAACATCAGCATACTGAAATAAACTGGAAAAAATTAAAAATGAATAAAGATAATTGTGAACGTGAAATATTACATATTACTGTTTTAAAAACCTTTGAAGCATTTCCTTCCAAATTTTAGGGAGCTCCATGGAGGCAAATTCAATTTTTTTTTATAGATCACTCATAGCATTTATAAGTAATTTGATATTTTAAAGTGATATTTTATATTATATGTAATAGGAAAGAATTTTAGAAACTATGTTATTTTAAATTGAAATGACTATTTTTTTCTTTTTCTTTTGAAATAAATTTATTATTTTGTGCAAAAAATAAGTGGAACAGTTAATAATTTAATCACAAAATTTAATAAAATATTTAAAATTTTTCTATCTAAAATAGAAGGAAATGATTAGAAAATTTCAAGAAATCACTTTATTATTTAATGTAAAGTGTTAAAGATGAACCAACCCTCTTCCTTTTTGAAAATTGGGAAGAATTTTAAAAAGTACATACCTAGAACTTAGATTGTGATAATTTTTTTAGTTTATATCTGAAAATAAATTTGTCCTTTGCACAAAAATGAAGATGCATCGGTAATCATGTAAATTAATGTTTTCGTACTTTTCAACTTAAATGAGAATCTGTAGATATTGTTTGACATATTACTTTATTTTTTAATGTAAATTTTAAAAAATGAACTTCCTCCTCTCCTTAAATGTTGGGAATAATTTTAAAAAGTTTGTAAATATAATGAATGAGTCCTTGAAAATTTGAAAGAATTTTCGAAAGTATAATTAGAGTTTGAATCATGATATTTTCTGAGTCTATATCTGAAAATAAGTTTTGTCTTTTGTGCAAAAAAAAAAAAAGATATATAGTTAATCAAATAATATTTTCGTTCTTTTCAAATTAAAATAAATGATAATCTGTAGGTCAATTTAAAAAAAAAAAAAATGTTTCTTTTTAATGTACACTAAAAAAATGATTTTTCCCCCTTAAAAGTTGGGAAGAATTTTAGAAAGTATGTAACTATAGTTTGAATCGTGATATATTCTTGTTTTATATCTGAAAATAAATTATGTCTTTTTTGCAAGAGACATATTACTCAGTTAATTATTTAATTACGGAATTTAATGTAACATTCTTTAAATTTCTGTTGAAAATAAAAGAAAATCATTAGATATTTTTGAGAAAGCACCTTCTTATTTAATCTAAATAAAAAAAAAAAAAAAAAAAAAAAAAAAAAAAAAAAAAACCTCTTCCATCGTTGAAATTTGTGAAGTATTTGAAAAGAATACACAACTAGAGTTTTAAAAGTGATATTTTTTTAGTTTATGCCTGAAAATAAATTTTGTCTTTTGTGCAAAAAATACGATTTACAGTTAATCATATAATTACGTAATATAAAGTACTATCTTCTGATTTTCTAATTAAAATAAGATGAAACTCCATACATCTGCTTAAAGATATGACTTTCCTTTTTTATGCAAAGCGAAAAGAAAAGAAATTTCTTCCCCCCCTTGAAGGCTGGAAAGAATTTTAGAAGGTATATACATAGAATTTGAAATGTGTTCTTTTGTGCAAAAAAGAATATATATAGTTAATCATGTAATCACGTAATATAGTACTATTTTGTATTTTCCTAATTAGAATAAAATAAATTTTCAGATATGGTTCTCAAATTGTCACTTTCTCTTTTAATGAAAAATGAAATATATATATACATATTTTTTCTCTTTGAACGTTGAGAAGAATTTTAGAAATTATATAACAATAATTTAAATAGTGATAGTTTATGTCTGGAAATAAGTTTTATTTTTTATACAAACGTGAAATGAGACAATTAATCTTTTAATCACGTTGTATAAGATAACATTTCCTTAATTTTTTAAATTAAAATAAATGAGAAAATTCAGATATGTGTAATGTTTTTCATGTTTAGTTCACTCAATACAGAATTCTATATTGTCAAATTTGATAATTGTTGAACAGAATATTTGAAAAGTTATTATAGATATTATTTTTACCATATTAAGTTGGTAATGGGAAGTTTTTTTAACGCTTATGTTATAAAGATTATAACTCTTTCATCATGAAATTTTGCATTGTTTTAAAGGACACTGTACTGAATCTTCTTACGTAGAAAGTAGAAAAAGTACTTGATTCGTTAGAACACATCTATAAAGCACATTTCTTAATTTTTAATGAGGATATTTTACTAAATATTTAACTTAAAAAAGGTAGATGTTGTAGATAGAAAAATAATAATGCACGACACATATTAAAAACGTTGCAGATTATCGAATTTTTTTCAAAAAATCAAAATTTAGAAAAGAATGAAATAGTATTTGAAAAATTAATTCACTAAAATGAAACTGAAAAATAAAACTTTTCTCTGCATGATCTACCATATATCTGTTTTTTATGATTGTAAAGCGAGAAATGATTCAAAATAAAATCTTGATAATCACTAATAATGCTGTCTTTCTGTTGGATTTTGGAATAGGCAAAAACAACTGTTCAAAGAAATTTGAAATATATATTTTATAATTAAACCACATTGATATTCCAAAAATTGCATTTTTGTTGGTTTTACAAATTTACCAATAAGTTATCTATAAGATACATATATTATTTTTAACATTACAGCCTTTAAATTTTTTCATTAAAATTGTATGTATGGTAACATTTTTTTCTGCAGAAAGTTATAGAGTATTATATATTTAATGTAAATCTTCAAAGTTAAATGGAAACATATTTAAAAAATATTGAGAAATCTAGAAATTCCATTACGAATAATAAAAAGGAGGCAGGGGCCAATATTTATACGAAAGGACAAATACAAGTTTGAAATCTATATTTGCGCGATGCTTAGCGTCATACTAAATGTAAAAAAAATTATTTCGATATAAATGATTGTATAGTTAAGCATAGAAGTTTATGTTACAGCTAGTTACATTTGTTAAACTTAATTCGCCTCTGAAAAAAAAAAACTTAAATGATTCACCACTACTGTATTCTGGAAAAATTCGTTTATTTCTCAATAAATCACGATATATTTGAAAATCTACAATTTAGTACTTTTGTTTTATTAATTTTCACAAAATCTAATTACTACGAATAAGTGAAATAAGTTGTAAGCTCATTTATATAAAGCGAATAATTCCATGCATATTGATGCTTGATAATATGGTCAAAATGATTACCCAAAACTGATTTAAATTCAAGCACAATGAACTCATGTCTGCAAATTCTATAAAAGTAACGAAAGTAACCCCCCTCCAAATATATGCCCGCCTTTCTATGTATATAACTTTTTTTTTTTTTTTTGAAAAAGGGCAATTGATTATCTTCCCTCAAATTTATATTTTGACATATTTAATGTTTCTGCTTTTTCAGAAAATTTCTTGAAATTTTTGTTTCCATAGCTTACTGTAGCCCGCACAATCCATGAAAAAAAGAGGACTTTACCAGCATCACATGGCCGGCTTTCATGAGCTATGCTGAATAAAAAATTCTATTCTGTTAATTCAGTCGATAGCTCTGTTCTGTTTTGGTATTCGCTAACTGACTTTGTAAAAATTTATGTTGGCGTGATTGTGTATGTATATGTGTGTTTATGTGACGTTGTATTTGTTATGTATCGTCGTATTAAAAAGAAGAAAAAAATATTTAAAAGAGTTACTGCCTCCGAGGATTCATATTTACAACAGAATGTGTGAAACTTTTTTGAAATTATTCGAGCTAGCCTATATCATAAAATTTATTTTTATTTCATCTTATTACATTTTGAATCAATGGCATAAGTTATCAGCATTATAATATTGTTGTTTTCCTTGATTTTTATGGTTTAAAACGTAATAGATGTTTATTTTGTGTTTAAATGTTATATTTTGTGTTCATATATCTTATATATCTATATTTTTTTATTTTATTTATTTATTTATTTTTATAATGGAAACTACTATTTGTCTATGTAAGAAGAGTTTTAAAAAGAAAAATAATAACTTCATCTACTTTTATTTTTAAAATTTTCATAAATTTTGTGAAATTTCATAAATTCCAAATACCCGTCACACTAACCATCCAATTGTTCTACCCTTTTCACAAAGTTTCCAGTTATACCTCCTCCCTTAAAATAATTAGAATTTTCAATCAGCTGAACGCGGTTTGTTTTAGAATAATATAAATATACCTTTTTAAACACTTATATATATATATATTTTTTTTTTCAAATAAGTCTGAAATACATACATAAATTCATTGGTTTATACGTACATGTGTACCTTTTATCGGCAGAAGTGCCAGTTTTTGTGCGTTAACATATATACTCAAAACTAATCAGAAATCACATTAAAAACATTTTTAAAGATATTTTTAATAATTTAGAATAATTTAGTTTAAAAGAAAATATTATTTAAATTAAAACTTAATAATCAGTTTTAAACAATGTCTGACAAATAATGTTTTAAATAATTTAATAGCGTACAAGTCTTCTCAAAAATATTCTGACGATTTCCTTTTCAAGGATTTATTCTGACCACTATTTGAAAACCGAAGAAACAATCTGCCAAAATATATATATTATATATATTCATAAATTCATATATGCATAAATATGCAAAAATATTATATAAATTCATATATGCATAAATTTTCTAACGAAAATCATATTTTTTCTGCTGACAATATATTGCTTGAAGTCAAATCATTACGAGATCATTCATCTTTCGCTTCTGCTAGTAAACGACGAAACACATAAAAAGATAAAAAAAGATTCGAAATCTGAGCCATATCACAATATTCTCTTTGTTATATTTCAGCATATGTTTTGGTATTATGCTTTTAAATCAGCCGATTCCTAATGTGTTTTTTTTTTCATTTGAGGTACTTTATAATTTTGGTTTCAGCATTATCATTATGTATTATAATCATATTTGCACAAAATGTAATATTTAAGCAAATTGTTTATTACAGAAAAAATAAAAGTTTAAGCCATGGCGTATATAGCACATGTTTTGGTATTATGCTTTTAAATCAGCCAATTCCCTTTTTTTTTTTTTTTTTTTTTTTTCATTTGAGTTACTTTATAATTTTGGTTTCGGCATTATCATTATGTATTATAATCATATTTGCACAAAATGTAATATTTAAGCAAATTGTTTATTACAGAAAAAATAAAAGTTAAAGCCATGGCGTATATAGAATATGTTTTGGTATTATGCTTTTAAATCAGTCAATTTCTATTTTTTTGTTGTTGTTGTTCATCTGAGTTACCTTATAATTTTGGTTTCGGCATTATAATTATGCATTATAATCACATTTGTACAAAATGTGATATTAAACAAATTGTTTATTACAGAAAAATAAAAGTTGAGGTCATGGCGTATATAAATAAGACAGTGAATAAAATGTCAAATAGAAGAAAGGAACTTTAGTATTATTTCTTACAATATTTTCATTTTAAACTGGTCATGAAATTATTGACATATCAGAGCACATGAAAATAAAATGAAACATAAAAAGGAATCCTATAACCAAAAAGTGTGATTGAGTCAATAGTACTTAGCAGAAATTTATTTGTAAAATTAGTTGCTGAGTAAAATTGTTATGCGAATTATAAATGTAAAAAGTAAATTTCGCATTATTGAAAGTGTTGCACTTTTATATGCGTACTTTGAAAGATAATAGCCAAATTATTGTCTGAAATGCATATTGATACAAATGTGTTTGTTACATACAAATTGTTTCTGTTGAACGTTATGCATTCAGGTATGTGCCTAAATTCGGACACCCTTAGGAAAAAAAAAAAAAAAAGAGGAAATTTTAATTAACTTTACAAATGTTAGCAATATTTCTTCAAATTTTAGTGAAGATTTGTGTTTACGAAAAATTTCTGTAACGAAATCTGTTCAATATAATTCCATTTTTTTCAACAATATATTAACAAACTAATAACCTATGTTTTAAATCAAAAAATTCTCAATACATCTTAAATTTACTAACATATATAAATTTCGTATACAATACATAATTTGTTTTTTAAATATAATTTTCGATAATTTTTTTCTTAAATTAATATATAAAAACTTACTAGCTATTTTTTGCTTCATAACGTACCAATAAACGCTAGAAAATTTTATTTCAATATTTTAAAAACTTTTTTACGAAATTATAATCCTCGTTAACGTAAACAACAAAAAACTTAGTTTCCCAGATAACACAAATGAAGATTTTTCTATAGCACAAAAATTATGTGTGAAGTTTACACCTTTAAAATACATTGTATTTATAGTATTTTATATATTTGTGTATAAATTATACATTATACATTTGGAAATTAAAATGTAATGTTTACTGCTCTTTAGCACTTTAAACGGTTCCTTCTGGTTTCAGAAAATTCCTTTCCTGATTATATTTAATGATTTAATTTTGCTTCGTATTATCCCTGATCCAAAAGTAAGGTATTTTTAGAATCTTAAATCTCTGAAATTTAATTTAAAAAATAATTTAAACAAATAGAATTTTTTCGCAAAATCAGCGATTTGAGTATTGAAAATTTAAACAGAGAGGATATAGAAATATAGCGATATCGGAATAGAGGATAGAAGATAGAAAAAGAAAAAAATAATCTTAAAGAATATTAGCCCAAAAAATTGTTATTTTACACGAAGAATAAAGTTTAAAAATACATATTTATTTGCTTTTCCAATACACTAAATTAAAACTAGATTTCGTTTAAAAACCTATACTATAATCGGATTGAAGAAAAAATCAGGTGTATAAGTTTTTTTTATATATAATCGGGCAAGAAAAAGCCAATTGACGGATTAATGATGTGGTAATTGTATTATCGAATAGAACAATAGATTTTTTTTCACGCTGATAGATCGGGAAGTAAACATTAACTAATTGTGATCTAATCATTATTACAGTGGTTAATTCAGTGAAATATATTTACCCTGTTGTAACTAACTAAGGCCACGCTTGGCTCATGGATTGAATCACTCGGACTAATGTAAAATTTTATGTCAACTTGACCAAAAGGTTAAGATGAACAAAGTGATTGATTTATTATTTTTAAGTAAAAGTATAAAATAAATAAAAATGCATGTAAAACCAGAATTTTTTACAAAAAATTTCATACTTTTATTGAGGATTCAACATTTCTATTCATGTTAAACTCTTTCAAATAAATGTCAAAATACCGCAATTCTAAGTTCAATTGTTTAAATGTAAAAATGTATTGTGTTAATGTGTAAATGTAGATTTTTTTTATTTTATTAAATAGAAATAACAACCATTTAATGAAAACTCTAGTTTTAACTTTTTTTATATCAATGGAGAACAATGAAGTATATGATAATTATGTTAAATAAAAAAAAAAAGAAGCTAGGTTCTATCGCTTGGTTTCTATCGCTGTGACTGTAACTTTTAATGCTGTTTAAGGATTAGCGAGAGTGATGCACACTGAACAGTGTAATCCATTAATATGAAGTTGAGAATCACACTGGAATCACCCTAATGTGTCCATTCGCTAGGCATGTTAATTTTACACCGTAAATTGTTACAAAATAACTTACATTTGTGGTAAATATTTAAAAGATACTAACAATTAATTAAAATACATTTTTAGTTAAAAGTAGGATTTTGTGTAGTGGCAACCATCAGTGTTGGGTATGAACGCGCTCACTGAACGAAAACTCACGAGTTTCGCTCACTATTTGTGAACTTTGAACTGAACTTCGCGCACTATTTTATAAACGAGCGTGAACTGAACGGAAACTCAAAAAAATAGACGAATTTGAACGAAATTTACGTTCAAATTTACGTGCAATTTTTTCATAATTTATTTAAAAATTTTCCAGATTTAATACATTTTTTCCCTCTTTCAAATGCCATTTAGAGGCCTACACGAGTCTCAGGACGGGTTAAGTTTGGGTATCACTTCTCTGGGTAGTATCCTAGTCTTACTTCTTCTGCAGACTCGGGTCGTGTCGAACCGGACTTGGGCTGTATACAATTTCGCCGAAAATAGATATAGTTTTTCTTTCCAATGCGGTTTTATCTTAGAAGATTTTACTTTTACCATATATCATTTTTTAGATTTTTATATCTCCATAACATGGAAGACGGATTAATAATACTAATGATAGCTGAAACATTTACATACAACTAAAAAAGGTTCATTAAAAGCATAAACATCGCAGCCTACGGCACTTCTGCATAAATGGAGATTATAAGCAGACTAAGGTAAGTTTTTTTGGACAGAACTCTTCCGTAAGGGTAAATATCAATGTCCTGTAGAAATGTGGTCGGGGTCGGGCCGGGTTCAGTGCGAAATGTGAACTTTCTTTCCGAGCCGGGCCAAGCTCGAGCCTTGTTTTTAGCTATTATATCGGGCCGGGTCGAGCCTTGTTTTTAGCTATTATATCGGGCCGGGTCAGACCGCTAAATTTTCTCTACGAGCCGGGCTGGGCTCGGGCCGAAATTTTTATTTTAATATCGGGCCGGACATTTTTTTTCTATGGACCGGGCCTGGAAATTTCCGTCCGTGCATACCTCTATCTTACAAATCGATAATCAAATGATTAGTTCACAAAAATTTGTAAATTTGGACAATAATATCCAAACATTAAAATAAACAAGTTGGAAATTGCACGAGAACGTAGCAAGTGAGGTGCGTTCGTACGATAATGAAGTTTTAAAAATATTCAGATCTTGTTTATATAGTAGAGCGTACTCCGGATACAGTATAGTAGTCGAAATCTTTACGTTTCTGTAAACATGCAGGAAGTAATTTTTATTACACCCCAGCAACGTATATCTTATTCATAAAATGTGAAATAGTTGAATATAATTAAAACACGTCCCAAACAATGTTTCCCCGTATAGCATTTTGTAGTGGAATACTTTTGTGTGGCCCTGTAATTTAATAATAAAAATTCTTTGCATCACAGATCGTACAGAATGCATATTTTAGTATGTATTTCATAGATTAATGCCAATTATATTATCTTCGAATGAATGCAACATCATTAAAATGCATTTGAAACTTTTTCCCAAATGACCGTAATGTAATGGAATACTTTTGATTGTCCCTGTAAATGATTTTTGCATCCGACTTTCATAACATTTGAAATGACTCGACAAAATTACGTAATAATTATATTTTTAAATTTCAAACGATTAAAATGCATTTGATTTTTTTTCCCCATTGACCGCAATGTAACGGAATCATTTTGATTGTCCCTGTAATTGATCTTTGCATCCGATTTTCATAACATTTGAAATGACTCAACAAAATTACGCAATAGTTATATGATTTAAATTTCAAACGATTAAAATGCATTTGAAACTTTTTTCCCTATTGACCGTAATGTAACGGAATCCTTTTAATTGTCCCTGTAATTGATCTATCCATCCGATTTTCATAAAATTTGAAAGGATTCGACAAAATTATGTTATATTTATGTATTTTAAATTTCAAACGATTCGGTTGGGTAGTTTTTGCGTTGTTATATGCGGACAGACGGACAGACAGACAGACGGACGGACAGACGGACAGACGGACGGACAGACAGACGGACAGACGGACGGACTGAGCGACAACAATAGGTGCTACGTATTTACATAATTAAGAACGCACCTTAAAAGTGAACTTTTTACTGAACTTCGTTCACTTTTACAAGTGAGTTTGATTTGAAGGAGTTCGTTTGAAAATTTTTGAATTTGAACGTGAACTTAAATCACTTTTCAGAAATTGAACGTGAATTTGAGTTAGTTCGTTTATTTTGTGAACGTGCCCAACACAGCAACCAGTTTAAAAAAAAAATTAAGAAACGGATTGAAATATAGGCATAAAATGTTTTGTAATAGATAAATAGAACACAATAGCATAGTCAAAAAAGTCAGGTTATTACAAATCCACTTTACACAATAGGGTAGTAAGAAAGTTAATCATTGTTCCTTTTTACTCTCATAGAATTCTGCCTAAGATGGATTATAGTTGCTGAGTGCTTTGTTTTACGACTAGACATATTGGCGAAAATAAAGTACAATGCTTGAGACAACAACAGTACTTTATCCCAGGTTATCACTATATGCGATAACACACTCTTTTATAATCAGAAATATAGTGAAATGAAACAGACAAAAATTATACTTTGAAATGAATAAAGATGCATAATATAATAATAATTTGTATACATCAGATTACAAGAAATTCTATGTAACCAAATGACATCATAAGAAAGTCAGCCATTTTTCCTTATTGTTTTATATAAAATTTATCCTAAAATTTATAATGCATAGTGGCTGATTTCTTTTCTGTCAGTTGCATAGAGGAAATTTTCCCCATTTTCGAGGAAATCATTTCCTAAGGAAAATATGTCGAAATATAATGAACATAATTATTTTTTTAAGTTATTATATTTAAAGTATTTTTACGAAGGTTTTAAAGTTGCATGAGACATCAACAACAATATTTTAATCAAGAATAACATTGTATGTGAATAACATATTCATGTATTAAAATAAACAGACTGAAATAAAGTAGACGAAAGTTATGTTTTCAACAAATAAACAAGCGAAAAATGCAGCGTGACATACTTAAGATTACAAAAAAAAGTCAATTTACTAGATGAGGGTAATAAGAATTATTGCTCCCTTCACCATTTCTAGAATTTAGTCTAACATGTATATTGCATAACGAATGTTTTGTTTTTTCGACAATTTATTAAAATTAATTTGTCCCATTTCGAATGTCATCTTCATCTGTCAAGAAAATGAGACCAGCTGATTTTTTTTCTTCCAAGACAGAATCATTTTTGAAATGCCTATATGAATATTACTTTAAAGTACGCAAGAAAACTCTTATATAAAATTTCAAAGAATAGTTGGTATTTTTGTAAGAACGAGCTTTAACAATAAATTCCTTACCAATTCAGATTTGTTAAAATAAGTAATAGAAAGTAAATCTATAAAAGCAATTAGTTTATGAAAAAATTATTCGAAAAAGCAAATAAAAAAGAACTATATTTGAAATATTTTATTAAAAAATATTTCAATTTTGAAAATTTTACAAAATAGGAAAATTGTTTTTTAGGCCAGCATTTCTTAAACTTGGGTAGGCGTATTTCTGAAAGTACGTGATGGGAATGCTGGTGGTACCTAAAAATAATATCGATGACTGCGTAAATCGTAAAAAAAAAATTGTGACGTCATAAATATTTTAGAAATGATAATGTATTATCTGCAGATTTTTTATATGGTTGGAATACGAAGCATACTAATGAAAACAAGTTGGAAATTGCACGTTAAGCACAGCAAATGACGTGCGTTCATACGATAACGAAGATTTAAAAATATCACTGTCATATATCAATCTCATTAAATTGTAAAAAGTTAATTACAATTAAAATGTGCACCAAACAATGATCTTCCTATACCATTATGTAATGGAATACTTTTGTGTGGCCTTGTAAATCAATAACAAATGTTCTTTACACCACAGGTTATGCAAAATGTATATTATAATATGTACTTTATAGATGCATATCAATTTTATTATGTTCGAATGAGTTTAACACCATTAAAATGCATTTGAAACATTAGTCCCCCGTTGACCGTAATATAACGGAATGCTTTTGATTGTCACTGTAATTGAACTATGCATCCTATTTTCATAAAATTTTACGTAACTCGACAAAATTATGCAATAATTATGCATTTTAAATTTCAAGCGATTAAAATGCATTTGAAACTTTTTCCCCATTGACCGTAATGTAATGGAATACTTTTGATTGTCTCTGTAATTGATCTGTGCATCCGATTTTCATAAAATTTGAAGTGACTGATCAAATTTATGTAATAAGTATATATTTTAAATTTCAAACGATTCGGTTGGGTAGTTTTTGCGTTATTATATGCGGACGGACAGACGGATAGACTGAACGACAAAAATAGGTGCTACGCATTTATATAATTACGAACGCACCTAAAAAGCGTGTTTGCGTTATACTGCGTTCTCATTCAGACAATTAGGCCGCTTACTTTTTAGAAATATTGGAAACCTTTAATTAGGCTTTGCCTTTCATTGCTAAAAATCTTAAGAGACATAACTTATGTTAAATTTGTAACTATAATTTATAACTGTTCGTAGTTTATTATTTTTTTTTCCTTGCGGCGTGTTAATTAAATAAATAATTCCAAATAACATTCGTAAATGCTGAATAGTTATTAGTAGAAATGAATATCATTTTAAAAACAGTTTAAAATAAGAGTTCAGCAGTCAGATTTCCAACTCAACACATTTTGTAAAGACTATCAAAATTTAAGTGATTTTCTGAAACTTGCTTAAGTCGAAATCTTGATTCCGGGTATATCAGCTTCGTAAAACTTAACCTTCCGTCAGGCGCGCCGTTGTAAAAAGTACAACATTCATATTCTATTTTCTTTAAAACAAAATTCAAGCAGTAATGGGTGTTAATAACCGTTTCTACTTGTTAAATGAATCTATTTACCCAATATCCGAAAGTTATTTGTATTTCAGATTGCGCAATTAGCTGAACCTGTCATTTTAATATGTTAACTGCGCATGAAATGCGCAACGCTTACATGTAAACAACCTTCAAAAAAGCAAATCTTTTGCTTGATATGGGAAGTGACTAATATAGATGAAGTATAGGACTAATTGTGTAAATACAAAATTACTTGATTATTGTTTACTAATTCATTGTTAATTTTTATTTTTTATGACTGTAGTAGAAAGTACTTTTTATATATTTCAACTTCTGCTTTAATATGTTATAACAAAATAAATGTATTGCGGAATACTTTCATAAATTGTGATCACAGATAACTTATATGATATTTGTAAGTTAGATTATTTGTAAAATTAAAATAAAGCAGCAATAATTGATTGTTTATCGTCTGTTGTACAATTTACAACGCGCGCCCGCTCATGTGATGAAAATTTGCGCTCCCGGCGAAAGGTTAATGATAAGTATCCAGCTAACTCAAACCTAGTTAAGTTATGCGCTGTATTTGCTGTTATAGTATAAAGTCCTTTTTACTTTGTTTCTTTCCTTAAAATTTAGCCCAAGATAAAATGTGTTCACTAGTCGATTTCTCTTATCTACAATTTCACAATCTAAATTTTTCTCAGTGAAAAAAAAAAAAAAAAATATATATATATATATATATATATTCTCAAAGTACGAAATAGCAACATAAATAATTTAGTGAAAACAAATTATTATACATAATAACAAAGTCATTAATATTTACAAAGGAACCAAAATAAAATTGATGAAATTTATAAGTGCAATGAAAAAAAAGAAAAAAAACATTACAGTGACATACTTAAGATTACAACGAATCCACTTTAGTAAATAGGGTAATAAGAAACTTAACGATTGTCATCGTTTTTCTTTTTCCAGAATTTAGTCTAAGATGGATAGCGTTTACTGCGTACCTTGTCTTATCGACAATACCATAAAGTGAATTTGTTCCATTTCGAATGTCATCCTCACATCTTAAGAAAATGAGACCAGCTGATTTATTTTCTACTTCGAAGAGAAAATTATAAATGAAATTTCTACAGCATTATACTAGAATAAAAAGTAAATCAATAAATATTTCGCGATCGATTGGACTGGCCTTCATTTAGCAAATGCAATTCACCAGCTTTTTTCTTATGCGTTACATGCAACCAATGACATGTTTTATTCAAGAACGTAAAATTATTTCGACGATATTCCTAAATTAAAAACTTTGAGATGAAGACACATGAGTGAAATAAGAGATATTTTAGAATATTACAAATATTTAAAATACATGTTAAGTATCTTAGCAAAATAATAAAGAAGAAAATCTTACAATTGTAAAAATGCTTTTCTAGATATTTTTTTAAAGATTTCAGCACATTAAAAAACATTTTATTTCATAACTCGGTAACATTTGAGTTGGTTATTGCAATTTATGTTTCATTCTTATATTAGTATATAATACTTAATCCAGCCAATCATTGCTTTATTTCAGAGACTAAAATATTTCTTAAAATACATTTAATTAAGTAACAATCAGCCTTTATATTGTGTTTAAGAACTTACATTCTTATGTAAAAGTGGCATAATGCGCAAAAGATATATTAGTTGTTTTAATTTAATATAATTTTTAAAAATCAATTTAGCAATTTAAGATTAAAAATTGAAAACACAGATTTTTTATTTAAAAAAAAATGACGTTGGTGTAAACATTAACAACGTGATGAAATTGTGTAATGGCCACCAATTGCTGCCAATCTTATTACTGCACTGCACATACAGCGTTCACTACTTTACTTTTTGAGTCACATATAACGTTCTCCAGTTCACTTAGGGTGGTACACTTAATGATCAACTGTTTTCTTATCCTTTTTTTTAAACTATTCCTATTAGGGATTTTACTACAAGGGTTATCCTGTTTGGCATTTAAGACATTTTTTTTCTTTAATTTATTTTTAGTCTTCAATTTTCTCTCGTTTAATTTTATGCTTTTTTTATAATTTTTTTTCATGCAGTTAACATATTTAATAAATTTGTGTCTCGTTTAATTGTACAAAAATTATATATTTATATGTTTAATATCTGGACGTGGCCACGTAGAAGACTGTCGACAGAATGCAAAATTATACTCTAAATCATATCACATAGCAAGAAAATTCCATCAAGAACACTCCGAGATTTATCAGTCGTGTGACATCGGGTCATAAAGCGACAAATAAATTTCCTTTGGCACATTTCCTACGTAAATAAAAAAAAACGTCGAATGTGTTTTATTTGTATTTATTCATATTCCACATCAAAGAGAAATCCACTCACGGCGAATGATGCATCCATTATAAGTATAAGATGTTATTATCATAAAACTTCACTAGTTAAATTCAACTCCTTAGCTGACAGGAGTTTTATTAGGTCAAGAAAAAAAACGTAAAAATCTCACTCTGAAGCCAATGTAACAATGTTTTGACTCAGCTGCAAAGTACAGGATTTTATGGCTAATTTCTAAGTTGTCAATTAATTATTTAGAAATACAGTGATTTTAATCAATTTAAAATTTTGCAAAGCGAAAAAAAAGAGTTTTCTCAGACCGACGAAAGATTATGCGATGTGATTCGGATTCTAGCGTCTCTTAGAAAGTAATTGTGGGCAATCGAATGTTTTTTAAGAATTTAAGTACAAAAAATGTTATTCATCACATAAAAGAATAAATTTAACAATAGGATTTTACTAAAAGAATTGCTCTGAAAGATTATTGTTTTTTAGAATAAAATAAAATAATGAAAACGTTGATTAAAGGTAAGGAATTAAAATAAGTAAATTCAGATATTATAAAATAAAAAGGGAAAAGTTCAGTATTATAAGAATTTGGAAAAAATTATTTTCGAATTAAGCTGATTTTTTTATTATTATTTAATCTTGATATATATATATATATATATATATATATTAAGATTTACTTTTAAATGCAATGGATACCAGGGTTTTCTTTGGTGAATAATTTGTGATGTGACTGAATCAAGCAATTGACGTGTTGACATTTTTTACATCTTCAAAAATCAATGGTGATGTAACCATTCATTAAAAAGCTCAGATAATGCATTTCTTTCTTTAATAATTGTGATCAAAAATTAACAAAACATTTGCTAGTTTTTTATGTGTGTTTTACCAATGTAGCATATAATAAAAAATGACAATATTTAAGCAGAAATGCTGTATTAATGTAGCAATATTTACGACGTGAATACTATTTACCTTTAGGAGACATAAAAAATATTAAAACTTTTAGTGATAATTGTCGATTTAAAATTTCAAAAACATTCCAATCACTGGAAAAAATCTAGTGCACATTATAATAACTTGGTTATATGTATAAGGATCTCTAGAATATGCTCTTAAAATTTAGTAGGCGAAGTCTTATAAAGTTATACAGTATGGGGAATAAATAATTAATACTTGCCGCTTAATGTAATTAGTCAGACGGAAAGCAGATTCTGCAACATTAAACGTCTGATAGGATTAATGTTAATAACAGAAGGAAATATTACATAAGAAACTTGTTCGGAGATTTTTTTTTTTAACTTGCATATAATTTCCATAGGAATGTGTATTTAAATAGTTATTAATTTTTCTTATCAAAGATCAGAAACTAGTGACTTGGTTTCAGAGTAAAGTAAAAATGTCACGACGTGACATAGCGTGACATACAATAATTGCCAAAATTGTTAAATTGACAAGTTAAGTCCGTTTACTTTTGTTGAAGTTGGTCATTATATACATTTTTAACATTTGATGTAAAACATAACGAGAAGAATTGAAATATTTTTAATTTGTTCTTTCAATAAAATGAAAAAAATGGACGCATTTTGATTATTATACATATGGATTATCCGTACTCGAGAGATGTATATGTAGTATTCTGTAGTTTTCTTACTGTCAGAATGAATGTCACGACGTCACAAGGCGACATTAATACGTCAGTGTGAATGTCACGAATTAGCATTCTCGTAAGAATTATATGAAAAAACAAATTTCTCAAGTACATAAAAATTATTCATTAATCCAATTATATTTTTGAATACAAAAGCAGTTCTTCATTTTATTCTTTCTTTTTGCAGAACTTTATTAAATGAGTAATTTTATCCAATTAAAAACTTTAAAAACGTCATACTAACTTTTTAAATATTAAAAGTAGCAATTGAAAAATATGGTAGAGCATAACCGTAATCTGTAAACAACGATTACAATTGCTTGCTATAAGATATTTTTAGTTAAAAATTGTTGTCCATAAAAACGAATTCTTTATACATATATTAATTTATCCACTGATTCAAATAGATTCTAGAATACAAAAACACTCGGTCAATTGAATTTTTTCCCTTTCTAGGTCCATTTACTAACTACGAAATTAAGTTTTATTTACTTTTCTTTAAGAATATAAAATCATTTTTTAATTCTTAAAATCAGAAATGAAATAATGTGATATAAACTAAAGTAAATCTGTAAATAGAGTATATAGAAAAGTGCATTGATATATTTATTTCGGATTAAAACATTGTGTTCCAGATAATTGAATGGTTTTTATTATAATTCTCTCACTAAATGTTATTCTTCTGAGTACATAAATAGTTTTGAAATTGTATTTGAGTAAAAATGAAATTTACATAAATCAGCTTACTAAAGGTTCAATAATAATAATAGTAGCAATACTACTACTACTACTACTACAACTAGCATTTTTGCCGATCCCACC
This sequence comes from Maratus speculifer, assembly GCA_964019185.1. Lineage (NCBI taxonomy): Eukaryota > Metazoa > Arthropoda > Arachnida > Araneae > Salticidae > Maratus > Maratus speculifer. The sequence continues at coordinate 238,634,589 of OZ025289.1, forward strand.
GAAGCTAGAACAAGGAATTAAAATCAGGCTTCTGATTGGCTGAATAATTAAGAGAGCGTTTTGTTTTCGTTCATTTTTGAGCTTGCGTTTATGTAACCATCAGTTTCTGTTTGAAAACCTTTTAAAAGATGGAGTGTTATTAATTTCCTTCTTATTTTTGATTTTTAGAAGATAGATAAAATGAAAGATTTTCTGAAACTCAGAATTAAAGTAGTTAATGATGATTTTTCTCAATTTTCCTGTATTACTTAAAAACCAAAAAAATTAAATTGGAATTTCTTCTTAGTTATTTCAATATGATAGTCATATATATGCTTCTAATACGTAAATCCGCATTCAGAACAATTTATTTAGAAACAATAATTGCATTTCTTTTTTACGATGTTAGTTACGCGACATTTACAAACCCAATTGTTCTATATTACTTTTTCTTTTTTTATTGTAATTTCTTATTATTATTTTAACATGATATACACATATATGCCCGAATACGTATATCCACAGTCAGAAAAAATTATTTACAAACAAAAATTGCTCTCGAAATTATTCAACCAACCAAAAGTTCCTATTTACTTCCCTATGCTATCTTCGGTGGGATCGGCAAAAATGCCTACTACTACTACTACTACTACTACTACTACTACTACTACTACTACTACTACTACTACTAATAATAATAATAATAATAATAATAATAATAATAATAATAATAATAATAATAATAACAACAACAACAACAACAACAACAACAACAACAACAACAACAACAACAACAATAATAATAATAATAATAATAATAATAATAACAACAATAATAATAATAATAATAATAATAGTAAACAATCGGTTTCTCTTATAAATACGTATTTGCCTCTGATTTTGTAATTAATATGGTTAATAAATTAAATGTATTTTTTTTAGTCTGCAATTGTTTTGTTTGATTACTAGAGATATTCTAATTTTGCCGTAAAATTCATTGTGAAAGCTAAACAGACTGAAATACAGTTGTGATTGGATTTAGTTTGAATTTTATATGTATAGAACTTCGGTAGTTTTATCCCAAAGCATTACCATAAAGTATTTGAACATTTTTTTTAACAATGACATTTTAAGCATTTGTATTTTTTTCTGATTTGTATTATTCATTTGAACTGTTTTCTTATAACTGAGTTCAGACAAAAAAAAAACAATCATTTTATAAAGTATACAATAGTGTAATTAATAAATGCAATTAAACATTTATTTATAATCATATTGTATTACTCAAATAACATCAAAATGATAATCTCTATTTTGATTTTTATCATATTGTATTTAAATCCGTAACTCCCGTAATCCAGTAAAGTAATCCAGTCTTATTTTGAGATTTAGGATAGTTTTTCCTTTATTAATAAACTGAATTTAAATTCTCTAATATTTTATGATTTTTGTACTATTTTATTTAATAAAAATTAAAAGAAGTTTTACTTTTTATATTGATTACCCATATATTGCTGATATATATGTAGATTTAAAAATTACATTACAAATTAAATTATCTCTTTGTGGATAAACAACTTCGATTTGAAAATTATTGACTCAGATGTTAGAATGCATTATTTTAATCATGTAAAAAATTAGTAAAAAATGTAGACCGTAAAATTAAACTAATTATTGAACAAAAAACAAAAATTGGCATACTTCTCATGAATATTGCCCATTTTCTAATGTAAAATTTCAAAATATATAAAATTACCTTTGAAAGAAATCTACTTTCGGACTTCTTTAGCTTTTTTAGTTTGACAAAATTTAATATGTTAACTTTGTGGTATCGATCTGTAGATTTTCATACCATAAAAACAAACTTTAACATGAAAAATTAACCCAATATCATAATCAATTAAGAATTTCAGTGATCAATTTGCGGTAACTGGTTTGCTGGAAAATATTAACAACAAATAAAATGGTGTTTTAAGAGGACGGTGGACGTGATTTTTTTTTTAAGTAGCAAATGAGTAGTCATAGCAAAATGAAATTTTTTTCATACATGCATTTCACCAGAAACATATACAACACTTTAAAAAATATTGAATCTTATTAATATTTTTTAAATTATAAAAAATAATTTTTGAACAAAATTTCAAAATGTTCCTCGCGTTTAATTTTCAATTTTTTTTTTTTTTTTTTTTTTTTTTGAATTTTTATCACTTAGACTCTATTATAAACAAATTTGTGTAAGATTTTTTTTATCGCTTGAATACTTAATATTTTACAGATATTTTTCAAAATTCCATATCGATTTTTATCAAACTTTTGCTTTTTAATAAGTAAAAAATCAAATTTGACTATGTTAACAAAAACGAATTTTAAAAAGCTTACACAATTTCTTTTCAAACAATATCAGGATACTTCCTAATCAATTTCATAAATATTGATTAAAAATTACGTAAAAGGAGTATTTTAGAAATCAAAAAACGCTGAAAAATTAATTTTGCTAAAAACAGATTTAAAGTATATAAATATACTTACCTGTTTTATTTACTTCTTAAAACCTTCATAAATGACATTTTAATAAGAAAAAACTGTTTTGGTGTTATTATACCACAGAAATAGACGATTTTGCTCAAATAAATATCCGCTGTCCCCTTAAACCTTACTGAGTAATTATTATTGACTTTTGGTATGTTGGAGATTTGCAACACGGTGACACAAATGTTTAAATGGCGACGAAAATGGAAATTACATATTAGAAATATTTGAAATTTAGTTCGCATTAAAAAGGTGTGACTAAACATTCAAATGACAGAACCTTTATGTTTTTTCAAATATAATAAGACTGAATGAGTCTAAAAATAATGATTTTTTTTAATTGTTATTTTCTTCCACTTTTAGTATTCTTTAAAAACTGAATTCTTTTCATTATACAAAGTGTACTCTATTTGAATTCTAAATGATTTTTTCCCATTTCTTTAAATGAAAATGGATAATTTATTTATTCTTCATTCATACAGCGAAATAATTGTCACAAACATCAGGAAGAATATACAATTGCTTCTCACCTTTTTTTCTAAAATCGCAATTTTTTATTTATTTTCTTCCTTTTATAGGTTTTAAAATTATTCTTTTAACTTTTACACTATGCATTTCTTCTTTCACAAATACTTAGTTTATTAAGTTAAAGTTATGAAACATAAATAAAAGATTATGGAGTCTTGTATTTGAATATAAATATGTTTCACTATCTAAAGTGTGAAATGAAGTTGTGTTTTTTAATCGAAAATTGCAAATTCAATCGTTATGTTACTGTTTCACAAATACTTGCATTTTAAATTACTAAGTTATCTGCATTAATATAAAATGAAACAAAAAACATTACATACTGTATACTTTTAAGTATGTCAGCTGTTTTAGAGTTTCTACAGCCATTTTCTAATGGCTGTACTTTAAAAATTTAAAAGAAATTGAAATGCAAACATAAAAAGCTTGCAAATATTCTGCGATGTAATTGTTTTTGACAAAATAATAAATATTAGCTTTTCATTTCGAAATGCATTTCAGCTCTGTCAAAAAAAGTTTTTTTTTTCTTTTTTAATTTGGATGAAGCAATGTTTCATAAAGAGATACGCCGAGTCAAAATATGCTAAAAACACTCATAAAAATATATTAATACTTGAGTTAAAGTATACGCTCTATTTTATTCATCGATATAAAAGAAACAGACATGGTAAGAAAAGTATTTTTTCCTATTTATCTACACCATAGAATAATAAATATTAATGGATAGTTAAAATGTGATAATAATCCAAGAGGGACAGTAAAGTCAAAAGACGTAAAATCAAAAGTATGAAAATATGGAAACCTGGGAGCAGGAAAACACTATGATAAACCTACGAGTGAGTCACTAGTTTTATTAATTTTTGGCGTAGGCACCACTTCACTTTCGGCAGACATGGATCATTGGATTCCCCTATTACTACTCTTTCATAAAAATAAAGTGTTTTTTTCTTGTGCTGGATAACATAGGTTTTTGTACTATAGGCTCTTGGACTATAAATAATGTTTAGTTACTTACATAAAGATATATATTCAGAATTATAAAGGATATATATTTATATATATATATATATATATAAATTTAACGCAGTCAAAAACTTTTAATATGGATAAATAATTAGATTGATAAAAAAGCTTGTTTATAAAAATATATTTATTCTACAAATCTTTTAAACAATTATATCATTCAAACACAGCTGATAACAACATATGCACACTTACCTACGCATATAAATCTTAACGGAATTTACATTACGAATTAAATATTCCCTACTGAGCGAAAAAATTTTCAGGCCGGGAATCGAACCCAGATACTTGGCTTACAAAACCAATGCTTTACCACTTACAGGCCAAATGTTATAACCTACAAGGTTATCTCAACGAGAAATGTGCGCCGGTTGTTGTGCCCAGTTAGCTTAAACGTTTAAGTATTGGCCCTGTAAGCTATGTACTTGGGTTCGATTCCCGGTTTAGTCAATTTTTCGCGCAGTAGGAAATATTTAATTCGTATGGTAACTTTACCAATCAGTCTGATTGTGTTTTAAAAAATGCAATTTATATAATTAAATATAAGTCAATTTTACTTCGAATCTTATAGTACATCATGTATTACAGTAGATAAAATATAAAAATCTATTTTATTCAGCAGTTTTTTCAATATCATTTGCGGAAAATTACTTTTTACACGCAACAGCAATCTGTTTCAAAATTAAGAAGCAATCATCTTCTCTATTGATGATACGATGTCTTAAAACATTCTAAAGAATTGGATCAATTGCAGCTTCGATGAAATAAAAGTGAAAAAAAAATGGGAGAATGATGTCTCCTCCATTTCATTACTCTGCCTAAGAAAGAAAAAAGAGAATCACTTCTATAATGCAACGTGATTTTGCAGCAATACATTTAAACGTAATGAAGCTATTTTAAAGTATCTTTAGTGTCATTACGGTGTGGTTTAGCGTCAAATCCTGTCAAGGATTTTTATTTTTGTTACATTTATTGAAGAGTTGCCTTACATTCCAAATTACACGCTGAATGAATTTTCTGGGTTATTATAGCGATAACTGAAATAAATAAGCTCAATAAACTTCAAGAATAGCGGATAATTTAATGACGACGTTTTAATAAAAAAAAAAAAAAAAAAAAAAAAAAAAAAAAAAAAAAAAAAAACGTATATTTAGTGACTGATAATATCTAGAAAATAAAAAGAATACACTTTGAATGAAAAAAAAAAATGCGATTTAATTTTTAACGATTGGAGATTGAATATAAAATAAGTAAGTTTCTCAAATATTCTAACGTTTGAAGACATGATGTAGCGCTTTTAATAGCAATTATGGTTAACCTTCTCGAGATGATCCATTAAAACTGCAACAGAATATCGCAGTTTTTAAAACCGTCGTTTATTATTGAAAGTGCAGGTTTTAGTTTCAATAAAGAGGCTTACGAAAATGTAAAGCGGCAACATTTCAGAGCAATAGAAGAGGAAATATGTCTTCCTTTAAAATTATCCATAAAATTATTCGAGATTAGACAATTGCTATGCTATCTGTAAAACAAGCAGAATTTTTAAAAATATTTTAGATTTTTCCGCTATCTCATTTCGCTGTCATATTCGCAGATTTTATATCATAATTTTTTGTAACAAATCTAAGACATGGAGTAGACAAGAAGCTCCATCCGATATTTATAATGAATAGCTGGAGTATATGTTGCCGAAAATTTGCTTCGGGAAAATTTTGGACTAATTTTAAGAGCATTAGTTTGCTTTCTGAGTTCTATAATAAGAACTTCTGCAATTGAAAAAATATTAAAATTTGCATTAAACAACTGCAAATGATTGAGTATCAGTCTACGTTTACTGAAAAATATTTTCTACCGATATGACGAGCCTATATATATATATATATATACAGAGTGAGTCCTGTCAACGATGATGTCCAGTTTCTGATTTCTAAATCGCTACTCGTAGACATGTACATTGTACACAATAATAATAATAAAATAAAATGGTGCAAAGGAATATTTTAAATGCGATTAGGGTAAATAAAATATTTCTTAAAAATATTAAGAAATTTAATTTTTTATACGATCCTCTGGACCTACACGATATGGCCATTTATCACTGGACGCATTTTCTTTTAGACATTTTGTCAATTTTTTTAAAAGTATACCCAACTTAACGTAGCATAGGTTTTATTTTTCACAAAATCTTATTGTTCTTTTAAGACTAATTTTTTAAATAATACTATTAATAATTGGTATATTTACTGCACGGAATCCTCTCAATGTGAGTTATACTCGCATATGACCCTTTTATTTTCTTCAGCATCTTTTTATTACGTTTTGTTTTATCACGCGATTAACACGTGTTTTTGAATTAGCTGAGTGCTACAAAATTTATTTCAACATGGTCTTTAGATTTTATATTCTACATATCTGATCATTTGCATTAAATACTATGCAACGATATTTGCGCGTTTTTCCCCCTCTTATAAACATCTTAGGTTAATCTTGCGTATTTCTTCAAAGAACTTTTTTTCTTATTTTCAGAAACTTCACAATTAAGAGCCGCGTACTATATTAATATAGTGAATTTATTGGACGCGGATTGTTATCGAACAGAGTACAAAACAAAATATATAACATTGATATTTGTACACATATGACTCATATATGATTTGAAAACATATTGACAAAAAACTGAACAAATAAAGTAAGACACTTTGTAAAATCCCTATAAAATGAAAAATAATGTAGAACGCGTTTGGAGCTACGACAATAAGAGCTCGTCATCAGCTAAACCAACACGTAAGGGCACAGAGTCGAGATAAAGGGAAAGAAAGGGGGAGGAGATTACAAAGAGTGCGACAGGTGGCGCTAGCTGAAAGAGTACAGGCGGAAGGGAAAAGTGATGCCAAAATAATAAATGAGAGAGAAAAATGTTGAAAAACAATAAAAATAATAACGAAAATGAATAAAATAAAATAAAATAAAATAAATAAGTAAGAGTAAAAATAACATAAAATAAACGCGTCCTACATTATTTTTCATTTTATGATGATTTTACAAAGTGTTTTACTTTATTTATTACTTATCGCCAGTGTTTACGGTGTTTTTTTTTTTTCAAAAACTGAGTGATTTATTCATCTACAGAATTTATAGTTAATATTTTTTGCTGTGACTTTCAATTTTACATTTAATTTATGTCACAATACGAGTGCTTTGCTTTTTAACACTTGCAACGCAGTTTAAAAGAATTTATGCATTCAGTTTGTCTATATGCCGTCAGACCGTCCGTAATCTAACTCACATAAATTTACTCGAATCGCCATGCAATTGTTCATGCATAATATATTATAATGATGTGTATTGTAGCATATTGAAATATAGCATAGTGAAGAATGAAGTGAGTAAAATTTTCATGTCATTTACACGGACACATAAAAGAATTCCGATATATTACGGTTTAAGGGGGGCATTTTTTCACAGTCTGAAATAACGTATATTGAAATTTGTATGTATCACTGAGGTGTACTACGCCAAACGTACAATGGGAAATCATGTGCATGGAATCCATCATTCATTTACTTGGATACACAAATAAACAATTCTGTTAGAATACTGTCCATTAACAATAATTTGTTGACATGCGTTATCAGTTCATGTACGAGATTTTGAGTTACACGAAATTGTTGCATATTACTTGGTGTACACAAATTTGATACATCATATACAAAGCAGATGAAAATACATGAATAAATTTTTATATGCTGATGTAAAAATCAGAATAACAGGAAATTTGACTTACTATAGGGGAAAGTGCTGTATAGATAGATAAATATCGACAAATAAATAGATAAAAAGATACAGACAGATAGACAGATAGATAGATAGATTGACAGATAGATAAATAGAATTATGTTAGTAGGTGGATAAATATATATAAATATTTAGAAAAATAGACTAATAGATAACTAGACAATGACAGTCTTATTTATCTAATATTTTTCAGTCTTGATGTTATTCCAATAATATAGAAATTAATAATATATTAATAATATTATATATTGCATCACGTAAAACAAATAAATAATCTTTGACTATATTTTAATAAATAAGAAAGAACTATACGAGATTAATAATTTACTTATCTTAGAGTAATAATTAATAGAAATATTTAAAATGTATCAAAATATCAAAGAAACGGAGATTTTGTATCTTTAATAAGTTTTCGAAAAATATGAATAATGTTTTGACATTAAATTTCTCACTGAAACACCTTTTTTACATAATTACATATTTGACATAATAAAAACTAGTATCAACGGATTTTGGTTTTTTAGAAAATGATGATGAATAACACCTTGGAGCAATGTAATGTATCGTAAATAAAGTTTAAGAAAATATTTACGGTAGTCTGAATACACGCTTAAAACCTTCGAGTACAATAGGAGATGAAAAATAATTAATGAAAAAAGATAAGTTGAAAGAAGATTATTTTTCATGAATGAAAAAATATGCCCTGAGCAAAGTTTAATAACACAAGTCGTTCTTTGAATCTAGGTCTTTATTTTATATATTTTTTGTGCATAGATACAATATATATACATATTGTTAAATGAAATTTTTTTTGTTTATTTAGCAGCAATAAAATGAAAAATCTATATGTATATAAAATTCGGATGTCTCTTTGTTATAAAAGAACAACCTACGCCTTTTATGCTCATTCAGATATTTCTAACTATGGAAAACTAAAAATAACATCTTAAAAATGTACGTATATTTGTCCAATATAGCTTCAGAAACAGATTTATAACTGATGCTACACATATGAGTGTAGATCGAAAATGTTTATATGTTTATATGATATGATCAGCAGTTTGTCGTATTTCGATATCTACGAAGGACATACAACAAATTAGTTCAAATGGTTCGTAAAAAGAAACAAAAACTGTACGTGAAGATATTTATTGCTAAAGATACAGAATTGTTTCAGCTACTTCTCAGCATAAAAACCACTGAAATTACGTGGAACTTCTCACTGCGTGGAATAAGTTTTTGCATGTCATTATCATACAAATCTATCAATTGGGAGTGTAGCCAGCTTGCAATAGTTTTCAAACTATGTCTGATTACCCGTTATGATTCTGTTTAGGTACCCTACATAGTGGCCTGCATAATGGCATAGCTGCGGAAAAGTCAATACTGCTTTCACGATTTGGTTTTGTGTTCGGATGCAAGGTTAATCGGTACTTGCCGCACAATTTCAGGAAAAAAGGCTGTTTCTAAGAATATGATACATCGCCGATTTTTTCTGCAACTGTAACACGATGAGACAACGGGGAACGTTAGGCTCAACACAGACTAGTACTTTGCTAAAATTGAACTGATTACGTGGAACTTCCTTATTTTATCACCATCTGAGATTTACTGACAATAGGAAACGGAAGAGATACAATGGCCATTGAGATAGCCATCTAAACCATACTGAAGGGAAAAAAAGATTCCTGTCCTACACTTGGATTTATGTTGAAATTCAAAAGTCGTTAACATCAAACGCGCCGAATGCTAACCGCAAAAAGTTTCTGTGTGTGTTTGGACCTTTACTCGTGGTGTGACGTGTGTAGTTTGACAACTATGGAAAGCTGACTCCGTTCCCAAGTGGCAGACTTGAAGGGACTGCAAAAAATTATCACAAACTTTGAGAAGTCTTACAATTCCGGTGGTTCATATGTTAAGAAGCAGCAGAAATAATGATGCGGCTTTGGCAATAAATCTTTTCAGGTTAATACATTTTAATTCTTCGAAAAATACACTTTTGGATAACCCTTATTGAGTAGTTTTTGAGAAAAAAGTAAAAAAAAAAAAAACTGAATGGAATAATCATTTTAGCAAGTTTTTTATGCATTCTATTGATGCAGTTTGAGGATTTTTACTGCTATTTAAAGTACTTATTAAAATTTCCAAAATAAAATAATTATACTTTGAGCTTATAAATTCAAAATATTGATTTAAAAATTGGATTGATAATCATACAAAGCTGAAGTGAAATTATTAGTTCAGAACGCAAAATTTGCAACAACGAAAAACAAAGGAGGGATCCAAGGTGTCACTATGTGCTTACGTGATAAAAATAATAGACCTGAGTACAATGCATTTTATTTTGTGACAAACTACCTTAACTAAAATATTTATAAAAGTGATAATAATAGTATTTCTCTTTAATACTGAAACACGAAAATATTGTTTTCATTATGTTTTTAATTTAAACATATATATTACTTTATATTTACTTCATTAATCTTTATAATTATACATTTAAAAACAACAACAACTGGAAACCTGATAACTTATTGCGTTTTATCCTGAAAATGATTAAACAAATATATAATTTCCAAGTATGTTAAACAAACCATGCTAATGAATCATGAAAAAATATTTAAAAAAAATTTTCGTTGTTAATAATATTTATCGACCAACAATTTTTTTTTTTAACTTTAGTAATTAAAAAAGTTGTTATTGAAGACTTTTTGATGCAGAAAAATGATAAAAAATATTTTACTTGAAAAACTTTACACTGCTGTTTTGAGAAGACTATTTTTTCAAAAGCAATTTATTAACGTTTAAGTTACATATTTTTAATTAACTATGTATAGAAAATTCGACATATGTTGAGACATCACATTCAGCTTTATTAATAAAAATAAACAACTTGAATGTATTGGTTCATTATTCATTTATTTCTAAAATAGATGAAAGTATATAATATAACTTTCAAAACATCGAAACTATAAATATGTTAAATATATAGATATACAAATATTTGACAAATTTCAGGGTGTTTTCATCTATACACTAATCATCTTCAAGGAAGTTAAGATGTGAAAAAAACTCTTTTTTCTCATTTTAAATCCCTCAATGATGACTAGAATTTAGCTGATAGTATTAATATTTTAAAACTTTTAGATTAATTTCTTACCTGATTTTGTGACATAAAAATTGTGAATCAATGTATTCACATTGTTTATCACTTATTATTATTAATTTTAGCTTCTCATATGCATATATAAGAGATTTTTAATAACTTAAATGAGTACAATTTCCAACATTATAATTTATATCTCCTTTTTTTGCAAATATTTAATCAAATGCTTTTTAATACTTTAACTTTAGAGCTTTATATTTAGAGCAATAAAGTATCTCCATTGAACATACAATTAAGTGAATTATTTTAGAGAGTATCTAAATATAGAGTAAACCAAAAGCGTAAAGTTTAATAAATTATCAGATTTAAAATATCTTCTTAGTTAAGATAATGTTTTTCATCAAAAATACTAATATCAACACAATGTACATTTTAAAAATCCACGAATAACGCCCTGAAGCAATTACTGTGTCATACAAAAAAAAAATTAAGAAAATATTTACATTAGTTTGAATACAAGTCTAAAACTTTCGAAAAATTACGAGACAAAAGATAATTAAGGAAAAAAGAGAACTTAAAGGAAGATTATTTTCCATGAGTAACAAACTATGCTCTAAGCAATGTGTTATAGTTGAAGAGGTCTTTCAAAATCTCTTTGAACTTGTTTGTTTTATGCACACGATAAATTATTTTTTAAAGTATCATTTTTTCTTTTTACAAATTACGCATTAAACCTGTCTGTTTAATTGCAATAACATCAAAATGAGATGTTATGCATCAATCTCTAATATATTTTTTGTACAATTTTAATCAATCAAAAAAGTAGAATTGATATTTATTTCATTAATCTGTACTTCTTAAAAATCGTGAACCAAAAAAGGAAATGCTAATATAATTTAGAAAGAAAATTTCCAAGGTTATTATTTAAATAATACAAAAATTGTAATCTTTATTTTTTAAGCCTGGTAAACATACGCTTCTTTCTATTTTAAAATAATTAGAAATAAAATGTGTGCAATTATTTTCTGCCGATCAATGCCGTTTTTGAAGAACGTAATTAAAAAATTTTTTTTAAATATTTAAATGTAGCTAAAAGACAAAACATATAAAAAATTCAAGGAGTACTTTTCTTATTTTTTACAAAAGAAATTTTTTTTGTTGTTTTCGAAATATAATATTTGTAAATGATAGACATGTGATTTTCATTTTATTTTTTAAAATTAAAACTATAAATTTGTTGTTTGAATTTCCACAATGAAATCCGATTTTTTAAAAATAACAAAAGTATGTGATTCTTTAAGCATTCTATTTGAAACTAATGTTTCTTATTATTATTATTAGTATTATTAAATATATAAGATATTATTAACTTAAATTATTTTTAATTGTTTAAAAATATTAGTTTATTAATCAGTAAACTTTAAAACATATGCTGAATTTTTAAAAAGTAGACGATTTATTTTTATCACATTCTTTTAAATTACATTAGCATAATTGCATTTTGATTTTTAAAAATAGTTTGAAAACATTACATTAGTTTGAAATCGGTTTCTTTAAATAGTCCTTCGGTGGAGGCACTTGAAAACAAAGTTCAACAGAATTGATGTTATATTTTGACATTACATCTGTATACATGTGTGGAATTACTGAAGAAAAATATTTGCGTGTAGTTTTGTAATGAGAATACATCATGGTGTGGATGCGAATTGAGCGTGTTCTTAAAATAAGGCCATTAAGATTTTCGACTTGCAGGAACACCTAATGACAAAATTGAAAAGAAATTTTTAAATAGTATGATTTCATGTATATTACCTATTAATAAAGATGCAACACATAGACAAATTTTAATCTTGTATCGTTTTTAAGTAAAATAATTTCAAAATGTTCCTATTTTTAGGGATTGTATGTTAACTGTCAAATTTTATAGTTAGTTTAATAAATCTTTCCATTTAACCTTTGATGAAAATTCATTTTAAAGTATATCTAAGTAACAACTAAACCAAAAAAATCTTAATGGCTTTCTAAATTATCATAAATAAAATATATTTTTAGTTGAGATAATGCTTTTACAAAAAAAGACTAATATTAGAACATTTACATTTTAAAAATCCACGAATAACACCCTGAAGCAATTACTGTGTCATACAATAAATTTTAAGAAAATATTTACGTCAGTTTGATACACGTCTAAATTTTTCAAAGAAAGTACGAGACAAAAAATAATTAATGAAGAAATGCACCTTAAAAGAAGATTATTTTTCATGATTGACAAACTATGCTCAAAGCAATGTTTTAGAACAGAAGTTTTTTAAAAATATCTCTTTATTTGTATATACACGGTGAGTTATTTTGTTTTTTAAGTTTTTCCTTTTACACAAATTAAGCATTAAACCTGTTTATTTAGTTGCAATAGCACGAAAATAAAATATAATGCATAATCTCTAAAGTATTTTTTTTTCCATATTTTTCATTTATCGAAAAAGTAGAGATGATATTTATTTCATTAATTTGTACTTCTTAAAATAGTGAACCAAAAATGTGAAATGTTGATGTATTTTTGAAAGAAAATTTTCAAGCTTATTCTTCTTATTCTTATTCTTATTCTTATTCTTATTCTTATTATTATTATTTTTTGCGTTTTGTGCAAACATGTTTCTTTCCATTCTAAAATAGTTACAAATAAATTGGATGAATTATTTTCAGTCGACCAATGAAGTTTTTGAAAAACGTAATTAAAATAGATTATTATGAAAAGGTTTTGATGCAGAAACAATACAAAAGAGTTGCAAAACTCAAAGAGTAATTTTTTTTTATGTTTTACAAAAAATAATATTTTCTTGTTGTTTTTCAAATATCGTATTCGTAATAGGCATGTGATTTTTCATTTTATTTTTTACATTTAAAACTATAAATTTGTAGTTTGAATTTTAGCAATAAAACTCAGACTAATATTCTATAAAATATAATACAAAATGTAATTTGTATGTAATATAAATAAAAATGTAATACAGAAATTTTTCGTTTAATCGTTAATGAAAAGATATTTTTAGTTAATGAAAAGATATTTTCAAAATATGCCTAAATATTAAATAAACCAAAAACTTACAGATCAATAAATTATCATAAATAAAGTATATTTTTAGTTTTAAAAGTTTTTTCATCAAACAGACTAATATCAGCACATTTACCTTTTAAAAATCTACGACTAACACCCTGAAGGAATTACTGCGTCAAACAACAAAGATTTAGAAAATATTTACGGCAATTTGAATACACGTCTAAAATTTTCGAAGAAAATACGCGACAAAAAAAAAAAAAAAAATTAATGAAGAAAGATATCTTAAGAAAAGCTTATATTTCATGAGTGACAAACTATGCTCTAAGCAATGTTTTAGAATAGAAGAAGTTTTTGAAAATGTCTCTTTACTTGTTTGTTCCAGACACACGATAAATATATTTTTTAAGCATTTTCCTTTATACAAATTTCACATTAGTTCTCTTTATTTAGTTACAATAGAATTAAAATGTGAAAAAATGTTTAAAACCAAACTTTTAAGCAATATTTTTTCTATATTTTTAATTTAAAGAAATCTTAGAGATTATATTTACTTCATTAATCTGTATTTCTTAAAAAAAAATGGTGAAACAAAACAGGGAACTGTTAATATGTTTTTGAAAGGAAATTTCAGACATTTCTATTTAAATAATCTGAAAATTTAAATTATGTTTTTCAGGATGATAAAAATAACTTTCTTTGCATTCTAAAGTAATTACACATAGTATTGTTTGAAGTATTTTTTATTAGACCAGTATTGTTTTTCAAATAAGAAAGTAAAGTAATTTTTTTTATAGAAAGTTTTGATGCAGAAGTATTACAATGCATTTACAAAATGTACAAGGAAATTTTCTGATACTTTGCAAGAAATATATAAATCTTATTACTTAAGAAAAATCGAATCATCAAAATCATGTGATGTTCATTGAATTTTTTACTTTTAAAACTGTAAGATTTTAGTTCTATAATTAACGATATACAGGGTGGTCATAAAAAAACTTTCCCGATATACGGAGCTCTAGCGGCCATTCCGCTCAACCGATCGAAATGAAATTTCAGATATAGCTATTCAGAGGTATGAGCTCGAGATTCTGTAAGCGACAACAAAATGGCGCTCACGGTTACGGTTATAGTTACAGAAACTCGAAAATTTCTAATGGCAACACCCATTTTTTTTCATCGCAATATGCTCAGCGCATGCGTAAATCCTAAAGAGCATTGGAACCGTACGTGTATCGCAAGTAACGGACATGTTATGCACGCACAAAAAAACATTCTGGGAATCCTTCCCCCCATAGAAAAAACTCGATTGGGGCGCAAGGAGGAAATTTGCATATGACACAGACTCAGTACACTAATCTCTGATTACAATACAGATCGGAGAAACTAAAACTTTTATTATGATTACACATTTTTCAAATAGGTGCGGTTACTATGACAGGCAATTACGGCATCCATGTGGCAAATGGGTAATAAAAATAACAGTTTTAATTTCTCCGATCTTTATTATAATCAGAGATTAGGGTACTGAGCCTGTGTCATATGCAAATGTCCTCCTTGCGCCCCAATCGAGTTTTTTCTATGGGGGGAAGGATTCCCAGAATGTTTTTTTGTGCGTGCATAACATGACCGTTTCTTGCGATACACGTACGGTTCCAACGCTCTTTAGGGTTTACGCATGCGCTGAGCATATTGCGATGAAAAAAAATGGATGTTGCCATAGGAAATTTTCGAGTTTCTGTAACTATAACCGTAACCATGAGCGCCATTTTGTTGTCGCTTACAGAATCTCGAGCTCATACCTCTGAATAGCTATATCTGAAATTTCATTTCGATCTGTTGAGCGGAATGGCCGCTAGAGCTCCGTATATCGGCAAAGTTATTTTATGACCACAATGTATATGTATCTATATATTTTAATAATAAAATTTCTTTTTTCTATAGACATGTTTTTGAAATGGATGGTTATTTTTTCCAAGTAATTATAATATGTTTATTTTAAATTAAACTGAATGATTTAAAATGTTAAATTAATAATTAGTAACTTTTAAAACTCATGCTAAATTTCTAGAACGAACAAAATTTATTTTTATTACAATCTTTTAAATTATATTAACTTATTTGTTTATTTAATGTGAAAATTTAATTTGCTCGTGATTCTGTTACAGTATGAAAAACAATTTCATCGTGAAAATTTAAATACATCTATAATTACTTCAAAATACTTATGAAAACATTAAGTGTAATAATAGTAGCGAACAGCAGTTAACGTTAGCAAAATTCTCCATTTAAACAAATGATTTCGAGATTTATAATTAGAGTAATAAATATCAATATCTTTAACTAAAAGATAATTTAAGAACATATCAGTTGAAAGTAAAAACTGTTATTTCGTTAAGCTACCAAAATAATTTTGATTTTATAAATGTTCAAATTTTAAAGTTTATTTTTTATCCCGCTTTCGAACATTTTAAAATCTAATATCAACACGTTTGTATTGTAGATAATGATATAAGTTTAAAAATACGGTAAACAGGGTACACTCCTAAAATGTTTGATGAAAATACGGAACACAAAATAATTAATATATATAGAGTATGAAAAAAGGAATTTATTTCCATTTATGAAAAAGAAAAAAAAATGCTGTAAGCAGTGTTAAATGTAGTTAAAAAACTCTTCACTTTTTCCAGTAAACTGTCTAAATTATTTTTAAAATAAAATGCATGACTTTTAACTACTTTATGTTTAGATCTGGCAATTTAGTTACCCTTAAATAAATGAACATGAAATTAAGTTAAATCATTTTTTCTACTTGTTTGATTTAAGACAAAAGTAAAACTAATATTCAACCAGTAAACCTTTTTTCTAAACATGAAGCATAAAAAATATGAAGTATTGACCTAATTTCACAATTTTTTCCCAAAGAATATGAAACAAGAACAAAAATTTTATGTTCCTAGTATTTTAAACAACCCATACTATTAATCATGGAATAATTTTAAGAAATGTAATTTTGTAATTATTTTGCAACCAATAATCGTAATTAAAATGGCTCTTCTCATATCTTTCTAGGCAAAAAAAGTTTTTAAAAAATGGAATTTAAATTTATGGAACATTTTGCCAAATGCTTTACATAAAAAGTGCTTTTTACATCTAAGAAAATTTTTCATAAAAATTTAATCCATAGCGTATTTAAATCTAATTTATACAAAATAATACATAAATATAACACATACAATAATTTACTATTAAGTTTAAACTTCGTATTTATTAATTAATGAAAGTTCTAAATTCACTTTGATTTCAATAATTAAAATTAATATAAAAAGCACAAATAAATATATTAAACATACTTTCAGTTACATGCATATAATATAAATTTATATGAATTACATTAAAATTTTGTTAAAATACCTTAAAAACCATCAAAATACAGAAAACGTTTTCAACCATTGCACGGCCGTCATCATGGCATACTTAAATGTTGTTATTATTGTTTTTCGCACTTATTATTATTATTATTATTATTATTATTATTATTAAACCACAGATCAGGCCCTGACTTGTCTGAGAATATGCCTAGCTTAGCGTTTTTTGTAACATCTAGTTACCATTTTCATGAGATAACATGCATATCATTTTCAAATACCCGAATAGTTGGTGTCATATATCTTTGTTGTTGTAGACACAATTCTGTGTACTAGGTAAATTTTCCATTTTTACCTTGTTTACTCGTGGGTTGTTGCTTTCTTGGTATGCTGGAGTCTATTGGTCGGCATTTAGCTCGTTGGAGAATTAACTAGAAGTAATTATTGTAATTTAAAGATTGTATGTAAAATGCCATACACTGATAAATGGATTCAAATTTTCACAAAAGGTGTAACGGTTGGATGCTCGTGCTGGGAGTTAAATGCAGACATACTCATGAATTAAGATAAAAAACACAGTTTATTAAAAACTATACGGGCTCAAGGGAAGTGGAGCAAGTCTAATTTTCACAACTGAGAATACTACGAAAAGACTAAACGCATACTCACAGGCTCCGGAAACTAGCTCAATCGAGGCAACTCTGATTATTTCTCACTATCTCTCCGCTAAGCTGCTAGATAAAAGTTAATTAGACAGCCCGTGGCTGTAGATATCCTTTATTTACTTTGAGATAATCAAATGCAATTACTATTAAATTTCTTACCACGGCCAACTTCTCTATTCGAATACCGAAACTCCTTCACAACTCACTGGAGGCTCGGTGCTACTTTCAATCTGCTAGATACCAGCGAAAAACACACTTCGCTGACTAATATCTCCAGAACACTCGGCTGGCTATCGCCAATGATTCACTTCGCTATCTAATGTCACTAGTCACACTCAGTCTTGGCTGGCTAATGCCAGAGACACTCTCACATACACTCAAACTCCAAGCTTTTATATGCTGCAAACTGAGATACTTCAAATTAACATATTACTACTAACCGCGAGCTAACTGCAGAATCCGAAAGAGACACACACACTCTAGAAAGTTAAAGTAAAAGAGAGGATAGATGTCGCTTTTACGCTTACACATGTTAAATTATTGACGTCACGATCTCAGAAATACTAGAGTGCCTTTATGACAAAGGTCACTCCCTCACAACCCCCCCCCCCTCGGATTCCACAGAGAAAAAGGACTGGGCCAAATGCATGCCCAGGACTTTTTCTTGTTATAAATTTCAAACCGTAAAAAAAAACAAAGTGATGGGCGAAATTTAGCGCCGAAACATACCTTTTAAAATATTACACTTTAACCCATCACAACAAAAGAACCTCAGTTTGCCTCAAATATTCATATATTCAATCCAATCATTCTCCTATCTCAAAAAATAGCCTCCGAAAAACTTTCAAAACTCTTAAAACTTTCAAAACTAATTACTTCTTCTTTCAAAACAACCCACTCCACTGGGAGTGCTAAAATTCATCAAAACACTAAGCTTTCGCAATTCTCCTCAATATTGAAATACGACTGTAACTTTACATAAAATTTCCTCCATAAAACTTTCCTAATACTAGAATTCGCACCAAGTCCCAAAAAACCCAATGCGCAAAAATTTTCCTCAACAAAATTCCGAACTCATCTAAAATTAAATTCACTTCGTACTACCATAACTCTGCTACTACGTAATACCTATTAGCCAATGAACTAACTCCCAAAACTTCTTCAGAACTTAGCTTCACTTTCACAATATTTGGGGAACATACGTACAGCTTCACATAGCTGTGCTTATGCAACAATTAAAAATATCAAATTTACAAAATGACGTCATCATACTCATCATCTGTATAAACTAAAAGAAAAAATAGCAATATCAATATTTAACACAGGTATACTTCCCTGCAAGAAAATCACATTAACATTCAATTTTAATACAATACAATTTCATATTCAAATGCAACTTAAAACTTCGCAACTCGCGGAAACCATTCCCAACTAAAGTACAAACGTAACACATAAAACACGAACGATAAGGAGAAAGTTAATTCATTAAATGTTAGTATAAGAGAGAGAAACGCGTGTCAAGGACTTCTTGACCGCAAAACACGTGCACGCCTGATTCGCGGCGCGTGTACAAAATAACCCAAATTACTATCTGTACCTTTCTGAAAATTAAACCTTCATTTTATAACACATGAACAGTATAACAATATAATAACATTTTAACAATTAACATAACAATTTAACAATAGATCCAGAATTTTTAAAAGCAGTTAAGACCAAAATTTGAAACATACATAAAACTAACAATTTTGGAAACAAATTTTGAACACAATTAAGCACTAATCGTGAGTCCGTCAAAAAATTCCAAAAATGACCAAAAATACAAAAGAGTCTCTCTGATTTTTATTCCTTCACATTGCTACCACATATATGCACTCTAATAGAAATTTAATAAAGAACATGATCACCCAATCATAGAGATGACTCGCTGCTAGCCGGCTTTATACTACAGGATGGCTTTCTCCTCTTGTCCCAAAAACCTTGCACGAAGGATCTTTCGTCATCAGAACTGTACGGTGACGCCACAGTTAACTGTCGTGCCTGCAGCTTGGTCCTGAATGGATGCCGTGGGATACTTGTAGGTTCCACTCGACGACTCTGCTCTGGCCGGTTCGCTGGGGTCACTCCATGGCGAGATTCACACTGCTGATGCCGATAATCTGAATGTTGCTTCCTCTTTCTAGACGCACCCGAAGTTACAGAAGATCCTAGGCCACGTTTCTTTCCGGATCTATGCTGTCTCTTATTGGGCAAAAATTCAGAATTTAGAGTTCTTTTAACAGTTTGACGAGTGTCCATATGAAATCTTTTCCGAGTATTAATTACTGCAGATGTTGAACTATTAGATAATTTATGTTTTTGAGGTTGCTGTCTAACAAGTGGAGGAACGGGACAGTTTATAATCTTTTGTCTTTTATGGCACACAGAGTCTGATGTATTTGACACTGCTCTCTTATTCTTATTATCATACTTTGCTGGACTTACATTTTTATAATTATAACGTTGGCATGTGCTACAGCTGGAGACATAAGCGCGCACTGCTTCCCGCATTTTAGGGAAGTAGCAAGATTCACAAATTCGAGCATAAGTTTTCCTAATTCCTAAGTGATCTGCTAATGGATTATCATGAAATTCTTTCAAGATGGCCTTACGAAGACTAGCCGGAATAAAAACTCTTAATTCACCACGTGAATTTACAATTTTAGAATTGAAAAGAAGACCATCGATAAGCTTAAAAGATTGGGACCATTTCTCAAACATAGGCACATCTGCGCTCGGGACATCATCAGGATTTTCCAGGTAACGATATAAACTACCAAACTCTTCATCTTGTTTCTGTTCCCTTATTAACTGCTCTCGTGACCTTAACACCAACGAAGACAATGCACAACACTTAACTTTCTCCGTGACCCCTAAACCACCATGCGGGTTTCTAGACAAAGCGTCCGCTACCGCATTTTTCTTGCCAGCCCTATGTTCTATAATCACATTATACTCTGCTAACTTCAAACACATCTGACCATACGAGAAGACAGACCCTTTCCATTAGTTACCTTTGTCAAAGCTGAAAGATCCGTAATGACTTTAACCGGTATATTAGTGAAAAAACAACGAAATTTATTCAAAGCCCAAATTACGGCAAGACACTCCCTTTCCGTAATCGAATAATTCCTTTCGGCTGCATTTAAAATTCTCGACGCAAACGCTATAGGTCGACCTTTCTGTGCTAACATAGCTCCAACCCCCACTGCACTCGCATCGCAATACACTTCAAACTGAGACGAATAATCGGGGTGAGCCAAAACAAGAGGGGAAACTACTGCCTCTTTTAATAACTCAAACGACCTCTGAGCCGCTGACGACCATACAAACTTCACCCTTTTCCTTTTTAAATTATACAACGGTTCACATAACTCCGAAAAACGTGGAATGAACTTGGCGAACCAAGCCACCATCCCTAAAAATGTCGCCACTTCCTTACTATTTTTGGGGGGATTCAATGACGTAATTGCCTCAATTTTCTCATTATCTATATTAATACCTTCACGCGTAATTTTAACTCCTAAATACTTTATCTCTTTTCTCAAAAATTTACATTTTTTCCAACTTAATTGTTAACCCAGCATCTCTTAACAACGTAAACACTTCCCTCAATAATCTCAAATGCTCTTCAAAAGTGGCTGCCATTATAATTATATCGTCCAGGTAGACCAACACACCGTTACCAAGCAAAGGTTTAAGGATATTATTCATGGCCTTCTGAAACGTTGCCGGTGCCCCCGATAAACCAAAATTCATTCTCCTAAAAGCAAAACAACCGTCCCGAGTCATAAACGCAGTTTTAGGTATGTCCTCCGGCTTCATTGCAATCTGAAAATAACCTGACGTAAGATCTAACGTTGACATATAATTCGTACTCGTTATGTTAGCCAAAATATCATCAATTACTGGAATAGGATACTGAGGGTATTGCGTTATCGCATTTAACTTTCTATAATCTACTGCAAATCTATATGCCTCTGGATTATCTAACTTTTCCCATTATTTTTACGACATAACACTACTGGTGAAGCAAAAGGAGACTCAATTGGCATTATAATATCGTCCGCTAGCATTTTTTTGAATATGATAATCAATTATACCTTGTTTAAATTTGTCATAACGATATGGTTTACTAGTAACAGGTGCTTTCAAACCAGTATCAATCTCGTGCCACGCAACATGCGTTAAACCCGGTTTATCAGAAAAAACCTCTCCAAACTCATTCAAAAACTTATTAAATTCTTCCTTCTCGATTTCACTTAACCCCTACTCTCCCAAATCAACTGACACTGAAACAGGCTCTTTCTTACTCACATTCTCATCATTATTCACGATTAACGACTTTTTAAAGAAATCCAGACTATTTCCTCTATCCTTCATATAATCCACACCACTATACAATGCACTGTTAATGCATCTAACACACAAAACTCCCAACACGTCTTAACCGAACGAATTTCAACTTCCAACTCTACTGAACCTTTATTATCACAAGCTACTCCCTGTGCCAACGGAACCACCAGACTTAACCTCTTCAACTTCTTATACGAAAAATATTTCCGATAACAATCAAAAGAAATGAACGACTTATCTGCCCCTGTATCGAAGACACTCTTAACGACAATACCATCTAACACAATTAACACTTCAGGTGACTCAACCGGATTAATAGTAACTTTATTTAAACTCATAGAAGGCTTTTCCGATTTAACCTGTGACTGCATACCTTCCGAAATACAGTCACCTACCAGTTTAACTGACCCGACCTCTTAACACATCTCCTTTGCATTGATCTACCTTCAAAATTCTCATCCGAAGTTAATCTCCTTACTTGCGAAGAAACATTCTTGTCCCGTACTCCCCCTCTCCGATCATAACCACTATTTTGCCTATTTCCACACATATATCTATCACCACTTCTAAAATTATTAACACCACCACAATTCCTATTATCATTACTAGTATTCGACATATTACGACCAAATCCATCATTTCTATTACGTAAATTATTATCCGGAAATCGCTGCCCCCCTCTCGAATTCTTATCCCCCTCATTTCTCAAATTACTATCCGTGACAGGTCTCTGACAAGAGCTACGCGAATCCCGTTGATCCGAGCTATGCCGAGTCTCATACTTCGATAATATCTGGTGCATTTCTGAAAAATTCTTAGATGCTCTAACTTCAATATAGTCCTGTATATTCGGATTAAAAAGAGGAAAAACTATGTCCAACAATTCCTCAAATGTGATATCTAAATCTAATTTATTCTTTAGTTCAAGCTTACGTAGATAAAACATTGATGCTGATTCATAAATATTCTGCTTATTGCAATAGAATTCTTTTCTTAAAATACTTTTATCTTTGACGGGAAGAAATGCCTTCTTTAACTTAATCACAGTCTGTTCAAATCTTTTACCTTCATCATTAATCAGAAATTTTCCTATATTCCCTAACCACAAAAGCGCTTCGCCCTTCAATGAGCACTTAAGCACTACGTATCTATTTTTCTCAGGTATATTATTGAACAAAATATAATCATCTAGTTTGACTAAAAATTCACTAATGTCACCTTCACCGGTAAAATAAACACGTGGCACCATCTCACAATGTCCGACATTTCGTTGGGCGCCATTTGTAACGGTTGGATGCTCGTGCTGGGAGTTAAATGCAGACATACTCATGTATTAAGTTAAAAAACACAAGTTATTTAAAACTATACGGGCTCAAGGGAAGTGGAGCAAGTCTAATTTTCACAACTGAGAATACTACGAAAAGACTAAACGCCTACTCACAGGCTCCGGAAACTAGCTCAATCGGGGCAACTCTGATTACTTCTCACTATCTCTCGGCTAAGCTGCTAGATAAAAGTTAATTAGACAGCCCGTGGCTGTAGATATCCTTTATTTACTTTGAGATAATCAAATGCAATTACTATTAAATTTCTTTCTACGGCCAACTTCTCTATTCGAATACCGAAACTCCTTCACAACTCACTGGAGGCTCGGTGCTACTTTCAATCTGCTAGATACCAGCGAAAAACACACTTCGATGACTAATATCTGCAGAACACTCGGCTGGCTATCGCCAATGATTCAATTCGCTATCTACTGTCGCTAGTCACACTCAGTCTTGGCTGGCTAATGCCAGAGACACTCTCACATACACTCAAACTCCAAGCTTTTATATGCTGCAAACTGAGATACTTCAAATTAACATATTACTACTAACCGCGAGCTAACTGCAGAATCCGAAAGAGACACACACACTCTAGAAAGTTAAAGTAAAAGAGAGGATAGATGTCGCTTTTACGCTTACACATGTTAAATTATTGACGTCACGATCTCAGAAATACTAGAGTGCCTTTATGACAAAGGTCACTCCCTCACAAAGGTATTTTCATCTATTATGTAGCTGATCATTATGTATTCTATGAATATTATGTGATTGGGCATTGTTCCAAGGTGCCTCTTTATTAGCAATTATTTTAATTGGTTATCTTATAATTGCTTTCTAGAATGACATTTGTACGTAAAGACGATTTTTGACTAATTAAAATCTATTTTTTTGGTTGAATTTTAGCTACGATAATTGTACTCTTCATAATGCAATATAGGGTCTGTTTAATTTGCTTTATATTCTTTAATTCCACCAGGAATTTTTTTCATCAACGTACCTACTTAAAGAAAATATTTACTATCTATTTGGTAAAATGCACTCTTCATTTTTTTAAATAAAAACACAGAAAAAAAAACAAGAGTCTCTGTACATTTACATTAGATCTCTGTTAAATGTATTCTATCAAGTTTATGTATCATCATTTTACTGACTTTTTTCACTTATATTATATATAAATCCTTATAGAGATTTTGCCTTTACAGAGCCTATTGTAAATTCACCGCATAATTTCTCTTTTCTATAACAGAATCTAAGTTTTTCTAATTTCAATAATTTGCATAAGACTTAAGCTAAGGGATTATTCGTAGATTCTTTGTAATTTCACGGATTTTTTTAACAGTGTGCATACCCCATATATAGTGTATAATTTTATATTTTCGAATAAAATGAACGCCCTAAAATGACTATTATAAACTATTTATAAACTAACTGAACAAAGAATCTAAGTAAAAGCTTTAATATTTTACCAGCAAACATTTTAAGATATTTTACTCAGGAATTTAACTTCTTAGCTAAGACCGCGTATTTCATCTGGCAAAGAATATTATCACCAAATTTTTATTGTAGAAAAAAATCAATAACAGCCTGTAGCAAAGTATTCTGCCCCTCGAAAAATGCAAGAAAATATTTACGGAAGTCTGAATAAACGCCAAAAGGCTTAGTGGAAAATGCCAGACAAAAATAATTAATGAAGAAACATAACTTAAATGCAGATTACGTTTCAGGAATGAAGATATATGCTCTTAGCAAGTTTTAATAATACAAGACGTTCTTTTTGAAACTAGGATTTTCTCATTTGCTCATATGCATAGTAAATTACTTTTGAAAAAGAAATTCTTTTAACAAATTTCTGTCTACATCTGTTTATTTAGTTACAAAATAGAATAAATTAGACAAAATAAATTTTCATATCATATCTGTGAATCCTTGTTTTATTCTATAACTTTAATTCAAAAAAAGTAAAGTTAATATTTGGTAGATAAATCTCTACGATTTAAAAAATTATAATCATTGAATATTCCCTCAATATCAGTCAGACAAAATATAAATTATCTTACTGAAGCTTGTTCAACAAACCAGAATATTGATCATAGTTAATTCTTTATTAATTATGATTCGTAGACATTTGATAATTAATACATTTTTACTATCTTCTTTAATAATAATGCTTTTTTAAGTTTGATAGAATTTTAAAAAAAATGAAATATTGGTTATTTTAATGTTATTTTACAAGAAAAGAAATCTTAGATTTTTAGAGCACGACTTTTTCTTTATCTATTTGTTTGGGTTTTAATTTTATTTTTTTACATTAAAAATTTACTTTTAAACTCTTTATTAAATAGAAGAAGTTAAGCATCAAAAGATTAATTGATTTAAAGGAAATATATTAATGATTGAAAATTACATATAGAAATTTCGTATTTATAAGTGAATTTTGAAAAGAGAAAAATAAAACTTTAAAATTTACTTTAATATGCGATAAAAAATGCAAATGACGGAAATTACGTAATGTTCAAAATGTCCAAATAACAATCTCGTCAAAAGTTTAAACTTGAAAATATACCAGGCATTCTTTTTATATTTAGAGATGATCTTTTTAACTGTTGTTGACAATTCAAAGACAGCAAGAAATAATAACATTAATAACTCTAAAAATAAAAAATATTTTCACGTAAATGTTACGAAGTTAAAAAAATGTTATACTATGTTATATAAATGTTATATACATAATACTCTTACTCAAAACCATTTTCTTATATAGTTGTAAACAAATATGGGGAGGCAAATACTCTGTTGACACATTTCATTTCATATTAGCTTATTTTTAAAAGCTTAACAAGTCTTATTTAATTAAACACGAAAATGTCAATTTTGCAAAAAAATTTTACTTTCATATTTCTTTATTGATCCTTATTGATTTAAAGATCAATTATTGAAAATTACAAAAATGTCTTACTTTTGGTTCAATGATAGTTAAAAGCAAGATATAGACCAAAATATAAACCAGAAAATCGGAAGTGACCGTTTTAAACACCATAGAAAAGCAAACAAACAAATACTTATGCACTTTAATACGCAAATATATAAAAAGTAATTTACATATAAATATGTAGACACTTATAAATATGGAGGATTGTAAAGTTGTAACTTATATGCATAATTTTCTGGAAATTTACATTTCTTGTGTTTTTTATAGCGAGTGTCTATACGTTCGCTATCAAACATCATTTCTTAAACTTTTTTTAATTTATTGAAATCGAATTTTGAAAAAAACAAACAAACAATATAGTTAAATTTTAGTTCTTAAAATACGAATAAATATTTTATTATAAAAAACAAATTTTAACATACAAATTATAACACCAATCGCCACTATATTACAAGTTTAATACTCATCCTGTATTTATTTCCGTTTTTTTTTTAATTTAAATAAAATTAACTCCTTAGTCAAATTTCTGTAAAAAACATTATTTATTTATTCCCTAATGAGACGTACATTTCTATTATTTTGTTTTTCTTCGCAATGTACATCTGATGAAATTTGTTGTCTAAATAAATTTCTTTGAAATGATCCCTTTCCACTCGAAAGCATACTTTATTTCCCTGTACTCCCTATGCATCTATTTATAGGTTTCGCATTTATTTCATTTTTAACCCATTATTTTTAATTAAAAAATCCCAACTGCGGTTTTTCAAACTCTCAGCTAACATTCCGATTCACTAGTCAATACATTTTTTTCAACAATCTTCTCTCAGAGGCATACGTCATTTTCACTCTTTTTATCTCCAAATTCTGAGCTATGGTTTTTCTTCGAAAATCAAAACATTAATCAAGATAAAAAAGAAATCATCCGAAAAGGTTATTTTTTTTAGTACTTCTGCGGTTATAATATTGTCCATGCTTGTTATGTTTTGCTTTTGTAACAAATATGTATTTAAAAACAACATATAAAACATGTTTTTTAAACATTTGTAAATAATTGGTTATATGTCTTGATTTCATTTTAAAAACATTTTAAAACTCGAAATATAAAGTTTAATGGTAAGTTAATACTTTGATTACTGAAATAAAACTTTGTAAATTCAATAACATATTGTAAAAAATTTATTGTAAATGTACTGTGTAAAAAAAGAAGTTAAATTTTAGTTCTTAACAGACAAATAAATAGTTTACCATAAAACAAAATAATCGTCATACAAATAAAATTCATTATTTATAACTAATCCGGAAATTTACAGTATATTCCAATTTTACATTCTGTATTTAATTTCAGATGTTGATTTAAAATTTTTAACGAATCTAATTCCTCCATGAAAATTTCTGCAAAGAAAATTATTTATTTATTTCCTAATGAAATAGATGAATATTTTCATTATTCTATTTTTCATCGAAATGTATATCTGATGAAATCTGATGTCTAAATAAATTTCTTTAAAATGATCCCTTTCCACTCGAAAGCATACTTTATTTCCCTGTATTCCCTATGCATGTATTTATAGGTTTTACATTTATTTAATTTTTAACCCGTTATTTTTAAATGTAAAATCCCATCTGCTATTTTTTAAACTCACAGCTAATATTCCAATTCAATAGTAAATACATGTTTTTCAACAATCTTCTCTCAGAGGCATACGTCATTTTCTCTCTTTTTGTCGCCAAATTCTGAGTTATGGTTTTTCTTTGACAATCAAAACATTAATCAAGATGGAGAGAAATCATCCAAGAACTTTTTTTAATGCTTAATATTATTCATGTATGTCCTTTTTTTCCTTTTGTAAGAAATATGCATTTAAAAACAACCTATAAAAACATGCTTTTTAAACATTTGTAAATAACGGGTTATATATCGTGATTTCATTTTTGGAATATATTTAAAATGCGAAATAAAAAGTTTAATGGTAAATTATTATTTAATTAATGGAATAAAACTTTGCAAATTCAACATCATATTGCAAAAAAAAAAAAAAAAAAAAAAAAAAAAAAAAAAAAAAAATGTCTCGTAGAAATACTGTGTATATATATAAAAAAAAACTTAAGTAAATTAACTTTTAGCTCTTAAAAGATAAATGAATAATTTATCGTTAAAAAAAAACATCGTCATGCAAATAAAATTCATTATGTATCACTAAATTGGATGTCTACATTATATTCTGTATTTATTTCCTGTATTTGATTTCAGATGTTGATTTAAAAGTTTAAATGAATTTATTTCATCCGTGAAAATTTCTGCAAAGAATATCATTTATTTATTCCCTAATGAAATAGATGTACATATCCATTATTCTTTTTCTCTTCGCAATGTATATCTGATGAAATCTGTTGTCTGAATAAATTTCTTTGAAATGATCCCTTTCCACTCGAAAGCATACTTTATTTCCCTGTATTCCCTATGCATCTATTTATAGGTTTCACATTTATTTCATTTTTAACCCATTATTTTTAAATATAAAATCCCATCTGCGGTTTTTCAAACTTTCAGCTAACATTCCGATTCAATGGCCAATACATATTTTTCAACAATCTTCTCTCGGAGGCATACATTTTCCCTCTTTTTATCTCGAAATTCTGAGTTACGTTTTTTCTTTGACAATCAAAACATGAACCAAGATAAAAAAAAAATCATCTGAAACGTTTTTTTTTTGTGATACTTCTTCATATATGATATTGTTCATATTTTTTTCCGTCTTGTAAGAAATATGTATTTGAAAACAAACTATAAAACATACTTTTAAATACTCGTAAAAAAAGAGTTATGTGCAGTGATGTCATTTTTAAAAAATGTTTAAATAATGGAATAAAAATTTTGAATGGTAAATTATTACTTTAATTAATTAAAACTTTGCAAATTCAGTATCATATCGTAAAAAAAAGTATTATAGGCGAACACTGTAATGAAGAAAATATAGCTAAATTTTAGTTCTTAAAAAACAAATAAATAGTTTTAAAAAAACAAATTATCACCAAATAATTTAAATTCAATACGCATCGCTAAAAAGGAATTCACCTCAATATTGTAAGTTTTTTATCTGTATTTTATTTACTATGGTACTTCAACAGTTTAAATACATTTAATTCCTTCGTGAAAAATTTTTAAAGAATCTTATTTATTTATTCCCCTATAAGATAATACATTTCCATCATTCTATTTTCTTCGCAATGTATATCTGAAGAAATCTGTTGTCTGAATAAATTTCCTTGAAATGGTCCCTTTCCACCTGAAAGCATACTTCATTCCCCTGTATTCCCTATGCATCTATTTATAGGTTTCACATTTATTTCATTTTTAACCCATTATTTTTAAATATAAAATCCCATCTGTGGTTTTTCAAACCCTCAGCTAACATTCCGATTCAATAGTCAATATATATTTTTCAATAATCTTCTCTCGGAGGCATACGTCATTTTCTCTCTTTTTATCTCCAAATTCTGATTTATGGTTTTTCTTTAACAATCAAAACATTAATCAAGATAAAAAATAAATCACCCGAAACTTTTTTCTTCTTTTAATACTTCTGTGGAGATAATATGGTCCATGTATGTTTTTTTTTCTTTTCTAAGAAGTTTGTATTTAAAAACAAGCTATAAAACATGTTTTTTTTTTAACATTTGTAAATAATGGGTTACGTGTCGTGATTTTATTTTTGAAAACTGTTTAAATAACAAAATAAGAAATTTAAATGGTAAATTATTTTTTTAAATAATAAAATATAATTTTCAAATTTAATTCTACATTGCATAAAATGCATTGTAGGTACGCACTATTAAAAAAAAGGGGAAAAAAAAAACCCTTGAACTTTTTCTGTAACGGTAACAACAAAAATTCATGTATCCGATTTTTTTTTTTTTTTTTTTTTTTTTTTTTTTTTTTTTTTTTACACGAATATTTTTCTGATAACATTTAATAAATTGTTTTAGGAATCCCAGTTTCCTAGAAAAAATTTAGTAACTTTACGATTTTTTTTAAGTGTACAAAATATCGGAGTGAAAAAGCCCCAAAATAATAAAAACTAATAATAAATAATAATATAGAAATATTAGTTTAAAAATCTGTGTTATCATTACGAATAATCCTTTCAAGGCTAAAGATTTTTTTCAATAAAAAATATTTCAAATTTTACAAATATGTATATATATATATATATATATATATATATATATATATATATATATATATATATATATATATATATATATATATATATATATATATATGAAATTTTGGAATAATTTTATGGTGGATCTGTTTGCTGGACAATTTTTGGCCTTGTGGATAGTTGTAGTGATATGCTGATTCAATAGTGAGCCAATGAAAAAGAAATAGTTAAATGTAGTAAAAGTTACATAAAAATAAAAGAAAATTATATTTTTTCAATAAAAAATAGTAATGAAAACAAGAAATTTAAATAGTTTATCAAAATAAAATGAAAAATAAATAATGTATAGAAAATAAAACATTTCCATTAGTTTAAAGAAGAAATAGAAGAAAATCTATTGAAGATCGAGCTTACCGTCCGGCTGGATTTTGTAGCCTTTTACAAGTTTTTCTGCTGAAATCAAATTTTATGTATTTTTTATTCTTTAATTTTTTCATTACTGTATTGTTGTTAGTTTATTTTACGCCAAAAAGGAATTAAGTCCCCATACATGACCTAAAAAATCTTCGTCCCCCTTGTCCCTGGAGTATATGTAAGTTATAAATTAGAATTAAAGTCATCACAAAATAAATTAATAATATGTACAGTTTTGTACAGTTACGTGTTGTACAGTGTCCATAAGTTTGTATTCTTCAGCGATAGATATGTGCATTTTAATGTAAAGGGTGAATCAAAATAATATTACTTTTCTTATTTTTTATTGCCCTGTAATTGTCCTGCATATCAAAACGATAATTATAAATTTGTTGTCAAACATATCCTTTATAATACTAAAGTTCAAGAAGAATACTAAAATTATTTTCTTTTCTTAATATTTCACATAACGTCTGAAATTGAAAGCGTCCGGTTATTAATGGTCATATAGTGTATATACAGGGTGTCTTAGAAGTAATGGGACAAACGTCCGAAACGTCTTCGTTCATCGGTAGGTCACTAATGGATTGGCCGTGGTGGACCGGTTCCCTGGCCACCATGCTCTCCTGATTTAAGCAACACATATTTCTTTCTTTTGAATGCGCTGAAAAATGCTGTGTACGCAACATCTGTGGAATCTGAAATGGATCTTTTTGCAAGACTCATCTGTGCTACTGCGAATATCTAACAAAATCCAGGTGAATTTGAACGAGTCCGCCAATCCATGGATTGACGGTGTAATGCAACCATCACTAACAATGATGGAAACTTTGAACATCTTTTGTAACTTATTGACATATCATCTACCACAGTAAATATAATATCGTTGGCTAAAAAATTATTTCAGATGATCTCAGTCTTGTGTCTCTCCCTCCCTTGTACCTGTCATACTACCATCCTATGACGCTTCCGACAATGGGTTGCTGTGCAATTCTGAATCCTTGTGAAATCCCCTACCTCCCCTTAAAGATTGTCCCATTACTTCTGAGACACCCTGCATACATATTCATATTGGAATTGTATTCAGTAGGTGTGAAATACGTGTGAGACCTTTCGACCTAGTCTACTTTTGCTGTTGATTTTCTTTTAAAGTTAATAGGGTAAACTATTTATGTTACAATGTGATATAACATTACTTAATAAATGATCACCGTAGGAAAAATGATTTGCATGCTCTAATTCATTGAATAATTATTTCTTGTTTAACCAATAATAAATACATGATTTTCAGTTTAATTCCCATTTTTGGGTTATATTTGGCATTAAAAATAAGAAATATTTATCTTTCAAATAGTCGAAAATCGATTCGTAAGTAAATTATCTTTTCTTAAACTCGTGGCAGATTGCAAGAGATTTAATTAATTTATGTTAGTCACGATTAAAGAACAATTATATAAAAGAAAATGTATTTGTTAAGGGCTTTACTTTCTTTTGTAAAACATACGTGATAAATTTTAATTTATTGCACAAAAATAATCTAGTTTAAGAAGTAGAGGCAAATAGAACAATAAAAAGGTCGGCATATTTACATATTTGTTAATGTAGCAAAGAATTAGAAGCTTTATGTTTATAAAAAGTATTTTATTCCAAATTCTGTTAAAATTGTGCATTTAACATGCTTCAGATTACATTTCGTGTAAGTTTAAAAATAATTTGCAATATCCATCACTTAGTTATGTTTAATAAGTATAAATGCAGAAATTCTGAAAAGACTCCCCTAGTAGCAAACCAATATTAGTCCAACGTTGCACCAATATTTCATTTAGTAGAAATATTGCCAATAGAACTACAATATTGGTTAAATATTTCCAATGAATTTCCAGTATTGTACAAATGTTCGAGTTACATTGGAAATATTTCCAATGAAATCCCAATATTTGACCAATATTAGCGTTTTATTGGCAATATTTCCTATGAAACCCCAATATTGGCATATTATTGTCTAAATAAAGGCAAAATATAAACACCCCAATATTGGAGCAATATTTCATGCCAATATTGCGCCAATGTGTCAATATTGCTATAAATGAAGCCAATATTATCTCAACATTGTTGGGATACTGGGGGCACATCATAATTTAGCTATGCCGTAACATAACATTTTTATATTTATGTATGGCTTATGGTTTTCATTTTATGTTCTCTTTCATTTATGCAATTTGTGGTACTTAGAAACGCCAAAAAAAAAAAAAAAAAAAAAAAAAAAAAAAAAAAAACGCATTTAAAAAAAAAAAAAAAAAAAAAAAAAAAAAAAAAAAAAAAAAAAAAAAAAACGCATCTTAAACGTGGCAAATGAGTTGCTCTCGTAAATCAACTAGTCCTATAAATATTCAGAATTAAATGTGGTAACTCTTGTAGTCTAATGCAAATATGCGAAAATACAAAATTTATTACAATTATATATATTAATGCCAGTAATACGGAATTAATATGATTCATACTTAAATAAGATATGATGAATATGGCAGCCTATAATGATTACCTTTCATGCGGTATCGTTGAATTAATTACGCATAAAACAATTGAAAAGAGCAATCACCTTGACAATGTAGAATCATTAACTATCATGTAATAACATAGAAGTAATTACGAACGATGAATTATATAGAATAGTAAAACTTTTATTAACACCTTTTCAAATTTAAACTTAGTTTTTATAAAATGTTAAGAGACTCGAGAAAATTCATCAACAATTACGTACATATATTTTCAAAGGATTTAGTTGGATAGTTATTATGTTGTTATATGAAGGAAGACGGATAAGAAGACAGATGGAGTCTCATACAACGACTATAGGCACTAAGTTTTATATAATTACGAGTACCCATGAAAATGAAATTCAATAAAAGATATTCTTTTCAGGGACATTGTAGATTTAAGAACAAATCAGTTATTTATTCCCCAACAGTGTTTATTTTTTCCTAATGTTTCTATCATATATTAATTAAGAATAAACCATTGAATAAATATAAAATTAAACAGATGTAATATTGCATGAGAAACAAAATTATTTTCTGTAATCTCAAACTGGAAATCTATATCATAAACACATAAATACATTGATTACAGGAGTTTTCAAATTTTCAATGTTATTCACGTAATTAGAAGCATTCTAAAATATTCCTTTTTGCTTAGAAAATTCTTGGAGAAAAATAATTTCAAATTTCAGAAAAAATACATTTTGAAGGTTATGAATTGTTTTAAAAATTAAGTTTAAATTGTTTTCCTGTTGGTAAATATATTATTCTATAAATATATGAATAAATAAATAATTGGTATAATTGTATCTCCAATAGAATAAGTTTCTATTCATTTTGGGAAAATTCCTGCATTTTTAAATTCCATATTTGTTTTCTTTCTAAGGAAAAACAAATAATAAAACAAATTTTAAGAAATGTTTATCATAAAAAAATTGAGTGTCTTATAAATTTGTTTTGCTATTATTATTTATTAAAAAAAATGAATGAGGCTGTAAGTTTTTTTTAAGATTCTTGAATCAAATATATAATCTAAAGAAATGAATTCGAAACTCTAGATATGAAAACAAGTATATAATATTCATGAAAGTTTTTAAAAGAAATTTCGTAAGTTTTTTTCTTTTTTTTTTTTTAATAGATGAATATATATGACAATTCCTTCAAAAATTTTAAATAATACCGCATATAGCATATAATTCAACCGTAAAATCGCCAAAGTTATAGCCAAATTATATATATTGACATAATTTTTATTTTAAATAACGAAAAAAAACAAAAATATAGTAGAATATTGATAAAAATATTAATAAAAAGTCGAAATAAAAATCACTTAATGACATTTTAAACACGTGAATCATATTTAAAGTCATTGAATGTGACATTCACGATCATCCATTATTAGTATTTAATCTTACATTTTTGCGATAATTTTTTGGTCAAAGGGATAACCTGGTAGTACCAAAAAAATTAACAATAGTTTAAACAATATTTTTATTAGAAAAAAGTTTTCTTATCACATATAAAATACATGCACAACTTTTTTTTTTTTTTTTTTTTTTTGCTCCTTCTAGAGATAGATAATTATGAGCTAAAAAATAGGATAAAAAGGATCATAAAGGATGTTTTATAGGCTTAATAATTTATTTTTATTATTTATTATCGAAAAAGTCTTAAAATTTTAAAATAATTTAAATAATATTTTTAACAAAGATTAATCGCGTTAAGTTATTATATATATAAATTTATAGGTAGCAAAACATATGATTCAGTTTTAACATGAAGTTTATTTTATTGGAAACATAATATAAAAGTAAGACACATGCTAAAAATATATATATATATATATATATAAGAAACAATGTGGATGCAAAGGAAATATCTTCCTTTCGTTAAATGCAATTGTTATTCATGAGGATTGCGAAAACAGACTTCGCCACACAAGATAACAGGGTTGTTGGGACTTGTCAAAAACTTTTTGACACGCGGAAAACAAATCGCAAATAAAAGCTTAAGGATAATAAATTCAAACAAAAGGAGAACGCAAATATTTGCATATATTTTAACAATAAAAGGAAATTTATAAATTCAAATGAAATATAAATATTGCTATTTCAAATCAAAAATGAAAATGTATGTAATTTTGAATGGAAAAATGTTGTGTATAGTAAAATTAAATAAAATGATATGATTTCTTAGAATATAACTAATGATGTATGCAGAATAATGAAACACGTATTTAAAATTTAAACTCTAGATGTAAATTACAATAAAATTAACTAGTAGTTTATCTTTTCATTAATATGATTTTTTTTCTTTTACAGAGTAAACAAGGTTTATTTTTATTGCTTTGAAATTTAATGCTTAATTCTTAACGATATAAAGACTATCTACATACACGCGGCATTAGACTTATTACATGGAATCATCACTTGATAATTGGTATCCCGTGTTACACTCACACATCAAAAAGTATTTTCAATTTTTTTAAGAAACGGTGTCAGAATCAGTAACATCACTCTGATTAGGTTCGCACCTATAATTTGGTTGGAGTTTTTTCATTCAATCTTAAGGTCCAAACACGCGCAAAGATATTTTGCGGTTAGCAGACGGCGAATTTATATCCGCATTCGGCGCGTTTGATGTTAATGACTTTTGAAGTTCAACTTGAATCCAAGTGTAGGACAGGAATCTTTCCCTGGAGTAAGGTTTAAGATTGTTATCTCCCTGACTATTGTATCTCGCCGTTTCTTATTGTCTGTAAACCGCAGATGGAGAGGAAAGAAGGGAGTTCTACGAACTCAGTGAACTTCAGCAAATTACTAGTCTGTGTTGAGCAAAACTGTACTCTGTCCTTCCACTGTAGCTTTCCTTACGAATCACGGCCACCTTGGATTATACCTAATCAAGATCAAAAGAATCTTTTCTCCTCTTGATGTGTTCGGGGATGCTGATATTGCCGCTTACACTATAAAGAAAATTTTGTTAATTTATTATTTTTTTCTAAAAAACTGTGGTGTCTAAAAATTGTTATTTAACGGCAAAAATTTATGTATTAGACACACGTTTACACTCAAAACAAAAATAAAAAATCTGTAAGTTTACAAAAATTACTTTAGGAAACTGGGATGCCTTCACTGTAAAATATTTGTGTAACACGTTACTCCATAAAATTCGTTGCAGCATTGTGGTCACCAGTTTCATGTTAGTATATCCGATATAACCAATATAATCGGTGAAACAGTACACTAATAAGCAATGTTACACCAGTAACATAAGTTTAAATTGAACCAATATATAAGTGTAAAAAATAATCTATAAAATTGGTGGCAGCAAATTCTATAATTAAGAAATTTTTTTTAGCAATTAAAACAAAATGCAGAGAAAGTACATTACAGATTTGCCCTTTTGGAAGACTGTTAGAAAATTAATAAATATACTCATAAATATTAATTACCAAAAATTTTCAAATTCCTAATTAGTATAACAGTAGACAATAATAATTTAACTACGCTTAAATTACTTTAAATTGAAAAAAATGTTTTTGATAAACATCTCTATCCCACCAGTTTTATGGAGTGAAGTTACACAGATAATTTATAGTGCTGAACATTTTATGCATCTGCAACCAGAGATACAGATAAAATTTTAGTGAGATTGCTCTCATTTTAGTACACTATTTTGTGAAGCTACTGATTTATGTAGCTTTAAAAAACTAGTCTGGTAGATTTGCATCTTTGTGTATATACATAGTGCATTATGTGTATACACAAAGATTCAGTGTATAAATAAAAGTTTCGTAAGCATACAAATTTTTGTAACTTTACATCTTAAGTATGTCATTTTTTTTTTACAGTGCATCATCTCTAAATTTGCGCTTTAATATTTTACTGTCATAATTGCTATCCTCTCGCTTCTTTCGGACGATAGGTTACCTATTATTGTACCCTACCCTCACACCTCTTGGATTTCAAAACATAAATACATTTTTAATTTTCTTAGTGTCCTTTATATATTACTGAATTACTGAACCAGTATATCGGATTTTCCTTTATTTGGTGTCTAATATCGAATAATTGCGTTGTATAATATTGGTTTTTTTGCTTATTATAACTTATTAATATCGTTTTACTAATATATTACAGTCCCATTCATTTACATACTCCATAAAGCACTCCGTTCTCTCTCACGTGGACCAGTGGCTCGACTTCCGCTGAATGTTCTACATACTCTGTACAAAAAAAAAAAAAAAAAAAAAAAAAAAAAAAAATCAGTAATTCTACAGTTGTATAGTTGCTAACATTTGCTAACACAGTGCAGGAAAATATGTAAATCTACAAAATTATTTTTTGTAAGGTTACAGAGATCTATAACTTGCTAACACTGTATAGGAAAAAATGTAAATCTACAAAATTAATTAAAGCGACTCTACTAAAGTTACAATTATCTTACTAAAATTTTATCTGTAATCTGTGTTCCAGTTGCATGAAAAATTCTTGGAATCCCTGTTTTCTAAAAAATGTTTGCTAACCTTACATTTTTTTTTTGTTTGTTTCTTTTCAGTACAAATATGTATCTGTCACATGATTTTTTGCTGTTGTCTTTACATAAAAAGTTCTAGGAATGCCAGTTTCCTAGAAAACTTTTAGTAACTTTACAGGTTTTTTTTACAGTGTATGTATATTGAGAGAGAGGGAGAGCGAGACAGAGAGACCTCTATAAATGACATCGAAATTTTGTTTATGCTCCATTGATTTCATTACTTGTCTAAAACTATTAGTAAAAAAAAATGGCAAATGTTTATGGTTTAACAACATTGCAAACTTACAGAAATTAGTATACTACATCATTAAGGAGCATTTCAAGATTCTTATTGGATAATCAGATGTTTATAACCTTTATTGTCAATTTGCAAGGACAGAGAAAAAATTTGATTACAGTAGTCTTAAATGAACGATAATTGATGGTGTTCAATTTGATCATGCCTTTTTCAATTTAACAAATATTTAGTATATAAGTTTACGTGTATGAATTTTAAGTAACATATGCTGTGCTGCACAAAAAAATTCGAGTGCATTTTCCCTTGTAGATGAATATATCTAAAAATAAAATTTTCAAAAGCAATTCCCAAATAAAATAAATTTTGACACACTATGTTGTCTATATGTAAATCTGAGGACTATACGCAGGATACACTGCGCATAAAAATATATTCAGATTTATCGCCAACAATAGATAATAATTGCTGATTTTTTTTCAAATTTGTTATGTTTTTTCTTAATTGTTAGTTTGGGCATCATCTTTCACATTATCAAGCTTAAAATTTTATATTACAAATGTGAATTAATGCGGAATTTTTTTATTATTTCTTCCCGAATCATGACTTTTTTGTCCTCTATAAAAATATGATATATTTTTCTAAAACTTAAAATTTCGTAATTATTCTATTCATCTTGACCCATTCACTTACAATTTCGCTCACTAAGATCTAGGTTTAGTGCAATATAAGTATTATTTACAGTAATAGAATTATAGTGATTTATTGTATTGATGTGCCCTAGGCAATGAATATTAAATAATCTCAAGGATTACAAATTAGTTGTAATAAAATGCAGAAAAAATACATTACAGATTTGCCCTTTTACATGATTGTTAAAAAGTTTATAAATATACGCGTAAATAATAATTGCCAAAAATCTTCAAACTCCTAATTAGCATAACAGTAGAGAATAATAATTTACCTACGCTTAAAATATTTAAACTGAAAAAAAATATTTTTTTATATACATCTTTTTCAAAACATTTGAAAATTATATTTTTTAAATAAGCAATTTTTTATTAAGTAAATTAAAAAAAAAAAGAAAAAAAAAACTAAGCTATGCGGAATACCTAAGATTGGGGAATTAACAAGCTTATTTGAGTGAAAAAATTACCTCTCTTAAAACTTATCAAATGTTTAAATACCAATTACATAGTATGTCGAATATATTTGCTCATTAGAAAAGAATTATTGAAAAATTAATTATATGTTATTTACTCAAGTTAATCCATCTTAAGAATGTAAAGATCTGTTTATTTTCTGAAAAGTTTCTTCAGAAGCTTAAATGAATTTACTTTGATAAGAAACCACAGATGATTAAAAAAAAACCATGATTAAAATGTTAAAGGATGTTTTGGCAACTAACAAACATGAGTTGTTTGGTTAAGTAAAACATACTTCTTAAAAATAAAGAGGATATTTTTCATGATCTGGGGTATCAAGTTTATTTTTCCGTAAGAACTCCAAATTAATCATATTGATATTTAAAAAATTACTTGCGATAAAGATAAAAAAGTGTTTGCTGCATTACTAGTCGAACAAATATAAAGAAGTATTTAAGTATCAAACAAAAATTTATATTCATAGCATATTTTATTTGATAGGAATTATTTTTTAAAGGTAATATTTAAAAATCTGGTATTTTTAAACGGTCGAATTTTGCAACTTTTATTTATTTATTCATTTATTTTCTTAATTCTTTAAAGTAATTTATAAGAATATTTGCTAAAATTTTCACATTTATCATTTACAAAATGTAGTTTATTGTTTAGGTAAAAAATTATTTTTATAAACAATTTTAATATCACACATTTAAATTAGTATTTTGATAAATCTGATGTTTTCTAAAAGGATTGCATTTATACTATGGTATGTACAGCTATTAGTTTACAGTATGCATAACTTGAAAAATATAAAAGTAAACAACGTTAGAAGCACCAGTTATATTAAATCAGGATCAAATCAATTTTGGTAGCATATAGGTTACAGTCGTCAGTGATTAAAAAAAAGTGGAAATTTAATCATATATAAATATAGAAGAGATGGGAGATTGAAGGTAAAGGTTTTATAATCAATAGGACAACAAAGGATTGCGAGAAATCCTCTCGGAATTCTGTTACCCTATTGGTTATTAAACCTTCAACTTCATTCCCCCAGCTAATTTCCACCTCCCTCAACACTGATGATGGTAAGCTATATACTACCGATACCGGTTTATTTTTTATTTAATATGTTTGGTGCTTCAAACGATGTTCACTTTTATATTTCTATTATATTGCATCAAGCTCAATCTCATTAATCATTCATAAAAGTGTCAACACTGAAAAGAAAGGAAGAAGCTATTGTTAAATATTCCTGATCACTTCAACATCTTGTTTCTAAAGGATTTTCATTAGTAGTAAATCTGTTTTCTTCAAACAATCTTGTGAAAGGTAATATAGTTTTTATTATTCTGTCCGTCTAAATCATGCCAATACCTTCCACCGCTTGATTATTATAGATTGAACAATTTAATGTGCTTTTTACAGCTATATTTTAAGCTAAATGTTCTGCGTGTCGATTTATGTTTCTGTAGAAACACGTTTATTTTCTTTAATTAATCCTGTGAAAGGTATATGTATTAATAGTATCTCATCGTAAATCACTCTGATCACTTCCATGTCTTCACTCTTATAGATTGTACTGCTTAATGTACGCTTTTACACTGACATTTTGAACTTAGTTTGCTGCAAGTTATTTTATGTCAAAGGAAGTGATGTATATCTTTTTTACCCTTTGCTGTGAAATATAATATTCTTCAATTGTACAATATTTTTTGCTGATGTTTGAACATGAGTGATCAAAACGCCCTGTGGTATTCGTTTACCTAGGAAGTCTCTGTCGTATAATGTTATTTCCCGTCAACTTTTTTCAAACTCTCATTTCGCATTTGATACCAGTTTTTTTGAAATAATAAAATTATCATTGTTTTCTTCTTAATGTGAAACATAAAAACTATGGGAATTTTACCATTTCAAAAAAGTGGTGTCAATGAAGAAATAACAATTTTAAAAAAAAGTAGGCTTTCAGTAACATTATAAAGTAGAAAATTTCTGTAGACCTAATATTTAGTTTATCAGATTAAATAAAACATTTTCTGACTAAAAAATATACTTTTATACAGCAAATAAAAATGAGAATAATAGAATTTCTCCATCTTCAAACTTGAATAAAAAAATTATGATTGAATTTAGTGAAAGAAAATTATACTTTTAGAAATTTAAATGTCTACAATGCTTAAACTGATTGTCTGTTTCTTTCATATCACAACAGATTTTAATTATAAACTTTGAGAGAAAGACAAAACAATGTTTAATAAATCTTTATATGTCTACAGATAAAGAAAAATACGAAAAATAAGAGAATAAAAAAAATTAAAATAATGGTCTGTAACATCCATATATCATTAAAAAGAAAGAAAGGGCCTAAAATATACCTTGATATTGTAAAATTTACCATTGAAATAATTTATAGTTTGCAATCACCTTTAAATTTAATAGCTTTTCCCCCCCTAAAATATAAAAGCAAAATATAAATTACCTAACATGACATAAAACATAATATGTTATTTCTAAATGACTTATTAATATGCGATAAAAATCTAAACAAATATTTAATTTTGTTTTTATTACTTTCCTATAAGCAAACGGAAATGCATATAAAATATTCAGATGACATGGGATAACAGATTTTCCTAGCATCTATTATTTAACAAATGAATGTCGTTAAATTTCTATTTCTTGTCTTTGCGTGAGAAAATGTTTTTTCCGTTAGTTTTTTTATATTGTATTTATGGGACAATAACAGTCATAACTATACAATTTTCAAAAATATTACTTCACCCGGAAACAATTTAAGAAAATGTGAATTATTCATTTGTGCATTATACGAACTGTCAGTGACTTCTTAAACTTTAAAAATAAGATATTCTAACGATAATTTTAAAAGAAATATTTGATACTGAACCTTTCGCATTTAATTTGTACACGCAATTCAAGAAAATATTGCAGGAAACGCATTATTATTATCGTATAAAATATTGAAAACCAATTTATGAAGTTACGTAATTTCATGTGCAAAAATTTCCAATAATTTATACTATTGTGATTTCTTCGATAATGGTTAATCTTGTAATTTTTTATTCATGACTTTCTTGATTCTCTGCTTCAGTATTTCTTTTGATTATAAACTATTTCAATGATTATTACATGTCATGTTTCGTATAAAACTAATGTTCAAAGAATGAGATGCGCGTTATTTAGAGAAATTTTATTTGAAAGAGGGTATATAATGTATTATATGGCAAATATTAACAGTACATTATGAATATATTTTTAGTAAACAAGGATATTTATGATTTTTCATAACAAATAGATAAAAAATTATTTTTTCAGACTACTTACTAAATTTAGCTATCATTATATCAAATAGCTATATATATTAGTTATTAAAACTATATATATATAATTGAGTGCAAGAAAATTATTATGCTTCTAGAAATTGCCTATATTGCTTTAAAACATTGATTATCTGCTTCCTTTGTAAAATGTAATCAATTGCAATAGTTTTTATTTATAAAACATTAACGCGAATGACTGTAAAGGTTTAATAAATATTCATAAGTGTACAGATAAAGAAAATCACGAATAGTTAAAGAATAACAAAAAAGTTTATAAAAGTAATTGTATGAAACATTTATGTATCGTTATAAATAAAGTAAAGACCTAAAATATATCTTTCTATTATCAAATTCACCATTGAAATTATAGTTTGTGATCACTTTTAAATTTAATAGCTCTTTTTCCCATAAAATATAAAAGCATAACTATAAATTACCTAAAAAAGCATAAAAAATAATATGATATTTCTAAATGACTTATTAATATGCGATAAAAATCTAAACAAATATTTAATTTTGTTCTTATTTCTTTCCTATAAGCAAACGGGAATGCATATAAAATATTCAGTTGACATGGGATAACAAATTTTCCTAGCATCTATTATTTAACAAATGAATGTCGTTAAATTTCTATTTCTTGCCATTGCATGAGATAATGTTTTTTCCGTTAGTTTTTATACATTGTATTTATGGGACAATAAAAGTCATAACTATACAATTTTAAAAAAATATTACTTCATCTGGAAACAATTCAAGGAAATGTGAATTATTCATCTGTGCATTGTACGAACTGCCAGTGACTTCTTAAACTTAAAATTTAGATATTCTAAAGATAGTTTTAAAAGAAATGTTTGATACTGAACCAATCGCATTAAATTTGTGCACGCAATTCAAGATAATATTGCAGGAAACGCATCATTATTATTGTATAAAATATTGAAAACCAATTTATGAAGTTACGTATTTTTATGTGAAAACATTTCCAATAATTTATATTATTCTGATTTCTTCGATAATGGTTAATCTTGTATTTTTTTATTCATCACTTTCTTGATTCTGTACTTCAATAATTTTTTTGATTATAAACTATTTCAATGAATAATATCTGTCACGTTTTATGTACAACTAATGATCAAAGAATGTGATGCGTCCTATTTAGAGATTTTTTTTAAAAAAAAGAAAGTATATAATATACTAGCAGA
Organism: Maratus speculifer; assembly: GCA_964019185.1. Classification (NCBI taxonomy): domain Eukaryota; kingdom Metazoa; phylum Arthropoda; class Arachnida; order Araneae; family Salticidae; genus Maratus; species Maratus speculifer. The sequence continues at coordinate 238,678,859 of OZ025289.1, forward strand.
CATCGATCAACACTCTGGTCGGATTCTTTAGAGGTACCGTGAATCAAACAAAGAAATCCATCTATTAAAATAAATAAATAAATAAATAATATAATAAACTAACATTTAATCAAACATTTATAACTGTTGGCTTATTATGGAAAGTATTAGTAATTCTTCACCTTCCAAATGAACAAATCACCTTGAATGAACAAATTTGCGATTGAATTTAGTAAAAGAAGTTTTTACAATTTAGCGAAAAGTTTATGAAATTAATTCTATGTAACATATATGTACCATTATAAATAAATTAAAGAAATAAAATTATATTCCTATCATAGAAAATACCATTAAAATAATTTATACCTTGATATTGTAAAATTTACCATTGAAATAATTTATAGTTTGCAATCACTTTCTAATTTAATAGCTCTTTTTTTCCTTGAAATATAAAAGCAAAAATCTAAATTAACTTACATGAAATAAAATTATTATGATATTTCTAAGTGATTTATTAGTATGCGATAAAAATCTAAACAAATATTTAGTTTTGTTCTTATTACTTTCCTATAAGCAAACAGGAATACATATAAAATATTCAGTTGACACGAGTGAACAAATTTTCCTAACATATATTATTTAACAAATGAATGTCGTTAAATTTCTATTTCTTGCCCTTGCGGGAGAAAAAGTTTTTTCCGTTAGATTTTATATATTGTACTTATGGGACAATAACAGTTATAACTACACAATTTTCAAAAATATTACTTCATCTGGAAATAATTCAGGGAAATGTGAATTATTCATTTGTGCTTTATACGAAGTGTCAGTGACTTCTTAAACTTTAAAAATAAGATATTCTAAAGATATTTTTAAATGAAATATTCGATACTGAACCATTTGCATTTAATTTGTGCACGCAATTCAAGATAATATTGCAGGAAACGCATCATTATTATCGTATAAAATATTGAAAACCAATTTATGACGTATGTAATTTCATGTGCAGAAATTTCCAATAATTTATACTATTCTGATTTCTTCGATAATGGTTAATCTTGTAATTTTTTATTCATGACTTTCTTTATTCTCTGCTTCAATAATTCTTTTGATTATAAACTATTTAATGATTATCATCTGTCAAGTTTTGTGTAAAACTAATGCGTATGAAAAAATGACAATATTCTCTAAATAGCACAAAAATGGAATATGTGCTATTTAGAGAAATTATATTTAAAAAGAGGGTATATACTGTATTATGGTACAAATACAGTATGGTACTAATCTATATTACAAAGGCAAAACGTATCTGTGCGTAACGCATACGTCATTTTGCGACTGGCAACATTTTCCCTTGCAATTTAGGTTTTGCAATTTTCGGTAGTGCAAATTTTATACTTCTAAACATCGTGCATTTTCAATTTTTACACCATCGTAAAGGAAAAATATGTACTTCTAAATTATTTTGTAAGCTTTATCTCAATTTATTCTTGACATATTAATTTTTTTATAGTTTTTAGTACGAATTTTGTAATTGTGGCAACAGAATCACTCCATTGTCTTTTAAAATTGATAAAAATTGAATTATGATGTAAATTTCCAGAAGAAAAACGTTATGACGGGTTTCGATTTCACGTAAAATTCTAAGATCGTGTCAATTGGAAATAATTTTCTCTTTTTTTCATACGCATTAATACCAAGCATAAGAGACTCAACTGACAGCTTCATCTTAATAACTCATCTTTATTATGTTTTGCTTTTTTATTACATTTTTACTTATGCGATTAAAGTGTAATTTTAATAATTTGGACAACTGAGTTTTACAGAAATATTATTAATTTCTTAATTTTAGTTTTAAATAATATTTGTTTGGGAGTTAGACTGACCATTGTAAGGTGCATTTTTTACTGTAGTTAATTTTGCACGCTTTTTATAAATCAATGAAACGGTCCTTTCTTAGACATTTACCTTCGTCGAAATTTTACGTGTTCCACCTTGTATTTATAATCTTTGAAAGATAAAAAAAGATATTTTCAAATCTACTGTCTGCTTTTCGTATGTAGCAAACCATAGCAGAAGAATTATTTCTATTCACTATTCCATTTTCATGATTTACGTGTAAATGTTTCAGTGAAAAATTAATTATTGTTATTCATATTTTTGAAGTTTTTTTTATGTGGGGCAATTATAAACTTAAACTATTTTTAAGAAACATATTTATTAATGTTGCTTAAAAATTTCGAAACTTACTAATACAGAAAGACATTTCTCAATCAAATTACTAAGATATCCTTTATCCTTTTCTAGAAAATAATCCACGAATAAGAAACGTTATAAAGGTGTTTATTTAATTGTTTTTAAGCACACTGAAGTGATTTCAAACAAGCATTTTAGCAAACGTTTACATTCATGACGTCATTTGGAGTAGTAAAACAATAACAACGGACTATGTAACACACTTTTTGAAAATAAAAATGAATATTTTTTTTTCTCTGCCGCAAGTTTTAAACGTTACCACTTTCAAAAATCCATTTTTTATGTGATATACATTGCTAAATTCTTGAAGGGAAGCGGAAATTTTAAATCTGTCTGTGAAACGTGATATCAAGGGATGAAACAAATCATTAAGGGAGTCCGAGTCTCAAAATTCTATTTTTTTATTTACCGAGATTTTGCTACGATTTTTTGTTCTAAAATATAATTTAATATGGTGAGAATATATAATGAAACAAAAATCTGAAAAATTATAAATGTTTTTTTTATTTAAAATTTTATAAAAAAACTTATTTTTGATATACTCTGGAAGTACTTACTCGATTTACAAAAGTTTTGCATTTTTGTGTATAGAAATTACGTCGTTGTAAATTGTCTTCAGGATTCTTTAAAATATTGATTAAGAATTTCATTAAAAAAATAAGTAAAAAATTGAAGTTTTGTATGAGTGAGTTTTGCATTAATAGGCATTTTTCCACAAGTATTATCCAAAATTAAAAATATTGAAGAAAATTTGTTGAAAATATAACAAACAAATCTCTTTAAAAAAATTCATATATATATATATCTTGCAAGGAACTTTAGATGTATCCTTTTAAAGTTGACAAATCGTGAAAAAATTCACTCTGAGATAAATGAAGTTAAGTTATCGGCAGAGGGCAGTTGTTGCATCACTTCTCAAGGCAAAATGTGTTATATTTCTGGATCTAACGAGGATAAAAATATGCGGTTTGCGGTATTTAACGGTAAAAACTCAGTTTTTTAAGCCAATAAGAAAATCCAATTTTTGGAGAATTTTTAGCACCAGACCCTCTTATTTCAGGTAAACTTTCAGGCTTTTTTACAGGTAAATGATTATCATTGCTGCAACAAATTCATGAAAATCACGATTTCAAAATGTCATTACTAAATCAAGTAACAAAATTATCCAATTTTTTTCACTGGATAATAATTTATCAGTATGAAAATTTACAAAAGTATTTATTTAATTGTTTTGACGTCAACGAAAATATTTCAACCAAACGTTTATGCAAATTTTTGCATCTATATAATTATTTTCATTATTAAATGGTACTAACGTACAATACAACACACTTTCTTAAGAATAAAAAAAAAGGTTGGATATTTTTGTTTTTTATCGCAATTTTAAATCTTTATCACTTTACATCAGTCATTTTATATGTGACATTTTCTACAAAAATCTTAAGGGGGAAGCGCAAATTTTAAATCTCTGTGTAAAACGTGATATTAAAGGTTAAACCAAGGTAAACATTTCGTCGAGTCCATTAGCGTCATTACTGTAATAGACCCACCCTTTACCGTGACAGCAAACTCATTATTCATACACAAGTCACTTTATATCGCACGCTATTCAGGAATATGAACTTTTAACAAAAGAGTATAGATTTAACCCATGATATAGAACAATGTTATTATGTTTCTAAAGTATTGTGTTATGATGTTTACTTTATAATTTAATATTTACTTTTTCGTCATGCAGCTTTTGTGGACATTTTTTTTTCTTTTACAGATTGTTTTCTGTATTGTATAGAGATAAAAGTTCCAATTTCATTTCTTATACTAACCGCAGTAAAATGTAATTGTGTTTGTAAAGCATTTTGTATACTTTTCCTTATATTTGTATTCGCAGATTAAATTAGTTAACGAAAAATGATTTTAATGCTTTATTTTAATTAATTATATTTATTTCATTATGTTTTATATATGCAGACAGGAGGATTTTTTGAGGTTTTAAAATAAACCACATATGTGAAAATACTATTTGACGCAATTATATAATTGAAAAACTTAATTACTTTTTATTTAGAATAATAAAGAACAATAAATATTGAAACTTTTATGTAAAAGAGACCAATGAGCCATATTGCCTGTATATATTCAATAATTTGATTTAGACTTTATACGCAGAATTATATTTCGCATTTGCAGTGGAAATAAATAACAAATAAATAATAATAATAATAATAATAACGAAAAATGATTTTAATGCTTTATTTTAATTAATTATATTTATTTCATCATGTTTTATATATGCAGACAAGAGGATTTTTGGAGGTTTTAAAATACACCACATATGGGAAAATACTATTTGACGCAATTATATAATTGAAAAACTTAATTACTTTTTATTTAGAATAATAAAGAACAATCAGTATTGAAACTTTTATGTAAAGGAGACCAATGAGCCATATTGCCTGCATATGTTCAATAATTTGATTTTGACTTTATACGCAGAATTATATTTTGCATTTGCAGTGGAAATAAATAACAAATTAATAAGTAATAGTAATAATAACAACTTCTACTTAGTTTATCTTATGAAGATAGCGTTAACACCCATTTTCTACATATGACTAGTTTTTAGACAGCAAAAAATTGCATTAGGCGTTCCACAAAGTCTAGACAATCCACATGTTAATGCACGAAAGCAAATATAATGATGAGTAGACAGACACTTTACAAACACAATTGCATTTCCTTTTGGTTAATATGCTACGAAAAATTAATTTGTGTGTATTTATTACAGAAAATAAGTTATAAAAAGAAAGTCAGCAAAAACAGCATGGTAAAAAAGTTAATATGAAAATAAACCGAAAATGTCAGAACATTATGCCTAAATTTAGAAGCATAATATCAATATTCTATATATAGGTTAAATTTATACTGTTATGTAAATATTTCTAAATAAAAGTAGGATATTTTGTCAAAATATCTTCCATCTAATGACTTGCCGTTGTAATGTCTTTACGGTTACAGTTAAACACACGAGAAGATATTTTATGGAAACAACTTCTCTGAATTCTTGACAGCTTGAGTAGAGAAAGAGTCAGTATCGAATTTCTTTTCACGGCACTTCATATCTGCGAGGTCATCTAAAATAATCATCAAAACATTTGCATTTATTAGTCTATTCAATCAAACTAAGTGGAACTCTTAATAATTTCTATTCATTTAGTGTGTTTTATGCTAAGTGTGTATTTTTATGTAACGTTTTTATATTACGAAGTATATCCTAAATATATGTTTATTTTATTATGATTTATTAATTTATTTATTTTTGTACCTACGAGTAAAATGCGAAAATTGAGTTTTTAAGACTTTTCCATCAAGACATGACTCCACAGACTGATTACGTTCTAATACATGGATTTAGTTTTAACCAATTCTGGAATTTCAAACTTGAATTCGATGATATGATTGTCCATTCTGCCACGTCCCGGTCTACTATATACATTGTTAAAAATTTTTAATTTTTGCTGCACAATCAATTTACCACTTTTATAGAAAGCGGTTACTTGACTATGTTATGGAGCATTCTCATTGGTCAAAATAGAAATATTACATAAAAGCGTTGGAGTGACTATGTAGTAAAGCTGAAAAAACTTAATAATGTATGTTCAAAAATCGGATTTTGAATTGTGCGAAAAATTGTAGATATGAAATAGATATTTGTAGTGTAAATAAGGAAAAATAAGTAATAAAAAAATAAAAATATGTTTAGTTATTCTCATGCAGGTAGCGTTAACACCCATTTCCGACATATGGCGATTGTTTAGAAATAATAAAAGGGGCACGAGGATTACCTAAAGTATGTGTGTTATACTATAAAAAACCCACGTGTTTATGAACGAAAGCCAATTTAATGATTAGTAGAAAACACTTAACACTCACAATTGAATTTCATTTGGTTCGTATACGATTCGAAATTAATTTGCGTTTATTTATTACCGAAAACAAGCTGTGAAAAGAAATTCAACAACAAATGAATGGTAAAAATGTAAATATAAAAATAAAAAGTAAATTTAAGATCTAAATTAACAGCCCTAAATTTAAAAGCAAGTTAACAACATTCTATATCAAGGGTTAAATTCGTACTCTTATGTAAATATTTATTAATAAGAGTAAGATATTTTGTCAAAATATCTTCCTTCAGACATGCCGTTGTAATGTCCTTTCGGTTACAGTTAAACACATGATAAGATATTTTGTGGAAACTACGTCTCTGAATTCTTGACAGCTTGGGTAGCGAGAGCGTCAGTATTGAATTTCCTTTCACGGCACTTCACATTTCCGAGGTCGTCTAAAATAATCATCATAGCATTTGCATTTATTAGCCTTTTTAATTAAACTAAGTGGATCTCTAACAATTTCTATTAATTTAGTGTGTTTTATGTTAAGTGTATTTTTCATGTTACGTTTTTATATTAAAAAGTATATCCTAAATATATGTTTATTTTATTATTATTTTTTATTTATTTATTTTTGTACCTAAGAGTAAAAAAAACGCGAAAATCGGGTTTTTAAGAGTTTTCCATTAAGACATGACTCCACAGACTGATTATGTTCTAATACGCGGATTTAGTTTTGACTAATTCTGGAATTCTAGACTTCTAGACTTCAATTCGGTGAGGTGATTGTCCGTTCGTCCCGGTCTACTATATACATTGAAAAAAATTTAGCTTTTGTTGCTCAGTCACTCCATCGCTTTTATAGAAAATGGTTACCTGATTATCTTGGAGCATTCTTATTGGTCATAATAGAAATATTATATAAAAGGGGTGGAATGACTATGTAGCAAAAGCTGCAAATTTTTAACACTGTATGATTAAAAATCTGATTTTGACATTGTGAGAAAAATTATAGACGATCAATACATATTTTTAGATTAAATAATATATAAATAATTAATAAAAAAATAAAATTAAGTTATATTTAGTTCTCTAATTGAGTTGGCGTTAATACTTATTTTCTACATATGACGTTTCTTTAGAAAGAATAAAAATGCGTGTGGTTTCCTAAAGTTTGAGTGTTATACCATAGAAAACCCACGTGCTGATGCACGAAAGCAAATATAATGATAAATAGAAAAGCACATTACAAACACAATTGCATTTCATTGTGGTTAGTATACGACCAGGCATGAATGTTTGTTTATTATAGAAAATAAGTTGTAAAAAGGAATTAATCAAAAACTACATTGTAAAAAAGTAAATATGATATTAAACAGTAAAATCAGTAACATAATCCTTAATTATAGAAGCATAATAACAGTATTCTATATCATAGTTTAATTTATACTGTTATGTAAATATTTCTAAGTAAAAGTACGGTATTTTGTCAAAATATGTCTCTTCGGATGACATGCAGTTCTAATGACCTTACGGTTACAGTTAAACACATGAGAAGACTATTTTATAGAAACTACTTATCTGAACTCTTGACAGCTTAGAGTAGCGAGAGCGTCAGTATTGAATATTCATTCATGACACTACAGATTTTCGAGGTAATCTAAAATAATCATCAAAACATTTGCATTTATTAGTCTATTTAATTATACTAAGTGCTACTAGATCTCTAATAGTTTCTATTCATTTCGTGTATTTTAGGTTAAGTGCATATTTATATGTTAAGAAATATATGCCAAGTGTGTGATTATTTTTTATTTATTTATTTATTTATTTATTGTTTTTATAGGTATATATTTTTATATTTTAATTACAGCAAATAAATAAATACAGAAAAAAATTCCACAAAAACAGCTGGGTAAAAATGTAAAAAAGGAAAGTAAGTAGTAAATAACATCAAATAATTCTTAATTATATAAGCATGATAATAATTTTTGTATCATAGGCAAAATTTGTACTCTTATGTAAATATTTCTAAATAAAAGAACGATAGTTTGTGAAAATATCTCTCTTTAGATGACATGCCGTTGTAATTTTCTTACGGTTACAAATAAACACATGAGAAGAGTATTTTATAGAAACTACTTCTCTGAACTCTTGACAGCTTAGAGTAGCGAGAGCGTCAGTATTGAATTTTCTTTCACGGCACTTCACATTTGCGAGGTCACCTAAAATAATCATCAAAACATTTGCATTTATTAGCCTATTTAATTAAACTGAGTGCTACTGAATATTTATTAATCTCTATTCATTCAGTGTCTTTTATGTTAAGTGTATAATTTTATGTTACTTTTTTATTATAAAAAAGTATAACCTGAGTATATGTTTATCGTTTTTTTTTTCTTTTTAGGTAAATCGTCTCTTTTGATTCAGAATAAGCTGGCTATAGTTGTGGAAAGCTTTCTTCCATTCATTTTTATTAATATCACAGGTAAAAAGAAAAAAAAAGTTTATAATGTACCGTCTTTCTAATTATCAAACTCATTTAAATTTATACATTGTTAAAGTATTTTAACTAGCCAAATTACGCATCATTAAATTTATAAGTATCAAGATTACATATAAATGGCTCTTCATTTTCGTATCATCCATAAATAAAAATTTTGATCGGGGTATTTAGATGTCGTTTCATGGTTTCTAAACGTAAATGTGTTAATATATATATATGAGTATATATATATATAATCTGGGTCTTTAATTTATAATGTTATCAAATACAGATATTTAACAATATGTATACAATATGTTTCTGAACAGGAATGTGATTTAAAAAATAATCTTTTCTTAAAGGCTTATTAAAAAAATAATAAATAAAAATAAAAAAGCTGTATCAAGTTATTATAAAATTGTGTTATTTACGAGAAAATATAATCAATATTTCATTTATGGTTACCTAGTCACAAAATAAATCTAATAGTAGTAAAATTGCTCAAAACTTTATTATTTATGCTTATGCAAATGCAATCGAAAAAAAATATATTCAAATATATTTACTAATTAATATCTACACTGTAAAAAATGATATTCTTAATAAAGGAAAAAAGCAATTTAATCTCGAATGAAAATAATAGTACTTTTTTCCACTTATCTGCGATTCCAAAATGTGATCTTTATTTTTAGAAACTCAGAAAATCAATATAATTTCGAGATTTAAAAGCATTTATAAAAGAAAAGATTCTATTCCAGTCACTCATATTTAAACACAATTTGCAGCAATAATCAGTTTCCCCAACCCGAAATGTAGGTTGTACGTATGGTAATAATTTCGAAGCAAATATTTTCATGTTCGACAAACATATTTTACGAACAAAATCAAAAACTAAAAACACTAAAGTTAATATTATTTTGTTAGTCTTGCATTTAAAAATTAAATTGCGCAGCCGTAAATGTTTCAATGAAAGTTTATAGCAATCAAAAAACTCATAACCAAGTATGAGAAAAATCATAATGAGTAAAATCATTAATAAATAATAAAACTTATTCAAAAATGTTTTTAAAAATCGGTGTCAGAGAACGAAGCTTTGTTTTTTAAAATTATTCTTTAAAACTCGAAAAAATGGAGGTTTATGAGATACTTAAAAATGAAGAACGAATTTTGGATTCGCATGTTACTGGAGAGATTATCATACCAGATGTTCTAAAATGAACGACCAGGTTTAAAATTCAATTCAAATAAAATTTCTAATAGTGAGTTATTAAAGATTTCAAGTGCTAATGCATTAAAAAAAAAAAAGAATCGAAACGATTCAAGTTTTCCCGCATTCATGAGAGAGAAGAGGGTTAAAAATGTAACGGGTTGGTATTGCCTATGCAATCTTTACCTTAGAGCTCCACTTAATAATTTTTAGAAATGTTTTCTTCAGTGTTGAGTTCAGACACTTTTCTCCGGGAGGGACTTCTATGGTTCCGGGAGCGGATGGACTATTGTAAAGTTCTGTGGGAGGTATTGCACATCAAATTAACAATTCATTAACTTTAATGTTAAATTTATTGTTATTGGTAATGCATGATTGTGTAAACGACATGTTAGTCGAAGATTAAAACGTTTACTTGATAATTCATAGCCGCCATAAAAACGATGTGCTGCTTTGAGAAAACCGATAAATCGACTCACTATAAAAAAATACTCAGAAACCTTTCCAAAAATTCATGGCAACAAAAAAATGTTTTTATAAGTTTTTATTTAAATCTTAATCATAAATATTTGTTAAAAACTAAAGACAATTAATACCTGCAAAATTACAGAGAATGTACTGCTAATCCACTATCTCAAGTTCTATGTAAAATTACAGAGAATAGAAAAACAGACATTCTGTTAAATAACAGAGATAATATTTGGTAATTTTACAATAGACTCTGTAAATTAACATCTTCAAAAATACACGCGGCACTATAAATAAAAATTTTTTAATAATTTAATTTTGTTTTCAAAATAAGAGAATCACTCAGTTTTCTATGAGCCTTTATAATTTAATTTTCTGGAGTAATTGTTAGCTTCTATACCACTTAATTTTTGCGCATTTTGTTTTTTGTGGTCCTGGGGTTTAAAATCGAAACCTCTTGACAGCGAAAGAAAGCCATACTTATTAATTTACAGAAAATGCAGTTGTTTTGTTGCAGTTGTTTGGCATGCACACAGCATGCCTTTTATGATTAAAGCCTTCGTACCGCTACGAGCTGATAAATCAGTTCACTAAGATGCAGGTTTCACTGCAATAGAAGCATTATTTAAATTAATATGATTCTACAAATATAATGAAGTTTTAAAATATTTTGAAATGATTAATACTGTCAATATACAGGGTGTTTCGCTGCCAGACCGACAAACTTTGAGGGGTGACAGTAGACATAAAGACAGACGTTATTATATGGGAAACCATTGGGCGCAAACGTCTTCTTTAGGAGCTAGGGGCCATTAAAGTTTAAGGTCCAAAAATTCAAACGATGATAAAAAAAAAAAAAAAAAAACAGAAAAAACTGTTGATTCGTTTGCGTTTTTCGCTAAAATTATTCTTTATATCACGATTTTTTTGTAAAAAAATATTTAAAGGTTACGTTCAAAAGTTGTCGATAGAGGAAGCTTTAGACTTTAGAGCAACGAACAACTACTTTTTACCTTATTTTGTGGTTGGGGTTGAAATTATTTTAAAGTTTAGACGTTAACTTGAATTTTAATCCCAAAATCGGAAATATTGGGATTGGGTAACTAGCAAAAATTGAACTGTGAACAGAGGGGGGAATTTTAAACGCTCATAAACATTGGACAAACTAATTGATTTTATTGCGGTTTGCGTGTAGGTCATTCTCTTGGTAATTATATTATTCAAAATGACGTGCATGTTTTGCGACCTCATTTTTTGATAGAGGTCGCATCCCTCACATCTCCGACATTTCTATGGCATTATTCCTGGGTGTTTTACTACCAGACCAACATACTTCCTGGAAGTGTTAGGGATGCAAAGACGACTCGGAATGATAGAGGAATGTAACGTTGGAAATGCTTTTCTTGCGAGTTACGGTTAAAGGAAGTAGAGAAAAAAACAAGAGAAACAGCAGAGAAAGAGCAACATGTTAATGTGAAAGAAAACAGTTTATTTAAATGTTTTACTAGAAAAGGTGTTCGAAATTACGACCAAAAATAGTACGGCATTCTTGATAACGGCATCGCATGGAATTCTTCACATTTTGAAAGATTCCTGGCACCTCAGAAATCTTTTGGCAGCTACAGAAATATCAGCTGTGAGGTCTTCAACTGATGTTACGGAAGTCTCATATACCCAACTTTTAACTTGACCCCAGCAGAATACGTCCATACATGATAGGTCCAGCGATCTGGCAGGCCAATGAACCAGGCCATCACGACCTATCCACCGCTGTCCATATGTGACTTTGAAGTGTCAGCAAACGTCATTGGTAAAATGTCGAGGAGTCCCATCGTGCTGTTCATCGTTCAAATACTTCCTTCTGCTACCTGTGGAACCGGTTCGCGAATGATAGCTTCAAAATGATCGCTGTTCACGCGCATTACCGTTTAGCGCAATATACCGTCACTGTCAAACTTGCCGGACTATTTCTGGTCGTAATTTTGAACCTTTTTTAGTAAAACCTTTAAATTTACTGTTTTGTTTCAGATTAATGTGTTGCTATTTCTCTGCTCTTTCTGTTGCGTTTTTCTCTGCTTACTTTAACCGTAACTCCCAAAAAAGGCATTTCCAAAGTTACATTCCTATGTGATTCCGAGTCGTCTTTGCATCCCTAAAACATCCTGGAAGTATGTTGTTCTGGTAGTAAAACACCCACGAGTAATGTCATTGAAATGTCGGAGATGTGTCGGAAGCGCCCTCTATCAAAAAATGTGGACACCAAAGCTGTACGTCATTTTGAATAAAATAATTACCAAGGGAATGACTTACACGCAAACCGAAACAAAATCGGTTAGTTTGTCCAATGTTTATGAGAGTTTAAAATTCTTCCCTCTGTTCACAGCTCAATTTTTGCTAGTTACCCGATCCCAATGTTTCCGATTTTGGGCTTAAAATTTAAGTTAAAGTCTAAACTTTAGTATAACTTGAACCCTATGCACAAAATAACGGTAAAAAGTAGTTGTTCGTTACTCTAAAGTCTAAAGCGCCCTCTATCGACAATTTTTGAACGTAACCTTTAAAATTTTTTTCTAAAAAAATCGTGATATAAAGAATGATTTTAGTGAAAACCGCAAACGAATCGACCCTTTTCTCCGTTTTTTATCATCGTTTGAAGTTTTGGACCTCAAGCTTTAATGGCCCCTAGCTCCTACAGAAGACGTTTGCGCCCCATGGTTTCCAATTTAATAATGTTTGTCTTCATGCCTACTATCACCCCTCAAAGTTTGTCGGTCTGGTCGCGAAACACCCTGTATATGTTCAATATGTAATGAAAATATTTAAAGTCATGTTGAAAAAAATGTGTTTTTTATATTTTTAAAATATTGAAGGAGAAACCAACATTACAATTTTGCCCTTTTTTCGTTGGTCAGGGTTAAAATTTACAGTGATTTTCAAAATTTTCTTTTCAAATATATTTATTAGAAAATTCGTAAATAGTGTATTTTAATTTATTTTAAAGTGACACGGAATACCTATTATTTTTTTATTAAATATTAATTTTAAATAGTTTATGTAATGAATAAAAAAAATCAATGAAAAAATTTGAGTGTAATTCATTCCTTACAACAATGATGTTAAAGAATATACATTAAACTGTCACACATAATTTATTTATTAAACTTCCAGGATATATCCATTCACTAGGCTGCAGATTTCACTGCAGTTGAAGCTTTATTTAAATTAGTACAATTGAACAAATATAATCCAGTTTTGAGAAATTAAGTTATGACTGATACTTTCAAGACTTATAAGCATATACGTAACAAAAATATTATACCATGTTAGAAAATCTCTCTTTCATTAGCATTTAAAATAATTTATGGAGAAAACAACATTACATTTTTGCCCTTTTGCTGGGCAGTCGGGGAGTTAATACGGTATTTCTTTTATTATTACCAAGCTTTTGGTATATATTAGGACATTCGTAAAAGGTGTATTTTAATTTATTTTAAACCAATATATAATCCCTATTATTTTTTAATCAATTTTAATTTTTAAAATAGTTTATGTGATGAATCAAACATTCAAACAAAACACAAATGATTTTTTTCAATGAGTATTTTAATGAATAATTCATTGAAATTCAATCAATGAATATTTCGAACTGTTGCACACTATTTTTAATACGCTATTTTTTTTAATATTACTAAGCTTCTTACATAAAGAAAAGGAAGTAATGCAAAATGATTGTCAATAAAAATCCCAACTATCTCCGAGGATATGTTTTTATTCTTAAGTGTGTATTTTCAATTACAAGTTTTAATAGATATAAAAATATCTTTAATGAAAGACATGGAAACCCTTACAATGAGTTAGATATAATATAAGGAAATTTTTTGTATAATGATGACTGATAAACTCAATCGAATGCAGTTAACCGGAAATTAGCGTAAATTTACAAATTGTCTTACTTCTTTCTCTGTATTTTTACAGAAATTTTTAATAGTGTAGTTTCATTATGTCAAATAATTAGAAAGATGTTATAGCAGCGTTTATTTGATATGAATTTGAAAAAAAAAGTAGATTACATATTATACCTTAGATAAAACATTTGTATGTCTAAATCTTAAACACAAATGTTTATGAGGTGCTTATGGATGAGGAATTAGTTGCAGAATAAAAGTAACTTGAAAGATGTTATATATTTTCGTTTCTTGCTGTATTATTATTGTTTTTTATACTATGAAAAACTTCCAGTATTTTTAAAAAAACATAATAATCAAACGTATTCTTTCAACAAATTTTGCCTTTAATTTGTATCCATTAAGAAATCTAAAAAAAGTATTTTACGTATCATATATTTGCTAAACCTCTTAATCATTCCAAGCACAATTTTTCGGGATTCAAAATGTGAAACTGTAGGTGAAGCTAGCTACGTGAGCTGAAAGTCGGATTTGAAAAGTTGAAAGAATTTTTCTAAAGTAAGTAACAAATAGTCTTCAGCACGTCCAAAAACGACCTTGTATGCATCAAATCTACTAATTTCAAGAAATTTTCAGAATAAATGTACCTTTTATTGTTCTGCGTTGAATTTGTGATCGGGGGTAGGTAAAAAGGCAAGACTGTGGGACTTAAGTTTGTCTTAGACTGTTTGTTTAAAGTATATGTATATATACAATTATATTTATTTTTTTATAACATGAAATACTTCCAGTATTTTTAACAAATATAGTCATTGAACGCATTTTTTCACGCTTTTAATATCTTTCTATTAGAAAATCTAAAAGCCTTCGTTTAGGAAATCTACACTCATGTCCATAAATTAAGGATAATTCAGAATCACATATAAATCAAACTTTAAAGTAAAAATTTCACTTGCAGAATTATCACACACATCTTCAAGATTAATATGCAAATTTCAGAAAGCCACCAGATGGCGCCGATAGTACGTCACAATGACGAAAGTATGAGAGAGTCGTATATAAGGAACGGTGTCAAAAAAGTAACAATCATTTTCTAAGCCTCTCAAAGCCAAAACCGAACAGTTATGACATAGAGGACACATGTAAATGATATTTTACTTGGTAGAATTACCGGCCGTATGGAATGTGAGCGTACTCAAATGTAAATATCCGAGGAACATGAAATTTCCCAAAGTGTCATATCTAGACTTTTGCAACGGTTCCATGGTGATGGAAATGTCAGTAGACGTTACTATACAGGTCGTCCCCGAGTTACAACCACGAATGAAGACCGTTATTTGCCAGTAACTGCCAAAAGAAAAAGAAGAAACACAGCATCAGACCTGTTTTGTCAGCTATCTTTTGCCACGAGTACGATTGTTTCAAGGCATACTGTGTACAGATGTTTGGGATGTATCGGTCTCTATGTTCGCAGACCTGTAAGATGTTTTCCGCTCACGGCAACTCGCTGTCGCCTGCAATTAGCCTGAAGTAGAGAACATGCAATGTGGACATCGTCACAGAAAGCTTGTGTAAAGTTTTCAGACTAGTACAAAATTAGCTTGCAGTCTGATTCACGTCTGACTTTCATATGGAGAACGCCAGGCACCCATTACCACCAAGACAGTATCATTAAACGACATTGCTACGGTGGTGCAGGATTGCTCGTTTGGGGTGGAATTATACTGGGCTCCAGAACGGATCTACATGTTCAAACCGGAAACATATCAGGTCAACTTTATCGGGACATCATTCTGGAACAACATGTTCGTCTGTTTAGAAATGCTATGAGTTCAGAATTTGTAATTATGGATGATAATGGCCGTCCTCACCGAGCAAACATCGTAAATGATTGCCTTAAAGCTGAGGCTATCACCCGTATAAATTGGCCAGCATTTTTGCCTGTCCTATAGAGCATGTATGGGGCATGCTTGGCCGACGGGTTGCAGCTCGCCCATTACCTCCTACATTGTTGCTATAATATCAGAGAGCATTGCTTTCTGAGTGGAGTAATCTTCTCCAAAATCAGCTTGATAATTTGATACTCAGCATGCCTAGGCATAGCTCGTACTGTATTTCATTCTCTGGGAGGCATACAATTTATTAACCATTATTCCAACCATATAATGTTAAGTTTTTTTAAGGGGAGTAATTTTTGTAATTGATCTACGGAGCAACAATTGTAGATTTTATGAATAATATCATACATATAGCATTGTTTTTGTTTTTTTTCTTTTGTTTAATGCATGGGCTTGACGAAGAAATCACATTTGTTTTCTTTCTGTGCCTTTATTTGCTAAAACTAACATTATCCTTAATTTATGGACATGAGTGTAAAACACATTATAGTGTTTTAAGAGACAGCGAATTCTGAGCAGGGACTCCAAACGCGGATTGGTGGGCATAACTTGCAAGGAATTGAGTCCTCTAGTACATATGTAATATGATTAATTTATTATACGCTTCCTTTGAAGGAATTCTTCCATAAAATTTCGCCTTTAATTTATTTCGATTAGGAAATCTAAAAAAAGTAGTTTACATATCATATCTTGTCTAAAATTCTTTAAAGAAAATCATTCCAAGCACAATTTTCCCGGATCCAAAATGTGAAATTGTAAGTGAAGTTAGTTACGTGAGCTGAAAGTAGGATTTAAAAAGTTCAAAGATTTTTTTCAACGGTAAGTAACAAATAGTCTTCAGCACGTACAAGAACCACGTTGTATGCATCAAATCTACTCATTTCAAGAAATTTCTAGAATAAGTGTACCTTTTACTCTTTTGTTTTGAGTTTAGTTTCGGGTGGAAGACAAAGGGCGAGATTATGGGATTCAAATTTGCCTTAAACTGTTTTTTATTTTTATCGGTATATCATGTTTGTATGCAAAGCATATTAGTCGAACATTAAAACATTTACTTGATAATTTATAGCCGCCGTTAAACCGATATGCCGGTTTCAGAAAACCAATAAGCCAACTTACTATAAAAATAACTCAAAACATTTTCCAAAAATTCATAGCAATACATGAAATTTTGTTTTAATAAATGCTTATATGATTTTAATCATCAATGTTTTCACATTTAAAGACAGGAACTAGGTTTGTAATCGCAGATACTTAGAAAGCTGGTATAGTAGCGTTCAGTTTACATCGATAAGAAAATTAAAGAGAAAAATTGTACATTTCATATCATATCTTTGCTAATACTTTTGTATGTCTAAATCTTAAGTACAAATGTGAATGTGTCAACTAATAAGGGAACTACTTTTGGAATCAATGTAACTCTAAAGATGGATATTTTTCATTGTGGTTATATTAAATTCTTCTATAATATGAAACATTTCCAGTATTTTTGATAAATATAATCATTGAACGCATATTTTTTTTAATCAAATTTCGCCTTTAATTTCTTTCGATCACGAAATCTAAAAAATAATAGTTTACTTATTTTACCTTTGCTACATTCTTTCAAAGAAAATCATTCCAAGCACAATTTTCCGGGATCCAAAATGTGAAACTGTAAGCTACGTGAGTTGAAAGTAGGATTTAAAAAATTCAAAGAATTTTTCGAAAGTAAGTAACAAATAATCTTTAGCAAGTACCAGAACGACCTTGTATGCATCAAATCTACTCACTTCAAGAAATTTCCAGAATAAATGTGCCTTTTATTGTTTTGCGTTGAATTTATAATCGGGAGTAGATAAAAGAGCAAGATTGTGGAATTTAAGTTTGCCTTAAACTATCTTTTTATAATGTGAAATGCTTCCAGTATTTGTAAAGAAAATATAGTCATTGAATGCATTTTTCACGCTTTTAATTTCTTTCGATTAGGAAATCTAAAACACATTATACTGTTTTTAGAGACTTCTAATTCTGAACGGGGGACTCTAAATGGGGGCTGGCGGACGCAGCTTGCAGAGAGCTGAATCCCTTAGTATACATGAAATATGATTAATTTATTACATACTTTTTTGAAGGCATTCTTCCTTAAAATTTCGCTTTTAATTTATCCAGATTAGGGAATCCAAAAAAAAGTATTTTACCTATCATATCTTTGCTAAGCCTTTTTTAAGCAAACTCATTCCAAGCACAGTTTTCCAGGATCCAAAATGTGAAACTGTAATTTAGCTAAGTCAGCTGAAAGTATGATGTAATATATTCAAAATATTTTTCGAAATTAAGTAAAAAATTTTTTTCAGCACGTCCAAAACTGACCTCGCTATGCATCAAATGTACTCATTAAAGAAATTTGCAGAATAAATGTACCTTTTACTGTTCTGCATTGACTTCATTTCCGAATATAGGAAAAAGGGCGAGATTGTGGATATTCAGTTTCGCTTAGACTATTTTTTAAAAGTACTGTATATATTCAAATATATTTATTCGTCTATAATATGAAGTACTTTCAATATTCTTAATAAATATAATCATTGAACGCATTTTTTCATCAAATTCCGCCTTTAATTTTTTTCGATTACTAAATGTTAAAAAAAATAATAGTTTACTTATTATATCTTTGCTACACCCTTTCAAGGAAAATCATTCCAAGCACAATTTTCCGTTATCCAAAATGTGAAACTGTAAATGAAGTTAGCTACGTGAGCTGAAAGAAGGATTTAAAAAGTCCACAGAATTTTTCGAACAAATAGTCTCCAGCAAGTTCCAGAACGACCTTGTATGCATCAAATCTACTCACTTCAAGAAATTTCCAGAATAAATGTGCCTTTTATTTTTTTGCGTTGAATTTATAATCGGGAGTAGATAAAAGAGCAAGATTGTGGAATTTAAGTTTGCCTTAGACTATCTTTTTATAATGTGAAATGCTTCCAGTATTTGTAAAGAAAATATAGTCATTGAATGCATTTTTCACGCTTTTAATTTCTTTCGATTAGGAAATCTAAAACACATTATACTGTTTTTAGAGACTTCTAATTCTGAACGGGGGACTCTAAATGGGGGTTTGCGGGCGCAGCTTGCAGGGGGCTGGATCCCTTAGTATATATGAAATATGATTATTTGTTACATACTTCTTTTGTAGGCATTCTTCCTTAAAATTTCGCTTTTAATTTATTCAGATTAGGAAATCCAAAAAAAAGTATTTTCCGTATCATATCTTTGCTAAGCCTTTTCAAACAAACTCATTCCAAGCACAATTTTCCGAGATCCAAAATCTGAAACTGTAAATGAAGCTACGTGAGCTGAAAGTATGATGTAAAATATTCAAAATATTTTTCGAAATTAAGTAACAAATTTTCTTCAGCACGTCCAAAACCGACATCATATGCATCAAATGTACTCATTTCAAGAAATTTGCAGAATAAATGTAAATTTTACTGCTCTGCGTTGACTTTATTTTCGGATTTAGGAAAAAGGGCGAGATTGTGGAATTTCAGTTTGTCTAAGACCATTTTTTAAAAGTACATGTATATATTCAAATTTATTTATTCGTCTATAATATGAAGTACTTCCAGTATTATTAATAAATATAATAATTTAACACATTTTTTCATAAGATTTCGCCTTTAATGTCTTTTGATTGTGAAATTAAAAAAAAAAATAGTTTTCGGTTTATATCTTTGCTAAACCCTTTTAATGAAAATCATTCCAAGCACAATTTTCCGGGATTTAAAATGTGATATTGTAAGAAAAGTTGGCAACGTGAACTGAAAGTATGATTTAAAATGTTCAAAGAATTTTTCAGGAGAACGTAACAAAGTCTTCAGCACGTACACGACCTTGTATGCATCAAATCTACACATTCCAAGAAATTCCATTTAAATATATTTATTCTTGTATAATATGAAATACTTTCAATATTTTTAATAAATATAGTCATTGAACACATTTTTTCATCAAATTTCGCCTTTAAATTCTTTCGATTACGATATTTAAAAAAAATAATAGTTTACGTATTATATCTTTTATAAACCCTTTTAAAGATAATTATTCCAAGCACAATTTTCTAGGATTCAAAATGCAAAACTGTGAGCGTAGTTAGCTACGTAAAGTGAAAGTATGATTTAAAATGTTCAAATAATTTTTCAGAAGTAAGTAACAAATAGTCTTCAGCACATACAAGAATAACCTTGTATACTTTAAATCTACTCATTTCAAGAAATTTGGAGAATAAATGTATCCTTTTATGTTCTTCGTGAATTTAGTTTCAATGTAGTTTATAGGGCGACATCATGGGATTTCAGTTTGCCTAGATTATTTATTTAAAAGTACGTATGTATACTCAAATATATTTAGCCCAATGCATACATATTCACGTTATTTATCGAATACAACTATTAAAGTGTTAATCAACCATATCTTAATTAAGATTTATCTGTATGTCTGTACTTGATATACAGTTGCCGATAATTTTCATTAAAATATTTTGGCTTACTTTTTTTCTATTCTACACTATGTTATTCGTGACATGCTTCTTTTAAGCTTAAAATTCTGTTTATTTGTATAGGCATTCAAATCTTGTTATTTATTTTCTAGTAACATAGAGCTTTGAAATTTTGGAATATATATGTATTCCCGAAGGCAATTCATGAATTGATATTAATGGGTATATTCTTTAAAAATCCAATCCCTAATAGGAAAAAATGGAAACGATTGATTTCCCATGCAGAAATATATACATATATATATATATACATTACACTTATCTGAAATTTAAAGATATCATATTTTTCATTATTATTATTATTTTACATCTGTATTTATCTTATTTCAAACAGTCCATTTTTGCAGAATTTTATGCATAAAAATTGCAATATGGTACCGTAACATTAAATATATTATGCCAACATTCATTAATTAAAGTTAAAACACCATATAATATTTCACAAAAATATCTTAATATGCATTATTTACACAGCTATAAAGCAAACTAAAAGTTAAAAATAATAATAATTCGAATAGCTATTAAATGTGGTACTGCACCGATAACGTATGAAATTTAATATATATGAATCTTTTGAATTATTTTTACAATTTTTATCATCGCATATCTTAAATAGATAATAATTTAGAAATGTGTCAAATAAAATTTTTTTACAGGAAGTATATAAAATTTGTATAGACAACCTCTTTTTTTTAAAGACAGCAATATCTGTGGGACTTCTTATGAATTTTTAACTTCTGATGCCTTTAGAAAAGTAAAGTCAACTTTTGAAAATTTTCAAATTTCTGTTTGCGAGGGATTTACAGGATTTATGAGTCAGGGAGCCTGAAAAATATGATTTTATAAAATGTCTGTCTGTATATTTGCGATGCAAAATTTGTAAGGGCTCTATCTTAAAAACTTTTGAAAGGAATTCAATAAAATTTTACATTCCGTTAGTCCTTGATATAAACTGGTACTGAAAAAGTTTTGGTGTAAACCACTCAAAATGCAACCGTTTCAACGATTTCCCGAATAGCTATATCTCAAGTACAAATGGATGGATTTCATAAAATTTCAGATTCCATTAGCCCTTGATAAAGCATGTTGCTGATTATTGTTTGGTGTTAGTCTCCCAACACGTGGCTCTGTTATGCGACATTATTCATGATTCTTAGAATGGCACTATCGCAAGAACTAATTTACGAATTTTCATCAAACGTCGGTTTAAGCGTGTCCGTGATATAAATAACTGATTATGGAGTAAATTGCTCAAAGGGTGGCCAAAAGTTCTTCAATTTTCAAGAAGAACTAGCATACACGAGATAAAAGGAAATTTCGAGATTGCCACATTCTAATCATTATTTTTAATGCCATTTAATTTAAGATGCGTATTATGATTAAGAATATGTATTTTAGTAGTATTCAACTACTTTTTAAATATAACAAATATTCAATAGCTTTAATTTATTAATATTTCGTGAAAGAGCATTTTGACTTTTGCTCAAACAATAATAATTATTATATTCTTTCAGAGTGGTTTGTTTTTTATTTCTTTGATTTTCATTTTTGGAATATTTGCCTTAAACTAATAACGGAAGAGAATTGAAAAAAAATCTCAATTTTTACTAAGATATAATTCTTTTAAAACTAAATTTACAATATTCTTTCATGTACCATTTTGTAGTGAAAATCAGATTCAAAAGCTCGTGAGGCTCATCAAAGATTCAACGGATTTCATGGAAAAAATATTCTTCTTTACTTACTTCTTACTTTCTTATTCTTCGTCCCTTTTCTTATCAAAACGCATTTAAGGAAGAGAAACGGAATGTCACAAAAGTTAACTCTTCTTTTGGTCATACATAAATCCACTAAGAATAATGCTTTTGGTTTTAAAGCCTGATATTTAAACAATAGATAAGAAAACAGAAAGATAGTCTGTTTATGTGGATTTAGAAAAAAAAAAATTGTGGATTGGATATTTCGAAAGAATGCTTACGGAAATACAAACACGGATGTTCTACAATAAAAAATATGAAGACTTGATTTTTATTCTGATTTATAATCTAGCAATAGCAAACGTCAGACAAATAAATTAGACTTGTTGTTAACCATTGACCGTCTGAATTTTGTATGTACTGATAAAAGTTAACACTTGCTTCACTCAAACATAAATCCTATAAAAATAATGCTTTTTGTTTTAAAACCTGATATTTAGACAGAAGATAAGCAAACATAAAGATAGACTGTTTATATGGATTTTAAATAAAAATATTTGTGGACTAGATATTTCGAAAAAATGCATACGGGAATATATACACGGATGTTATAAAATAAATGATAGGAATACTTGATTTTTATTCTTATTTATAATCTAGACATAGCAAACGTTAGACACATTAATGAGATTTTCTTGCTAACCATTGTCTGTCTGAATTTTGTACGTACTGTTAAAACTTAATTCTGTCGGTCATACGTAAATCCTATACCAATAATGCTTTTGGTTTTAAAGCCTGACAATTAAACAGTAGATAAGCAAATAGAAAGATAGTCTCTTTATATGGATTTGAAATAAAAGTATTTGTGGATTGGATATTTCGAGATAATGCATACGGGAATAAAACACGGATATTGTAAAATAAATAATAGGAAGACTTGATTTTTATTTTTATTTATAACCCTTTAAGACCCAATCCGCACGATCGTACAATTTGCACATTCTTTTAAATTGTTGCTTTTGAGTTGTATGTAATAAAACCCCAAATCGAATGACCATTCTGGTTTGCAGAAAGAGCAAAATGTCATTTTGTATCAACACCTAGTGATTGTAGTGTGATATACGCTCTTCCTATTCCTTCATGGATTTTTGCGAAACTCCTGTGTGCTTTAAAGTAATCCAAAAGAATCCAAGGAATCAAGCTTTGATGAAACAAAAGTTTAATTACTCACACGGAACACAAATGACAGGGACGAATACAGCAAGACTTGAACACACACAATTAAACATATATATATATAAATATCCGGATTTCATATTTCTTTCAAGAACTTCTAACTACTCTTCTTTAACAACAGATCCACGTCGTGCCCGTAGCACATACATATTCCAATTTCCCGGATAATGTTTTAATTCTGTTTACCTGCATCAGACATTCGCAGGTCCACCTTTTACCTCCACACACACCTCTCTGTGTGTGTTCGTAACCCCTTCCTCTCCCCACACTCTCGTCCGCTGGTCACGTGACCCAAGAGCGGGCGCCGATAAATAAAACAAAAAAACACATCATCAGTCACCACACCCCCCACGCAAGATTGGAAATATGGTACACAGTTATTTTAAATCTGAAATTCGACTGATGATGTTACACTATTTAACAATGATTTCCCACATTATAATATGTATATATATAAAAAATAACACCACAAATACAACCGTATTCGGAGAAGGCACGTCTTCCGGGGTTCTTCCTATCTGCTAATATAAAATAGAATTAAATTAATACTTCATATACACAATATAACATACAATTAACAAAAGGCAATATACAAAACTTAGTAAACATTAAACAGGACACTAAGAGCTGCTGAAAAAAAAATACATTGTTCATTACTGTTCAAGGAATGTTCAAACACTGGGTGCTTCAAAAGTTGTTGAATGTCCTAAATCGTGTCCAAGCGTGATAAGGCATCAGCATTAATTAGTTTGGCACCCGGGCGGTGCGAGATTATAATATCATACTTTTGTAAGGCTAATGCCCATCGCTGCAGTTTGGAAGATTGAGGGGCATTTTTGGTGATAAAAGTTAATGGATTATGGTCCGTAATAAGTTCCACAGGTGAACCGAAAATCCACGTTTCAAATTTTTTCAAACTCCAGATCACTGCATAGGCCTCCCTTTCAATTGTTGGCCATGCCTGTTGAGTTTTGGTGAGTTTTTGACTGGCGTAACTTACCGGATACAGTACTCCATCTCTTCTCTGCGATAAACAGGCTCCGATGCCGATTGCAGATGCATCACACTCTATGATGAAAGGTAACCCGATAATAGGAGTATGCAGACTGGGCGCTTCGATGAGACCTCTTTTTAACGCGTTGAACGCCTGGTCATGCTCTACTGATCAGCACAAATTCTCTGGACTGTCCTTTTTTGTCAGTTCAGTGAGGGGATATGCTGTTTCAGCATATTTTGGTATATAATCTCTATAGTAATTGCACAATCCTAAGACACTTTTTAGTTGCTTTTTGGTTTGAGGCACAGCTAACTTACGGATGGCCTCCACCTTTTCCGGATCGGTCCGATGGCTGCCGGACCCAATGATATGGCCTAAGTACTTTATTCGGGGTTTTGCAAATTCACATTTTTTCAAATTGACGGAGAATTGTAACTGTGATAGTTTGGAAAATACCTTCTCTAAATGCACCAGGTGTTCCGCGAACGTTTCGGAAAAAACTGCTATATCGTCTATATATGCTCTAGCAAAGTCCTGGTATTCAGAAAGCGCTCTGTTGATTTCTCGTTGAAACATCGCAGCAGCATTCCTCAGCCCAAAAGCCATGACCTTGAAGCGATATTGAGCTCTGTGCGTTTTAAAACACGCTAATTTTTGACTCTCTTCTTCTAATGGTATGGCCCAGTAGCCTTTGAGTAAGTCCAAAGTGGAAATGACGTTGGCCCTGCCAATATTAAATAATAGATCAGTAGAGTTTTCCATAGGAAAATCATCAACCTTGGAGATTGCGTTCAGTGCCCGAAAATCTACGCAAAGTCGCAGCGTTCCATCTTTTTTCATCACGCACACTACCGGATGCGGTGCTTCTTCATCACTTTCTTCAATCAAACCTAATTCTACTAATTCTTGAATTTGTTTGTCTACTTGAGGTTTTAGGGCCTCTGGAATTCGATAAACATAAGGTTTCTTCTTCTCATTATCATTTAATCTTATTTTGTGTGCACCAACTTTTGCTATTTGTATTTTCTTTGAAAATAATTCTTTATATCTAAGCAATAAATCTAACATCTTTTTCTCTTTCTACGTTTTCCAAATGATTTAAATTTACTTCTTCGATTTTAAAATAGTTCGAGTTATCCTTTGTACTAGGGGTGGGATGGACTTCCCCTAATTCTTCTTCATTCTCAAAAATTACCCCCACTGCTTGTACCCTAGGAGTAAATTTCCTTATCTTATTCACGTGAACATTTTTAATGTTTCCGTTCGTTAACCTGACTTTGTAAGAATCGGGATTACACCTCGCCGCTATTTCGGCTGGCCCCTCCATCTAGCGTAAAGTTTATTGCTAGAGTCTGGGATTAATAAATATACTTGCTCCCCCGGTCTAAATTCCTTATAAATTGCCCTTCGATTCGCATACTTCGCATACGCGCCCTGTTTAACCTCCGCTACTAGTGAAGCTTGTTCCGCCGCCTTTTCTAAGTTAATTTTTAAATCCTGAAGGTATTCGGTTGCACTTTTCCCGAGATTTATAGGTAGTGGAATTTCGCCCGACCATGTAGATTTTAATACCGCCAATGGCCCCCTGGCCTCCCTTCCATACATCAACTTAAATGGCGACACCCCCGTTGTACAATTAGGAATCTCTCTATACGCAAAAAATAAATAAGGGATGTGTTTATCCCAATTTTTAGGATCGCTCCGAATGATATGGTGCAACATGCGTTTCAATACCTGATTATACCGTTCAACCAATCCCGAACTTTGTGGATGTCCCGGTGTTGCAAATCTAGGAGCCGCCCCTAGCCTAGCATGAAATTCCTGCATTAAACCTGATACAAAATTTCCCCCCTGATCACTTGCTATTACGCGGGGTATCCCTGTCCGCATAAATATTTCTAACAGCGCATCACAAGTAGCTTTAGCCGAAATTGTTCTTAACGGAACCGCTTCGGGCCACCTACTGTGTTGGTCAACCAAAGTAAGTACATATTGATGTCTACGCGCCGAAGGTGGTTCAATTTTCCCAATTATATCAATATTTACAACGTCAAATGGGAGCTCCGGTCTTTCAATCGGAAGAATCGGTATCTGATCACTGGCTCTCTCCCGGCTTCGCAACTGGCAGTCCTTGCACGATTTACAATACTCCTCTACATCCCGTGACACGCCTGGCCAAAAAAATGAATACCGAATTCTTTCTTTCGTTTTCCTTATACCGAGATGGTTCGCAAAAATTGATTCATGTGCAATCCTTAAAATTTCCTCCCTCCTAATTTTAGGCACTACTAATTGCATGACTTGATCTCCCGAAACCTTTTCCCTATGATAAAGTAAATTATCCACCATAACAAACCCATTTTTCCTTTGTCTTGCATCTTTAAATGCCCCCTGTAAAGATTCGCAATTCTTTTGTTACTCCCTGTAAATGGTCGTTTCCGAACGCTGATTCGAAATTAAATCCTCGCAATCCTTTTTCGTTCCAATACAATTAATAATCAAATTCTCTTCAAAAGATTCATTTTCAACCTGCAAACATAAATCTTTATCACTCGTATTTTGTTCTTTTTTCTTTTCCAACGATAAATTTTCATCCCCCCTTTTCGATTTCGTCTCATTTGTTGGTGCCATACTGTCGGCTATTCTTTTCCCTTCTCCAATTTGCAATGATTGTAATAATTCATAAACCTTCGGAGTAATAATACATGAACTACATAATTTATTTGTCACTGCAAATAATACATCCACACTGTTAAATAAACAATTTGATTCACTCATGTTTAGAGAAACCGGTAATGTTAAAAGATCAGCAGTAATTTGCTCGCCAAAAGCTGAAATCAGCTGAATTGATGAATTTTCATTATTTTTAAATGATTCTGGTACTTCATTCGAATTTATAACGGGAATCTCAGCAGCGCTGTCAAGTAATGTTTTTATTTTTTATTTCCCCACCCAAATTTCATCGTATTGCAATGGTTGAGTACTTATTGCGTCATTTTCAAAGCATAAAGCTGTCACTTTCGCTATCAACCTTTCGTCTTTATTTTTTCCGGTAGAATCTTTTTTCATTTGATAATGAGAATTTCCCGACCTCTCTTTTTCTTTATTATCAGGACAAAAACGTAAATGAACGATTTGACGGCACAATTTACACACAGACTTTTTCCTATCATTACGCGAATTAAAATTATTTCTTAGATGCGGTGGAATATATTTGCCAGATCCGAAATCATCAGAACCGCGACAATTTGTCGATCTATCATATAACTCAGAAAAGTTCTACCTTTTGATGTAAACCAATTATCGCATAATTCCGCAATTTCCCGCACTTTTAACCAATTATTTAATTGTTTTATTTTGACATAGCTTCGCGCCTCTGAGTCTAACGCATCCATTAATCTATCACTAACTATTAATTCATTAAGTGCATCAAAATCATTTACCTTTCTAAGTTCGCAATAAAAATCCCAATTCGCTCTTAACCTAGATGCAAATTGCATATGATTTTCATTTTTCGCCCTCTTTGCCGAAAGAAAATTTTGAAGACAAGCTTCAGGAGTGGGTTGAAATTCTTTTAAAATTAAAGCTTTAACCTTTTGATAATCCTTCATTTCATCTGAATTTGCATATACTAATAAATGCGCAGCTTTTTCCCCTACTAAATTAAACAGTATTTCAACTTTCAAATCTTCCGCGACATTCTTTAATTCAAACGCCCTTTCGAGCGAAGAAAAAAATAAATTCCACGATTCAGGTTTGGTAGGAATCGCAATAGTTAAAGTTTTAACACTTTTAATTAGAGCTTCTAACGAATTAGTTTTTGGGATTTTGTCCATCCCCCCCACCATCAGAATTTTTGTTCTCAGACTGCAGTTTAGCCATTTCTAATTGGTGTTTGATAACTTCTAATTTCGTTTTTTCTAATTCTAACGCTGTTTTCTGCTCAGAATTAATATATTCTTTTTCGTTTTTAAGGGCCTCTGCCTTTTGTTTCTCTTTTGAAATGCGGTCTGATACCGTTGTAACAAGGAATTCTTTTACAAAATCGAAATCCTTATCATATTGTTCGCTTCCTTCGATTAATGCCTTTAAATCCACTATTCTATGATCTGGCTCTACTTTAAGCCTAATTCTGTGAATACAATGACCAGGTCCTCTTTTTTAACCCTTTAATGCTGAACATATTCTTTTTTTAACTATTACTATCTTTATCAATAATTATAATCACTAAATAATATAATAATTCATTATATACATGTAATAAAATAAAAAAATAAAAAAAATTTTGCGCCATTTTTTTTTATTCTCTCTTAGCTTCAATTCTAAATTTGTGGAACATATTTCAATCTTAGTTTCGTCTTGTAACAGCTAAAATTCTTTTTCTTACTTTAGTTATTAATAAATTATTTCTTGCTTCTCAAAAAGGCGGGAAGTATTTCGTAAGCTTTTTACTTTCTGGCATATTCCTGCGATTTTAATTTTATTTTTTATAATATCAAAATGAAGCAATTCTAAGTTATCACTGGATATGTTGACATATGGGTTTAACGAAATATTGTCTTGTAACACCTGGCTTTTTGCACAATCAATTTTTAATTTAAATTTGGCACAATCAGGTAAACCTAAAATAGCATAGTCCAAATCAAGTTGACTTACTAAAAAATTAACATATCTCTTTATATTACCAAATTTAATACATAATCGACAAGATTTATTAATTGTAAGAGTTCCTTGTGCCTGTCTGATAGTAATAGGGGTAACATTATGTAAATTACCATTTAAATATCGAACAAATTTGAGGGGTAAAATTGAGACAGTTGATCCACTATCCACCACACAATACACTTTGTTATTGCCCACATATCCAGGGATGATTAATTGTCAAATATTATTAGTAGGAGATGGTTGAATATGAGCAGGAGTTTGAGTTTGAAAGGAATTTGTGTTAAATATACAACTCCTCTCCCAATGATATGCATTTTCTATGCCTCTGTTTAAACATATACGGCACGGACGACTTGGGTAGTTATTCTGATAATGAGTCGTAGGCATTCTAGGAGTGAAAAACCTAGGATTAAAATTTTGGAATGGATTGTTTAGAGTAGGTCGAGTCCAATGTCTGGGCTGAGGATTGGGATTGTGCATTGGTCTAGTTTGTTGAAAATTTCTATTGCCGTTATTAGAGGTATGATTTGGAATCGCTGCTAATTGTTTAGCAATGGTATTGGAAGGAGGGTTAACCATCAAACAATTTTGATACTCCGGCTGAAGTCCATCAGTTAATCCCTGTATAATTAAATTTTCCCCAAGCTGAAGTTGCCTTCCAATCTCAACTTTCTTTCTAAAATAAGAATCCAAATCACTTAGATCATTTAACTTTAAGGAAGTAAATTCAGAAAATTTTGGAACTCTAACTTGAATGAATTTTTCACTTAAAATCTCGACAATTTCTTCATAAGTAGCACAATCCAAACAATCATTTATATAAGTTTTTAGCGCTTCCCCCTTTAAATATTTTGAAATATTTTGGTGTTTCCACTCATTATCTTTCTTTTCTACCGAACATTCTCGATCAAAATGTTTAAACCATTTAAATATATCCATGCCCAACCCAAATTCAAAAGGGACAATATCAAGTTTATTTTCTGACATTTTTTCTTATTTTACTAATCCTGATCTTAATAGCATATAAGAAGGATAATTCATATGGAAAATATTTAAATGCTATACTTCAATTATTAAAATTCAATTACTATACTTCAAGTACCTCAATAAATAATAATAAAAATAATAAATAATAAATAAATCAATTCTGTTTGACTTCATGTGAAATAAATAAATAATAAATAAATAAGTAATAAAATAATAAAATAATAAATATCGGTTTTCCATACATGGGAAATAACAAATAATTTTAAGAACAAAAATACTTTTCTTTACGTATGGAAAATAAATTTAGCAACAGAGTATTTTTTAACAACAAATTAATCCATCTTTCGATTAAAAAGAAAAAACACCTTTAAAACTAAATAAAATTTCTATGAGCATAAAATTTCAATTATAAATTAAGAACACATTTATTTTTTAATATCTGTAATAAAAGAGAAAGAAAAAATCAAGAATTTAAACAAAGAAATGATTATTAAAATTTCTTAGCCAATAAACAAATAAAATAATAACTTACAGACATGTTCGATGTGGCCTTGTTCAAATACCTAATTTTTTATTAAACTAAACAAAAAATAAAGCACTTCGTAGATACGACTCACAGGTGCAAATTTCAATTATCTTGTATTACTGATGGAATATACCGTAGTTTCGCAACCACACAGCAGGTGTTCATTTATTATGAAATGAAAATTTATCAAAATATTTATGCACTTTTACCTAGAAAATACAGTAAATAAATAAATAAAAGAAAATGATGTTGAATTGATTTCATGCAGGTGATCTTTTGTAATTTTTATTTTGCATATCTCACAGTTTGGTTGCATATCTCTCAGTTGAAAAGTTTCTCACTAGAATGCGAGGTATATTTCACATTTAAAATATTTGTAGATGTAGATACCACACATAATTACAAGCAAAACTTTATAAGACGATCTTTTTTCAGCTGAAAGGTTTATCATTTATGCACATGAAGATGTTTTTCCATGCAGGCCATCTCGTCGTAACATGGGTGGAAGTAGACGCAGATGAGGTTAAAGATGCGTGCAGCTAACATCTCAAAAACTCTGACTGTTAGTAACACACATTGAGTCTTATTGCAGGAACATTTAAGAGGTCGATTATTTAGGTGGTCATTGAAGTTAAGTATGTTCGATTACAAAATAGAGTACTTAAAGGGATCTACAAATGTCGAAGCCGACATGTTGTCCCGAAACCCTATTTCTCATTTTTGTAAGCCCCTTACTTTTCTTCTTGACGTTAAAGAGATTATTGAGATGCAAGAAAAAGAAAATGTGTGTGGATCAAATTATATTAATGACAATGGACTGATTATAGTTAAAAGAAAAGGTTTTCGTAAAGTGGTAGTTCCCATGTCCCTAAGAAAAAAATTGCTTAATGTTGCTCATGAACAGTTTGGTCACCCTGGTGTTCAAAAAATGCAAAATTTAATTTCTCCTAACTATTATTGGCCAGATATGACCCAAGACATTACTAACTTTGTTAAATACTGTGATATTTGCCAGAAAAATAAAAAACCTAGACAGAAAAAATTTGGCTTATTACAAGCTATGCCCACTACAGATCAACCTTTTGACTGTCTGTCTGTTGATACTGTAGGAGGGTTCAATTATTATAATTCTACAAAAAAATATCTCCATATTATAATAGACCATGCCACAAGATATGTTTGGGCATTTCCTTCCAAAAGTGTCACTACAGAAACTTATACAAATTGTCTGAAACAAATTTTCAATATCAAAATCCCTCAACAATTATTCTGTTTTAGTAAGATTTCAAGTGTACAGTCCCCTCAAAAAATACTTAGTGACAGGAATGCTGCTTTTACTTCTTCAAGATTCAAAAAATTCCTGCGAAATCATAATATTAAACAACGTTTGACCACTGCCCATCATCCACAAACGAATGGGAAATGTGAAAGAGTAAATCAGACAATAGTAACTAGATTAAAATGTAAAGTAAACTCCACTACCTCTAAAATTCCCTGGACTAAGCTTTTAACTGAGGTAATTAATGAATATAATAATACACCCCATTCTATTACCAAATTTCCACCTGCGTACTTGCTTTTTGGCCAATTACCCTATGACTCCCCCTTACAACAAAATTATTATCCCCCTGTTCATGAAGCACTTAAAATTGCTAAAACAAGAACTGATGAATTTCATTTAAAAAATAAAAGATATTATGATAAAGATTATATCGAACCAAAATTTAAAATAGGAGATCTAGTTATCTATGAAGAATTTCAGTACCCTAATACTAGAAAGTTGTCACAAGTATTTAGTGGCCCTTATAAAATTCTTAACAAATTATCCGAAGTAAATTTTGAAATTGATAGGCAAAACCAGTTCAAAAGTTCAGAAATAGTACATGTATCTAAATTAAGGCCTTATTATTCCCCTGATAAATTTAAATTAAGTCATGAGCAACAACCCCCTAATCAACAACAACAAACTCAGGTAAAAACTGTAGCTTAAACTATATCTCTAGTTTATCATTTTATAATTTTTTCTCTTAAACAGTAAATTTCTTTTCATATTTTAATTCAGATAATATCCTGTAATTCTCACAGAATGGCAATGATATCTCTTGACTGCAGCGAGAGTGTCACTTGTCTGGAAATTTTTATATTTGTTTATTTATGCCGGCGTAGACGAACAAAGTGGAAATTTCTTATTCTGTACTGAATTACTCTACTTAGAATATTTTTTTTTTCTCTTTCAACTGAACCTATTTGTAATATTAAATTTAATCTATCAATTATTAAATTAATTATTTGCCAAGTAACAAAATTTTTATCACTTTATTTTAATATATATTTTTTTTCTTTCTCTCTTTCTTTGCTTCTGCATTCCAGTCCAATTACATGTCAATTATAATATAATTTTGTTTCTTTTTCTCTTTCCTACTTGCATCTTGCAATGTTTTATCACACCGAGAGAATATTTATTGCGTAATTATTTGACATGAATAGATCTTGTTTTTTATTTTTATCATTTATTAATATTTCTTTTTAAGAATCTTAGTAGTTTAAAGGTCACGTGCATTCTCAAACATGAATAAAATTTTTATTTATCTTTATTTTATTTTAATTTATCATATTATATTTTAATTTTTTTTTTGTACATATTCCTACTTAATCCTGTACTCGGATTACCAGATTAAGTAAATGATTTCATAGTTGATTGCATTTTTTATTTTATTCCACTTCTCTCTATATTTCATCCCAAAAATATGAGATGAGATAAACGAGATTAAGTATTTAAAGAATGTCTTTTGTGATATTTATTATTACTTATTAAGAGATTTACTTATACCCATTATGAGATTTACTTACACTTATGATATTTATTATTATTGATATTTTTCCTTATTATGTTTCTTAATTATATTGTTTATTATTTACATTGTTAAATTTTATTATTACTATATTATAAAATGTGTTATTAATTAAAAATACAATTATAAAAGTATTTTCACAAAGATTCCAAAATGGAACTGTTATGAATGTTCAAGGACTTACTCACACAAAAACTGAACTAATATTATAATGTTAGCTGATGAATTTGGACAGTTAAATGAATTAGACATCCTTAAAATGAGGTAATGAACTATGCCATTCCAAATATGACTTTAAGAAGATTTTTGAAATAAACTTTTAAAAATTGATTTCTAGATTTGACATTGTTAAAAAAGAATTTAACGTTATTGTTTTTCATTTTTATGTTTCATTTTTATGTTATTACTATGGGTAATTGCTTATATTTTCAAATTACTTTTTGATGTGTACTTTAAACAAGATTATATCTTGTATTTGTATTGAAGCCTATTTTATTGTATTTAAATTTGAAGTTATTCCACGCATCACCTTGGTGTTTTTAAATTTGAATTCTATATTTATATAAAAAAGAGAAATTAATTTAAAATTTTTTTTTATTCAGTATCTAATTATTATTACTTATATCAACAACTTCGTGAGCTAAGTCTGCATCATCTCCCTTTCTGTGAAATTGCAGGTCTCAGACCTACTTTTTCACCCGTCTTTCTGGGAGGGGGGATTTGTAATAAAATAAAAAAATAAAAAAATTTTTGCGCCATTTTTTTTTATTCTCTCTTAGCTTCAATTCTAAATTTGTGGAACATATTTCAATCTTAGTTTCGTCTTGTAACAGCTAAAATTCTTTTTCTTACTTTAGTTATTAATAAATTATTTCTTGCTTCTCAAAAAGGCGGGAAGTATTTCGTAAGCTTTTTACTTTCTGGCATATTCCTGCGATTTTAATTTTATTTTTTATTTTTTAACATCGCGTGACAAGTGTTACTACGCGTTGCTAAAGGGCTTAGTGTTCCGAGGAAAAAATATAGTTCTTGCCAGTAGACCGCCTATTACGGCCAATTAGAATTGATCATTTTGTCCGTTAGAGGCTCGAGTCCATCCTGATTGGATTTTTAAAATGATTGACGCGGAGTAGGAGGGCGCTAGTTTTGTCGTGAAAATGATTTTTTTCATTTGGTTTTTCAGGAGAGTAGAATGCACCTTTTCTTTAAACTATCAAGACGCGCGTTTTATTTCTCCGCTGAATTAGAAATGTCATTTTTTCCGAGATTGTAGAACGCCGGAATGTTGCAGCTTAGTGAGCGAAGGCCGTAGTGATAGATGTGTGGAACGGTGATCTGTGGAGTAACTTAAGTTCGTGCTCTAAATAATAAAGAACTAAAACACTGATTTTCTTGCATTGTTATTGGAGAAACTCCTACGAGAACAAATCCATGGCTTATCCACTTACCAGAACGACTGCTCATCCCACTATTGAATCTTAGTGAATAGTAGTATTCTACAACCAACATGGTATTCTATTAGTGATTATACACTATTATAGAACATCGTCGTCGTTTTATTACATACATACACTAGAATATACTCAGAACAATACTTGTTTTCAATTCTAATACGATTATCTCTTTAGAATCATTGTAACATTCATTAATCTAATATTTATGTTTCTTCAAATAATGCACAAAAGTTATATCTTTCAATTTTATTTCCAGAACTATAAAAAGTGGTTTCACTTACCACTGGTTCTTGCGAAGAGAGCGTGTGATATACGCTCTTCCTATTCCTTCATGGATTTTTGCGAAACTCCTGTGTGCTTTAACCTTTTACAGGCCAATGTTCCCAATTGGGAACATAAAATTAAAAATTTTAGCAAAAATTAAATTTCATCAAAATTGACTTGAAAAAATTAGCAGAAATAGTAAAAAGATGACTTGATTTTTTAAAATGGAAGTTACATTCGTATCATTAATAGGGAAATGTACAGAAAATCATAAAAATGACCATTTCCATTGTTTTTTACAATGCTAAACTAAAATATTCATATAAATGTGAAAAACCATCCAATGCTGCTAAAAAACGGTTGGTATACATAAAATAGCTTTAATCAATAAAAAGGACATCATATTTTATAATAATAATCAAAAATACACTCGGAGTTGTTAATTAAATATTCATGTTCCCAATTGGGAACGTTGGTCTGTCGCCATTATTCTGCGTTGACATAATTTTCTGTACGAGGAATTTTTTTTGAAAAGTAATAGAAAGGGGAATCCCCGTTCAGCGAAGAAAAGGGAAAACTTCTGAATTATTTGAAAGGGGAATCCCCTTCCGTAGGGAAGGAAAGGGAAAACTTCGGAATTATTTGAAAGGGGAATCCTCTTCCGTAGGGAAGGAAAGGGAAATTCCATAAATAGTTGAAAGGGGAATCCTCTTCCGTAGGGAAGGAAAGGGAAATTCCATAAATAGTTGAAAGGGGAATTCCCGAATTTTGTGAAAGAACAGTCCAATTTTATTAGCAGCTTAGTACGTTCACTTCTCAGATTTAATTTTTAAAGATATTGAATGGAATTTTTTTTAGTGAACTAACATAGTATGGAGAAAAATTTTAAAACTCTAGAGGCGGCTGTTGATTATCTAATGACTCTGAGAGATTCCGATGTTTCGGATTTTTCAGACGAAGAACTTGAAATTTGTCAGCTTCCTCCTGATGAAAGTGATCTCATCTCAGAAGAAGAGGATATTGATGACAGTATCCTTAATCCTGTTGTGCCCTCGGATGTTTGTGGTCACCTTAGTATTTTTACTAATAAAGTGCCAATAAACCAAAATAGTTGCGAAAATCAAGTTTCAGAATCTGCTACCAATGAACAAAAAAATAAACGAAAGAAACTTTGTAGTTCTGATAAGGAGAAAAAAGTGAAGTCATTTACACCAAAATGGAAAAAAAGTTCTGTGTTTAGTAAGCCCATTAAGAGTGAACCAACAATAAAAATTGCTGGTAAATTTCCAGAACTAATAGAAGCAGAATCTATTGACGTTGTTTTCAATGTCATTTCCCAGGAATATATAAGTTTTCTGGCAGAAATGACATCAACTTATTCCGCTCAAAAGGGGACTAACATACAAACTAACTGTAAAGATATTGCTCAATTTTTTTGGATTACCGTTACAGAGTGGATATCATTAGGTACCCACTGAAAATAATTACTGGAGTACTTCAGAAGATATAACTGTCCCCATTACATCTACTGTCATGTCAAGAAAAAAATTCAAAGAAATTTAAAGAAATTTTCATTTGATGGATAATACTTCATTGCAACCTGGTGATAAGTTGGGAAAAATCAAACCAATCTGTGATGAACGAAATAAAAAATGTAATCAGTTTGGATTATTTCACAACCAGCTTAGCATTGATGAATAGGGTGGAGCGAAAAAAAATATTTTTTTAAAATCAAAAACGGGTAGGTGCCAAAAGTTGCTTTTATATTAGTACATCAACTGTGTGAAATTTTACCGCTGAAAAAAATGGCCTGAGTCTGCGCTTTTGCTCCAAAAATCGAAATTTTGGGTAAAATTTGTCATTTTTTGACATTTTTTCAAAAAAAAAATTAAAAAATTCTTACAGAGCTGGTTATTATTTAAAAGTGTTACTTAAACCTTTATATTTATCTGCTTAACATATTTAAACTATAAAACAATACCTTTATTCCGTATAGCTGTAGAAAGACAGACAACTTTTGGTAAGATAACGGCATTACCACTCTATTGGGACATACAATGAATTGTTGTTTTTAATACAGCTCTTCTTTTCAAAACTATCTTGGACATACGTCGTAGAGGTGGCTATATTTCATATACCATCCGTCCCAACTATTCAATCATCTTAGTACAGTTTTTTATTTATGCATTGATTTGTGATTTTCTTTATCAAAATTTGGCATGTTTTCAATGCATCTACCTAAGTTTATCTGTTCTTTGTATCCACAGGCTGCTGTGAGTATCTTAATGTATATTTTTACACACAAAAAAAAATGACAAGCAGAGTAATAATACGGTAATATTATTAAAGGGATCTATTCGGCCATCTATTTTCTTTATCAAATTTACATCCAATTGAAGAAAATGATTGGAAGTTCTCTTACAACAACATTTTTCAGTGAATTATATTTTTTTACGTAATGATCTTCTTCAAAGATGATTTCAGGTATTTCATCTATAAGTACGCCATCATTTATTCTGCTTTTGATTTTTTTATATGTTGAGGAGCGAGCTGTTTAATGTGATTTCTGGTGATCGTCAGAGAGAATTGTAATAGAAATTTGTTCTGCACGTGCAGAGCAACCGTTGTTGTAAATAACTTTTTTTTTTGCATTAGTTTTATGCCGTTTTCTAAGTGTTTTCGTAGCCAGGTAATTTCTCACTATCTTTTAGATCCCCATTATATAAGTGAACAATATTTGATGGTGAACTGTCCTGGGCATAAACTTATAATGCATAGTACTTTTTGAGAGAATGTACTGACTCTAATCGACTATAAGTACTCATTTAAATTTAGGAGAATTCTATTTGTCGCTGTGAACAATTTTGCGTTGGGTAAACTTAGAATTGAGTATAATAATGGATCATATGCTACTTCAACTCCAGTGAATTTCCTCTGCGTCAATTATTAGAGAAATTGATGTAAAACGTTATAATCTACATGGATTCACTGGATCAATAAAAAAATCTTTGTCTACATACTATTCACTTCCTATTGCAATTTTTTATAAAATAGATAATAATTTTGAAATTTTTTTTCTCAAATTAAGTAAAAGATATTCGGAACAGACTAGAAATTTCTGTCGGAAATTACAAAGCTAATTCATAAGGAAAGCTATTTCTCAGAAGAAATAGGAATTTAAAAAACACCTCGCACAAAAAAAAAAAAAAAAAAAAAAAAAAAAAAAAAAAAAAACAGCCCATAAAGCGAATAAAATTTTCCACTTTATATAAGCACAGATTGGCAATCAGAGTCAATAGATTCACTTACAAAATATATAATCAAAGTTTATACCGCTGGATATTTTATACCAAATGTAATATACATCTAAAGAATAGGTCTAAAAACTTATTAGAAATTACTCGACTACGAAACAACACAGGCAACGACATAAAACAAATACTAAGACTTCTTTAGAAATATTGTTGCTTTACTCGCAAATTTTGTTTGCAATCCTCTGTGACGATCTCATAATATTAAACTGCTAGCTTCGCAAATTATATTCAATGTAATAGGTACAGTAAATGATGACATACTAGAAATTGAATTCAAACAATCAATTTTTAGGCATATCATTATATATATAATGTGATTGATTGAAAAAATGTTGTGGTAACAGAAATCCCAATTATAATGTATTAATTGTATGAAAATTTAATGAAGATAATAGATTGCTGAATAGGTTCAATTAAGAACATACCTAATGCATTACTCAGCTTCCTCTTCTGTTGTACAAGGTATAAAAATATACTTGAAGCAGGTCACACGAGTAGCATCCAATGTCAGTGAAAACAGAGAAGAGGTAAACTACTTTGATACATAGAAATCTTATACCCTTCTTCGGGAAAAAAATAACAATTCTATGCAAAAATAAAACACTGGGCGTAGATTACTGGGTGGCTGTGATGGGGGGGATAGGAAACGTAGCCACATCTACGAGTTATATACAGAATAGTTTTGAAAGCAGATAGGCAAGAAATGCATTCAAAACAACATTTCTTTATATGCTCCAATAGAGAAGTAACGCTGGTTTTTATCAAAAGTTGTCACATTTGCTCCAATTATACAGACTACAGATATTGTTTTATAGTTTAAATATGTTGAGCAGATAAATATAAAGGTTTAAGTAACACTTTTAAATAATAACCAGCTCTGTAGGAATTTTTAAATTTTTTTAAAAACGTCAAAAAATGTCAAATTTTACCCAAAATTTCGATTTTTGGAGCAAAAGCGCAGACTCAAGCCATTTTTTTTCAGCGGTAAAATTTCACGCAGTTGATGTACTAGTATAAAGGCAACTTTTGGCACATACCCGTTTTTGATTTTTAACAAATAATTTTTTTCGCTCCACCCTATTGATGAATCAATGGTTCCGTATTATGGCCACCATTCCTCTAAAATGTTTATTCGAGGAAAAACAATTCGTTTCGGATTCAAAATCTGGATGATTTGCGCTAATAATGGTTATCCATATAAAATGGAGATTTATGCAAAAAAACAGCCAAATGAACGGCTAATAGCCCCTCTTGGTACTAGGGTTGTAAATAATCTTCTGACAGTTGTTGCAAACCCGCTTCAAGTAGAAATATTTTTTGATAACTTTTTTACTACTTATGATTTGATGAAGGATCTTGCAAGTAGAAATATAAAAGCTATTGGAACTATCCGAGATCATCGAATTAAAAATTGTCCATTGACACCCTCAAAACAAATGAAAAAACTAGAAAGAGGTTCATTTGATTACCAATGTGATGGATCGGTATTTTTATGCCACTGGAATGACAATTCTGTAGTTACAGTTTCTTCAAATTATTGACTTATGCAGTCTTATTATGCAGTCGACTAAAAGATATTCACATAAAGATAACAAGAAAGTGAACATACAATAACCAAATTTAATACATAAATATAATACTGGAATGGGAGGAGTTGACCTGTTAGATAGAATGTTAGGCAGCAACCGTCCAACACTTCGCAATAAGAAATGGTGGTGGAATTTATTTGTTAATGCATTAAATATTGCTGCTGTCTCTGGTTGGTTTTTATATTCCGCAATTCATGGAAAAAGTACCAAGCTGACTCATATGGACTTTTGCCGAGAGGTTGCACAAGGTAGATGTGCACTGTACAAGGTAAACGCAAGATTGGCTTGCAATGAGTGCAAGAAAAAATTGCATTTAAAATGCTTTCCACTGTATCATGGAATAACGGTATAAACTTAAATTTTTGATATTTTAATTAAGTAAAAGGAATTGTTTTATTTTAAATTTATAAATTTCCAAATTTATTCATATGTGTACTTAAATTTAAAAAATAAATGTTTCATTCATTCTTATTACTTTGCTTATAATCTAATCTATTCATAACTGTATTCCACTTTCAAATCCAGTGTAAAAATATAGTCGGAAGTGGCCAATGTTCCCAATTGGGAACATTCTGGAAATTATATATAAAAAATTTTTTTCACCATATTAATGACTAATATCCCTTAACTAAAGCATTAGAAGGTATGATGTGCAAAAAAATAATTTAAAATATACCTGGTTCTGAATTCGGCCTGTAAAAGGTTAAAGTAATCCAAAAGAATCCAAGGAATCAAGCTTTGATGAAACAAAAGTTTAATTACTCACACGGAACACAAATGACAGGGACGAATACAGCAAGACTTGAACACACACAATTAAACATATATATATAAATATCCGGATTTCATATTTCTTTCAAGAACTTCTAACTACTCTTCTTTAACAACAGATCCACGTCGTGCCCGTAGCACATACATATTCCAATTTCCCGGATAATGTTTTAATTCTGTTTACCTGCATCAGACATTCGCAGGTCCACCTCTTACCTCCGCACACACCTCTCTCTGTGTGTTCGTAACCCCTTCCTCTCCCCACACTCTCGTCCGCTGGTCACGTGACCCAAGAGCGGGCGCCGATAAATAAAACAAAAAAACACATCATCAGTCACCACATGTAGCTGTTGTTTTAATTTTAGCCGGCATGACAAGTTTTGTTTACAATCTCATTGGGTCTTAAAGGGACAATCTAGACCTAGCAAAAGTCAGACAACAAATGAGATTTGCTGTTAGCCATTGTTTATCTGAATTTTGTACGGACTGTTAAAACTTAACTCTATCATTCATACATAAATCCTATAACATTGATGCTTTTGGTTTTAAAGCCTGACATTTAAACAGCAGATAAACAAACAGAAAGATAGTCTGTTTATATGGATTTGAAATAAAAAATATTTGTGGACTGGATATTTTGAAAAAAATGTATACGGGAATACACACACGGATGTTATAAAATAAATAATAGGAAGACACGATTTTTATTCTGATTTATAACCTAAATATAACATAAACTTTTCCACCAAAAATTGAACCGACTTAAAAAACTACTGCAAAGTGAAAAATATTTTTTTTACATAATTGTAATAAGAAATTAAATTAAGAGCGTAGTATTTACCGTGCGTATTATTATATTTATGTACATTAATTTCATTTTTTGGAGTCGGTGCCAGCCAAGCCAAGTTACATGTAATTTTACAATAGACAAACATCCAAGTATCTTCGAGTTTTTTACGATTTAATATTTATAAAAAAAAAAAAAAAACTTTATACATTTACGATTTGCATTGGATAATTAATTTTAATTTTGAATTTCGCTTGGCTGGCACTGACTTCAAAAAATCAAATTAATGTACATAAATATAATAATACGCATGGTAAATACTACACTCTTAATTTAATTTCTTATTACAATTATGTAAAAACAAATATTTTTCACTTTGCAGTAGTTTTTGAAGTCGGTTCAATTTTTGGTAGAAAAGTTTATTTTCCTATTTTTAGTGAAAAGTTAACGATTTTTTTTAAGTCGGTTAAAAAAATTATAATACGGAAAAAAACTATAGCTATAGTATTAAAACTATAGCACGTGTCAGAAATGAGATTCGAACACACTCTCTCTTTTGAGAACCATAACTTAAATTTGGCGCCTTAGACCGCTTGGCCATCCTGACTGCCTATATTCGGTGGGCTTCTTCAACCTCCATGTTACTTTTAATTTGCGAGAAATCACAAATTTTATTAGTTTTTGCATAATTACTGAAAAATACTGTACCAATTTCGATGAAATGGAAGTGGTACTAATTCGAGAGTAACCTCTTTCATTTAACATAAAAACCAAGTTAATCGTTTGGGTAGTTTCGGAGTAATCGGTGAACATACATAAAAAAATACATACGCTTTGAATTGATAACCTCCTACTACTTTTTTGGAGTCAGTTAATAAAAATTATAATATGGAAAAAATATAGTAAATTATATACGCATGTCACGAGTGGGGTTCGAATCCACGCTCTCTTTCAAGCACCTGAGCTTAAAACTGACGCTATAACCGCTCGACCATTATGACTATGCTCCATTCCCCGAGATTATTCAAAGTCCATGTTATTTTTTATTTGCGAGAAATCACTAATTTTATTAGTTTTTGCCTAGTTACTAAAAAAGTACTGAATCAATTTCGATGAAATGGAAGTGGAGCCAATTCTAGTATAGTCTCTTTCATTTAACACAAAAACCAAATTAATCTATTGGATAGTTTGGGAGTAATCGGTGAACATACATAAAAAAATGGTTTAGTTTGAATTATTTTATGTCGGCCGATTATATACATGTGGGATATAAGCCCGAAAGTGGTGTGATGCCCTCCGTGGAGGTCTTTGTAAAAGAACCTAACCCGTATTTACGCAAGGAAATCCAAGGTTCAACGAAAATCACGGAAAACTCTGAACGATTAGGCCGATGGCCGCAATTGGTTTCTAACCCAGCATCTGCTGTCTACCAGTCAAGACCCTACAAGGTCAGAACCGTTCGACAACTAGTGGGGCACATGCATAAAAAGAAAAAGAATACATGCGCTTCGATTTGATAACGTCCTCCTCCTTTTTTTGAAGTCGGTTAAAAACTATAAGACGGAAAAGATTATTGTACATAAATACAGGGGTTGGACAAAAATATGGAAACACCTTAAAAAACACGTTTCCTTGCCTAGTATTGTGTACGGAACCCGTTGTTATTCAAAACAGCTTGCAGTCTTCTCGAAATGGATAAATACAGTTTCTCTATG
Source organism: Maratus speculifer (assembly GCA_964019185.1). Lineage (NCBI taxonomy): Eukaryota > Metazoa > Arthropoda > Arachnida > Araneae > Salticidae > Maratus > Maratus speculifer. The sequence continues at coordinate 238,722,335 of OZ025289.1, forward strand.
TTTGCCAAGGGAATATTGTACCATTATTCCTGCAAAATGGTGGCAAGTTCAGATAACGATGTTGGCGGTGGATAGTGAGAACGCACTTTCCGCTCCAATGTAGACCACAAAGGTTCGATAATATTCAAGTCTGATGACTTTGGTGGCCTGGGGAGATGCAAAAATCATCCTCGTGCTCAGAAAACCAGTCCTGGGCAATGTGAGCTGTGTGAACGTGGACGTTGTCGTCTTGGAAGATACCATCATCATTGGGGAACAAAGCTTGTACCATTGGATGGACTTGATCGGCCAAAATGTTCACATAAGTCTGAGCAGTAATCCGCCCTTACAGAGTTATCATGGGGCCACACGAAAACCACGATATGGCTGCCCAAACCATCATCGAACCCCCGCTATGTTTCACTCTTGGCAACAAGCAGTCTGTATTATAGGCTTGAGATGGCGTTCTCCAGACGTAAACTCGGCCAGAAGTGGGGAAAAGTGTGAAAAAGAGTCATCAGATCATTTTACGCTCTTCCACTGCTCTATAGTACAGTCTTTATGACTTAAATACCACTTTTTCCTGTTACAGGCATTAGCATTACTAATGGATGGCTTTTCAATTGCAACACGGCCAGCAATTCCCTATTTATGAAGCGCCCTTCTAATTGTTTTGGTACTCACAGGATTTGGTAACATGACATTCATTTCAGCAGTAACTTTTGCAGCTGTTGTAAGGGAGATTGGTGGTTGCAGATATTAGTTAAGGCATTTAGAAGAACGAAATGATCATGTATCCAGGTTCAGATGTACAAAAAAACCCCACGATGATTGCAAAGTTACACTTTATTTTAACATCTATTACGAAGGGGGGGCACACTTACAGCTCTCGGAGAAAATCTCCGAACGAAGAATAGCAGGTTAACAAGACGAGCGCAGAGAGTCAAGTGCCTCGTACATAGCAACAAATTGCCACTTTTGGCATGATAGAAAATCGCCAACATACAAAAGTTCGCCCATGCACAATGGATAGTATACGCCAAATACAGTTAAAATGCAGCCGGCAAGATAAGAATTCAATTTAGTTTCCCAGCTGGGATGGGAAAGGAAAAGGTTGCCAAACAATAAAATGTTACACGTGTTGTTTTGTCTAATAAAGAAGCACACCGAAGGGACATGAGATTTTACTGCGCAGATGTTAAATTCTTTATAGGGTTTTGTCGAGAAAGGAAAAGAAGCGTAAGCATAAATTTTAACTGCGAAACAGAGATGATGTCCATATAAGGTAATGCAGAATTGCTTCGATCGGAAATAGCAGACATCTGGAAATGTTTTAAACGGTTGAATAATATGTAAATGTATTTCTCACAGACAAAGTTAAGCAGCTGCCGATTTTTCAGTTAGAGAACAACTATGCGAGGGAAAAAAATGGAAAGTGAATGAAGGACACTTAAAACTGATTTTGAATTGAAAAGAGACAGGGGGGAAGGAATAATTTAAGAAAATAACCAATATATAACGAAATAATCGTTATATATATCACCCGGTGCACCACGAAAAAAAACTTTTGCTGTCCAATGTGCATAGGCTAGCATAAAATATTATAACATAAAAACATACATAAATGCAAAAGTTTTTTTTTTTTATATATATATGTGGAAATTTAACGTCATGATAATGGAGACTTTTGTATTCAAAAACAGTCAGCAGTTCTAAAGTCTCTATATTTTTTATATTTGTATTTCATGGATCCAAGGTAGTACTGTATTTTATATGTATAAGTTGAGTCGACTCAGACAGTACAAAAATCTTACTGCAGCTTTGATTGTTATCATGACACAAGTAAAAATTTTGAAATATATATACAAAACATGAAACTAATACTAAATGAATATAAAATGGCACTACACAAAAATAACATAATAGTACTATATTTTTCAAAAAAATTAAAAAAGAGTAATATGATGTATATTAAAAAAATAAAAATGTTTTTGTAAAAATTGTTTCATGCCGAAGTATAGGATGACAAAAAAAAAGAGGTGCTCCAAGCACGCCCATAAAAATATGCGTCACCCTGAATCTTGTGTACAACACAAGTATTATGGCATCGGCTTAGGGCCTAGCCTTAGATGAGGAGGGAATTGTGATGCTCCCCCGAAGGCACTAGCGGTCTTCTGAAGGAGCCCACGTCGAATTACATGAAAAAATTTGAATTGTTGTGAATTGGAATCACAATTCAAAAATTTGAATCGAAACTCCAATTCCAAAATTTTGTCTCTCAACGCAATGAAGCTTGAACCCTTAGGGCCTTAATTTTGAACGGGAACAAGACTTCAAAGGGAAGAATTCAAAAAGAAAAAAAACAAAAAAATGTATATCATATAATAACTAATATGGGCAGACAATCCTAGAGTGAAGAGAGACGAAAAATATGTCACAATCGAGTGGGGTGATGAACAAGTCATATATATAAACTGTGTTTTATTTAATTACATGAATCTTTTGTTTACTTTTTTAAAGTACAGTACCTGTTTCTCTAACTATAATATGTTTGACTTATAGTACAGGAATTGTTAAGTGGGAGGTTAGTGGAAAAATACTGAATTAATGAGTATTGTCAAAGAAATTTTAAGTGTACTGCAAAAAGAAAACAAAATAAAAGTAAATAAAATTTTAGTGAGTATGAAGACATATCTAAGTGTTAAAGGATAACAATGATACCTAATATTGTTCTTAAGAGATCTTCAGAGGAATATTGATGGACCAGCCATGATATTGTTAAAGATCAGTCAAAAACAACATACACACAGCCATGAGCTCTTTGGTTGGATATGTGGTATCATAAAATAAGACATAAAAATAATAAATAGTGATTTACATTAGCTTCTGTTTCTTAGATTGTATGTGTGAGGTTGATAAAACGTATTAAAGTTAGTGTTGTTTATATGACTTGATGCATCAAATAAATGTCCATACCGAGGAGGTGCTAATAAAAGTCTATCAATATGTACCCGAAATGCTGTGTTATCAGGAGTATACAACCTTTTAATTGAGAATGACACAGGGGAATGTTTACAAGTGACAATATATGGACCAGTATACTTTGTTTTAAACTTGTCATTTGATTTTAGATATACAATGTCTTTTAAGAAAATGGATCTTAATTTAGCTTTCTGACCGTAATATTTATATCTTTTATCTTGAGCAGATTTAATGTTGTTATAGGCTTTGTGATATATCTTACTCAAATCATCAAGTAATTTGTGGACTTCAATATGTTTATCAAGAAAGGGCTGGTTGCACGACTGATCAAAAGTGTCAAAAATTAGAGAAAGTTCACGTCCAAAATGAAGAAAATTAGGAGAATATAATGTAGTTGCATGTTTCGAACCATTATAAAGTGATTTGTGTATAAATACTGCATTTTCGAATGAATGACCTTCTTGTAAAAGAATATTAACTGAATATTTGATTGACTTATTGATTCGCTCTGCAATCGCATTTGATTGTGGTCTCGAGGCAGAACTGTGTAATACCTTAATGCCCATTGTATCATTAAAAATGTTATATACCTGAGAAGTGTACTGGGGTCCTAAGTCTGATAAGACAACCGAAGGTCTCCCAAAAGTGGTTATGTAAGAGAATAAGCATTTAACAACCTTACTCGCAGATATGTCATTAAGTGGAAAGAGTTCAATATGTCTCGAGAAATGATCAGTGATAGTTAAAACATATTTTCCATTAGCAAACGGTCCAAGGAGATCTGTACTGATAGTGTGACCAGGGTACCTGGGAGTGTATGTGGGCTGTAAGGGTGCAGGTGGAGTTTGGTGATGTTTAGTTTGAAGACATTTGATACAGGATGCAACAAAGTTTAAAGTGTCTACATACATACCCTTCCAAAAATATCTACCTGACAAGAATTCATAAGTTTTATTAAAGCCAAAATGGGATAAATGTGAAATTGTTAAGACTTTGGTTTTAAGTGAATTTGGAACAATAATGTGATACGAAAAAGTGTTATTAAAAATATTTTCCTTCTTTAACATTAATACTTTCGAATCAGGATGAATGAAGTAGTTAGGAAATTTTTGAGAAGATCCTTTCTTTAAGATTTCTTTATAAACAACAGCCAAAGTAGGGTCATTTTGTTGTTCAGTAGCAAATGTTTCATTCGAAATTTCTAATAAAGGGTCAGGATTTGTTTGTGTACCAGAAATAAGGCAGTTAACATGCATATTAGAATCACTCGAGCTAGAGTGTGGAGTATCACATTCTACAATAGGTAAGGGTTGAGTGTCATGAATAAGTTCAGGGTTTGTAGCTAAAGTCTGTTGATTATTTTCAAAGTTACAGCGAGATAAATAGTCAGCGAGTACATTCTTTTTACCTGGAATATGTTGAAATTTGTATGTGTATTCTGAGAGATCCATGAGCCAGCGAGAGATAATATCAGCCGGATTTGTAGTTTTGTTGTACTTTTCTAATGGTTTACTATCTGAAAGGATTACAAATTCTCTGTTGTATAAATAATATTTGAAAGCAGTGACTGATTTATGAATTGCCATGAGTTCTAATTTAAGTGCAGGATATTTTTTTTCGGAAGCTTTTAAAGATTTTGAAAAGTATGCAACAGGTAATAGTTGTTTATCATGTTCTTGTAGTAAGACGCCAGAAATGGCAATATTTGACGCATCAGTATTTAAATAGAACTTTTTGTTCCAGTCAGGTAATCTAACCATGGGTGGATTAAAGAATATCTTCTGTATGGTGTCCATAATTTTTTGATGTTTACATGTCCACTTAAATTTAGCTTTTGGAGTAGTTAAGTTTATGAGAGGTTGTACAAGTTCAGAAAAGGATGGAACCAGAGATTTGTAAAATGTAATGACGCCTATGAGTGCTTTTAATTGACGTTTAGTTGTAGGTGTTGGAAAAGATGTTATTTTTACAATGTTCGACTGAACAGGAGAAATAGTTTGATTTTCTATGTGAAATCCAAGATAATCTAAACTGGTTTTGTGAAAAGTGCATTTGTTAGGGGACAGCGTTAAGTTATATTTTACTAATATTGCAAGAATTTTATCCAACTTCTCACACATTTCTTGATATGAATTGGCACCAACAATAAGATAATCTTGGTAGGTATAGACACCTTCTAACTGTAATTCATCAAGTAACGAGTCCATTAAAGCTTGGAACACTGAGGCGCTCGTTTTTAAGCCGAATACTAATCTCTTATACCGAAAAGAACCAAACATTGTAGTAAATGTAAGCTGATTTTGAAATTTTGCAGGCAAATCAATCTGATGATATGCCTGATGAAAGTCAAGAGAAGAAAAAAAACGATATTGTGAAAGATTTGAAATAATGGTTTGAATTTTTGGAAGTGGATAGGACGAACCTTGAATTATAGTATTAACCATTCTGAGATCTAATGCGAGTCTATATTTCTGTATACCTGTACCGTCTGGTTTCTTTTTAACAAGAAGCATGGGGCAGGCCCATTCGGAACAATGACGTTCAATGATTTTGGCATCAAGTAACTGTTTGATTTGATTTAAAACATCCTTTTGCACAGCTTGGGGAAGAGGGAAAGGGAGTGTCTTTATGGGGTAGTCATTAATGAATTTTAAATCAGGTACAATTTTATCAGTATGACCAAGTGTGTCTAATGATTTGGAAAAGGCAGGATAATAATTAAGTAGCAATTTAGTTAGGTTCTTTGCTTCGTCAGACTTTAAGTGAGAAAGTTTAAAATCATTAGCCGATAACTCCTGCTTTCTTTTTTGTAAGATTTCATTAGACGCCTGAATAAAATTTACAAAGTGCTGTTCTGAGTTATTTTGCTTGTCAGACATTTCAGAAGTATAGTCGCGAATTTCCTCAATCTCAGATACTTGACCTATTTTTGTGTGTTTAGGGAGATGAATGGTCTTTTCAGAAGTGTTTTTAAGTGTTATTGAGAAGAACTGATGTATTTGTGAAGTTTTCTTTCTTTTATTGGATAATTTGTTCATTTGAATAATGGCATCATTTCCTATTAATTCTTTTGTTTGTGCCAAATATTCAAAAAGATAATTTCTGTCATTGTTGATGTTATTGGAGGTGTAAACAGAGCACCATATTTGTTGTTGAGGTTCTACTATAATTTTTCGAGTTAAGAACACCGCTTGATTCAATACAACATCACTCAAAGAATTGCATGATTTTGATTGTTTGTCTCCAGAAGATTCTTTACTGGTTTTTAAAGGAACAGAGAAATTATTGTTGACGTGGAGACACTTGTTAAAAGTATCGATGACAACATTGTATCTAGTTATGAAATCGAAACCTAAAATGCCTTCAAAACTGGAAGACTCGGGTATGTCAACAATATAAAAGTGATGTGAAAACGCTTTTTGTTTTAGCTTAATGGATGTTCTGATGCAGGCGGAAAATGAAACATCAGAATTGACAGTTTTAATATTGACGTCAGTGGACAGTCTTTTATATTTTAAGACAGGTTTAAGTTGGTTGAATAATTTTTGTGAAAGTAAAGATATACTACTACCAGAATCAGCCAATAAAGTAATATCATGGTTTGCTATAGTGGCTTTAACAAGAGGGAGGGATGGTGACATAGTGTTTACACTACAAATTATCTGAACATTATCACTTTCTGTTTGTGTACTGATGTTATTTGCTATCTTAATGGAGTCAAAAGTTTGGGAAGCTACTGAATTAACTAGTCTCGAATTTGAAATTTTAGGTAATACAGGGTCAAAAACAAAAGTTGCTGATGTAGAAGTATTAGATTGAGACACAACACCATCAGCATAAAAATTGTATCTCTGTTTCAGTTTTCCTGAAATTGTGGAGTGGAATTCGTGTAATTATTTTTTCTTTGAGTGTTTGCTCTTTTCCATTTAAAACAAGAGAGAGCATCATGATTGTTTCGTCCACATAACTGACAAACAACTGGTTTTTTTTGTGAAAACTTGTGTGGGGAATAACGCCTAGTGTAGTTTCGATTTTTGTAATTTTTTTTGAAGCGTGAAACACCTGCGAAATGTTTTGGTCTAGTCTGGAGATTTTTTTGCTCAGTTTCGGTTTTAGTATCAGGAGGGGCAAAGGATAATGCATTTATTTTCTCGGAAATTTCTTTCAGTTGCGATTCGATGAGATTTTCTGGTCTGTGTACCGAAGGTAAGGAATGTAAGATTTTCTCATTCCTTAAAATTTCATGAAGGGTTTGTGCTCTTTCGACTGCTGTTTTATAATCATTAATGCCTTCTTCCTGTAATTTTATTCTAATATTTGAAGGAAGGGCTTCTAGAAATTTCATGAGTTTGATAGTGTTGCGTGCATTTTCGTCGTTGATATCTGCATAAACTGTCGCCGCAAGAACATTTAGTCTATGGGCTAAATTTTTTATCGTCTCAGAAGGCATAAGTGCTAAACTGGACAATTCAACCGAGGCAACACATTTACTAGGGGGGGCGAAAAATGACGCAAATTCCTTTTCCAACAAATCAAGGTCTGTTATCTTTTGCAGGTCGGGATTTTGGGCTAGAAATTTTTGTGCAGGCCCAACTAACTTTCCCTTTAAGATTGCAATTGTTGTTTGTGGGTTGTATTTATTAATTTCTGCACAGACGCGAATTTGATCAAAGAAAAATTTAAGTAAATCTGGATCTCCATCAAATTGAATGATATTTATCGGAATTTGTTTTGCCGCCATGATCATTTTTTTTTTGTTTGTTTACGCTCACAAGTTTTAGAGAAATTGTTACACAGACCTGACTTATACTCTAAAGCACATTGAAAACAAGTAAATTTCCTAGCTAGTAAAAATATCTAAACTAGCAAAATAAATAGATTTTAAAATATACCTCACTTTAAAGATATCTTATTTGAACCTTTTATGACAGTAACGCAAGGAAGCACATACAAAATTAACACATTTAGAAAATAAATTAAATAAAATGGCAAAATAATTACACTTTGAAACATATATCTATATATTCCTTCACTTTAACAAAGTACTTACTTTAGATAATAAAGTAAAGAAAACTCTATAGAAAACCGCAAAAACTGTTAGCAAGCAAGAAAAAAAAAATCCTTTAACTTCTTTACTCAAGGAAAAAAAATTCCTTTTTTTGTAACTTAAAACCTTCTGATTTATTTATATGTTTTGGATGAAAAAGAATGTTCTTATTTTAACCTTGTAATTAAAGTTCAAAACTGGTTAAACACATTTAAGCATATTAGAGAATCTAAATACAAATTAAAAAAACAAAAAAAGGGGTGGGACGTAAAATATGAAACAATAGCACATAAATGCAAATAACTGATAAAAACTGCATAAAATGTCATAAAAATAATAACTAGAAATGACAACAGTTACCGTGCTTTCGCAAGTTAAAAAAATCTTTGCAAAAACACAATAACAGGATTATAATAGTTATGTTGAAAAAAATATGATTTAAAAACACCAAACTGCAATATTGATTATGATGAACTGACTGTGGAAGCAGAACATAAAGTAAAGAAAATACTTGGGGTAACTTACAGATTTAGTTTAAAAAAAATATATATAATTAAATGATTACTAAATTAATAAGACAAAAACTTAGGGAAATGGGGCTCGATCTGCTCCCACATTCAAAATGTAGATTTTTTTTTTAAGTTAATTTTTGTTGTAGTGCACTTTTTTCTCTTTTTTTTTATCACTGAAGGCTAGCAGAAATTTTATATTGTAAACAGGTACTTTAGTAATCACTTATCACAGGTGGTGACACATCTTTTTTTTAGCTTTAGTTGGAATTCTGTTATTTATTTAATACTTTTTTTGTGCACTGTTAACTGATACATACGATGAATTATTTCTGATGTATTTTCACATAATTGAAGACATATGTATTATATGTGGATTTTTTTTTTTTTTTTACTTTCTTTTGCCGACCACAATTAATGAATCACTATTTTGTACGATGTATGACTTTACGATGCATAATAACACAATGAACTTTCTTTAGATTACGTTCACTAAAGGCATTAAATACCACTGGTATAGAAGCACACCACAAAACACCACTGGTATAGAAGCACACCACAAAACACCACTGGTATAGAAGCACACAATGCGCACATGCAGCCCTCGATATCTGGCGGCGATGAACACGTCAATCACACAGAGAATGCACGGAGATGAAAACGGGGGGCGCCCAACGCTGAGGTGACAATCGGGCGCAGGTTTCGTTTTGAAGATGTAATTTCAAGGGGAGACGCTCCGCAGCACTTGGGATGGAGATCACAGGGGAGAGAAAAGGGGGTGTCCAGGCAAGGAATCACATTTCGACGTCGACCGCCGGTGAAGCTGGGGAATTCCACCTCTGTTGAGACATACCAGTCAAGACTCCAAGCCGTTGCTTTTTTTTTTTTTTACCGGGGATGCAGAGAAGAAAGAAGAACCAAAATTATCACATTCGCCGTAAAGTCGCAGTTGATTGTACCCCCCTCCATATTTTTTTTTTCTATGTGGGGAAAAAAACGAGAGTCAAACGGCACCAAAGTTTTGTAAGGGAGATTGGTGGTTGCAGATATTAGTTAAGGCATTTAGAAGAACGAAATGATCATGTATCCAGGTTCAGATGTACAAAAAAACCCCACGATGATTGCAAAGTTACACTTTATTTTAACATCTATTACGAAGGGGGGGCACACTTACAGCTCTCGGAGAAAATCTCCGAACGAAGAATAGCAGGTTAACAAGGCGAGCGCAGAGAGTCAAGTGCCTCGTACATAGCAACAAATTGCCACTTTTGGCATGATAGAAAATCGCCAACATACAAAAGTTCGCCCATGCACAATGGATAGTATACGCCAAATACAGTTAAAATGCAGCCGGCAAGATAAGAATTCAATTTAGTTTCCCAGCTGGGATGGGAAAGGAAAAGGTTGCCAAACAATAAAATGTTACACGTGTTGTTTTGTCTAATAAAGAAGCACACCGAAGGGACATGAGATTTTACTGCGCAGATGTTAAATTCTTTATAGGGTTTTGTAGAGAAAGGAAAAGAAGCGTAAGCATAAATTTTAACTGCGAAACAGAGATGATGTCCATATAAGGTAATGCAGAATTGCTTCGATCGGAAATAGCAGACATCTGGAAATGTTTTAAACGGTTGAATAATATGTAAATGTATTTCTCACAGACAAAGTTAAGCAGCTGCCGATTTTTCAGTTAGAGAACAACTATGCGAGGGAAAAAAATGGAAAGTGAATGAAGGACACTTAAAACTGATTTTGAATTGAAAAGAGACAGGGGGGAAGGAATAATTTAAGAAAATAACCAATATATAACGAAATAATCGTTATAGCTGTGGACTGCTTATTTTTCGCGATAATCCTCCTTAACGATCGTCTGTCACGATCACTCATCACACACTTTCGTCCGCACTGTGATTTAGCGAATGATGCTTTTTCCGCATTTCAAATATGCGGAATAAATCTTCGACACAGTATCTCTTGAAACACTAAAAACCTCGGCTATCTTGCTTACGGAAGCACCCACCATACGCGCGCCAACAAATTGTCCACGTTCGAAGTCTGTTATCTCTGACATAATGCAATGATAATCTCACATAAAGAGTGCTCCAACAATGACTGAACGGTGCAGCGATTTTACGAAGTTGTATAGGTGGCGTCAGTAGGCGAAAACTCTAGTGCCATCAACATAGTTCATTATAATCAATCTTTCTTTTCAAACATGAATTTCAAAAGGTGTTTCCATATTTTTGTCCAACCCCTGTACGTCAGGAGTGGGACTCGAACCCTCGATTTCCTTCGAAAACCAGAGTTTAAATCAGGTGCCTTAGACCGCTCGGCCATCATGACGGTATTCCGTTTCGCGAACTTATTCCACGTCCATGTTACTTTTAATTTGCGAAAAATCATTTATTTTATTAGTTTTTGCCTAATTACTAAAAAAGTACTTAACTAATTTTGATGAAATGGAAGTGGTTACAATTCGAGTGTAGCCTCCTTCATTTAACACAAATACTAGTTTAATTGGTTGGATAGTTTCGGTGAAATGGGTGAACATACATAAAAAAATACATACACGTCGAATTGAGGATAACCTCCTCTTCTTTTTTTAAATTGGTTAAAAAAAATTATAATACTGAAAAAATACTACATATTATACATGTATGTCAGGAGAGGGGTTCGAACCCACGCTCTCTTTCGAGAACGAGAGATTAAAACAGATGCTCTAGACCGGTCGGCCATCCTGACTGTGAACTACTCGTTGAATTATTCAACGTCATGTTACTTCCCGCAAGTCTATTATTTTAGTACTCTTTCACTGACAAAGTATTGAGTTTATAAAAAGATCTCTGATACTCTATGCTAACGGTTAAATACAATATATTCGTAATTGCATAATTAGTATATAATTTGTAAAATGTACATGCAAAAATTATAATACGAAAAAAGGTTAATGTATACATGTATGTTAGGAGTGGGGTTTGAACCCACTCTCTCTGGAGGGAACCAGAGCCTAAATAATGCGCTTTAGACCGTTCGGCCATCCTGACTTCACTCCATTCAGAGAACTTATTCAACAGTTTCAAATAGAGAAAAATCACTAATTTGATTATTTTTTGCCTAATTTCTAAAAAAGTTATGAACCAATTTCTACGAAACGGAAGTGGTACCAACTCGAGAGCAAGCTCTTTCATTTAACTTCAAAACCAAATTAATCGGTTGGGTAGTTTTGGAGTAATCGGTGAACAGACATAAATTAAAAATATACAAACGCGTTGAATTAATAACCCCCTTTCCTTTTTGGAAGTCGGTTAAAAAGTCAGACTATAAATGAGACTTCATGTTAAGCATTATCCGTTTGAGTTTTGTGTTGTGAATGTAGTGTTGAATTACAAAAAACTAAAATCATACTCAGCTAAAACATAAAAAATATTATTCTTGACAATTGTCTAAGAACGTGAAAGTATTCTTTTACGATAATTTTATAAATATACACACATACACACACACAAACGCTTATATAGCTATATACATATATATACATACACATATTATATATATATATATATACATATATATACATACACATATATATATATATATATATATATATATATATATATACATATATATAGAATGATAGATATAGATGGCAGCTTCTACTTAAAAATTCCCTTAAATGCGCAATTTTCAAACAATAAAATTGGATTTAATCTTGTTATTGAAGTCAAAGATATTTTAAAGATCTAACAGCAATTTCCAACTTATTTTCTTCTGACTTTTTAGAAAAAGTAATATAAAAAAAGTTGCAGCGTGCATAAAATTAATTAGTTTAAGCTCATTTAGTTGCAAAGTGTAAAAACACAATATTTAGTACTCTAATTGTGTACGTATGGCAAACACCATAAGATATATAATTTTAGCTAAAAATTTGAAATTAATTTTCTTTCTTTTTTCTTTTTTTTCAGGAGATATAAATTAAATTATCTTGCTAACACTCATAAGTAGCACGCTCAAAATTTCAAATTATTTTATTTCTATGAAAATTTAATACATAAATCATATATTATATACAAATAATATACTGTTTAAACTGTTTAATACAAAAATTCATTTTTGCAATTTTTTTATGTACACACCAAAAAATTCATTTTTGCTGTGTACATAAAAAATCGAACTTTAAAACTAATTATCTTTAGAATTAATGTTTTTAAAAAGGTATTTTTCTGGATCAGGAAAGCATAAGACCTAATTAACAGAACAGCATAAAAACATATTTGTCTTCATGTGTAATATTACGAAATGACATTTTATAACATAAATTTGTTATAGTATCTGAGATTATTTCAAATTTCTCCTCTATTCGTAACACGCACATATCTCATTCTGCAGTAATAAGAGTGAAAAAAAAATCTCCTATTTCTGTAACAATATCATTCATTTTGCAGCTTCTGAAAGTAAATACATAAAGTACTTATCACGAAATTTTTTAATCACCTAAAACAATCTTTAGTTTGAAACTTTAATTTCATGTCTATTTCGGAAACGGAAAAGATGAAATTTCATAATCAAACACGAAAAAAAAAAATCTAAATATGTATGTTGTACTATAGTATTCAATGTATACAGTATATATATATAATTACTTTTATTGTAAACATTAAGTAATAAGATCCATTTTAACTATCATTTAAAAAAAATTCTCTCTCTTATTATACTAACATATTTTAATTAATATTCTTCCGGATATGAAAAGTTACTCGACAGTTTTAATAATTTTAAATCTTTTATTATGTTTTAAAAGTCTTTATATTAAATTTTATAGCTATTGTTATAATATAAAATTTAAAATTATTGTTAAAATTTTTCATTCTTTCCACCTTTTAAGACTTCTTTGTTCATTCAAACGAAGTTCCGCCTCCTAATGTCGGATACACCAATTCGAATTATTGCCCTTTTTCATACTACTAATTAGTTCGCCTTATTAAAATCTCTTTAAGATAAAGACACTTGTTTATATTTTCATTCTATCTTTATATATTTTTATTGTAATACTACATGTGATACATGTGTAGTATTACATATGATACTACAGCATTACACTTTTCCTCAATGTATATGACTCCTCTAAGATGTATTTAAAAAAAATATTCATGTACAGAGAGCGGAGTTGAATAGCAACTTTTTATCCCATCAACGTACCAATTGTCTACATGTTTTAATTGCTTTTCAGATTTGTGTAAAAAACATATTCCTTATAACTTTCAAAACTTAATCTAAGTGAAAACAATTCTATGTCACAAATTTTGGCCATTTTATTAAGAAGCTTGAAAATTTTTCCGTATAAACGAAAAGGTTGAGGCGGTATACTGTTCGTACATAAATACAGTGAAACCTACAAATAAGGGACACTCCGAATAAGGAACGCCTCTATTTAAGGGACAAAAGTTGCGGTCCCAAAAGTGTCCCGTATTTGGAGGTTTCACTGTGTAAGGAGCTCCGAATAAGGGACATCTCTATTTAAGGGGCGAAAGTTGCGGTCCCAAAGGTGTCCCTTATTTGGAGGTTTCACTATAACACGAAAATGTTTAATAATAATAAAAACTATACATAAAATCATATGTATAATTATAATTACGACATGGTGAATTCAAATACGCTAAATAACAAAATAATTAGCAAAATCTAAGCTAGTTTTTAAATTGTAATGAATTCATTTTTTATTTTCATATATATATTTACACACATATATATACATAGGGTAAATTGAAGTGAGATGTCCTATTACACAACACGCCGTATCACGTAGTTTTCATATGCGCATGTGCTTTAGGGAAACTTCGTGCCGCTTAGTTGTAAGCAAAAAGATTCCCTACTGATACTTTAATCTCCGTTTTCGATCCTCATGCAAATTTTACAGCATTGCATTTTTCATGTTTTTTAGTCTTAGTGCATCTTGTAAGTGCGAAAAATCTTTTACGTGACTTCTCCATTTGCCTATGTAAGTCTTAGTTTAAACACCACAGAAATAAATTTGATGTTTTTAGAGAATACTTGTACCGGATTTTGGTGCAAAGCATAAATGTCCGTCCGATCCCAATTTTTCACGTCAGTGGAGGGGACCGGAGTCTTCCCGCTGCCCATCTTACCCAAAACTTTGCACGAAAGTATGGGTAAGATGCCGATCGAATTTTTTGATGTATTTCATATTATTTGTCAAAAGCAATATGTTTTAAATCACACATAAGCGTGCAAAGCTTTAACAAAAATGAATAACCATTAAAATCAACCGGCGATTTTTAAATCAATTAATTAAAAAAATTACGGCATCTTCACCCAATGTACACTCTCTATATGTATATATATGTACAAATCATTCAACTTATAGCCAAGAAACTGTAGAAAAATTTATTTTCTGCGCTTTTTATATTTTTAATTTGCTAATGCGATCAAAAGAAATGATATTCCTATGTCCACTAAAGAAATTTCTGCAAGATATCTCAGTAAAACTTTGCAATCCAAACACTTTTTTTAAGGATAATACACTACTGCTGAATACAAACATCATATAAACCAGGTTTGTAATTAAAAAACTCTTAATAAACTCAACAACATTAAATAAAATAAAAAAGTCACTTTTACACAAATGTGACAATTTCGCGTAAGGAATTTTGAATCCATTATTTAAACACTAAACATTAATGGAATTTATGTATTGTTTTCTTATGACGTTATAAGTAGATACATAGTTGTATACAAATACATTCAAGAAAAACAAAAAAATACATATTGATTTATCTGTTTTTTTTTAAGTTTAAGCATATATAATTAAAAATATTAATTTAATTTATTATCAGATCGCTTTATTATATGATTTTATTGACAAAAGGGTGGCCTTTAAAATGGGGTCTGGGACACATTTTAAAATAATTTTTATATATTGAGTTAAAATATTGATTTTTTTAGAATGGTAAACCATAAAATTTGCAAACAAAATCACATTATAAAGCTTTTCATATTTTTTAAGTTATTAAATATAAATTTTATTAAAAAATCCTAGTAATTTAAAATCACTAAAACTCAAAATATTTTTTTAAATAAACATTTTCATAGAAGCTTTAATTTTCATTCCGAATTTGTAATAATATTAATAAATAAATAAAAATATTTTAAAAAAATTCAAAAAAATGATGTAACTTTTATTTAAAAAATCACATTTCGAAAAATAAATAAATAAATAAATATGTATATATATATTTAATTTGCTGCATCAAACATAAAGCAAAACAATAAAAAAAATGCTCTAAGTTTGAAACATTTATCTCTTAGTTCTTAAGATATAACAATTTTAATCCGAGAAATTGTGAAAAAAAAACCCATTATAAATTTAAAAAAAAAAAAAAAAAAAAAAAAAAACGCATTTTCGCAATGTGTCATCTCATAACAACCATTGCTGAAAAGCTAGATTTTAAAAATAAACCAAAAAAAATAATAATATTTTCTCTTTTAATTAAGGTAGAAACATGATTTATACGTCATTTTAAGCATAACGAGAAAAAAAAAAGAAAAACGGATAAATTTTTAATACAATAACTTTTTTTCAGAAAAGAGGAAGATTTTTGTGTCCCGGTCTTCATTCAAATACTTTTGTTTTTATTATTACTTATTTTTGGTTTATATTGCACATGGCCTGAAAAAAAAAACCGTAACTTTAGTGTAACTTTAAACTGTAACTTTGAAATCAGTATGCTTATTAAACTTTTATCTGAATCCTGTGGAAAAAAAAAAAAAAACATGTAAATCTACAAAACTAATTTTTTTAAACTGACAACAATCTATAGCTTTACAAAATAATCTACTAAAATCACAGTAATCGTTCTAAAACTTTATCTGTATTCGGGGTTGCTGTTAGATAAAATGTTCTGGGCATCCCAGTTTCCTAAAAAATCTTAGTAACAAAACAGATTTTTTTTTTGTTGTTTACTGGGCATACGTGCATCTGTAGCATGATTTTTTTGTTGTTGCCGTAACAAAAAAAGTTCTATGAATCCTAATTTTTTATAAAT
Source organism: Maratus speculifer (assembly GCA_964019185.1). Taxonomy (NCBI): domain Eukaryota; kingdom Metazoa; phylum Arthropoda; class Arachnida; order Araneae; family Salticidae; genus Maratus; species Maratus speculifer. Next base: position 238,738,912 of record OZ025289.1, read on the forward strand.
GTGGGAGTTTGAGGTTCGAAGCATGGATTATAATAATGAGATAATCTTGTCTCTAATATAGTGGATTGTCTTAATAAAATCATTTATTCTTGTTCGTTATTTTAATACACAAGTGTAAGAAGAAAAATATAGCATAATATAAATCGTAAAATACTCAATATGAATAATATATAAGTACAACGTAACAAATATATTTCATAAAATATTTATTTTTAATATTGACTAGATGGGTATTTACGAACTAAAATTATAAAGATAAAATACTAAAATAATCTATTGCACTATATTTTAGAATTTTTCTTATATTTTAGTTTTTAAGTACTCATGTAGTTAATATTCAAAACAAAGATATTTATCAAACCTGTTTTATAATCATTGTATTATTATTACTTTCTACATTTGTATCATTCATGTTAAATACTTTACCAAATTATAGGGCTGCCACAGGCGACTATTTTTTAATTCTAACTGGCACTACATTCTTTAAATAGAAATTCTTAACACACGTTTAATAACATTTGCAATGAAAATAAACTTTAAAATTTATATTAGAATAATACTGGTCTGAACGGAATATAAAAATAGTCGCCTGTGGCCAGCTCTGAAGCATTTTTATTATGTAGTATCTTTCTCGCTGTACATGTATATTAAAGAACGAATTAGAATGACTGACTTTATTAAAACAATGAAAAATATTAGAGATAGGAAAATATCATTGTATGCAATGATTCAAACCTCACGTAAAATGCGTTTATTTTTATTAATTTTTTTTTAAAGGAAATTACAATTCATAGATCGTTTTTATGTAACGACAACAACAAAAATAATGTAACAGATGCACGATTGCACTGTAAATAAAAAAACCCGTCAAGTTTTTTTTTTTTTTTTTTTTTTTTTTTTTTTTTATTTTTTAGGAAACCGCGAACCCTAGAATATTTTATTTCACTACATCGCGGGTTCCATACAAAATTTAAATACGATTGCTGTAATTTTAGTAGATATTTTTATGAATTTAAATTGTTACAAATCGTTAAGAATTTTAAAATATCGAATATAATTTATCTATGTAGCAGACATATTCTGCATATATATATATATTTTTTTATATCTGTAATTGACATGACAGAAATAAAAAGTCTCTGTAATATTATCACTATCTTAAACTTACGCAATACATTTATTTGATTCCTTATCGTTTCTATTTATTTGGTTTCTACGACGAGAGCAGATATATTTTTTATTCATTTATCTTTTTTGGCGTATATGAGGTGGCAGTATGAGATCTTGAACAAGACCAAGTATATTGAATTTTGTGAATTTTGTGAGTCTGCAGTTTAAAGTCGAAGCAGTAACTGTTGCGGAATTTTCTACTGTAGACATTTATTTCAGATCCTCTGTGTTTTTGCTTTAATACATGTTTATAACGTTGGTCGATAATTTATTCAAGAAAGACCATTATATAATATTCAGTGTGATATGAATGCCAACGCAATGTAATAGATAAGAAATAGTGATTAAATATTACATAATGGATATAGTACGAAAATCTCTTCGATTTTGTAATAGGAAATGACAATGTAATTTTATTTTAATGATTTTAATTGGTTGAGAATACGGGATAAAAATAGCTCTTTTTCCACATATTATTTTGCAGGTATTTAATAATATTATTGTCCGTTCCTCTAATATGCATGTATAACGAGAAAATTGTTGCATAATATAAATTCTAATTTGATAAAATACTTATTATGAAGGATGCATAAACACAAAGTAATAACTATACAATGATTGTAAATAAGTTAGTACAAATATCTTTACTTTTAATATTAACTACGTGAATCTTTACGAGCTAAAGTTATAAAAAATAAACTAAAACAATTGAACATAAGTATCTGTGTAGCAGACATACATTGCATGTTTTTTTTTATCTGTAATTGACATGACAGAAATAAATAGTCTGTATAATAAAAATCACTATCTTAAACTGTCGAATTAATTTATTTGATTCCTTATCACTTCCATTTATTCGGTTTCTACGATGAGAGCAGATATATTTTTTTATTCATTTACCTTTTTCGGCGTGTATGAGGTGGCAGTATAAGATCTTGAACATGGCTAAGTATATTGAATTTTGTGAGTCTGCAGTTTAAAGTCGAAGCATTAACTGTTGCGGATTTTTCTGCTATAGACATTTATTTCAGATCATCTGTGTTTTTGCTTTAGTACATGTTTATAACGTATGTCGGTACTTTATTCAAGAAAGATCGTTATATAATATCCAATGTATTATGAATGTCATTACAAAGAAATAGATATGAAAAATTGATTAAATATTACATAATGGGTATGGTACAGAAATCCCGATTATTATGTGATATGAAATGGGAATATAATTCTGTCTTTATAAAAGGCTTTTAATTGATTTAAAAAACAGAATAAATGTAACACCTTTTGCGCATTTTCTATTATTTTGTTTTAATTATATTTTAAATAACAATACTACTGTTTTCTGTATTATTGCAGCATATCACACCCCTCTGCGAATACAGCAGTCATACAGTCAATGCTTTCTTACATGAGGACCTCAGAAGCCAAGGGGTACAAGTGACATAATTTAGATTTCGATTAAATTGAGTTTAAAGTTAATCAATCAAAAATCAAAAGATCAATTGTAATTAAATGAATTGAGATAGGGATCTTTTGCTTATTTCTTAATGTTCTTTGAACTCTTATTTCAATAGCTGTTTAGAAAAACAGCCGATTAAATTTTGTTTTAAATGTATAACTAAGCAATATTTATCAGCGTTCGGAACTTGTACCCTTTGGCTTCCAAGCAGTTTTCATTACTGCCAAAGGATACAAGTGCCGAATTAATACAAAAAATAAAAAAAAAAAATGAAATAAAAAGATAAATTTATAAAAAATGAAGAATAAAGTTGATATAAATAAATGAATGGACAAAACTTTGTTTTAATAAAAGTTCTAAAAAAGTAAAATTATGAAATAAAAAATGTAGATACGAAAAATTTAAGATCAATGTTGATACACATGAATGATACAACAAATTTTATTGTAACATAAGATTTTAAATTTTATTATAATCTTTAAAAAAATGAAATTTTCTAACACTGTCTAACAAAGGTAGAAAAGTTAAACAATTTTCAGTTTGTCTGTTCGTCTGTCTGTCTGTCTGGCTATCCGGCTGTCTGCCCGCGCTCTAACTCTTGTAAATATGTTCGAATTGGGCTGATTTTTTTGGAAATTATTTACGCTTATCCTAGCACGAACCCTATTTCAAATAAAGTTTATAGCATGATTAATTTATTTATAGGGACAGTCAAAAGTTTTTCGTTTCATTACGGACTATGGGGAAAAAATCGTTTTAAATGAATTTTAAAAGTGTTACACCCTGTCAAATATATTAAGATTTATATTCATCTAGGAAGTTCATTAAAATGTGCATTCTGTAAAGTATTTGGTGAAAAGAAAAGCTAATATTCATTTACAGGGTAGCACGAAAGAATTCAGTTACATAATGGGAAAGTGTAAATTGTTTGCAACATATTTTAATTATATTAATCTTTTTATGTATAATAAAAATGATATACGTCAATGAGATTTAATACAATTTATATCGCGCATAACATGAAATTCACAGCATTTACAGGGACGGACAAATGATATAAAATAGTATATTCTACACAAAATACTGTACATTATCGATATGGTTGATGGATAGATGAAATGCCTTCTTAATTATGATATGCGCTTTTAAGTTTAATTAAATTTATGCATATTACATGGTATGTATAAATGCTATATTTGATATACAGGGCTACACGAAAGATCTGGTAAAGATTACTGAATATGAGTATAATTTATTTAAATATTTTTTTAAATAAGTTATGTATTTAATAATGAATTTCATTCAGTTTACTCAGAAATGTTTGTAGAATACAGATAAAATGATATACAGGGCAACACACAGAATTGAATACATGGTCATCAATGGATGATAATTTCTTGAAATATTATTTCAGAAGTTTTGAATGTTTTACTTGGAACTAAATTTTAGCTAAATACTGGGGTATAATACAGGTTCTAGGTAAACTCCAGGGGATGAATAAAAGTATACAAGTATGTTTCCATCTATTAGTAAAAAATGCTGAAAGAAAAATTTCAAACTGTTAGGCATTTTCTTCCTAAATTAGTTTTTTCTATTATACAATATATATATAACCGATACATCAATCACAGGGCTGTTCAAAAGTATTAAAATACATACTTTTCTATGGACAATAACACTTTATTACCTTAAATTGCGAAATTTTTTAAAAGATTTCAGGAAATCTTGCAAAAGGGTTTCAGAATCTATGTTTAATGTTTGATTTTTCTTACTTGTTAACAGTTTGCATTTATTTAATGTAATATTTAATGCATTAAAAAGCACATTCTAAACAGAAAAAAAAACTGACGAAAAACATTTTGAAAAAAGACATACAACTCTAGTTCATAAGGTTCAAAATGTCACACGGTGCAAATTAATTTTAAACTGTGATTGGTACAAATTGGCATATGATCGTGTTTTTGTACCAATCGACGTTTAAAAATGATCAATTTCCTGGGGCGTTTTCAGACTCGTGAACTAACCTTGCATGTCGTTGGTTGCGCTTCAGCTATATAGACGTTAATGAATACACCTGCACTTATACCCCCTTGGCCTCCACGCGTTTCACGGTTTCGTGAAAGAGGTTAAGTAACTGACCACTAAAACTCAGTGCGTAATTGAAATATCACTCCTAACTCTTTACCTACAAATAAATAGACTTATTTTCAGATAGCCTACGCACTTTTCAATTTTGTCACTTATACCCCTTGGCTTCTGGGCTCCTCATATATTTAACTGACATGACGGAAATAAATAGTCTCTGTAATAAAAATCACAATCTTAAACTTACCCAATACATTTATTTGATTCCTTATTGCTTCGATTTATTCAGTTTCTACGATGAGAGCAGAGATATATATATTTTCTACACTTATCTTTTTTGAAGTACATGTGATGGCAGTATGAGATCTTGAACAACACTAAGTATATTGAACTTTGTGAATCTGCAGTTCAAATTATAAGCAGTAACTGTATCGGAATTCTCTACTACAGAAATTTAATTCACATCCTATGTGTTTTAGCTTTAGTATATGTTTATAACGTTGGTCAGTATTTTATTAAAGAAAGATCACTATATGTGTGGCTTCCGGTAATAACCAGGTAAGGCACATTTTTAATATTTTGAGTGATTAACGTTTAAAGTTTTTAGAAATGCCTTTTTAACATCACTTTTATAAAATAGATTAGAAGTTAATAATTTTTACTACATTCAATTAGGATATAAGAACCTCTTTTTTTGCCAAAATAGTTATATAAAAATGGATTTTATTATTTGTGAACCAATTAAAAATGTAATTTTTATCTGGTTATTACCGTTTTACATTTATTTTTAATAAATATAAATACAATTAAATATTTATTTACATTTTAAACATGAATTTCATAACATTTAAATACATTACCATTTTTTTCTTTTTTGTGTTATTACATTTTTATGTTATTTTTATTATTATAGACGATTTAAATAAATAAATAGAAACCTTATATGGTTATTACCACTACTTTATCCACTTACCCTATTATTATAATTAACAATAGACTATAAACTATATTAACTATAGACTATAAATTATGAAAATTTATAATCTCTCTATGACGGAAAGTATTTGATTTTCATTTTTTAGTACTATGGCAGATGAAAGTACTATTTTAAAGCTACATTTTCCCAAATTATCTATTTTTTTTTTTCAAAAATTGTGCCTTACCTGGTTATTACCTGAAGCCACAAATATAATATTCAGTGTAATATGAATGCCAACGCAATGTACTAAATTTGAAATGATGATTAATATTACAAAACAGAAATGGTAAAGAAATCCGGGTTTTGTGTAATTAAAAATTTCAAAATAAATTTTCCTTCATAAAATGATTTTGAATGTTTGAGGATAGGGAATAAATATAGCTCATTTTGCACATTTTATTATGCATGTATTTAATAATATTCCTATCCATTCTTCAAATGTGCTGAATAACGAGAAAAATGTTGCATAATATAAATTATAATGTGATAAAATATTTAAAATAAGTGATACATACTCACAATGTAATAAATATACAATGATTATAATATAGTTTGCATAAATATCTTTACTTTTAATACTAGCTATGTAAGTAATTGCGAAATATAATTTAAAAAAAGTAAAATAAATTCGTACAGATTTTTTTTTAAATTATAATCTAAATATCTGAGGGGTAGACATACACTGTATGTTTATTTATATCTGTAATTGCATGACGGAAATAAATTATCTCTATAGTAAAAATCACAATCTTTAACTTACAGAATACATTTATTTGACTCCTTATAGTTTAGCTTCCATTTATTCGATTTCTACGACAAGAACATATGTATATATATATATATATATATTATTACATTTATCTCTTGGGGGATACATGCAGTGGCCGTATCAGATCTTAAACAAGACCAAGTATATTGAATTTTGTTTGTCTGCAGTTTAGAATCGAAGCAGTGACTGCTGCAAAATTTTCTATTAGAGACATTTATTTCAAATACTCTGGATTTTTGCTTTAGTATATTTTTATAACGTTGGTTGGTATTTTATTCAAGAAACACCGTTATACAATATTCAATGAAACATGAATGTCATCACAATGTTCTAAATATGAAGTATTGAATAAATATTACGTAACAGATAGGGTACAGAAATCCAGTCTGTTGTGTAAAAGGAAATGGAAATATAATTTTAGCTTATTAAAGTGGTTTTGTATTGATTTAGAATACTGAATAGTGTAGCTTCTTTTGCGCATTTCACTATTTTTTTATTTCGGAATATTTTAAATAATAATATTACTGTTTTCTATATTAGTGCAGCATATCACATTCCTCTGTAAATACAGACGGCATAGACCGAATGTTTTCTTATCTGTAATTAACACTACGAAAATAAATGGTCTCCATAAAAGAAGTCACAATGTTAAACTTACAGAATACATTTGCTTGGTTTTTGTATTGCTTCCATTTATTCTGTTTCTGCGATGAGAGCAGATATATCTTTTTATTCATTCATCTTTTTGATGAATGAATAAATGCAATAAATGGGATATGAGATCTTGCACAAGACCAAGTATATTGAAATTTTTGTGTCTGCAGTTTAAAATCGAAGTAGTAACGGTTGTGGAATTTTCTGTTACAGTCATTTATTTCAGATCCTCTATTTTTTTTTTTTTTTTTTTTTCTTTGCGTTTGTATATGTTTAAAACGTTGGTCGGTATTTCATTAAAGTAACACCTTTATATAATGTTTAGTATAATATAAATGTCTACAAAATGTAGTAGATATGAAATATTGAACTCCTTTTGCGCATTTTATTATGTTTTTAATTATATTTTAAATAATATTATTATTGTTTTCTGTATTATTGCAGCATACCACATACCGTTGTAAATATAATATTGTTTACAATGACTTATGCACTATATTTTTATACGCTATTTTCTTTAAAATATTTTTAACATCATTATATGAACATGTAAGATAAATTTTTTTTCAAAAGGACTTTAAGTTCTGTATTTGTTAAATACAAAACTGGCTAATTCTTAAATTTAGATTGATTTCTTACTGAGTATAATATTTAATGCTATATTAAAATATTGTATTGTAGTTTTATGATAATTATCCATAATCATTGTATGAAACAACCTTTTATCCCACCTTGAGCTCATATTTTTTTTTTCTTGTAGTAAGTTTTTAATAAATGTTTTGTATAATTTTATTCATTTTTTTTTATCCAATGTTCAAGGTTATGTATTTTTAACAAATACATTCTTAGTAATTATATTTTGTGGTGCAATTTCCCAGGTTTATGACTAGAAAATAGTTGTGATAAATGTCTATATTTTAAATATTAACTGCATAAGTATTTACGAACGAAAGTGAAAAAAAAAACTACAATAAATTCGTTTTGGAAATTAAAAGAAAAATTTGAATCTAAATGTCTATGTAGCAGACATACGCTCCATGTTTTTTTTTCATCTCTGTATTTGACATGATGGAAATAAATAGCCCCAATAAAAAAAATCACTATCTTAAACTTTCCGAATTTATTTATTTGATTCCTTATCGTTTCCATTTATTCGGTTTCTACGATGAGAGCAGATATATATACAATTTTTATACATTTATCTTTTTTGCAGTACATGCGGTGGCAGTATGAGATCTTGAACAAGACCAAGAATATTGATTTTTTTTAATTTATAGTTTAGAATCGAAGCAGTAATAGCTGGGGGAATTTTCTATTACAGACATTTATTTCCTATCCTCTATGTTTTTATACACTGTGTATAACACTGTGTGTGTTACATAATATTTAATGAAATAAGAATGCCATCACAATATACTAATGAAATATTGATTAAATATTACATAACGGGTATGGAGCAGAAATCTTGTCTGTTGTGTAATAGGAAATTGCAATATAATTATGGCTTTATAAAATGATTTAGATCGGTTGAGAATACTTAATAAATATAGCTCCTTTTGTACATAATAAAATGTGCAATAGAAGCTATGTATATGTGTACTCTATATACTATATACATACCGTAATATAAATGTAAATATATGTGCTATATATATTGTATATACAATAATATAAATATAAATATATATACTACATATGTACTAAAACATAAATATATACATATATAATACTATAAAATAAATTTTTATACTATATACATGCATTTATTTAATAATATTAAAAAAAAAATCTGTATTATCACAACATACAACATTCTTTTGAAAATGCAATATTTTTTATAATGATTAATGTATTGTATTTTTATATGTTAACTTCCTTAAATATTTGGTTTACATCATTATATGAACTTGTGATATGAATTTTGATTCAAAGGTATTTTGTCTATAACATTCTATGCATTGCGCTATTAATGTATGCAATATATTTTTTAATATATGAATTATTTCAATGCATTTTACATTTGATACTGTAATTTAAAAGCCCATTTTGGCTTTATAAAGTTAATTTTATTAGTTTAGAATGCTAATATAGCTGGTTTCGCGCATTTTATCATTTATTTATCTAATTATATTTTAAACAATTATTGTTTTCTGTATTAGTATTCATTTTAAATTATATATTTAAATTAAAATTATATTAAAATTATATTTATTAGAATATTGATATTATTGATAATCCAAACCTTTCTTTTATCAAATCCGTCCTAAATGTCAACTAAAAAAATAAAATAGAAAGTCAAATGAAACGTATATGTTCAGATTTTAGCAAATATATTTGAGCTTTTAATGACAGTGATATAATATAAAAAGTAAAAAAAAAAAAAAATCAATGATTGCAACCTGAATCATTTAAAGAAAATTACATAGTGTAAATGGCAAATTTTGAAAATCCTTAATTTTTGGATCTTTATGCCGCATGTTCAGAATTCACTAAAAATGTTAGAATTGGTCTTAAGTAAAATTTGATATATTCTGCATTTATGAATGGAAGCAATATAAATGGCAGTGTATCTCCCCAATATTTGATGATTATAAGCCAAGAAGTTCTATGTAACTAATAGCTAATATTTACTAACGTTAACAATGAACATTTAAGAGAAATATGGAGGGGATTATCTGCAGTAATTATTTGCTGGCGTGAAACATGAGAGATGCTGGTAACAGTCTCGTTTAAAATGCATTAGAGTTAAAATTGTGCATTAGATAATTAATTTTGATACTCTGTATTTTCGCTAAATTACACGAGTTTACGATGCTATACATACTACAATCATTTATGTAAATATCTGTAAATATACAGATCAAAAGATATTTAAAAAAAAAAAAAAACTCTATTGCATCAGAAAGGAAAAAAAAAAAGAAATGTTGCTATGACGGAACAATATCTTTGACATCCCATTTTTTAATCATGACTTTATGGATACCTCACTGTTGAATAATTCACTTGCGACCACAAATTATCGGCAGCTTATCAAAGTATAACACTTCTTTATATCTTTTCTCTTATCAAAATGCCCCTTAGACGTTACGATGTTGATTTTGTATAAATAATCCATTATATCACATGCCTTGCTTTTACGAGTGAGTGCGGATATAACTGAATTAAAGCTGATAATTATTGTATGAATGTTACCTAAAATCCCAGGTTTTACAGTATTCTGGAAAGTAAACCTATTTTGTGCTGAATATTCTTTGATTGTGTTATATTCTCGTCATTGGTGGTAAAAGTAATAACAACTACAAATTTCTAATAATATTCACCTGAAGCCATAAATTATTGATAGCTTATGAAACTGTAGCGCTCCTTCATATTTTTACAATTTCAATATATTGCAATCATTTGTGATAAAAGTAATAACAGTTACAACATGCCATTCAATAATTCACCTGAAGTCACAGGTTATCGGCATCTTATCAAAGTATAACGCTCCTTTATATTTCGCCAAGCATAAAAATGCCTATTAGACTGCTATTCTGCTTTCGTATAAATAATCGACTATATCACATTGCTGATTTTACAAGCGACTCAACGCGTTTCACTGGAGTAAAGTTGTGAATTAAATGAAAGTTACCTAAATCCACATGAAATCTAGTATGAAAAATATAGAAGACGCCACACTCCAATAAAAAATAAATCTATTTTTTTATTAATCACTTTGATTGGTTGGATTCCAATCATTCATGATAAAAATAAAGACTGTTATAACATCCCAGCTAAAAATGAACTGCAGTTTTTTTGTAGAAGTGAAGTGTTTTTGAGGTTTTTCTAAAATTTCTCTAGTATTTCTGTAGTGCAATCTCAACTATAAAATCACTTCAGTTATTTTGTAGTTAATTAAACGTGATTTTGCAGTAATTTATTTTTAACGTTCTGTACGCTATTAACCTTGAAAACACTGTAGTTTTTATAAAGTCATTTTATAATCAAAAATAAAAAAATATATAAGACTTTATAACCGTAGAATCACTGCAGTGAATTTGAAGTTATTATCCGACCATTAATTTAGAAGTACATTTCCGATGCATCTCTCGTATAACTCTAGTTATTGTCCGATAAATTCACAGAATTTAATCGGAGAAAAATAATTTCAAATATGCTTCAAAATCGAACTAGGGATTTCTCATCCCATCGAACCACTTCCGTAGTAAAAAATTTATTAGTTCCTACTTTGTTTTGTTACTTGGAAATTACAAGTTTTAATACATTAAAATTCATTTCTTTTTTTTTTTAATTCAGACATGGGCGTCCCTATGCTTCCTTCCCCCTAACTTAAAATTCTTAGTTCCTTTATTATTTTAAGCTAAGAGAAAAAAATAATTTCACTAAATTATATTTCGAAAACTAGTGAGGGGTAGTGACTATCTGTGCCCCCTGCATACAACGGAAATTTCTTAGTTCTTTTATTTTAAGTTACTAAGGAATAAATTTTGCGAGGTTTATCAAAATCAGAGAAAAAATATATTAAGTTTCAAAAGTTATGAGGAACAATGGGCCTTTCACTCACCAGCCCCTTAATGCGAAATTTCTTCTTACTTTTTATTGTAAATTTCTTGAAAATTATACATTTTACTATGCTTTTGAAAATATCAAAAAAGAAAAAATATTGTTAATGTATATATATGTTTTTTTTTTTTTTTTTTTTTTTTTTTTTTTTAATTGAGGAAGCGGCAAATACTTTCTTCTACCTTCCTCTCCCTAACAGAAAATTCTTAGTTCTTGTATTTTAATCTAAAGAAAAAGATTGAATTTTAGTATGTTTTCAAAAATCGGAGAAAAAAAATAGTTAAATTTCAAAATAGAGTGAGGGAAAATGGCTCATCTATCCCCCCACCCCTCAGGGAAAATTCTTCTTTTCTTTATTTTAATCACACTAAATGAATAAATTTTATTATGCTTTTGTAAATTGGAGGAAAAATTGCTAATTAAATTTCAAAATCCAGGGAGGGCCAATGAGTCTACAACCCCCTCCTTAATTGAAAATTTCTTTTTCTTTCTTTCTAAGTTACTCGAAAAATTTACATTAGGTTTTTGAAAAAAAAAAGAGGAAATTTTATTTAATTAAATTTTAAAATCCAACGAGCTCCTCTGCTTCCTACCCCCATACATCTCCATCTTCATAACTGAAAATTACTTGCAATTAATTTACTATTACTTCATTTTGAAATCGACATACAAATATTTGAATCATCAAATAATTTTTTAAATCGCTCTTTAAAATTATTATTCGACCTAAACTTAATGAATCGTAGAAAGAAAAAAAATACTTCATCAGTTAATTGAAGTGTATTTTCGAAAAGAAGAAAAAAAAAGAAGAAAATTAAATTAATATTTCTATTTTATTTTTAGGTAAAAATGTAGATAAGTTAGCAATCAAATATATCTACAGAATCATTAAAAACATATGCTACATTAAAAAATAAAAATGATATAAAATGAGTCCTTATTCTAAGTTATTAATTATGAACTTCTTATTTTATAAAATTAATTTTCCCTTTTTACAAATATATATTTCTTAAATTAACACATTTAATTACATTATAATTTTTAAAAAGAATTATATTATCAGAAAAACCTCTGAAATTCGTTTTTTTTTTTTTTTTTTTTTTTTTTTTTTTTTTTTTTTTGCAAGATAGATTCAGAAATATTCCCCATTTAAAAAACTCACTACAAAAATATATATATATGTAATTTTTATTTAATTTTTAAATTAAAAAATGTTTATAAATAACAAATTATTATTCTAACACAATATTATATTCTTATTTTATAAAATTAATTTATCCTTTTTTACAAATATATATTTCTTAAATTAACACATTTAATTACATTATAATTCCTAAAAAAGTTATATTATCAGAAAAACTTCTAAAATTCGTTTATTATTTTTTAATTTGCAAGAAAGATTCAGAAATATTCCCCATTTAAAAAACTCACTACCAATATATATATATATATATTATTTTTATTTAATTTTTAAATTAAAAAATGTTTATAAATAACAAATTTTTATTCTAACACAATATTATATTCTTATTTTATAAAATTAATTTTTCCTTTTTACAAATATATATTTCTTAAATCAACACATTTAATTACAATATAATTCCTAAAAAAATTATATTGTCAGAAAAACCTCTAAAATTCGTTTATTTTTTTTTTTTAATTTACAAGAAAGATTCAGAAATATTCCCTATTTAAAAAACTCATACAAAAAAAAATAAAAAAAAATAAAAATAAAATAATATATATATATATATATATATATATATATATATATATATATATATATTAATTTTTAAATAAAAAGATGTTTATAAATAACAAATTATTATTCTAACACAATAATAAAAAATATGTTTTACCGTGTCATTAAACGACATAAAATGAATTTTTATTCTAAGTAAAAAATATTAATTATCGACCCATAATGCCCCACAAGTGGCCGAGAGGTACGGACCTCTCAACTGGTAGACGGCAGGTGCTGGGTTCGAACCCAATCGCGGCTGTCGGCCTAACCGTTCGGAGTTTTCGTGGTTTTCTTCGAACCTTGCGTAAATACGGGTTAGGTTCCCTTAGAAAGACCCCCGCGAAGAGCACTCCCCCTGGTCCTATATCCCTAGTGTAGATAATCGGACGACAAAAAATACACACACCGACCCATAATTTATTAAAGTAAGTACTTCCATGTCAAAAATATATATTTTATAAAATTAACACAACGCATGTAATTACATTATAATTCATAATAAAAAAAATTATTATTTTCGCATTTACCCTAAAAATAAAATTATTTTATTAAATATTTACTGATTTTTAAATTCAGAAGAAAAACCAATTCATTTGCTTTAGCTAATTCGCTAAAGTATTTGTTTAATTCATTTAATATTAAATTGTTTTTAAAATACACGCCTATATAAACGAATTACAATAAATAAATAAATAATAAAATAAAAGCACTTTAAAACATCCAATTTTTCTGCCTGCCATTCAGCTTTTGCAACAAATAACCTTTAATTGAAATGCCTCCCCTTTATACCTTGCACAACACTAACCACGCAAGTCTCGACGGGCAAATGGTCAAAGCGTGTCTCTCCTGTACCTGGGATCGTCAGTTCGAGTACAACTGTTTCCACAGTCAAAATCTGCCTTTGAAATGTTAAAAAGGAGGCTTACCAGTATGGTCAATAGATGGCGCCAGCAGAGCCAATTTTTTTGGGTGGGAGGGGCATTTAACTTCAAATTCACTGCAGAAAATGTGTAGTTATGAACTACACATTCACTGTAGTGATTTTGTAGTTGTTGACTTCGAAAAAACTGCAGTGATTTGTGCCAAAACACCACAGTTTGGAAACTGCATTTTCTTTGCAGTTTCACTAGAGTTCGTTTTTACCTGGGATGCTATCACTTTCAATATTATAGATTAATATATTCTAAAAATTTAGTAGTAAACAATGGAAAATGAAAAAGATGTCACACTCCTGTAGAAAGCAAATCTAATTTTTTGATTTATCTTCTTTGATTGTTTTCATTACAATCATTGGTAGTAAAAATATTGACAGTTATAACATGCTAAACCTTTAAATATTGTATATTAAGATATTTTAAAAACTTAGCAACAAAATAAATTCATTACTTAAATCACACTGAATAAACTATATCAATTGAAATAAATTATCTCAATTAGTAGGCAACACAGTAACAGTTGTTTAAAATATTTGGCAACTCGTGGGATTTTAATTGAATAGTTCAATTAAACATTTAATTATTTTGTTGTAGCATTAAACATTAAACGATCCTTATTACAATATGTCACTTTTCTGCTTATGGTAAAGTGGGAAAAAGGTATGCATTTAAATATTTAAGGATAAAAAGAAAATTACCAAAACATGGGATTACTAGTTGTATTAACTATATAACTTCCATTTTCTACATTTTACAGCCTAAAATCATTTGAACTAAAATTTTAAACTAAATTTTCAACATATAAAAAATATAAATATATGAAACAAAATGTATGTGTTTTTTGTAATAAAAAAATCTAACATGGATATGAAAGGTTATGTTTCATTTTATTTCATCTTTTCAGATACCTGCTCTTGACACCAATATCAATGAAATATATGTGTCTGAATCATTCATATTATTAAATACTACTATTTTCAACTTACTGAATACATTTTTATGATTTTTCACAGCAGGACATTATTCGATTTGTTAGATTTTTTATTGTTATTTTTCTTTTTTTGTAGAATTCCTCTATCTCTTTCTTTAGAAATAGATGCAGATGTAGAATAAGATCTTGAATAAATTCGGGAACAGAGATTTTTTCTTGGTATTATTTAATATCAAAAAAGCTTTCAGGATTATTTTAACACATACTTTTTTCCACACTTCTGCTTTTTATGTATATGTTAAACTAAAAAAAGATGTATTTTTATTATCTAGAAAAAAATAATAAAAAATATATTAATTAGGCAATGTACACTGCAATTTTATACTTCGTCATTACCAACAAAAGATGTTGTTTTATTAGACATTAGTTAGTAATCACTTGCTGTATCTTATAACGTGACCTTTTATATTTCGTATTGCGATATATTTATCATTTCCATAATGCATACTAAAGCAAGAAAAAACTAGTCGAAAGTGGCAATCTCAGAACTTTCATCTATCTCAAGCATGTTAATACTTCAAAAGTCGTTGCCACCGTACCGATATTAAATATCAATCTGTGCTCATCATGAGAATCCTAAAGGCACAAAAGTCTATGAATTATTTTTTGAAATAAGGATATTGTGATTATCGGGGAAATTGCAACATAAAAGCGCCAACTATTGGGCAATTCATACCAAAGCATAAAGAGCAGTAATATTTAATATGCTATACCTGAATCTAAAGTTTGATGAAAAATCGTGAATTAGTTATTGAGATAAAGCTATTGCAGAAATCAGAAAGAAATTGGCACAGAAGTATCACCTGTTGGGTGAATCTTAAGCAGAGCTAGTTTATATCACGGATTTACTGAATCTGAAGATTGAGGAAAATCCATGAATTAATATTTAAGATAAAGCTATTGCCGCAATCGCAAAAAAGCAGCGTAGCTGAGCGATTTACACCAAAACGTAAACAACAATAATTCATGTTAAGGACTAATTGAATATGAAGTTTGATGGAAATCCATTGCGTAAGTCGTAAAAAATGCAATATAACATCGCCACCTGTAGAGCAATTTACAACAAACACTAATCAGGATCAATTTATAACAGGGACTAACATATATATAAATATTAATATAATAATGTATAATACATATATATAGAATATAAATATTAATTAAATCCCGTTCATTAGTCCTTGAGATAGAGCTATTCCAAAAATCTTTAAAATGCAGGATAGCTGTGCCATCTGTCAGGCGATTTACACCAAAATATAAACAACATCAATTTATGTGAAGGACGAAGAAAATCTGAAGTGTGATAGAAATCCATGCATTATGTTTTAAAATATAGCTTTTATGTAAATCGTATAAATACAGAATAGCAGACCCACCTGCTGAGCAATTTACACCAAAAAACAATCAATATCAAGTTATATTAGGAAATAGAGGAATACACTTTTTTATTAAATTCCGCGCATTAGATCTCGAGATAGAGTGCTCACAAAATTTGTGTCACATACATGCAGACAGAGAGACGAACATACTGACATATTGTGAAAACTCTTTTTTGGAATCTTCGACCCCTAGAATGTATACATCCATGGATGGGAAATTTTTGACAATTCATTGGTGGGCATCTAAGGATTTATTTCACTAGCCCTCAAGATGTAACACACACGCAATTGAAAATAGTTATGACAAAATCACACACGAAGTTACTATTTCTACAATGCATTTTCGTAATTCTTTTTTTCTATATTATTAAGAAATATATGCAACAGAGGTAAGCTTAATATAAGATAGAACTTAGTACCATATTTACACTGTCATAGTATGAAAAGTTAAAATATCTAGATTTAAAAATTGTCTATGATAACGTCTATTGCATATAGTTTTTCTAAAACTAAAAATGCTCTCGCCTTGCCTCAAAATTCACTAGCCACTGGAAAGCAGAATGATGCATTTTCTTAAAAATGCATACTTTCTTCAAACCAGGAATTCGAAAATTTTCACGAATCTAATACATTTTTCTTATAAAAATAAAAAAAAAATGTGAAAATCCTAAGTAAGAATAGAATACTCTATGCTTTGAGTGAGAGATAAAATTAAAATGAATGCTATAGAATATAACACTAAAATAATTATTTCTAGTTTTAAAACGTAAAGTAAATACTATACTTGTCCATTATTATATGTGGTATTATTTGCATAATATAAATTAATAATAATAAAAAAAATCTGTTTTGTGTATATGTCTGTGTGCACGTCTTTAATGGCAAAGAAAATATACTAGAATGTTAATGGTGATAATAAAATGTACACTGAATGCACACGAGACACAGATTTTTAAAAATTTCATAATTATTAGTAGAAATATTATTTAAAAAATGCAGAATGTTGCAAAATCACAAAATAAACTTATCAACACCTGTATCGAACGTTAGCGGATATTGAAAAATTCCAAAATATAAGGAAATTTCTAAATTTATTTCAGGTAGGAATTTAGAAATCAACATATATTTGTAACTCAATATTCGATTTCAAAAATTCAAAAAATGGCTAAAATCCAACGATAACTTTTCATTTTATCAAAAAAATCGGGGAAAATCTAACGGTAATTTTTTATGTCTTCAAAAAAAAAAAAAAAAAAAAAAAAAAAAAAAAAAAAAAAAATCTGTTTGAAAAAAAAAAATGAATAAAACCATAGTCAGAAATTATAAGGAATACAGAATATTTAAATTTAATTTTAGGTAGATAAGTGGAAACTAGTAGATCAAGGCAAAATGATAGCCTAAGTAAGAAATTCAAAAAATCGAAGACATTCCTCTGTAACTTTTTTATTTTATCAAGAAATTGATTTATCTAAGGCAAAAGCAACATTTTTAGCATTTATTTTTATCGTATATTATTTAAATCTTAGCTTTTTCGGTACAAAATATTATCAACTTTAGATCCTTTTATGGAACCTTCGGATAGATGTGTTTATGAAGTGCAAAAATAAAGGTATTATGTCGCGAAATTTCTTTGATGGTATGCTCAATTGCATAATTATTCAAAATTTGAAATCTTGATAAAATTGTTGGCTATTTTAGCGTCTATTCATCTCAGCTCCTTACATTAATATTTCTTAAAAACTTTACTAAAGAAGCTATTCGGTAGTGGAATGCTCAATTACGTGATTATTCAAAATTTGAAAGCTTGATCTAACTGTTGGCTACCTTCGCCTCTATTTATTTGAGCCCATTACGTCAAAATTTTTTAAACACTTTACTCAAGAAGCTACTCGGTAGTGGTATGCTTCGTTGCTTGATTATTCAAAATTTGAAAGCTTGATCAAAAATTTGGTTACCTCCGCCTCGATTTATATGAGCTCCTTAAATCAACATTACTTAAAAACTTTATCAAAAAAGCTATTTACGGGTAGGGGGAACTGGGGTACATTGATACATGGGGCACATTGATACACCCCCTCTACCGCTCACAGGGTTATTACAGGAAGTTTCACAACAGCTCCAAAAGATGATGCTAGTGTATTCAACTACATACAGAAAATCTTGGAATGATTCAGTAGTTTGATGAAATGGGACGGGTGATTTATTGTTTTTGTTGTTCAAAAGTAAATATGAGTTGTACAATTGAAATGCTGTTATACAACTGTTCCAGTATTTTCAACCAAAATGAATACTCTCCCTGGTAAGTACAGCTACTCTTTATCAGTTCTTCATTATTTATTGTTAGATATATTGTGAAGTGTTGGATTTGAGACTCATTTTATTCAAAATGGCTGTATGGGGCACATTGATACAGTCTATGACGGGGCACATTGATACAGCCTAAATCCTTTAATAGTTCATATTTTCATTATCTTTTATTATTTTTTTTACCATACACTCCTTAATCCAACCTTTTTTTCACGAAAAATTTCTAATATTAGTTTTTATTGAAGTGAAATAGCTCTAATTTCTTTATATTAGAACATTTTATAGTATTTTTGAAAACAGAAGATGTAGGAACTTACCCAGCATCTAGTGCTAGTAGAACTAATAAAAGAAAAGGACGCCATTCTGGCAAATCTCGAATTTATATCGATTCTCCAGAGAAAAAAGTATTTTCGACATGCGAAATGTTAAGTAAGAGAAACAAACTGCAGAACAGAAAATGATACTTATATTATAAACAGAATTTTTAATATAATTATCCTTATTTTTCTGTTTATGAACCTATTTATAAACAGAAAAACTGGTAATTTTTTCATCTTTCATAAGAAAGAAGATAATGATGGGGTTGAAGTGCTAGATATGACAAAGTTACCACAGCCAACAATCAGACAAGAAACAGCCAGAACATCAGGTCATAATATATTTAATTTTGATTGCTTTAATATTGCTTAAAAATAAATTGTGGATGATTTGAATTTTTATAAATAAATATAAAATGGTTTTCTAATTCATTTTCTATGAAAAATATGCATTGGTATTATTTTGTCGTCATTTTTCTCAAACGTATCAATCTGCCCCGGGGATGGGGCACATTGATACAAATGATTTTTTTTGATTTTTTTAAAATTACATGCAAAAATACTATATAAAATAATGATTGTACATTTTTATAACATACTACACAAGTTTTGCTGTCACCTCATGGGAAAAAAACTTGAATTTTCTACTTTCTTGACACCAAAAAAAATCTTAGAAAAAAACTGTATCAATGTACCCCAGTTCCCCCTATACCGCACGGTTTTTCTTCTTGGCTTTCCGCTGTATCATTAAATGCTTATTTGTCCACCAAGGACATTTTCTAACTTTTTTCTGACTTCTTATGTGATACATCATTGATCTGTTCTTTGATCACTCGTTCATATTACGAATCACCCAAACTTAATTTTAATCCGTTGAGAACCAGAATCTTTTACACAAATTTTATTCGTTTGGCACCACTTTCTGTCATTTGACTAATCTATACTATATATTGACTTATCTATAATAAACTACACAAAAATGTCGTAATACAATACACCAATTTTTCTTTTAATTTTTACTTGTATCAAACTCAAGCACTAAATAAAATCAATATTGCTTTTCTTTTTTCTGGCATGAACCTACAGAGCTATAAGTTCTTTTTTTTATGGTGCGAATACGCAGACATAATCCCAAATTGATTAAGAGTAACTTTATACGGGCGGAATGTTTCTACACTTGGTTTGCTCCCGAACACTATGGGCTTAGTATGCAATGGGAAGGCACTTTTCTAAGTTATTTTAAACCCCTCATGCCCAATATTATTGAATATCCTTTTACAGCTCTTTCATATTAGATATCCTCCGCAATCTTCACTCTATTGCCACTATTTCAGTTTAATTTATATGCTAAGTAATTTGGTCTTTTATTATCTGAGCCAAAGCACCACCTTTTCTTAAATCTTGAACAAAAGGGTAACTCGGTACAGGGCAACTGTTTCTCCGGTTGGTTATCCCTCCACCATTTTTTCTTTATTTGCCTACCAGTTGGCATTTTTAAAACTTTTTCCGACCCTTCATGTGATATATCACTGGATAGCCTTTGAGTACTGTTTCATATTAATATATCTCTCCTTTCCATTCTAACCCCATTTTCTTTCTAAGGGCTTTTTCTCTTACTTCGTATCTCTCAAATAATATATCTCTAGATAGGTTAAGTAACGGTCAGTTGGAGGTTTGTTTCGAAATCCCTCACATATTCTGTCAGTGGCAAGTGAAACAGATTTTGAATTACAGATATATTTAAGATCATTGTTTGGTACCAGGGCAACGACTGTCTGATTAAGCAGTAATATAATACACTGAATGCAAAATTTTGATTGCATCAAATACATTTGAGCTTTTTCTAAAAATATGATATTTCTATTATTTCTGTTTTTTGCGAATTCATTGTTAAATAACTTCTTCAAAATAACATCTCATGGAAAGAATTATGCGTCCATTATAAAGTTAATCCTGCATTTTTATAAGCATGTGATTTTATTTTAACTTTCATGCTAGATCTTCTAAATACTTCAAAATACATGTTATGTTTTTTAGTTGATATACCGCTTTAATCTAACCAAGAAAAATTTATATAAAAAGTGAGACTTTATGAAATAAATGTTCTTAACAGAAAACTCCACAACAGTTTCAACTTCAATTCTAAATTGCATACCCCGAAAAATTCAATATTCTTGGTCTTGTTCAGGATCTCATTCTACTTTAACATGCATTCCAAAAGAGATGAATGGATAGTAAAAAAGAGAGAGAAATCTACTACCATCGAATTGAATGAAAAAGGGCAACCGATAAAGAATCAGATAAATGTATTCCGTGAATTACAGATCCTGTTTAATACTGATGCTATTTTTTTTCGTCACGTAAAGTACAGATATAAAAAAGTTCAGAAATATACAACACTATAACATTAAATTTAAAATAACATTTTATGAAAATTTCTGGTGCTATTTGATGTATAAGAATGAAAACTAGCTCATTTAAAGTACCTTTTCTTTCTAAAAAATTGAAATCTGTAGTAGACATGTGTACTTTAGTTAAAAATTCATAAAATTTTTAATGCAATTTTAGTAAACTTTTCAAATTAAGGTAATATTTAGTCAAATCTTTCTAAGGAAATATATTCTATAATTTCACATTTTTTTCAACTATATATTTGAAAATCATTTGCATTGGTTATGAAACAAAATACTTGCAATAGCTCTTAAATTTACGAATCCAAATTTTGTACAAGTTTGTTTGTTCTCTAAGGTGTATTTTCAAAAACATTAGATCTTAAATAAATATATGTAAAATTAGAAGCAACATTTTGATTCATTACAAACCAATAGATTAGCAGAACCTTGTCAATAAATTTTATTTCAATGTATTAGAAATTTTTAAAAAATGACATTTCCTATAACACAGAACAGAAAAAGAATATGTCAGACGTTCCTCTCAGCCCACACAACTTTGAAGAAAGTCCGTAGAAGTTATAGCTGCCACCACCGATATTATTAGGTGATATCGGTCACCCACTGTGAGGATAGTGTAAATGAACACTGACGCTGTCAATTAACTGAATTAACAGTTTATTTAGAATATATTTAACAATAAATACGCTATTTACAATTATATACAGTTAAAACTCGGATATAGGTGATCCGGTTCAACATTAAATTAAATACAGTAAAGGTTGGCTGTGTATTGTTCAAATTACACCTTCTCCTTCACACTCAATGCAAGTTAGATTAACGTTATCAGCGATCAATTTCGAATCTCCCAACACATGGATACTTGGCCTACGCTATCCGGCCCAGAGCACTACACACCAGGACGTCTGTGTTCCTTGCTCTCCAGATACGAACTGCCTACACTCTCCGACACAGAGCACTCTCTGCAAGGACCTCTGTTCTACACTACTCTCTAGGTACGAACCCAGATACGAACTGCCCAAAATCTCAGATAAGACTTGCTCTTCTCAAATCACTGCTTTTCCCCAATGTACACCTCCCTGTCGACGCATTCTCAATTGGACGCATTCCATACTGCTTTCTTGATTCGTGGCATGTTCCTTGTTTGCTCATCATTCACATACCTCGCTGACGGATGAACACGCCTCTCGGCAATATTCTCTTTCTCACTTCACCACCTGCACATGATCACTTGTCAATTCTCATTTTAACAAAGAAAGAATGTCACCTTGAAAATTCCAGTACACAGCCAGTACAATACACAAAATATTAAGATAGAGAAATAACAGAAATTAAAATCTGTAGCAGATGTTGTCTCAGAACCTGACAGAATAGTTTTACAAAAAAAAAAAAATAAGATTTTGAAATAGTACAAAAAATTATATATAAAGTTTACATCTTCAAAATATACCATATTTGTAGGCATTTATACATTTCTGTGTACATTATATATTATATATTTGCGTATTAAATTGGGTTGTTTACCTTTCTGTGGCTCTTTAAGGGGGCTCAGGAGTTGAAAAATTTTCAAAAAATCGTTTTTTTATGATCTAGTTTGATTATTCAATTACATCTTAACTCAATGCAAAAAACCACATAAAAATATTTGCATTTTTAATGGAGTTGTAAGCATTTATGTATCAACACTTTCATAGCCGCACCCATATAATTTCAACTTTATGTCGCGTTTTCTCAAAACTTGTATTTTGACGACTAACACCAAGATTAAAAAAAAACTATTTGATGGAATGGATTATTTTATTGCATGCATATAACATCATTATCTATAGAATGAATTAATATATTCTAGATAGTTTAATAGTTTGAGTATTGAATGAAAAAAAGTTGTATTTTTTAGGGGTTTTTTTTATTTTTAAATTTTAAAGATTTTTTAATAAGGTTTTTTAAGTGATAGTTATATCCTTAATTTATTCTATAGATAACGATGCTATATGCATGCAAAAAAAAATTAAGTCATTCCATCAAATAGTTTTTTTTAATCTTGTTGTTAGTCATTAAAGATCAAGTTTTGAGGAAACGCGACTTAATGTTTAAATTATATGGGTGCGGCTATGAAAGTGTTGATACATAAATGCTTAAAACTCCG
The DNA here is from genome assembly GCA_964019185.1 of Maratus speculifer. NCBI lineage: Eukaryota > Metazoa > Arthropoda > Arachnida > Araneae > Salticidae > Maratus > Maratus speculifer. The sequence continues at coordinate 238,762,818 of OZ025289.1, forward strand.
TTAAAAATGCAAATATTTTTATGTGGATTTTTGCATTGAGTTAAAAATTAAATCAATAATCAAATTAGATCATAAAAAAATTGATTTTTTTAAAAGTTTTCAACCCCTGAGCCCTCTTAAGTGACCATTTCTGATTTCTGAAAGTTCATTTTCGGTTTATATTTTGAGTTACAGCTTTGCTTATAATTATTGTTGAAACAAAAGTAAGGCATTTTTGGAATACTAAATATTTGACCGAAATATCTTGAATATTTGATCGAAAAATCAACATTTTTCGCAAAAAAGAGGCAAGCGCATATCTTAAAAACTTTTCACCCTTTGAAAATGGGATGTTAGAATTCAAATAAGAAATGTATTGTTTTTTTTTAGTTCAAAAATACCTCCCCCCCCCCTCATCAGACCTATATTATTTAAAAACCCGTATTAAGCAATTTAAAAAAAATGATACAATTAAGACTGATAAATATAATCTTCTTTAACATTGTCTTCTTTGTCAGTGAAGTAAGAAAATAAAGCATCTAAAAATCCGAGAATCTAAAAATCCGAAATGCCTTTCTTTTCGACTTGATTTATTGCGACTTTATTTTTGTTCTGGATTTGAAGCATGTTGGATTTCGAAATTTTTTGGATTACAAGATAAATGTCGGAAAAACGTGTAGTGGCTAGAATTAAACAAAAAATACTAGTAACGCATGTTCTTTATCTTGAAACAGATTGGATAGAATACAAAATAATGTAAAAGTACATATGTAAACGAATGTAAAATGAAAGCGTGCACTGTAGAATTAATCACAGTAGCGAACTTAAAAAAAAGAAAGAAAAAAAAACTGTAATATCAATTTGTTTGGCAGCCACTATAAAATTCCTTTCTAAAATGCAAAATATATTTACTTTAGAAGCCAAATTTTTTTTTTTCTCCTTTCAACTGCAAGATTTTGCAAATTACCTACAGAAATGTTTTTCTCCCTATCTATCTCCTTGTCGACGTGGTGACTGAGTTATTTATAGATTCGAAACTTTAAACTGTTGTTCAAAAGATTGTAACGTAATTTTCCATTATGAAATTCCATTGAATTACTTCACCCTCAGAAAAAACTCAAAATTTATTGCTATTTGAACGTCAGAAAAACTGTAAATTTAGCGACTGCTTCCCAAGTTTCACGGGAAACAGCATTATTTGATTAAAAACAGTCTTATTCACTGAGTAAGCCTTCTTATCTCTTAGATACTTAGAAAATTATGAACAATCCACATATTCTTACAGTTCTATCTCATCTGTTAGCAAAATTACGGTACGATCACGTACACCCCTTCGTGTAACTTTTCGTTTTAGTCTTATTTCGAAAAATGATGAAACATAACCGAAATATATTTTTTTAACCTGCAAAAAAGCGATTTTGTGATGATTATCTAATGTGCTACATTGTATGGAGCAGTAATTAAAGTGCATTATATCTTGTTTCACGGGCTGCACAAAATAATAAACATGAAACTTTTTTTTACGGAGTACGTTTGGATTCTTTGTTGTCGGCCTCTGTCCGTAATTTTACGAGAATATTTTTTAACAGTGTACAAATATCAGGAATGATGATTCAAGGGACACTTTTTTTTCAGAAAATAGTGTCAGTTTATCCCGAATTCTGGACCTTAATAGCCGATTAGAGGATATATTTTGCACCATTGAGTAAGTTTAAGTTGAACTATTTTAGCACGGATCTTCTCCTTTTCTAGTTTTAACAGATTTTCAGATAATCCGAACATATATCGGTTCCAATTAGTTCAGAAAACCGGGATTCTACTGTATTGTGTTGTTGTACTACTTTTTGAATTTATGAAATGGGGAAGCAATAACTACACTGTAAAAAAAAAAAAAAAAAAAAAAAAAAAAAAAATTGTAAAAGTACTAAACATTTTCTAGGAAACTGGGATTACATAAACTTTTTTTTTTCTTTTTCAAATTTTATTTTAAATATTGTTTTTACTTAGATTAATTCTTGCCTGAAACACAGCACATTTTCGAATGTAATTAAAAAATAATAATCTTTAAAAGGACATTGCAACATGTAAGACGTTTCTCATCGTGTTGCCTCTACTGTAAATTTAATTGTAATAAAATTTAAATAGAATAGTAAACAGCAATAAAATGTACTATTATTAAATTTTATTTAGAGATTTTCGTACACTTTAGTAGTTATCAGTGATGACACTGGTAACAGAATTTTATATGTCTTTTACTAACTGAAAAACGACATAAAAATGCGAATAAAATTTAATGGCGAGGCCTTGTACTATAAAGAACGTCCTTAAATTGAAAATTTTGTTTGTGAAAACTTTCCGCTTGAGGGTGCTTTTCTGAAGTGCATTATGTGAGGATTTTGGATCTATTCTCCAATGTATTGTTTTTTTCTTGTTTCATGTAAAAAAATAAAAACAATTTGGTTGTTAAATTTTATTATCTATTTAATATGTGCTATCAAACGCATAATGAAATAAGGCTAGAATCTATTTCCTTCAAAATAAAATCTTTTACGTGTGAAAACAAATAATAAAATTTGAATAATAGATTTTTGAAACTTCCAAGGGAGAAACTGATTATGTGAAAATGTTATTTTATACTCTAAAAATTTCAGAATTATCTTTTTAAAATGAGGGAATAAGGTTTTATTTTACACTGTTTCGTTGATGTTGAGTATGCTTTTGAAATAAATTTTTACTTATATAAAACAAAATTTGGCATTTATAATGTAATCTTAGTTTTAAAAGTAAACTAGAAATAAATTAGAAAATATAATATATATAATTTTAATCCTTATTTCCGATTAAATAATTTGCGTTTCATTCTTATATTTTTATGATTTTTTTTGGAAATTCTATTATAAAACTACTATTATATTATAACATTCTACCGATTACAATAGCAATGATGTAAATTGAGTAACATAGAATAATTCGTAATTTGTATCTAAATCGTTGTGTAAGGTATATCTAATATTTCACAGAGATGCCTGCAATAATGCTCTTTAAAGTCCAGAATTTAAATTTTCTCTCATTTATTCTTTTTTTTATTTTTTCGTGCACACAGTATCAGGGTTCGTCCAGGTACCGTTATTTAAAAAATGAAATACCAGTATTTTTATACAGAGAAACAAACATAGTTTAAACGTGGAGAATTTCGTCTTAAAATATTATCGACACTGGGAAAAAAAATGTTGCTTTTGCATGTGACAGTTTAAAACCGTAATTCAACAATTATAAACCGTAAAATTAACAAGTAATGTTTCGTTAAGCAGTAATATACTATTTAGTTTATTTTTACGACGTATGTTACCGCTAATTGTACAGAATAATACTTGTGCCATAGATGTCAGTATTATACTGCGAAATCAACAAGCTTTTGTTTGTTGCGTATAAGAAAATACTGGTACCCAAGAATTTCCTGTATGTAAATTAAATATCCCGTAATACGCTGAATATTTATCTGCGAACCGAATGTCTCACCGATAGATCTTTCTTCTTCTTCTTCTTCTTTTTTATCGCGTTTTATTTCTCTACCAAACTTTTTCACCAAACATTTAATGTATAACCTGTCTTATTAATGAATAATAAAGATTTTTGAAAAAAAAAAAATCTTAAAACCAATTATCTCTCCGACCACAAAACTTTTTTTTTCTTTTAACGCGTTTTACTTTCACATCAAACATTTGCAACATCCCGTATATAATCTATCTAATAAAAGACTAATAAAGATTTTTGAAAAATCTAGTACACTTTTAATTTTCTTTATAAAAATAACATAACCACCAATAACACCATTCGTGACACTTTTAAATAAGCTTAACATACTTATTCAAGCTAGTAAATGGATGCGCAGATAGAATTAACTATTCGAAATTCTATACTTCTTTAGAAATACAAGAGTGAGTTATAATTCAATAAAGATTTCTATAACAGCTAACTGGCACTTGGAAAGAAAATTTATCTTCTTGAAGCAAAAGAAAGTAATTTCAGTACGTAAAAAATTACCAAGCCAAAGCCACTGTTCGCTTTCTTTTTTAACATTTAACAAATTACATATGGCTCAAAGCAGTGTTTGAGTGATATTTTCGGCGCCATCTAAAGTTTCTCTTTAATATTTGCCAAGAACATGTACCTTTTCTTAAAGTTAGCTACGTTATTAATCTTTTACTCCAGAAAATGTTTCTTTTTTTTTGGTGTTGACAGATGTTATTTGTTTTCAGATATCACAAAATATTAAGGGTACAGTGGACTTTCAAAACTATTTTTTTATATACTAAAAATTTATTAAAATATTTTTTTAAAACTATTAATGAATTTTTTTAAAAATTTCTGGGAATAGTCATAGTATATATATCTCTTTTTTAAGTATATTCAATAGTTTTTGAGACACAGATTTTTTTTAATTAACGAAAAATGGCAATATTTCAAAATGTTCCATGGGAAACCAGTTTTCACATACTTGTTCAAAATGTTTCAATAATAAACCTTTCATACGTACAGATAAATGTCACTAAGTATTTTTAGCATATTACTTGTAAAACATTTTAAAAAGGAATTTAACTTAATTTTTGCTATTTTTTGTCAAAAAATCATTAAAAATTTCATATAACTGAAATTTTAAAAAATTAAATGCGTCTAAACAAGTTTATTTCTAGTAACCTTTGTTAACACATATATAAAGAGCATTTAAAAGAAATCAGAAAAATTGGGCATACAAAATTTCGCTTTGAACATTTTGAAATCATGAAAACGACGTAAATATTCATTCTGAAAAAAAAAAAAAAAAAAAAAAAAAAAAAAAAAAAAAAAAAAACAGCTTTTAGTATTTACATTGGTTATAATTGCATAATATTTTCCTACTGACACAGCTTCAGTTACATATAAGGGATATAACGTCATTTCTAGATTATATATATATAAGTGTTTTATGTTTTTATGGTAAATTCACATAAAATGTGTGGATTCGACAGTAATTCATGCAAAAGACATAAAATAAATTTCAAAAAATCTTCTCAAAACTTTTTTTTATTTTCTGATGAATTTTTGTTTAATTTATTTTAAAATATTCCTGGTATAAATACCTTTTATTGTACAAGTTGCTGTTAGATATATTAAATAGTTGTTGACAAATAGATTTTTTTTTTTTTTTTTTTTTTTTTTTTTTTTTTTTTTACGGTAAAAAAGATTGGAGAAAAAAAAAGTTAAAATTTACAATTAAAGTATTGTTTTGCGAAATCACAAAATTAATAAGTATTCAGTGCGAAATACCAACATTGAGTAAGGTAAAACGAAAAACTAAGATAAACATTATGGCTGGGAATAGGCGAAAAAATAAACAAAGGGGCGTTGCAAAATCAGCTGATTGGACAAAAATGCTTGTAACTCCAGTAAAAGTAGTCGAAATTGAAAAGTTCTTTTTGCATTCAATAGCAGGGTGTTAGAATATAATGTTATTATGTTAAAAATGAAAATTCGACAATTTGATGACTTTTTGCGATTTTGAAAGTCCACTGTACCCTTAATAATTAGAGATAAGATTTTTAGAAAAAAAATCTTGTACATTCGCTAAATGAATAGTTTTTCATCGTATATATTTAAAATATTTTACCGCATGGATATTTTGGGAAATAAATTTTGTCATAAAAATTGAATCATGCTTCTGTTCTTAAAGTGGTAGCACATTTCTATTCGGCTGATGAAAAAGATGCAACGTTCTTCTGAAGCGCATTTTAAATGTCACATTTTTCTGTGTTATAATAATAATAATAATAATTATTATTATTATTATTACTACTATTATTATTATTAGCCTTTAATTTAAAAACCATCTAAAATACTTCAGAACTATTCATGATATCACTGAATTTATATCATTATTATTCTAATCTGCAGAATGCAGTAAAATAATATTAGTTTTCTAATAGCATTTTAAAAAACTCATTAAAAATATAAGAAAGAAAAGCAAATTATTTAATCTGAAATATGTATTAATTTTATATTTTATTTTCTAACTTATTTCTGGGTTTTTTCTACACTAAAATTAGATTTTAAATGTAAAATTAAGTCTGTCATATGTAAAAATTTATTTCAAAAGCATAGTCAACATTAACAAAACAGTGTAAAATAAAATCTTATTCCCACATTGTAAAATGATAATTCTGATTTTTTTTAGAATATAAAATAACATTTTCACATAATCAGTTTCTCCCTTAGAAATTTCAAAAATCTATTATAAAATTTTTATTATTCGTTTTCACACGTAAAAGATTTTGTTTTCAAGGAAATAGATTCTAGCGTTATTTCATTACGCGTTTGATAGCACATATTAAATAGATAGTAAAATTTAACAACCTAACGTTTCTTTTGTTTTTTTATATAAAACAAGAAAAAAAGCAATACATTAGAGAACAGGTCCAAAATCCGCACATAATATACTTCAGAAAAGTATCCTCAAGCGAAAAGCTTGCACAAACAAAATTTTCAATTTAAGAACGCTCTTTGTAGTACATGATCTCGCCATTAAATTTTATATGAATTTTTACGACATTTTTCAGTTAGTAAAAGACATATAAAATTCTGTTACGTAGTGTCATCAGCGGTAACCGCTAAAGTATATCAAAACCTCTAAATAAAATTCTATACAAAATAGAATTTATTGCTGTTTACCACTCTAATTGAATTTTATTACAGTTAAATATAAAGCAGAGGCTACATAATGAGAAACGCTTTATATGTTTCAATGTCATTTTAAAATTTTTTTCTTATTACACTTGAAAATTATATCTGTTTTAAGCATGAGCTAATCTACAGAAAAAAAGCATTTGAAATACAATTAAAAAAAAACAATCTTAAAATTTTCAAAACGTTTAGGTATTTTTATATTCATAATGTATTAAAACTCAGTTTTATCAAAATATGTTATTTTTAAAATAGAAGTTTTACCAAAACAAGAATATTGTCTTCCATCTAATCAATTGAAAATGTAGTAAAACAACATAATTTACTAGAACCTTGCTTATCCAAAATAATTTCGAGCAGTGCATTCATGGATTACCCGAAATTCCGACAAAAAGACAAAAGAAAAAAAATGCTGGTGCTCCAGCATTATATTGTAAAATAAGCAGTAATATATGCCGTGTAAATAAATTAAACAGAATATTACTGCTTAGCGGCATATTACTTGCTACTTTTACGGCTTATTGCTGTAAATTTTACGGTTTTAAATCTGCGCCCCAGCAGCTGCCAGTATTATAATGCGATATCAACGTTTTATTTCACTGCACAATATCTTTTATTGAGCAAGTCTAAATTCCATACGTTTAAGCAAGAGTTTTTTTCTGTTTAAAAATACAGGTATTCCATCTGAAAAATAACGGTGCCCGTACAGACCATAAAATTGCAATGAAATGAAAAAAGAAAAGAAAAGAATACATAAAAAACTGTTCAAATTCTTGATTATAAATGATATTATTGCAAATAACTCCAAGAAATAATAAGATATTTCTCACAAAACGCAAAATTTATATACAAAAAGTGTATATACTGTATACTATAATGTTTTTGTATCCAAAGTTTGCACTGTTTGGTATACTGAATTATTCCATGGAGTTATCTGGAATAACAACGAATTGCAATTGTAAAAAATGCGAACTTTATTTATTATTTCTCTTTTCTCTTTTGTTATTTAACACCATAAAAAGTCCTGCACCCCGCGGAATATATATCTGCAAACTTCATGTCTTTGCTACACATAGAACTTTTTTATAGGAATTTGCTTAGAGATCGAGCTTTTGAAACAACGGTATATTCGAACTTTAGACATATCAAATAGCTATTTAATATAAGCATATGTTAGAGTATATTCTGAATATATACTACTGTAAATTATACAAAATGGCAATTTTATTTAATGAAAATTACATAATGATGCCAGCTGCAAAACAATCATTTAAATTTATATTGGTTATTTTAGAAATCGTTATTGAATTAAATTTACTCTATTAAATTATATTTATTCTGTTAAATAAAAAAATCTGTCTGTTGAATTTACTCTAAAACATTTTAATAAACAAAGATATCCATTATGTATATTTGAATATACAGGGTGTTTCGCTACCAGACCGACAAACTTTGAAGGATGATAATAGACACGAAGACAAAACTTATTAAATAGGAAACCATGGGGCGCAAACGTCTTCTGTAGGAGTTAGGGGGCCATTAAAATTTAAGGTCCAAAATTTCAAACGATGATAAAAAACGGAAAAAAGGGTCGATTCGTTTGCGGTTTTTACTAAAATTATTCTTTAAATCACGATTTTTCTAGAATTTTTTTAAAAAGTTACGTACAAAAATTGTCGATAGAGGGCGCTTTAGACTTTAGAGTAACGAACAACTACTTTTTACCGTTATTTTGTACATGTGGTTAAAATTATTCTAAAGTTTAGACTTTAACTTAAATTTTAAGCCCATAATCGAAAACATTGGGATCGGTTAACTAGCAAAAATTTAACTGTGAACTGAGGGGGAAATTTTAAACGCTCATAAATATTGGACAAACAAATCGATTTTGAGTGTAAGTCATTCCCTTGGTAATTATTTTATTCAAAATGACGTACAGCAGACTTCAGACTTCACCCCCCTTGGGGACCCGCTTTTGGCATATGGTCAGGACAAGCCCCGAGCCCAAGGCAGGAGGGGGTCCACTATTCTAGCGGACCACAGCCATGTTCCCGTTGCCGGGAACATCAGCAAGGAGGAAGATCCCTGTTTTTTTTTAGATCACTTGGAGGTTACAATTGCAATCACAATTGGCAACCCTATTCATTCAGGGCGGGCCGGTTTTTACTTGTAGTATTCCTGGTTGGGGATATACATGATATTGTTTGGTATTCACTATTAAATTACAATACATTGAGAAAAATAGTTTTTACAATAATACATAATACTTGATTATAATTACAATGACAAAATGAGAAAAATACAATTATATATACATTAAAACAAATACTGCTTACTGTAGAATACTATGATACTATGAGATATTATATACATTTTATGGTTCTAACATTAAGAACTCACTAGTATTTACATTAAACAAAAATATTACATTTACATTACTCATTACACTAGTATTTACAATAAAATAAACATTACTTTGTATTATATACAGTGAAAAATGAGAAGAGTAGAGTTCGTTTTAGCAGTCTATATGTGCGTAACTGTGTCAATGTTTGGTATGTGACTTTTTAAGATAGTGCATTTTATGCATTATTACTATTTTCATGTTATATTTAGGCACTCATAGTTACATCCATTTTACGTGAGAAATTTGTATTTTATGAAAGAGTATTTTTCATTTAAAATATTATAGTTTTGATAAAGTTGTCTTATTTTTGTTTGATCATTTATTATTGACATTATATCTTCATATACAGTGTCGTGCTTTCTTTTGAATTTGAATTTCATAAATTTACAGTTTCCAAAGTTGTAGTGGAGTGGATCTCCCCTGACGAATGACGTACAGCATTGGTGTCCCCATTTTTTGATAGAGGGCGCTTTCGACACATCTCTTAAATTTCAATGGCATTACTCCTAAATGTTTAACTACCAGACCAACATACTAACAGGAAGTGTTAAGGATCCAAAGCGACTCGGAATCACATAGGAATGTAACGCTGAAATTGCCTTTTTAGCGAGTTGTGGTTAAAAGAAGCAGAGAAAAAAGCAACAAAAACAGGTAGTGAAACAGCAACACGTTAATGTGGAAGAAAACAAATTAGTTAAGGGTTTTACTACAAAAGGTGTCCGAAATTACAACCAGAAGTAGTCGTGCATGCTTGACAGCAGCGATGCATGCAATTCCTCTCACTTTGAAAAATTCCTCGCATCTCGGACATCTTTCTGGTAGTTACAGAAATTCGAGCTGAGAGAGAGGTTTTCCACTGACGGTGCGGGAGTCTCATACATTCAACTTTTCATTTGACCCCAGCAGAAGAAGTCCATACAGATTCAGATTCAGATTGAGCCAGGTGGGCGGGGGCTACCAATTGGTTTGAGCTCAACTAGCCCCACCCAGCAACGTTCATTTAAAAAATACAGAAAAATTATACACTAATAAAATAAAGGTAAGTAAAAAAAAGTAATTGATATAATGAAGTAGGTGCGACGATCTGGAAGGCCAACGAAACGGGCCACCACTACCTATCCACCGCTGTCCATATGTTATGTTGGGGTGTCTGCGAACATCATTGGTAAAATGTGGAGGAGCTCCATCGTGCTATAGAGTGGTGCAACGAAAGAGGAACATGTGCTCATATCAGAATTTCCGACAGAACGTGTTGTAGAATTATCAAGTTGTTTTTTTCTCTGCTTCTTTTAACCGTAACTCGTAAAAAAGGCATTTTCGACGTTACATTATAATATGATTCCGAGTCATCTTTGCATCCCTAACACTTCCTAGAAGTATCTTGGTCTGGTAGTAAAACATACAGGAGTTATGCCATTGAAATTTCGGAAATGTGTCGAAAGCGCCCTCTATCAAAAAATGGGGACACCAGTGCTGTACGTCATTTTGAATAAAATAATTACCAAGGGAATGACTTACACTACAAACCGCAACAAAATCGATTTGTTTGTCCAATATTTATGAGCATTTAAAATTTCCCCCTCTGTTCACAGTTAAATTTTCGCTAGTTAACCGATCCCAATGTTTCCAATTATGGGCTTAAAATTTAAGTTAAAGTCTAAACTTTAGAATAATTTCAACCACATGTACAAAATAACGGTAAAAAGTAGTTGTTCGTTACTCTAAAATCTTAAGCGCCCTCTATCGACAATTTTTGAACGTAACTTTAAAAAAAAAAATTCTAAAAAAATCGTGATTTAAAGAATAATTTTAGTGAAAACCGCAAACGAATCGACCCTTTTTTCCGTTTTTTATCATCGTTTGAAATTTTGGACCTTAAATTTTAATGGCCACCTAACTCCTTCAGAAGACGTTTGCGCCCCATGGTTTCCTATTTAATAATGTTTATCTTCGTGTCTACTATCATCCCTCAAAGTATGTCGGTCTGGTAGCGAAACAGCCAGACCGATATTATCAGCACATTACGTGGATGACTATATTATTCTGCATAAAAAAATGCTAACATGGTATTAATCATATTTCATGAATAATTTTTGAAATTTAAAAAGATAGTATAAATTATAAAAGAAAATATTAAATTATGTTAGGAGTGAGCATAGGTTTATTTTAGTACTTATAAGATTTCGAATAATTATTGGTATATACATTAATATATTTATTGCATTTAATAATAATAATAATAATAATAGTAATAAACAGGTATTATGTTTAAAAAATATTTATAGGAAAATATCGGGATTATTTAAAAATATATTTAAAATATTTGCAAAGTTACTCGTAATTTTTTTTCTGGTTTTCGAATTTTTTTCACGCAGGCTGTTTCAAAAATTATATTCCGTTCTGCATATTCCGTATATTTCATTCCGTTTTACATATGAACGTAACCGATGACAAAAGTCATCTGACCTTTAATAACTCGAGTGACGCAATCATCATTTTGAAAAAAAATCTGTAAATTTGCAATTATTAATTTGTATTTATTGATAAAGTAATCCATTATCAATAAATGTTTTACTACGTATTTTTTTTAAAACGTTAATTTAACACTGGTAGAAGACCATGTATTACACAAGGCAACATTATTATTATTTTCTTCTTTCTGATGCCTGGATTCTAACGAATTCTTAGGTAATTTTGTTTCATAAATTTGAAAATAACTTTAAATTTTTTAATTAGGTTTAGTTTTCTTCTTAATGTAGCCATGTTTGCTTGGTTCTCTTAAATTGTAAAAACATATTTCCAACTGTAAACATGGGCAAATTTTACCGGCATTCGGGAAATTGAGCATGTCTAATCTTTTATATATAGCAACATGGCAACATGTTACTAAGGTCACTTTTTTATATAGTAATCACTTTTATGTTTCCCAATGATATTTTGTATTACTTCAACAAGGATACAGCAAGTTAATAGTTCATCCTCGTGTTTTGTTATCACAAAATTAGTGTATTTTATTATGAGCTTATAGTCCAGGCATCTCAACAGTACAAAAACCTAAGATATCGAACATATGAAAAGAGCTTCATTTTATGGAAGTGTAGTAATATGGAAATCTAATGACCCATGTTTAACGGAAGTGAAGTGTTGCATAAACCAAAAATTAATACCACTAATGGTTCATTATTAAGTGTATCAGTGTGTTTACCATACAATCATTTCATATCTTTGATTGTACATTAAACACAATGATTAACCTGCGTATGAACTATTAGTGGTATTAATTTTCGACTTATGCACTAATTCACTTCCTACAGGTATGGATAATTAGAATCCCATATTATTATTATTCCATAAATTAAAGATTTATTTATTTTCTCCAGTACCGTAGGTTCTTGTGCTGTTGGCTCTTGGACTATTACGGCCCATCAAAAAATTCTTTCTTTAAGCTTTTCAAATGCTTATAAACATGATGCATTCTGAATAACATATGAAGAAATAAAGGATACTACGCACATTAAAACCCCTAGCTTATGCATAAAAATCAAGGTCTAATTTAAATCTAGAAGGCCAATTTCGCATAGGAATGTTTTTTCCCCTAAACACCAAAATCTTAGTTCTCCAGTGTTATATATCATCTCAACTGTTCTTATATATATATATATATTACAAAATTTTAATTTTTTTCGCCAAGATTAACCTTTATACTATATTAATTTTCTTATAACAATAATCCGTACATAGTTCAACTTATTAAATTAAAATCTTGTTTCTAGATCTAATCTATTAATCTTTATGGAAACGATATAAATTCTTAATTCGCCTTAAAAAACATTTATTCCAATATCTTAAATATAAAAAGATGGCTCTAAATTAAAAAAAAATTCTTAATTAAACTTTATTTCTTAATATTCCAAATAAAACTCATTTTTTCTATGTTTTTATCAATCCTTTTTAAGAAAGTCTTATGAAATTTATTCCAAAACCATACCTTTCAAAATATATTATTATTTTTATTTATCTGTTTATTTTTTGCCTCCTTCAACATTTGATATGTGTACATATCAAGAAATTTATTCCTTTTTTTTTTCTCTTAAAATTAATCGTTTTTAAAAATATCGTCTGCCTAATATATACGAAATTTTGAGCCGATTATAAATTAGTTTAACAATATTTAAAAAAATAAATTTATCGTCTGAATAAATAAAAATTTCACCTCTGGACATGACTTATGTTTACATGGAAAAATGATGGTTCGAGAGTAGAGAATTTTCTAGAACTTTGTTTTTAGATTTAAGAAGTAAGCCTGGAGGAGAAAAGGGAGATTTTTTGCTTTTCTTCGGTGCGTGCGTTAAGGACGGCTTGCTAAGTAATGATGGAATATTCTTTTTGATGTTTCGGTTCAAGACGGCATTGCAAAAGGAGCATTTTCCTCTCTTATGACTGCAGTTTAATAAGCTAATTTGCAGCAGCCAATGTGTAATTTAATTAATCTTCTACATTTATTTATTTTATTTTTTTCCCTCGCTTACCACGACTATGTGTTTTAAAAAAGGGGAACCAGTGAAGATTTTTCGAGTTTCTCCCTAAAATGTCACATATATATACACAACATAAAATATATTTCATTTGCAGCAGAAATAAAATTCAACAATTGTAGAAAGCACGCAAGCTTATACTGGAATAATAATAATGATAATAATAATAGCATATATAAAGATGAAATAAAAAATTTGTTGGCTACGTGATTGCATTAGAATAACAGAAGACAATAATATAAAAAGAAATAATGATATAAAGAGATTGTTATAATAATAATATTACCAAGAGCTTTCTATAAAACCCATTTTTCTTCCTTATGCTTACAATTTATCATTTATAAATGAGTATTTTTAAGTGACTTTAATAAATGATGCTCTGTTTTTATTGTTATGGACCAATAGATGTATGTATGTATACATGTCTTCAATATAAGATTGGATTGAAATGCTATCTATGAATATCATCGATCTCTTTCTATCTTTTACAAGATGCATTTAGCAGGAGTTTTTATGTATCCAAACAATCAAATATCACATGCTTCCATATCGGAAAATAATGTGAAATATCTCTTTAGCACTCTTTTAAATGTCTGTTATTATACAGTTTAACTCACTGTGTTTTGTTTTAACCCTTTGTATCACCCCGTAACATATCTGTGCATTTCTCAAAATAACTGTTACTTATGCATATTCTTTTTAAAGACGTTATTATTTTGGTCTGCTATAACCCCCAACATAGCAATTAATAATATAAAATATTCATAGAATTCTCAACTCAGTCGACGACTATACTGAATTATGCTGCATGTTTATTTATTATTTAAGCAGTTTTTCATCCTTTCTTCTAAAAGTTTCATAAATTTTGTAAAATTATAAAAGTTAGAGACATTCAAAAGTGGATTTTTTACAAAGATAATTTCGTATACTTCACAATTTCGTATTTGAAATGTTACAATATTTATGGGACGCATGTAATTTTACACCTATTTCAGATGTGAAGAATGTTTCTAGCAGTCTATAATTATTTTACGATTAATTACATGGTACATTACGATTAATTAAATTTTTTTTGACTTTGATATTTACAAATTAGAGTTTTCGAAAATATACATAAGCACATAAATATACCAAATCGCAACTTCTGTTTTGATTTACTTAAAACACTTTAAAAAGACAAATAATGTAAATTCTGTAATTCTAAAGATGTAAATTCTAAAGATCATATAAATTGTTATTCGAACTTTTTATTGTGTTTATGTTTCGTTAACTTTTACCCCGTAAACTTTGTATTTATAAGCTACTGTAAAGAATCGAAAGTAAATCCCCCTTTAGCTCATAGGAAATTTTGAAGATTTTAAGAGTGGCTTATAATTGGAACTTTTGTGAAAATAATTAGAAAATGGGAAGATATGAGAAGGGAGGTGTTTATATTTAGAATTTTCGAAATTTTATAAGATTTGTACAGTTTGTAAAATAAAAGGAAATGGAATTAATATATTTTAGCTTTAAAATTTCTTTCTATAAAAACGAAATAGTTTCCATTTATAAAAGTAATAAATTAATGATAAAAATTGCTTTATATAATTAATTTAGAAAAAAAGAAATCTGAATAAAAATTATAACACGTAAACTTAGCATATATATATCTTTTAAAACTTAGAGCAAAACAATCAAGGAAAGTATTAATTGATGTTGTTGTTGTTGTATGTATGTAGGCCAATCATCTACACTATCGGATACAAGCCCAAGTATTAATTACATAACATAGCGACAATATATCATTCTGTTACAATGATACATTAACGAATGCAAAAAAAATCCGTTAAATTTACGCGTAAGAATAGCAATAAAATTATACGTAAATTTATTTTTTACATCTAATTTTACTACACTTTTTACGGCGAAAACTGCTGGCAATATTGCTGCCTGTAGTTTTTGCCGTAAATTTAACGGATTTTTTTTTACAGTGTATATAAAGAAATTAGTTAAAAATAATTTACATTCGATGCATTCAATAAGAAGATATAAAAAAAAAAACCCAAGGAATTTTTTGAAAATTGAAATTGAAAGTGTTAGTAAATAAAACTTGAAAAGGAGGTGAGCTTATAAATGGTATTTATAAAAAAATGAAAAATGTTCATATATTTGGGAGTAGGAATGTATAATAGTAGTGGGACTTACTTTTCATAAAGTAAAGAATCAAAGAATTTATAATATCATAGAGATCATTAATTTTTAGCTTAAATCAGAAAAATATCAAAAGTATTATATCTTTAGAAAGAAAAATCTGGAAGTAAAAAATAAGTTACACACTAGCATTAATGATTATGTGTTTGAAAAATAATAATAATAAAAATAATTTTTAACTTTCAATGCCTGACAATTTCTAATCTCATATATATATTTAACCGTATTTTTAACTGTATTTAAAAATTTTACGAATTATACAATTATTTTTATTAATTTATTTTAAACTTTGACTAAAGAGAAATAGATTATGTAATATATAATTAAGTATAAAGATTTGTTTAACCTATTTCCTAAATAAAATGTCTAACATACGCTTCAGATTTAAAATATATATTATATATTTAAAGTATGAGAAAATTGTGTTATTTATTGTAATTTGAATAAACTAATGCGTTGTTTTTCAATTGAATTGAATGAATTTTTTATTTAAACGCCAGACATTTTTTTCATGCATAAAAGTTAATAAATTTTCAAATTTCGGTCCAATAATATATTTTTAGGTAGTTATAAAAGCGGGCGCAACATTTTCCCGCTTTGAAGTTAAATATTCTAGGCTTCTAATGATGGTTCAATCGATTTTATAATTATTTCGTGTTATCGATTAAACAAAGTTTTTTGTATGAATTTACGACAACACCGTATACAAAAGTCTTAAAGGTGCGGTTGTATTTAAATTAATAAATGGATAAAAACTTTTTAAATAATTAGCAATAAAGTATTTGAATTTGCACTAACTTTTATTCCAATGCTAAAGAAAATAAACATAACTAATATTCTATACATCAGTTATTAATTTTCCTTAGAAGTTGTTAATTGCTAATTGCGAAAATGAATACTGTTTTAACAAGAACAAAATGAGAAATAAAAATTATAAATTGTAAAAATGTGAGTTAAAACAGAATTTTTCGAAAATACCAAAAATTAGGATTTTATAGATGTGAAGTTGTGCATGCATTACAATCATATGTAACGTGCCACATGCGTCTAATTTACATTTAAAAAATTTTGATTATCGAGTTATTTGACAATTTTTACTTGCACAATACTTTTTAAAATTTATTTTTAAATTCTTTCATAATACTAAGATATATTTATTTTTACATTACTAGAAAATTCAAAATTAATAATGAGAAAAAAAATGCTTTCAATGCAATTTATCTAAACTTTTTAAAAGTGAAGAAAAACTGATTAAATAATATATAATGCTTGACTTTAAGAACAATATTTATAGTAATATTTTTACTTTAAAATCATTTGAATATGTGATATATACATTTATTTTTTTTTTAAAGAAATGTTAATTTTCTAATTATCAAGTATTACTGAATACTGGAAAAAATAGTTTTTGAATTATACTAATTAAAAACAGCAATGATTCAATTATCTAATCAATTTTTTATTTATTTGTTTATTTATTTGACTTTTAAAAATGAAAGTTTTATATATATATATAGAAATCATGTAATGTTTTGCTTACAAAAATTACCGTAATTAATAAAACTTTTATTTTATTCAGTATAACATTAATTATATTTATTAATGCCTGAAAAAGATATTTTGTTTTATTTATTTAGATATATAATTTTTAATTTTCAAATTAACTTTATTGAAATTTACTCGAATGACAAAGTTATTAAATTAGTTTTTATTTATATAAAGATTATATTTTTCTCATTTTCATTCACTAGATATATAAAAATTTTAATCATATCAGTTATTAGGATGAGCGAAGCGAATCCTCTACAAGTCCACTCAAATTACACTTTGTCGTACACTTTACAAAAAAACTATTCAATATTTTGACTTCAAATTAAACACAAAAATAAAGTATGATCTGTAGATTTGCAGAATATAATTTTTTTACAAAAAAACGTTAAAAAAATATTATTTTAATTAATTTATTTTACATGCATTTCCAATACGGACATATTTTAGCAAATAAATAAAAAATGAAACGCGTATATTTTCAGAAAAAAAAAATAAATCATGGGTAAGTGATTATAGATAGAATCATGATTAATTTAATAAATAAAATATATTTTCATTATTCAGCAAAATCGTTTGCACAGATGACATTTAAACATTTTAAAAGAATTGTATTATGGATTTTTCTTTTTTGTAAAGTGGCAACAAAAGAATTGTAAACAAATACAATTAATTGTTAAATTTGTTATATAAATGAAAAATTAAAAGAATTGCGGGAACTTGTTGCCTCGATTCAAGCTCTTTATAAATGTACTACAGCAAAGTTGGCCGATTCAGAAATGACAAATGGACTTCAACCATTTCTTACTTTATCATTTGTAAGTTCACCATTTGTAAGTTCACCTAAAGTAATGTTACGTTCTTATTTGTGGACCGAAAAAGGTTTAGTGAACGGGACTTTAGGCTTTGTTGCACGTATTAAAGAAAATCACAAGCCACCAGACCAGATATCGCGAATAATCATGGATAAATTTGAATACTACAGTAATTTAACTTATAAGAATTGGTGTGTACCAATTCCCCCAATAACTGAATTCTGGAAAAAATGGAAGCATAAACTGCTCAAGGAAAGAATTTCTTCTGCAGTTATCTTTTGCTGTTACAATTCATAAATCCCAAGGTTTAACATTAGATGAAGCAGTTGTAGATACTGAGGCTATATAGGCACCAGTTCGCTTAAAAACGTACGTAACGTTGTCAAGAGTGAAAATCTTTCAAAATTAAGCATTCAATAGAAATTTTCCTTACGAAAAATTCTACAGTATCATAAATTCTCATGCGTTAACATGTATTAAAACGAAGAAATTAGAATAAAAAGTTTTACAGTTAAAAATTCATAGTATCGACGAGAGCAGATTTCATATGTTTTTCCAGAAAATAGGATTTTGAAGAAGTAACTTTCTTCAAGCTCTCTTCAAATATATTATTCTAAAATAGCTATCAAAGATTATTTGATGTTAATTACAAAGATTGGAAACATGCATATTTCAAACAACTTTAAAAAACACCAGTGACTACTAGAAATTGTAAAAACATCTTTAAAAGAATTTTTAGTTGAAAATTTAAAAATATTTTGTAAAAGTTTGCTTCAAAAATATTTTTTATGCGTCTTACATCATAAATAAAAAATTCCTGGGAAATTGAAAGTTATTTGGCTGAACTTACATTTGTAGAATTAAACTGCGCCAAAACATAAAAACACGTTTTTGTTTAATAAAGATGCAAAAATAATATTAAAAAATATTGTTACTTTCAAATATATGCTTTATAAAATAATGCTTCGCGAATCCAAACAAAGCATGGCTTTTGCTAGTAATATAATAAGTAATAGAAAATATTTTAAAAAAGAAACCACATTTCCCCCCCTATCATTTGAAATCAATAATTGTTTGTTACAGTGTAAATGTAATGTCCCTTTTTCTTATCGATAATACAAAATTGAACCAACGAATTATTCTACTAAACATTTATTTAATTAAATTAAGTGACTTTTTCTTCGTAATAAGAAATCAAATATTTTAATTTGAATTCACATTTCAGGTAATTAATAGATAATCATTTATAATTAATGTTTTTAATTTTGCTAGGCAATGCCATTAGCAATTAATAATCGTTACTTCAGAAAACTGATAAAAAAACGATTCTTAATATATATATTTTTTAATTCTATATTTGCTTTACATTTCTAAAAAATATAGAAAATTGAGATGCCATGAAATTATTGATAATTTTATTTATTTTATAGTAATTTTCCATCGCAGTATATAATAAATGCATTATATGTAATTATAGTTGTTTTTAACGCACCGTATTAAAATATATCAAGAAAAAGAATATTTATAATACTTATTCACACTTTTAATCAACTCTTGTGATTTCTTTTCTTTTTTCTTTTTCTTTGTCATTATCAGATTTTTTGTCTTTTGTGATGATATTTCTTTATAACTTTGACAAAGATTTATTTTACTTTATGCTTTTAGTTAATTATGGTAAACACTGAATTACTTACAAAAGTAATAAAAAGGTTCTAAAATCTTTTCTAAAAAACGTATTTCTTATATATGTTTACTTCCTCGCCTTCCTTCTACCTGCCAAAATAAAATCATTCTGTTCTGATTAATTTCACGACTATACAGGGTGATTCAAAAAAACTTTGACAAAATGATATGACAGATCAAGCATATAACAAGGATAAAAAACCACATAGAATCATAGGGCCGCAAACCACTTATTGAGTCACAAATACAGTGTTTCATCCTAACTCAGTTTTTGGTTGACGGTAAAAAACTGTAGCATATTAGAAAAAAACATTTAACAGACATTCTCACCTTTATTGCAAATGTACACCAAGTAAAAGTGGTAGACGTTTCTATTATGCGCGCCAGCAATATGCACCTGACACCTCACATTTTTGACTGTAGTAATCGGTTTATACGGTAACTTCGAATGCGAGAGCAATATGTTTCCCTGATCTTTTCGTAACGTTACCACATTTCACACAAAATAAGGTACATATCGTTCTATTTTGGTGAGAATATTTTTTATTTTCGTCAAAATTATTAGAGTCAAACCGTGTGTAGCTAGAAAGTAACACCCTGTATTTGTGACTCAATGAATAGTTTGCGACTGTCATTGATAACATCAACATGTCTTCAAAAATAGTATTGTCGCTAAGGGGGGGGGAGAAGAAAAAACGTCCATATAAGAATCAAAACCAAGATTCCTTACTTAATGTTTGAAGCATCTACCAACTGAGCTGCACTTTAAGACTCTATTCCATCCATTTTTAGCACTTTCCAACAAAGTTGAAAAGTGCTTATGCATCCGGTTTGTCTGTCCGTCTGTCCGTCTGACCGGATGTCCGTCTGATGTTATTGATGTTTACCCTAGCACGAACGCTATTGAAAATGAAGTATCTACCATGATTAGTTTATATACATAGAGAATCAAAAGTTTCCCATTACAATAAAGCCTATGGGTAAAAATCGTTAATATACTCGGATTGCTATGAAATTTTAGGACGTTATTGACGTTTACCCTAGAACGAACCCTATTGAAAATGAAGTTTCTACCATGATTAGTTTATCTACAGAGCGAATCAAAAGTTTTCCATTACATTACGGCCCATGGAGAAAATCGTTAATATACTCGGATTGCCATGAAATTTTAGGACGTTATTGACATTTACCCTATCACAAGTCCTATCGAAAATGACGTTTCTACCATGATTAGTTTATCTACTGGGCGAATCAAAAGTTTTCCATTACATTACGGCCCATGGAGAAAAATCGTTAATATACTCGGATTGCCATGAAATTTTAGGACGTTATTGACATTTACCCTAGCACAAGTCCTATCGAAAATGACGTTTCTACCATGATTAGTTTATCTACTGGGCGAATCAAAAATTTCCCATTACATTACGGCCGATGGAGAAAAATCGTTGGACTGCCATGAAATTTTAGGACGTTATTGACATTTACCCTAGCACAAATCCTATCGAAAATGAAGTTTCTACCATGATTAGTTTATCTACTGGGCGAATCAAAAGTTTTCCATTACATTACGGCCCATGGAGAAAAATCGTTAATATACTCGGATTGCCATGAAATTTTAGGACGTTATTGACATTTACCCTAGCACAAGTCCTATCGAAAATGACGTTTCTACCATGATTAGTTTATCTACTGGGCGAATCAAAAATTTCCCATTACATTACGGCCGATGGGGAAAAATCGTTGGACTGTCATGAAATTTTAGGACGTTATTGACATTAACCCTAGCACAAGTCCTATCGAAAATGAAGTTTCTACCATGATTAATTTATTTACAGGGCGAATCAAAAGTTTCCCATTACTTTACGGCCTATGGGAAAAATAGTTTCAAAGGAATTTTAAAGATGTTACACCCTGTCAAACATATTAAAATATGCATTCTATAAAATATAAGGGGAAAATGTAGCTATTATTCATTTACAGGGCCACACAAAAGAATTCCATTAGATAAGGGTAAAAAGGGGAATTGTGGGTGACATATTTTAAATATATTAAGCTGTTTCATGAATAATAAAATTTATACATGTCATTGAAGCTTAATATAAATTATACCCTACTGTCTTGCATAATATGAAGTACATAGCATTTACAGGGCCACACAAAACATTTCAAATAGTATATTCTTTCCGGTATATTCTTTCCGTATATGTGTCCGATGATGGCTGATGGAGGGATGAAATGCATTTTAAATATGATATACGCGTTTATATTTCGCTAAATATATGCACATTATATGGTGTGTATAAATGTTATAGTTGATATACGGGGCTACCCAAAAGAGCTCACCAAATTTACTGAATATGAGCGTAAATTATTTAAACGGTGTTCTTAAATAAGCTATGCATTTTTACGCTGAGCTTCATTCAATTTACTGAGAAATGTTTGCAGAATATAAATAAAAGGATATACAGGGTCACGCAAAGAATTCGGTAAATGGACGCCTATGAATGATAATTTATGGGAATGTGATTTCAGTTGTTTTAAAAGTGTTTTAGTTTACAATAAATTTTAGCCTAATTCTGACGTGTAATAAAGGTACAATATAAACTACAGGGCTGAACAAAATTATTCAAGTATGTTTCCATCTAATAGTATGAATTGCTGAAAAAAGAAATTTCAAGCTACTGGGTGTTTTCTTGCTAAACTAAATTTTCCCATTATGTCAACTGACATATGAAATACAGGGCTGTTTAAAAGTACTTGAATACCTATTTGGGTATATTTATCTATACACTATTATTTCCATAAATAACAAAGTTTTGTTAAAGATTTCATTAATGTTGGAAACTGCTTCATAATCTATGCCTAACGCATGATTTTTCTTACTTGTTTAGATAATACATTGGCATTAACATACGGTTTACAGTATTAATCGGCTCAGGAGATTTCGTCTTACCTAGATTAACGTTAACAGATTAAACAATAATTAATGGAATGTAAGTTGGCAATACAGACAATCACCTCATCGAGTTTATGGGTGAAATTCCAGAATGAGTTAAAACTTGTTTCTCATATAAGATCGCAATCGGTCTGCCTTTTCGTATCTTGGTGGAAAATAAAACGCTACTTAAGAGGTTGACTCTTAGATTTATAACTTAGTTTTCATGCACACAATGGAATCAAAATATGTGATCATGACTAGGCACAAGAAAAAACAATGGTAAAGATACGAATCAATTTCTAAAATTGGGTTTTCAGGTATTTTCCATCAACATATGGCTTGGAGGACCGATTGCATTTTAATATGAAAAATTGAGTTTTAACTAAATTTTAAATTTCATCCATGAACTCTCTTACATGATTGTTCGTGCTGCCGCCTCCCGCATGTAATGAATTTCCTTCTCCTGAGACTTAATCAGTGAAAACTTGTTTTTAATATAAGAACGCAAACAGCGTGTCAATTCGTATGTTGGTGGAAAACAAAACCCGATTTTAGCGGATGGAGAAGGAATGGCAATTTTGAAATGTAAGTAAAATTAGTGAATATTAAGACATAGATAAAGCTTGTCTTCGGATGGTTCGGTTGGTAAATTAAATGAAAATTCCAGGATTCAATTATTTGACATTTTTACTCTCAGATTGAAAATTTCAACGGGTACTATTTATCTTTCCGATCAACATTATTGCGGATAAACATCATTAAAGAAGTGTTCATTATTGTCACAATACTATACAGTGGTTGAGAGGTTTTCAGCAAAACCAAAGTTTTTCATTAATTTATTCTTTCCTTGCATAAATACAGGTGGGGTTATGTAGAAATATCAAAATATTGGGAAATCTTCTCATTGGTTTGTATCTCTTGATCAGAAAATCGGCCTAACAAACCGCTATACAGCAAAAAAAAAGTATTTTTTATTTGAAAAAAATGTACTTTTTTCGGAAAAAATTACGTAATTTAGAGAAAAAACTATTTTAATTAAAATTTACAGATATTTTCTGTAAATTTAGCAATTTTCCACTGCGGCAAAACTGACAGCTCTGTTTCTGTCATTTTGAAGCATTTTTTACGTTATTATTTGTTCCACCATGAATCGCGATCACTTAAGACTGTACCATTAGTTTTTATTAGACAATTTTTATTACATATTACAGTGAAACCTCCAAATAAGGGACACTCCGAATAAGGGACACCTCTATTTAAGGGACAAAAGTTGCGGTCCCAAAAGTGTCCCGTATTTGGAGGTTTCACTGTGTAAGGAACTCCGAATTAGGGACACCTCTATTTAAGGGGCGAAAGTTGCGGTCCCAAAGGTGTCCCTTATTTGGAGGTTTCACTGTATTTTTTTATTACACTGTGTAATATTATTTTTTATGTAAAAAATATTTTTATTAAATGTGTTCTGTTACTTTTTCATTTTTTATCTTGACACATGAATTATTATGTTCGATAATTTTAATTTTAATGCTACAGTGCATTTTTTATAATATAAAAGTAAATTATTCGCGATATAAAATACATAACTCTAATTATGAGAGAATATTTGATATTTTTATTTCAGAATTTAAAAAAATGAAATATATTTTAAACAGATTTAAAAAACTTAATTATTATGTATAGTTCATTTTCTTTTTTAATTTAATGTTTAAATATTTGAAAGCATAGTCTAGTTATTTTTAAAGTACAAGACAGTAGTTATTTTATATTTGTCCAAATGAAATATACATGTATATATTTTTTTAATTTAATTAAAAAAAATTTCGATTTGTATCATAAAGTAATTAAAATATTTTTTTTTACTTACACTGATTATTTTTCCCTTATTTTCATGAAACATCGATAATAATTTTCGAATATTAAGTTTAATTTATTATAGGATATAGTTACATTAAAAAAATCTGCTTTGGAAAATTATGCATTCTACTGTAAAAGAATAAAATTTCAATTTCGTATCTTTCATACTTTTTAATTTTATGTTACTGATTAAAAAAACTTCTTATCGTACTATTTATTATATTAATATTTAAAATAGTTAATGAAAAAAAAGCATTTTTAAAAATTTTGCTGCAAAATATTTTAATTTGTATTTGCATTTACAAAATACTGTAAAAAAAAAAAAAAAAAAAAAAAATATTATAATACAATTCGTGGTTTCAATTATTGATTGTCTTCATTTCTAAATTTATTTTGAAAAATAAATACAGTTAAAATTTCAACACCCTAAAAAAATAAGAATGTTTTTTTTCTATATTTTTATCTTTTCCTTCATATTTTTAAGAACAATAAAAATTGTGAGTATCATAAAAATGTTCAAATATATTTGCAATGTTGTAATATTACTAAATATAATAATGATAATAATAATAAATAAATAAATAAAAATATAAAAATGTAACTTAAAATAGAAAATAAACATAATTATTTTTTTTAAATCTCATTGATATAATATGCTGGAGATTTTGAAAAACTTTCAAACTTATACATTAAAATATACTTTTAACCCATAGACCATAAGGATAAAAAATGCTTATAAAGTTATTAAGACAAATACACAAATATACACAAAAGATTAAAAAACAAGAAACGCGCTCCGAAAAGAGGAGCATTTATGTTGGACTTAAAAATATTAAGTATTATAATAAAACGGAAACTTTTTAGTTTTTAAAAGAACTTTCAATCTAGGGTGCAAATACTTGTTATAGTTCATTTAAATTTATGTTCTATAAATGTTATTTAGTCTTTGAAGTCTCATTTAAGGTATCTAAAAATTTAAATAATTTGGATAAATTTCTACTTTACTTTTCTAATTTGATTGGTACAATTATTTTATAAAAACATTGCTAGATAAATTTAAACATACTAATCAATAATTGGTGTTAGCTTTTGATGAGAAATTGATTATTTTTTTGTTAATTTCACGCATTCTGTGTTATTAAATAATAAGAATATTGCCAAGTTAAACTGATGGCATTGAGCTCACAGGCTCCGCAAACTAATTGTTCATTACAGCCTTATATTTTAAAGGGTTAATTCCGTTCGAAAAAAAATTAAGAAGGGGAAACGGATCTCCCCTTTCCTCTTTTTTGTACTTAATAATGAACCTCCCAAATTATCAAAGACATACTTTATCATATAAAAAATCTATATCCAAAAATCAGAGCAAATCAGATAATTCGAAATAAAAACCCATTTAGCATTTATATAATTTAAGAGGAGTTATCCCCCTCTGTTATACTTAACCATTAAACTTCCAAAACTATTCAGAGATTTGAACGAAATCTGACAATTCTGCTTGAAAAAACCATTTATATAAATTAAGGGGTGGGGCATTAGAACCCCCGTTCAACCTCTTTATACTTATTCAATGAACACCTGTTAACAGTCACGGAATCGCCTCATCAGAATGATCCTATATCTAAATTTTGAACGAAGTCTTAATTCTGCATGAAAAACCCATTTATATCAATTAAGGGGAGGGACATGAGCCCCCAGTTCCTCCTCTTATAGAATGAATTCCAAAAACTAATCAGGGAAGCACCTTGTCAGGATATACCTATATACAAAATTTCAAGTGGATCGGATATTTTTATCATGAGTTATCGCGTTACGCACGTACGAACATACATACAGAACGGGCGGGCACATAAGCTCACAGGCTATGATAGCCTTGAGCTAAAAAAGAAAAGTGATGGCATTGAGCTCACAGACTGTTTACACCAATTTCATATTATACTCTTATTTCCAAGAAAAATGCCTTTCAATAAATAAATGTCATTTTTCCGCTACTTTATATTTAATTAATAAACTTACAAATCGGTAACATTTCATCTTTAACTTTTTTTTCTATTTATAACTCAATTCAAAATTCGAAAATTTAAATCATTTTATTCTCCACGTGCCTTAATATCTCTATGAGTTTTGCAAGTATCAAGGTGAAATTTTATGTGTTTCTTTCAAGAAAGTTTCAGAAAAAAATTTGTAATTTGAAATTTTAACGAAATTTGAAGAAGTTCATAAATATTTACTTTATGCACTTCTTCAAATATAACCTATTGAGGTGTTATATATCGTCGTCAAATTATTGAATTTTTTTTTCTTTTAATTGAATTTTGGAACTTGATAAATGTGCTGCGGTGCAATAGTTAAAGGAATGCGCAATTCGCTACATTTCTATGTATACTCTGTACATATAAATAGAAAACTATTCTTTAAAAAACTAGTTTTTGACATGGTATTTTAAGTTATGTTTCATTTTAAAATTTTATTTTAAGTGTAATTTACAATTAGATTTAAAAACAAAAGAGTCAATATGTAAAAAAATATTGACAACAAATAATAATAATGAATTTGGTGTTAGAAATTACTTCTACATTATAATTGATAGCTTATATTATTATTAATTTTATTTACAAATAAAATAAAAGAATTATTCTTATAATCTGTCTAGATACGTAATTTTTTTTATTGAAACTATTTTAATTGAATATTAGTATTTTTTAAATGACTATTATTCTATTTTATCTATAAAAACCCCTTTAGAAAATAAAAATTACTATTTTCATTTATACATTAATGTGTTATCAAATATGTTGTAATTGATTTATGATAAATTAAATGTATATATATATATATATATAAGACAATTAATTGTAATACAATATATGAACCATTGAATTTAATACAAAATTACCACATTGTAACATGGAAAAAATTAATTTTAATTTATTTTAATAAAAAAAATAAAATGAATACAAACGAAAGTTGCAGAACTAAAGCACAAAATCATTTAATTTAAAAATACTAACATAAATTCAACATCTTTATGTAAGATGAAATAAGGGATAAAATAGATAATTAATATATGCATTTTAATAACTTATAAATACATTTTTCGGTATTATCCAAAATTTTATAAGTTAGGTACAAGTTAATCATTGAAATTAATTATTTTATTATATTAATAGATTTAATTGATATAAGTATACAATTGTGTTAATTGAACATTCAGTATAAAATTGCAATTTAGCAAATTGTTCTCCCCCTTCCCCGTTTTTTTTTAGTTAAACATTGCATATTTTATTATTATTTTTATTTTTTAATAATTTTTAAGCTCTTTTTGCGCAATGTATTTGATGTGTTTATTAATGTGTAATAAATGTGTTTGTTATTTTTAAGATCATGTATTTACTAATTATATATTAAAGAATATAATTTTTTTAACAGATAGTTAGACGTATAAATATAGCTATAGATATATATGAATGAATGATATTATACGAAAATATATAGTAGCATTCATTTAGCTTTCAAATATTTTTAATTTTAAATTATAAAATAATATCTTGCACACCAAAGTAAGGAAAACTTCTAATTTATCTTCTAGATTATTTTGTAAATTAACGAAATAAAATATACTATTTTTTCATTAAATCGAAATTCAATTTTTAATTCAAATCACAAAATAATAAAAATATAATTTCTTATTACAACAGTAAAATAAAATTCATCGTATAATTTTGCACATTGATATTTTTATTAATAATAGAAAATAGCTTTATAGAAATTAAATTAAACAATATAAAATACAATTTAATTAACGTCTGAATTTAAAGGAATGTATATTTATAATGAATATTCTTTATAACATTTATTAAATTTTATTTGCAATTAATAAATATTGTTCATAAAAAATAATTGCTTTTTCGAAAAAAAATTAATGTTAAATATCTCCTTTATACATGTATGCATATTTATTTTCGAATTCAGAAATTGCAGAAAAGTAGAACATTATAAAAATACACGACGCCTCTTACATCCGAAAATAATCCCATATAAACAAGAATGGTAATTTGCACATCCAGGATAAATTATGAAGCATTTTTATTTCTCTGTAGGTCACGATTCTTATACTCCAGAATTTGGTTGCAATGAGCCTAATTCTTGTTATAAATTCGGCTCAATTAGGCTCTCGGTAGACAATCATAGAACAATTAAATCCACTTCTGGCTCGGCTCGACTATGCAGTAAAGAAATACGAACCTGATCTCGGCCTGGCTCTAATCTGCCGAAACAAATGAAGCCTCAGTGATGACTATGTCTACAATGGACCTGTTACATTCCTGTATTGATGTTGCCAAAATAGCATCAGCTCGTGACGCTCATTTATAATTATTTTCGTGAAAATCATATTATTTGAAAATGGTTCATTTTTTAGAGCCTTCGTTAAAAAATTTTATCGGGCCAATAGGTCCTCTTACTTTTTTATTTGTCCAGCCCGGTCCGTTTAAAAACATGTCCTAACTCTGCTGGACTGGGGCCATGCCCGTGAAACGAATTCTATTGAACGAACAGTGAGCTAAAAATTTGATAATTTTCAAAGATCATTGACAAATAAATAAATAAATATGTACATTAAATTAAACATAAAAATAAAATAAATTAGACTTCACTGTCGACTTGGGTAAAAGAAACCTCCATTAATCGAAGCTACGTTAATCAAGGTTCTACTATAATGTGATATCCGTAGTTTTGCCCCTAAAGAACGTTATTAACTCAGCAATATTTTCCTGAAAATTATAATGAATATTGAAAAATATGTGTAAAATATTTTCATTTTTTATCATTAATAACAATTTTATTTGTAAAAATATCTACTCTTTTGAACTTGATATAACCAATATAACCTAGGTAAACGATAAAGAGAAACCTTCCCATTCAAGTATTCTGGAATATTTCCAAACAACAAACTGTACAATCATTTGATGAGAAGTTAGAGCAGACTTGAAACTGTTTTTCTATGTAGGTATTATTCTGATCGACAAGACAAATGATTTTCAGTTTACGTGAAATAAAAAAAATGCCTATCTTGTTTCATTATACTGTTTACGGATAATTTACATGTTATAATGCAATTACTATACACATGTTCCACAAAATAAATGACGGTGTGTGCTTAGTCTTCGAAAATTAATTACATGTGATTAATTGGCTGCTGAGGAGTGATTAATAAGCTGACGAGAAAAATACAAATGCTATCGAATATTTATGAAACAAATTAATGTTGCTGCATAATACACAGTATTTTTTGTAAAATTATTCTACAACAATACAAATATATATATATATATATATATATATATATATATATATATAATTTGCAGCTGATCATAGTAATACTATTATTTAAATTACAAGAGCATAATTGTAAAAATCTTATACGATACATTGGATTTTTATACCCTAATATTCCTTATATTCGGAACGGAATCTAAAACTGATATATCTCTGTGATTAGACATCATGTTAAGAGACTCTTGTAAGACCTATCAAAAGGAATTGGAATTGATCTTAATTGACTGTATTCTAATCTCAACAATTTTTTATTTTTCAATGTTTAACAGTAGTAGACGTATTCCCGAATATAGTTCGATAACAGTAGACAAATATTTTACTATAATTTAATCATAATCGGAATATTAATACTAGAGATAAAATCGTTTTCGATTAGAGTATTTTATATATAGTATTATTTGCCACCAAAGGTAGAATAGTATAGGATTTCTTTTCCACTAACAAAATAGCATAAAATTAAAATATTTAATGGCTTAATTTAAAATTTTTCCTTAATTTGTGTTTGTATTTTTTCAGAAATGTGGATGCTAAAGCATACGAAAATCTGTATGCGATATTCTAATACAAATTGTTGCAGTTTGTATTAAATGCATTTTATAACTTGTGATTATTGGCTAACATTTCTTCGTGTAAAACGCTAATTATTAAAAATAAATTAGGTTTTTTAAAGCCTAAATTAACTGCAAATACACCTTCCTACTTGCAGTACTAATGCTGTTATTTAAAATATAAGAGTGGAAAAAAGACGAATCATCAGTGTTAAAATGATTTTTATTCTTCAGTATTCTTCACTCGCGAATCGAAATGCTATATCTCGCTGATATGACGGCAACTTGAAGACTTTTGTGCAGGTGTGGTAAAAATGTTTAAGAATCGTCTCCAAATTCAAATGGCGGACACAGTTAACATTTTCATTTCAATTGTTACATGGAGGTTGGATTTATGGTAAAAATTATCTTTAGAAAACGATAAGGAAGTTTTTGGTGAAGTATATTAAAAATTATGCCGATGTGAAAATTGGGTTGCCTAATGTTAAATTAATTATAAAATAAAGACAAATGTGGATATTTTTTTCGAGGCAAAAATATATTTTTTTAGAATAAGCTGTAATTTTGCAATATTATATTTCCCCCTACATTTGTGAAAATCCATACAAGGTAAACTATGTACGTTTTTTAATATTATTTCATATATTTCATTTTTTTCAAATTTTTAATCGTATATTTCGTATATTCAAAATAAATTTTAAAATGGACATACGATACTTAAACTGGTGTTATTTATGACGGCCGAGTATAATTATTAGACACATTAATGATATAGACACTACTGCGAATGCTTTGCATGGAGGATTTTCTAAGGGAAACTATCCCGAATTTACACAAAGCTCGAAGAAAATCACAGAAACTAAAAACGGTTAACTTGAGGGGCTCATTATTGAATTCAATTCCTGCAAACACATTTCCTCTACCATCTTCGAGAGCAAATCCCTCAACCATTGGTGGGGCAAATTTACATACGGAAAAGACAATCTAAAAAATGTAATCTAAAACTCTTAACATACATACCTTTTAACAATATTTAAGTATGAAGGTAGTAAATTGTAGATTTTTCTACTATGTCGTTTTAAATAATGCTTTATAAATACCCAAATTCATTTGTAAATATAGAAAAAAAAAAATTATTATCAGGAGTTCAAACCGTTTCCTGTGTATAATTCCAAAACTGCTTCTCTTAATCGCTTCTCTTTTGGTAGCGATTTTTTTCCCCAAGATTCCAAAGATGTAGTTAAAATCAGATATTCGATAATTAAATAATAAAAAAAAATGTTACAATTTCAAAATGAAGTTGTGCCCCCACCAGTGGCCGAGAGGTTGTGTTCTCAAAGCTGGTAGACGAGAGGTGTTGGATTCAAAACTAATCGAGCTCGTCGACTAATCGTTCGGAGTTAATTGTCCGTGGTTTTCTTTGAATCTTCACATTACTTGTATTAATACCGTTTAGATTCCTTTAGAAAAAAAAACCACGAAAGGCATTTTCCCCTTTAGGGCTTGTAACCATTGTGTTGGTAATTGTCTGTCATAAATACACCCAACCAAAATGAGGCCGGCCACATAAGCTTTTATTTATGAATGTATCTGAAAATAAAATCAAATGTAATTCCCAACCAACTAGATTATTTTCGGTTTTTAATTTGAGATTTTTTTTTTTTTTTTTTTTTTTTTTTTAGATTTACAGTACTTACCATACAGAAACGAGTTCAACTAAAAATATATGTATTAAAAATTTAAGCATAAGCATATAATACACAGTTTTTTAAATAGAAAATCCACTATTTGAAGCTCTTTAAATATGCAATCAATGAATAATTATTCGTTTACAGAAAGAAAATATGGAATATGTAAATAGGTCTGATGAGCAATCAGTCTTTCGAATTAAAAAAAAAAAACATTATCACAAAATATATTATAAACTGCATAATATGTTTACTACAAATACATTAATCGATAATGGAACAAAGAGAAAACTCATTCATAGAAATAAAGGCAACCGACATAAATCATATTCCGGGACAATAGGCTGACGCGTCTCAGATTTGAATTTCTTCTCTTAAACAACAAAAGCAGGTTTATGAACGTTATCATTTCAGAACCACAGCTGTGATAAATATCTCTTTCAATCCCCTTGGACTGTCGACACACAACATACGAAGAAATAGAATCTTTATAAAAGAAATTGTGCAACCTCTATTTTCCAGTTAAATATGCTGGATTGCTGCCAAAAATAAAAGTGGAACATTACCATATAGAAAATGAGTTCATAACAATTTCTCAAGTGAAACAATGAACCCGAATAACACAATAAACGACTTTAAATTCTAGTTTTGTAGGTGGGATGGTTTCCGTTTCATTGCTGTTGTTGATTGGTAGGTTGCGTGTTCTATTAAAAAAAAAGGTCTTGGTTTAAGATGGATGATGGGTTTTGTTTATTCGTATAAGGTAATAAAAGGTGTTTAAATACTAAGTAGATTTAAGATTGATCAGTAAATATGGAAATGTAAATGATGTATTTCCTTTAATATTGTGCAATGTAAAAGGAGGCGTTATTCTACGGAATTAACTGTACATTATTTCTGTTCAGGATATGTTTGGAAACACAAGAATTGATTTACCCTTTGAGGTCTGATGGATATTTTTTTTAAATCCCAAATGTCACATTGGCACCAGTATTTTTGAAAGAATAAAATCGGTTAACGATATACTCGAAAAAATGAATTGCACTGTTTTCAAATAAATTTGGTCAAATTTTGTGGTGCCGTTGTGACATTCCGGAATCAAAATTAAATGGTAGAAAATAAAACCATCAGCTGTCAAAGGGTTAAAAATATCAAATATGTTTATGTTATAAAATGATTTTTTTTTTTTTTTTTTTTTTTTTTTTTTTTTTTTTAGTGGTCGATATTAAAAATAAGATTTTTTTTTTCTTCACCAAAAAATTAATATAAATATATATATATATTATAATATATTATATATTTATTATAATATATATATATATTATAATATATATATATATATATATATATTTCCTTTTTTTATTGGTCGATATTATAAAAAATATTTTTTTTCTTCACCAAAAAGTTAATCGTAACTAACACTGTTATTAAGAATTTAACATTGTAATGTATTGCACTATAAAAAAAAAGTTTTCTTTACATACGGAAATTTGACACTATTTCACGCTATTTTAGTTTCAGCATTTTTTAAAAGAAATTAAAGTGTAATAAACATCCATTAATACCTCCCCATATCAAGACATTTATTTTTAATTATTAAAATGGCGCTTAAACATTCTCTGAATCTTTTTTTTCTCACAGTATTGAAAAATATTTTTTACCGAAGTTTAGACATATGTTGTTAAAATCAGGTTTTCGGCATGGAAATTTAAAAGTTTGTTACAATTTCGAAATGGGGTTGACCACTTAAGCTTATCTTTATGTGTTTATCTAAAATTAAAATAAGACATAATTACCAACCAGATTAGATCTTTTTCGGTTTTCTATGGGAGGATTTTCTTATAAATTATATATTTATTTACTCCTATTGTATATTGGACAACACAGAAAAAGAGTTTAACCAAAATTATATGCATTAAAAATTAAAGCATAAGCATGTAATGCAAATTTTTTAAAATAGTAAATCCACTGTTTTGAAGCTCTTAAATATGCAATGAATGAGTAATTATCATCTACACAAATACATATGGAATATGTAAGTAAGTTTGATGAGCAATCAGTCTTTCGTATAAAAAGACATAATCTGAAAATATAATAAAAACTGCATATTATGTATACTACAATTGCATTAATCGATAAAAGAATAAAAAGAAAACCCATTCATAGAAATAAATTATTGTGACATAAATCATATTCCGGGACAATTGGCTGACGCGTCTGAGATTTGAATTTCTTCTCATAAACAACAAAATCTCTTTATGAACGTTTTCATTTCCGGACCACAGCTGAAATAAGTATCTCTTTCTATCTCCTTGAACTGTAGACCACAACACACGAAGAAATCGTGCAGCCTCTATTTTGCAGTTAAATATGCTGGATTGCTGCCAAAAATAAAAATGGAACATTACCTGATGATACAGACAATGAGTTCCAACTATCTCTTACATGAAACAACGAACCCGAATAACACAATGAATGACTTGGAAATATTGTTTTGTAGGTGGGATGTTTTCCGTTTAGTTGTTGTTGTTCATTAGTAGATTGCGTGTTGTGTTTAAATAAGGGTCTTGCTTAAGATGGATGATGGATTTTGTTCATTCGCATAAGGTAATAAAATGTGTTTAAATACAAAGAGGACTTACGATTGATCAGTAAATAGGGAAATGGGAATGATGTATAGCCTTTAATATTGTATAGTGTAAATGAAGGTTTTATTCTAAAGAACTGATTGTTCATTATATCTGTTGAGGAAATATTTGGAAAAAGTACGAAGTTCTTAAAAATGTCAAATGTATATACGTTATGAAACTTTTTTTTGTTTCTGAATGATATTATAAAATGAGTTCTAATTATTTCTCAAATGCAACAACGTACATGAATAACACAATAAAAGACTTGGAATTCTAGCTTTGTAAGTGGGATATTTTCCGTTTCGTTGCTGTTGTTCATTGGTAGGTTGCGTGTTGTATTAAAATAAGGATCTTTGTTTAAGATGGATGACGGGTTTTGTTTATTCGCATAATGCAATAAAATGTGTTTAATAACAAAGTCGATGTAAGACTGACCAGTGAATAGGGATATGGGAATGATGTATTTCCTTTAATATTACGTAATGTAAATCAATGTTTTATTCTAAGCAATTATATTTTCATTATTTTTGTTAGGGAAATGTTTGGAATAACTACGAAGTGGTTAAAAATGTAAAATGTGTGCATAATATGAAAAGAATATTATTCTGGTTGATGTCATAAATAATAAGTACGTGCTTTTCTTCCCCCCAAAAATAACAGTAGATAATACTCGTATTGTGAATTTAATTTTGTAATTTATTACACAAAACCGTTTACACAAAATAACAAAAAACGTTTCCACTTACATGTGAAAATTCAACACATTTCATGCCACTTTTCTTTCTGCCTTTTTAAAGATAAATTAAAACATAGTAAACATCCATTAATCCTGACGAAAAAAAATATTCCGACATATTTTTATTATTAAAATGGTGCTTAAACATTATCTGAATAACATTTCTTTTAGTAGTGAAAAATATTTTTTACCGAAGATTCCATATATGTTGTTAAAATCAGGTTTTTGGCATAAAAATTTAAAAGTCTTTTACAAATTTTAAAATGAGGTCGGTCACTTAAGCTTATGTTTATGTCTTTATCTAAAATTAAAATCAGTAATATTTCTCAACCAAATGGACTATTTTCGGTTTTGTATGGAAGATTTTTTTAAATTTATATATTTTTTTATTCTATTGTTCATCGGACAACAGAGAACATGAGTTTAAATAAAAATATATGCATTAAAAACTTAATCATAAGCATATAAAACGCACCTTTTTAAATAGTAAATCTAATATTTTGAAGCTCTTTAAATGTGCAATGTATGAGTAATTATCATCTACATCTAATAATCATGGAATAATTAAGTAGGTTTGATGTGCAATCAGTTTTTTGTATAAAAAGACATTATCTGAAAATATAATATAAACTGCATATTATGTATACTACAATTGCATTAATCGATAAAAGAATAAAGAGAAAACTCATTCACAGAAATAAATGCTTGTGACATAAATCATATTCCAGGACAAAAGGCGTCTGAGATTTGAATTTCTTCTCTTAAACAACAAAAGCTGGTTTATGAACCTGGTATATACCGCAGCTGAAATAAATATCTCTTTCTATCCTCTTAAACTGTCGACCGCAACACATGAAAAAATAAATTCTTTTTAAAAAAAAATCGTACAGCCTCTATTTTCTAGCTAAATATGATAGGACTGCTACCAAAAATAAAAGTGGAACATTAAACGATGATACAGAAAATGAGTTCCAACTATTTCTCAAATGAAACAGCGAACCTGAATAACACAATAAACGACTTAGAATTCTAGTTTTGTAGGAGGGATGTTTTCCGTTTCGTTGTTGTTGTTGATTGGTAGGTTGCGTGTTGTATTAAAATTACGATCTCGGTTTAAGATGGATGATGGGTTTTGTTTATTCGCGTAATGTAATAAAAGGTGTTTAAATACTAAGAAGATTTACGATTGATCAGTAAATAGGGAAATGGGAATGATGTATTTCCTTTAGTATTGTGTAGTGTAAATAGAGGATTTATTCTAAGGAGTTGACTATTGATTATTTCTCTTAAGGAAATGCTTGGAAACAATAGAAGTGATTAAAAATGCCAAATGTGTTTATGTTATAAAATGATTTTTTTTTTACAGGTCGATATTATAAATAATAAATTCTTTCTTTTCTTCATAAAAAAATTAATCTTAATTAATACTCGTATTAAGAATTTAACATTGTAATGTATTGATCTATATAAGAAAAATTCTTTATATGCGGGAATTCGACACCATTTCACGCTAGTTTTCTTTCTGCATTTTTTAAAAGAAATTAAATTATAATAATCACCCATTAATTCGAACAAAAAAAAAATCTCGACTTAAAAAAAAAAAATTATTTAAATGATGCTTAAATATTCTCTGAATCACTTTTCTTATAGTAGTTAAAAATATTTATTACCAAATATTCCATACATTTTGTTAAAATCAGGTTATCGGCATGGAGATTTGAACGTTTTTTTATAATTTTAAAATGGGATTGGCCACTTAAGATTATGTATATGTGTTTATCTAAAATTAGAAACAGGAATAATTCCAAATCAAATAGATTTTTCTGTTTTCTGTGGGACATTTTTTTAATCTTTTTTTATTTCTATTGTTCATCGGACCGCACAGAAAAAGAGTTGGAATAAAAAGACATGCATTAAAAATTTATTCATAGATGTAAAATAGGGAATTTTTTAAATAGAAAATCCATTGTTTTGAAGCTCTTTAAATATGTAATGAATGAATAATTATTCGTCTACATCAAATAAATATAGGAATTTGTAAATAAGGTGGATGAGCAATCACTCTTTCGTATAAAAACATTATCTAAGAATAAAATATAATCAGGATATTACGTATACTACAATGACATTAATCGATAAAAAATAAACTCATTCAAATAAATAAATGTTCATGACATAAATCATATTCCAGGACAATAGGCGCCCGAGATTTGAATTTCTTCTCTTAAACAACAAAAACTGGTTTATGAACCTGGTATATACCACAGCTGAAATTAATATCTCTTTCTATCCCCTTGAACTGTCGACCGCAACACATGAAGAAATAAATGCTTTATAAAAAAAATCGTACAGCCTCTATTTTCTAGTTAAATATGCTGGACTGCTGCCAAAAATAAAAGTGGAACATTACCCGATGATACAGAAAATGAGTTCCAACTATTTCTCAAATGAAACAACGAACCTGAATAACATAGTAAACGACTTAGAATTCTAGTTTTGTAGGTGGGATGTTTCCCGTTTCTTTGCTGTTGTTGATTGGTTGGTTGCGTGTTGTATTAAAATAAGGATCTCTGCTTAAGATGGATGATAATATTTGTTTATTCGCATAATGCAATAAAAGGTGTTTAAATACTAAGCAGGTTTACGATTGTTCAGTATATACGGAAATGTGAATGATTTATTTCCTTTGATATTCTGTAATATAAATAGAAACTTTATTCTAAAAAAACGGCTATTCATCATTTCTATTAAAGAAATGTTTGGAAACACAAGAAGTGATTAAAAATATCAAATGTGTTTATGTTATGAAACGTTTTTTATAAGAAATGCATTTTTGCGTTTCTTCACCAAAAAATAATCTTAATGAATACCCATGCTAAGGATTTAACAAGTTCGCTGCCGCTCATGCCATAGCGCGTGGTATGGCCCCAACTTTAAGGGGCCACTCACGCGCCAGCGCATGATGTGGAGTGATGTCCAAAAGCCAGTTACGCGCTGGCGCGGGAAAATCTTTCACAGATTCTTGTTATAAAAAATAAATCGGCTTCTGGGAAAATCCCAACTCTACAGTGCGGCATTATCTGTCATCACATCTTAATGTAAGCGGCAGCGAACGTGTTAACATTGTAAAGTATTACACTATAAAAAAACTTTTCTTTACATGCGGAAATCAAACATCATTTCATGCCAGTTTTGTTTCTGCATTCTTAAAGAGAAATTAAAAAATCATAAACGTGCATTACTTCCGAAAAAAAGTCCCGACTTTTTTTAAACTATTAAAATGGTGCTTAAACATTCTCTAAATCACTTTTTATTAACAAAGATTCCATATATGTTGTTAAAATGAGGTCAAAATGAAGTTTGTTACAATTTCAAAATAGAGTCGGCAACTTCAGCTTTTACTTATGAGTTTATATACAATTGTAACCAGACATAATTCCCCGAAAAACAGATTTTTTCGGATTTCTATGGGATATTTTTTAAATTTTAAATATTTTTTTTTTCATTTCTACTGTACATCAGACAACTCAGAAAATGAGTTTAAATAAAATTATATGCATTAAAAATTTATGCACAGACGTAAAACAAGGATTTTTTAAAATAGTAACCTAGTAGTACCGAGTGATTATCTGCAAATAAAATATAAATTGCATATTATGTTTACTACAATTATATTAATCGATAAGAGAAGAAAGAGGAAACTCTTTCAAAAAAATAAATGCTAGTGACGTAAATCGTATTCCGAAGAAATAAGCGGACGCGTCTGAGATTTGAATTTCTTCTCATAAACAACAAAAGCTGGTTTATGAACGTTTTCATTTCAGAACTAAAGCTGAAATAAATATCTCTTTTATATCCCCTTAAACTCTCGACCACAACACCCGAAGAAATGGATTCTTTATAAAAGAATTCATGCAGCCTCTATTTTCCTGTTAAATATGCTGGATTGCTGCCTAAAATAAAAGTGGAACATTACCCGATGATGCAAAAAATGAGTTCCAACTATTTTTCAAATGAAACAATGAACCCGAATAACACAATAAATGACTTGGAATTCTAGTTTTGAATTTGGGATGTTTTCCGTTTCGTTGCTGTTGTTGATTGGTAAATTGCGTGTTGTATTAAAATAAGGATCTTGGTTTAAGATGGATGGTGAATTTTATTTATTCACATAATGTAATATAAGGTATTTAAATACTAAGTAGATTTACGATTGATCCGTAAATAAAGAAATGGGAATGATGTATTTCCCTTAATATTGTGAAATGTAAATGGAGGTTTTATTCTATAGATTTGACTGTTCATTATTTCTGTTAAGGAAAAATGTTTGGAAAGATTAATTTGCCAAAAATACAAGTGGAACATTATCTGATGATACAGAAAATGAGTTCCGAACAATCTTTTAAATGAAACAAGAATCAGAATAACTCAATAAATGATTTGGAATTCTAGTTTTGTAGGTGGGCTGTTTTCCGTTTCGTTATTGTTGTTGACTGGTACGCTGTGTTTTGTATTAAAATAAGGATCTTGGTTTAAGATGGATGATGGTTTTGTTTACTCGAATAATGTAATGGAAGGTATTTATATTGTACGTAAATTTACGATTGATAAGTAAATAGGAAAATGGCAGTGATGTATTTCTTTTAATATTGTTTGATGTAAATGGAGGATTTGATCTAAGTAATTGATTGTTCATTATTTCTGTTAAAAAAACGTTTGGAAACCCTGCGAAGTGCTTAAAATTGTCAATCGTGTATATAATATCAAACGAAATATTTATTTTTTTTTCTGGTTGATATAATAAATAATAAGTACTTGGCGTTTCTTTACAAAAAGATTAATCGTAAGTAATACTCTTTTTATGTGAGTTTAACATTATAAATTAGCATATTATACAAAAAATTTTCATTTACATGTAAAAATTCAACTCTACTAGACAACAGTTTTTTTTTCTGTATTTTTAAAAACTGAATAATTATCCCTGTACACACAAAAAAATCTGGAATATGTAAATAGGTTTGATGAACAATCAGTCTTTCGTATAAAAAAATCTGAAAATAAAATATAAACTGCATATTATGTTTAGTACAATTATATTAATCGATAAAAGAAGAAAGAGAAAACTCATTCATAAAAATAAATGCTATCGAGGTAAGTCATATTCCGGGACAATAGGCTGACGCGTCTGAGATTTGAATTTCTTCTCATAAACAACAAAAGCTGGATTATGAACATTTTTACTTCCGAACCACAGTTGAAATAAATATCTCTTTCTATGTTCTTAAATTGTCGACAACAATATACGAAAAAGTAGATTCTTTATAAAAGAAATCGAGCAGCCTCTATTTTGCAGTTAATTATGCTGGATTGCTGCCAAATATGAAAGTGGAACATTACCCGTTGACACAGAAAATAAGTTCCAACTATTTCTCAAATGAAACAACGAACACGAATAACACAATAAACGATTTGGAATTGTACTTTTGTATGTGGATGTTTTCCGTTCTTTTGCTGTTGTTGATTGGTAAGTTGTGTGTTTTATTAAAATAAGGATCTTGGTTTAAGATGGATGATGGGTTTTATTTATTTGCATAATGTAATATAATTGTACGCATAAATTTTGGTGTCATAATTTTTGTGTCATAATTTTTGTGTCATAATTTTTGGTTAAAAATGGATAATGGGTTTTGTTTATTCGCATAACGTAATAAAAGATGTTTAAATATTAAATAGATTTTAGATTGATCAGTTAATAGAGGAATGAGAATGGTGTATTTCTTTTTATATTGTAAAAAGAAAATGGAGGTTTTATTTTGTAGATTCCACTTTTCATTATTTCTGTTAAAGAAGTGTTTGGAAACAGTACTGAAATTTTTTAATCGTGTATATAATATGATACGAAGTATTTATTTTTTTCTGGTTGATATAATGGATAAAGATTACTTGCCTTTCTTCACAAAAAAAAAAAAAAAAAAAAATATACGTAAATAATACTCGTGTTGAGAATTTAACAATGTAAATTATTACTCTACATAAAGCGTTTTCATTTACATGTGGAAATTCAACACTATTTGTCACATGTTCTGTTTCTGTATTTTTAAAATCTGCATAATTAATCGTGTTTTAATACTAAGTTGATTTACGATTGAACAGTAAATATAAAAAAGGGAATGATGAATTTTTTGCATATTGTGTAATGTAAATGGAGGTTTTATTCTAAGGAACAGGCTGTTCATTATTCCTGTTAGGGTAACGTTTGGAAAGATAAAACTGCCAAAAATGAAAGTGGACTATTATCTGATGATACAGAAAATGAGTTCCAAACTATCTCTCAAATGAAACAGCGAACCTGAATAACACAATAAACGACTTGAAATTCTGGGTGGATACGTGTTCTTATTAAAATAATTTTTGGTTTAAAATGGATAATGGGTTTTGTTTATTCGCATAACGTAATAAAAGGTGTTTAAATACTAAACAGATTTTAGATTTATCAGTTAATAGAGGAATGAGAATGATGTATTTCTTTTTATATTGTAAAAAGAAAATGAAGGTTTTATTTTATAGATTCCACTTTTCATTATTTCAGTTAAAGAAATGTTTGGAAACTGTAATGAAATTTTTTAATCGTGTATATAATATTATACGAAGTATTTATTTTTTTCTGGTTGATATAATGGATAAAGAGTACTTGCCTTTCTTCACAAAAAATAATCGTAAATAATACTCGTGTTGAGAATTTAACATTTTAAATTATTACTCTACATAAAGCGTTTTCATTTACATGTGGAAATTCAACACTATTTTTCACATGTTCTGTTTCTGTATTTTTAAAATCTGCATAATGAATCGTCTACATCAAATAAATATGGAAAATGTAAATAGATTTCATGATCAATCAGTCTTTCTTATATAGTATATATAAAAAAAAACATTATCTGAAAAGAAAATACATATTGCATATTAAGTTTACTCCAGTTACATTAATCCATAAGAGAAAAAAACCAATTCATAAAAATAAATGCTATCGGCATATAACATATTCTGGGACAATAGGCTGACGCGTCTGAGATTTGAATTTCTTCTCATGAAAAAGAAAAGCTGTTTTATGAAACTTTTCATTTCCGAACCACAGTTGAAATAAATATCTCTTCCTATCCCCTTGAACTGTCGACCATAACACACGAAGAAATAGATTCTTTATTAAAGAAATCGTTCAGCCTCTATTTTCCAGCTAAATATGCTGGATTGTTGCCAAAAATAAAAGTGGAACTTTACCCGATGATACAAAAAATGAGTTCCAAACTATATCTCAAATAAAACAACGAACCTGAATAACGTAATAAATGACTTGGAATTCTAGTTGTGTTGGTGGTTTTCTGTTTCGTTGCTGTTGTTGATTGGTAGGTTGCGTGTTGTATAAAAA
Organism: Maratus speculifer; assembly: GCA_964019185.1. Classification (NCBI taxonomy): domain Eukaryota; kingdom Metazoa; phylum Arthropoda; class Arachnida; order Araneae; family Salticidae; genus Maratus; species Maratus speculifer. The sequence continues at coordinate 238,805,846 of OZ025289.1, forward strand.
TAAGGATCTCGGTTTAAGATAGATAATGGGTTTTATTTATTCGCATAATGCAATACAAGGTGTTTAAATACTAAATAGATTTACGATTGATCTTTGAATAGGGAAATGGGAATGATACATTTCCTTTAATATTGTATAATGTAAATGGAGGTTTTATTCTAAGGAATTGGCTGTTGATTATTTTTGCTAGGTTAATGTTTGGAAAGATTACACTGCCAAAAATAAAAGTGGAACATTGGTTGATGATACAGAAAATGAGTTCCAAACTATCTCTTAAATGAAACAACGAACCTTAATAACACAATAAACGACTTGGAATTCTAGTTTTGTAAGTGGGATGTATTCCGCTTCGTTGATGTTTTTGAATGAAGGCTGCGTGTTGTATTAAAATAAGGATCGCGGTTTAAGATGGATGATGGATTTATTTTATTCGCATAATGCAATAAAAGCTGTTTAAATATTTAGTATATTTACGATTGAACAGTAAATAGAAAAATGGGAATGATGTATTTCCTTTACTATTGTGCAATGTAAATGGAGGTTTTGTTCTAAGGAATTGACTGTTCATTATTTCTGTTAAGGAAATTTTTGGAAGCACAAGAAGTGCCTAAAAATGTCAATTGTGCTTATTTTATGAAACGAAATATTTTACATGGGGTTGTTATAAATAATAAAGTCTTTCTTTTCTACAAAAAAAATATCATAATTAATACTCGTACTAAGGATTTTAATTGTAAAGAATTATACTATAAAAAAAATTACATAAGGAAATTCGACACCATTTCCCTCCATTTTTAAAGAGAAATTAAAACATAATAAGCATCCATTAGTCCCAACTAAAAAAAAAAAAAAATCCCGTCTTTATATTTTTTATTAAAACTAGCAGACCCACCCAGCGTTGCACGGTTCCGTGATAATAATATTAAAGGAACATGAAATTTGTGATTTTATCTCTAAATCGAAATACGTGAAATTACATTGTCTGAAATACATGGCCCCTACTGTGTGAAAAATTGGTTTTAAAAATGAAAAAATAATGTTTAGCAGTAAAATTGTTCAAAAGGACTGCAATGGGAAACGGGAGAGGAACTACTCAAATAATAATTAGAATTTTCAAATTCTGAGTGTCAGATACATCAGGAGAGACTTTGGGATAATTTCAAAAAAGTTTTGAGCCTCCTAAGTGCCGTAGATAATGCTGGCATTCGCACAAAAATATACATGCACACAGACAGAGCGTTTAGTTATTTCATTAGTGTAGATTACTATGGATATTCAAAATAATTTTTTTACTGCTAATTCATTAGTTTCATGGATTTTGCCTTTTTTACATGCAATTTAAAATAGATAAGACCAACATGCGTACAAAAATATGTAATATTGACAAAATTGACTAATAACCGATGCTAAAAACACCAAAAATCGTTAAAAACCACATCAAAAATCGTGCTGAAAATCGCAATGTAAAAGCCACTGAAATTGAAAAATCATCCCAGACAAAATTTAGTTAATTAGGTTTTGAAACAATTTCGTTTTTATGATTCTCAAAAAATAGCCTCAAAATGCGAAAAACACTAAAAATCACATTAAAAATTTCGCTAAAATTCAAAAATCACCGCACGAATTCCGAATACACTTCATTGAAAAGAGAAAAAAATTACTACAATGAGTAAAAAGAATGAAACGGTATTCCTTTCACTAATATGGAAAAATAGCCTCGAAACATAAAAAGAGCGCTAAAAATCGCCTAAAAAATTAAATTAATAAATTCTAATCAAAAAAATCAAAAATCGGGCTACGAGATGCAAAACTTCACATATAGAGGTACCTTCCCTTCAAATTTTGTAACTCTACACGCAGGGTCTCTTAAGAACAGCGCTGACACACACACATACTTGTCTCTTTATTATTATAGATGATGCTTTAACATTCTTTGAATCATTTCTCTTTTGTAGTGAAAAATATTTTTTACCAAAGATTCTATATATATTTTGTTAAAACCGGTTTTTCGGCATTTGAATTTAACAGTTTCTTACAAATTTCCAAATGAGGTCGGCCACTTAAGCTTATGTTTATAACTTTATCTAAAATTAAAATCAGACATAATTCCCAACCAAATAGACGTTTTTCGGTTTTCTGTGGTATATATTTTTTTATTTCTAGTGTACATCGGATTACACAGAAAAAGTTTTTATATAAAATTGTATGCATTAAAAATTTAAGCTAAAGCACATACTACACAATTTTTTTAAAGTAGCAAATCCAATATTTTAAAGCTCGTTAAATATGCATTGAATGAATAATTATTCGTGTATAACAAATAAATATGGAATATGTAAATAGGTTTGATGAGCATTTAGTCTTTTGTATAAATAAAAAACATTATCTGAAAAATAAAATGTAAAAGACGTATTATAAGTAATACAATTACATTAATCGATAAGAGAACAAAGAGGAAACTCATTCCTAGAAATAAAGGCTAGTGACATAAATCATATTCCGGGGCAATAGGCTGACGCGTCTGAGATTTGAATTTCTTCTCTTTAAACAACAAAAGATGGTTTATGAACGTTTTCAAATGTGCAGCCTCTATTATCTAGTTAATATGCTGGTTTTCTGCCAAAAATGAAAGTGTAACATCACCAAATGATACAAAAAATGAGCTCCAACTATTTTTCAAATGAAACAACGAATCCAAATAACACAATAATACGACTCCGAATTCTAGTTTTGTCGGTGGGATATTTTCCGTTTCGTTGTTGTTCATTGGTAGGTTGCATGTTGTATTGAAATAAGGATCCTGGTTTAAGATGGATAATGGGTTTTGTTATTCGCATTAATGAAGTAAAAGGTGTTTTAATACTAGGTAGATTTGCGATTAATCACTAAATAAAGAAATGAGAGTGATGTATTTCCTTTAATAGTATGTAATGTAAATGGCGGTTTTATTCTATGGAATTGACTGTTCATTATTTCTGTTAAGGAAATTCTTGGATAGACTACGATGTGCTTAAAAATGTCAATTTTGTGTATTTTATAAAATAAAATATTTTCTATGGTGATATTATTTTAATGAATTCTTGCCTTTTTTTTCACAAAAACATTACAAGATATAATAGCATTAAATTTTATATGTTTCGATTTCCTGTGGGATATAAAGTATTTGGGACCGTAAGATTCTGCTTTGGTTCTACAAATTCCATTTGTATTCATATAGTTCTTTTTTCTTTCCATATTCAATGGGCTTTAAGTTATTAAATTACATAATTAATTTCAAATGGTTAATATTGTTTACTATTAATGGTCTTATATATATATAATATACATCTATTGTGCATCGGAAAATATATTATAAACTGCATATTATGTATACTACAATTGCATTAAACGATAAAAGAATAAAGAAAAAACTCATTCATAAAAATAAATGCTAGTGGCATAAATGGAATATGATTTTTTCACTACGGGACAGTAGGCCGAGGTATCTGATATTTGAATTTCATCTCATAAACAACAAAAGCTGGTTTATGAATTTTTTCGTTTCCGAAATACAGCTTAAATAAATATTTCTTATCTACCCCCCTTAACCTATCGACTACAACACACGAATAAATAGATTCTTTATAAAAGAAATCGTGGAGCTGGATTGATGATAAAAATATGAACATTACCTGAAGAAATGGAAAATGAGCTACAACTATTTCTCAACGAAACAACGAACCCGAATAACACAATAAACGACTTGGAATTCTAGTTTTGTAGGTGGGATGTTATCCGTTTCGTTGCTGTTGTTGATTGGTAGGTTGCGTGTTGTATTAAAATAAGGATCTAAGTTTACCATTGATAATGGGTTTTGTTTATTCGTGTAATGTAATAATAGGTGTTTAAGCACTGAGTAGATTTACTATTGATCTGTAAATAAAGAAATGGGAATGATGTATTACCTTTAGTAATGTATAATGTAAAAGAAGGTTCTATTCTAAAGAATTCGCTGTTGATTTTTTCTGTTAGGGTAATGTTTGGAAAGATAAAACTGCAAAAAATAAAACTGGAACATTGATGATACAGAAAATGAATTCGGAACTATATCTCAAATGAAGCAATGAACCTGATTTACAGAATAAACGACACTGAATTCTAGTTTTGTTGGTGGAATGTTTTCTGTTTCGTTGTTGTTGTTGATTGGTAGGTTACGTTTTGCATTAAAATAAGGATCTTAGTTAAAGATGGATAATGGGCTTTCTTTATTAGCATAACGTAATAAAAGGAGTTTAACTACTTAATAGATTTAAGATTGATCAGTAAATAGGGAAATGGGAATGATGCATTTTTTTATATTGTGTAATAAAAATGGAGATTTTATTCTATATATTCGACAGTTCTTTATTTCGGTTAAGGAAATGTTTCGAAATACTACGACGTGCTTAAAATTGTCAATTTTTACATAATATTCCACGAAATATTTATTCTTTTTCTGGTTTATATAATAGATAATAGGTATTTGCCTTACTTCTCAAAAGTTAATTATTATACTACATAAAACATTTACATTTACCTGTGTAAATTCAACACTATTAGACACAAGTTCTATTTTTGTATTTTTTAAAACAGAATAATTAATCGTTACATCAAATAAATATGGAATATGTAAATATAATTGATGAGCAATTAGTCATTCGTATGAAAAAATATTATCTGATAATAAAATGTAAACTGCATATTATGTTTACTACAATTACATTAATCGAGAAGAGAAGAAAAAAAAACTCATGCAAAGCGATAAATGCTAGTGACATAAATCATTTTCCGGGACAATAGGCTGAGGATAGAATTTCTTCTCATAATCAACAAAAGCTGGTTTATGAACGTTTTTACTTCTAAACCTCAGTTGAAATAAATATATCTTTCTATCACCTTGAACTGTCGACCACACATACGAAGAAATAGATTCTTTACAAAAGAAATCGTGCAGCTTCTATTTTTGAGTTAAATATGCTGGATTGCTGCCAAAAATAAAAAATGGAACATTACCCGATGATACAGAAAATTAGTTCCAACTATTTCTAAAAAGAAACAACGAACCCGAATAACACAATAAACGGCTTGGAATTCTAGTTTTGTAGGTGAGATGTTTTCTGTTCCGTTTCTGTTGTTAATTGGTAGGTTGCGTGTTGTATTAAAATAAGGAGATTGGTTTAAGATGGATGATGGGTTTTGTTTATTCGCATAATGTAATAAAAAGTGTTTAAATACAAAGTAGATTTGCGATGGATCAGTAAATAAGGAAATGGGAATGACGTATTTCCTTTAAAATTGTGTAATGTAAATTTAATTTTTATTCTATGACTTGTCATTATTTTTGTTAAGGAAATGTTTGGAAAAATTACGAAGTGATTTGAATTGTAAATTAAGTATATAATATGAAACGAAATATATATATATATGTTTTTCTGGTTAATATCATATATAATAAGAAGGTATTTTTCTTCGCAAAAAAAAAATGATTGTGATTAATACTCGTATTCTGAATTTATTATTTTAAATTATTACAGTATAAAAAACGTTTCCATTCACATGTGGAAAATGAACAACTTTCATGCCAGTTCTGTTTCTGCCTTTTTAAAGAAAAATTAAAACATAATACATGTACGTCAATCCTGACAACAAAAAAAAATTCCCGACAATTTTTTATTATTAAACTGATGCTTAAACATTCTCTGATTCACTTTTCTTTTAGATGTGAAAATTTTTTTTTACCGAAGATTCCATGTATGTTGTTAAATCAGGTTTACGGCATGGAAATTTAAAAGTTTTTTACACATTTCAAAATGAGGTCGGCCATTTAAGCTTATGTATCTGTCTTTATCTAAAATTAAAATTTGAGACAATTCCCAACCAAATGGACTTTTTTAGGTTTTCAATGAAAGATTTTTTAAAATTTAAAAATTTGTTTTTTTTCCCATTTTACATTGGATGACACAAAAATGAGTTTAAATAAAAATATATGCATTAAAATTTAAACATAAGCATATAATGCGCACTTTTTAAAATAGTAAATTCACTATTTTGAAGCTCTTTAAATATGCAATGAATGAGTAATTATCATCTACATCAAATAAATATGGAATATGTAAGTAGGTTTGATGAGCAATCAGTCTTTCGTATAAAAAGACATTATCTGAAAATATAATACAAACTGCATATTATGTATACTACAATTGCATTAATCGATAAAAGAATAAAGAGAAAACTCATTCATAGAAATAAATGTTTGTGAAATAAATCATATTCCGGGACAATTGACTGGCACATCTGAGATTTGAATTTCTTCTCAGAAACAACAAAATCTGTTTATGAACGTTTTCATTTCCAAACCACAGCTGAAAAAAATATCTCTTTCTATTTCTTTGAACTGTCGACCACAACATACGAAGAAATAGATTCTTTATAAAAGAAATCGTGCAGCCTCTATTTTGCAGTTAAATATGCTGGATTGCTGCCAAAAATAAAAATGGAACATTACCCGATGATACAGAAAATGAGTTCCAACTATTTCGCAAATGAAATAACGAACCTGAATAACATAATAAACGACTTGGAATTGTAGTCTTGTAGGTGGATGTTTTCCGTTTCCTTGCTGTTGTTGATTGGTAGGTTGCGTGTTGTATTAAAATAAGGATCTCTGTTTAAGATGGATGATGAGTTTTGTTTATTCGCAACGTGTTTAGGTACTAATTAGTTTTACGATTGTTCAGTATATAGGGAGATGGGAATGATTTATTTCCTTTGATATTGTGTAATGTAAATGGAGGTTTTATTCTAATGTAAATGTAGGCTTTATTCTGTGCATTATTTCTGTTAAGAAATGTTCGAAAATATTGCAAAATGCTTAAAATTTTTTATATGTGTGTATGTTATGAAACGATTTTTTTTCTAATTGATATAATAAATACTAAATTTTTGCTTTTCTTCACAAAAGAATTAATTGTAATTAATACACGTAAAATGGATTAACATTGTAAAGTATTTCTCTATAAGTATTAAGCAGCAGTGTTTAAGTATTAAGCAGTTGTAGATTTGGAATATATCGATCTAGAAGAAAAATATTTATCTACTTTCATTAATATAGTGTAAGGTTAATGGAGGTTCATAATAAGAAACTGATGCTTTGAATGTGCATCTGTTAACGAAATTATTTCTGAGCAGCTTATAAAGGTTGGCTTCTATTATTATTATGAAAGAAATTTTTTTTTCTATTTGATAAAGACATGTTTAATACAAGATTTTTAGTTTTGGGTTCCCCATTATTACATAAATCATTGATAATATTCCATAAGCAAATTAATAATCGATTAAGGAATATTTAAAACATAATTTTAAAATCGATAGATTTAAACTATGCAGTTATCCAATGGAATAATAATAATAATAATAATAATAATAATAAATGGAAAACAAATAGCGAATTTTTCATTCTGCTATAAAAATATGACTCGAGACTGATGCGAAAGAAGTGTTTTTAAAACATTTTCAAATTCAGTATAAATTATTACATTCATGTAATATGCTTTTCGATGTTAATGATGGAAAAAAACTGTGGATGTGAAAATCTATTGGAGTTTTAAAAAAATAAATAAATAACTGGTTTTCACCAGTGTTTTATAATACTTGAATTTCGGATTCTATAATGAGTATATTATGTATGTATGTACATAATATATCATATAATATGTCTGTTATCTATAACATATAATATATATTTATATATATGTATATACACACCGTTTATTTAACGAATTTATCAATTTAGTCCAAACTCAAAATGCTAACAGTTTACAAAAATCTAAAAATATTCATACACACTGTTAATGTTACTTTATCTGCAATTTCACCTACAGAGCCCAAAAAGAAAACAACAGCAGAAGAAGTTCTTTATTCAAATTTCACATTATGTCTTTTTGCCCAGTACCACCTTGTCCGGATTTAAAAGGTAATCTACTGTTGCTAAAAGCGATTTAATTGAAAGTTATCTTATATAATGTTTCCTTCTTTAGTCGAGCAAGCTCTACTAGCCAAATTCCATTTCCTAAACCTGTACAATGCTCTTTGTACTTTTAGAAACCACAAAAAAATGTGTAACGCCAACTGTCCTTTGTCAAATAATGGTTTAAAAGCAGTGATTGAGAAATTTCAGAAAAAAGGTTCTCTAAATGTTCAGTCAGGCAGAGGATGGAAACCCGTATCACAGTATACAATTTAAGAAATGGCAAAGATGATTGTTGACAGAGCATTAGGCAATATTGTTACTACCTCCAGCCCTCGTGGGATAGCTCGGAATTTGGATATGAATTTGGATATTGTACGGTATGGGAAATCCTACAAATGATAATCCACCTTTATCCGTGCATGTCACACCGACCATGATAAGAAAGTAGTTTTTGCTCTGATTTTTCTTGTCAGAATGGAGTTGCATGATGCTTGCCTGTGGAAAATCATATGGTAAGACGAGACCCGCTATTACTTGAATGGAGCAATAAATACCCAGAACTGCCTAATTCGGGAGAACAAGTCACCGAGAGCATTCGAGGAAATTCATTGCATTCACCAAAGATAACTGCTTGGTGTAGTTTCATAGCAGATATTATCTTAAGTCCGTTCTTATATGAGACCAATACTCCGACAGAACTTGTAACTTGTTCTGTTACCGGACACAAATTTCGCCAAATGTTAAACAACTTTGTTATTCCGGCAATTCATCAAAAACAGTGCCTGGAGAAAATCATTTTCATGCAAGATGGAGCTCCTCTACATACTACTTTACGAGTACAGCAGCTGCTATGACAGAAATCCACAGCAGAAAGAGACATTAGCTGCTGTTTTCCAACTGCAAAGCCACCTCGCTCCCTTTATCTTACATCCTGTAACTTTTAGCTCTGAGGTTACCTAAAGTCCAAGGACTATCACGGAGGTATCTAAGTCTACGTTCAAGGTAACATTTATCGAACTGTACGAGAGATTTCTGTAGACATGTTATTCTCTGCTTTTGTAAATGATGTGCAAAGAATCCAAGTGTGTACATGTGGGCCACAAAAACGGCCGCCACATCGGACCTGAATCGGATGTGCTAAATAAACGGTAATTTTTTTTTTAGTATTGATTTTTCTTTTTTGCAACTCTCTTGTTGGACACAGCGCCACATATTCCCCTGGTAGTCACTTTTAGAATTAAATAGTTTTTTCGGAAAATCCTCCGTCCCCAATCTTGTTTAATCTTCCTAAAAAAAATTGGTGTCGTTTTCGCAATTAGATCGCGCTACAGAACACTCTGAGTACCGTCAGTTTAATTATGGTTACCTTGTATTTTATACACTCAAGAGGCAAAACCTTATGATAACCTACCTAATAACGTGTTGGGTCACCGGCAAAAATGTTGCAAACAACCTTGACATGGATACCACATGTCCTTGGTGGATGATGAGAGCAAAATTATATTTATTGTTCAAGCAATAGTCAAGCTTTTCTGTGATATTTCAAAATGATTATTTTTAGCTATCGTCTCCTGTGGAATAGAGCCCGAAAGGTGCTCTGTCGGATTTCGAGTTTGGCGACCAGTACTTTAACTGGAATTCAGTATTATGTTTCTGGAACCAATAGAGCACAATTCAAGTCTTGTGACATGCACTGTTAAAAAATTTCTGAAATTCACGAATATTTTTCCTTACTTTTACAGAAAAAGTCTCTTTTCACAACAAAAGGGCATTTTCCGTTAAAAATCCGAAAATTTCACCATCTTTCCTGAAAATAACGAAACGGATGGAAATAGAAATAAAAAAACGGAGACATGGGCGGATCGATGGCCGAGTGGTCAATGCACCACACCACTAATCGCCTGCGTGCGCAGATTGTGGGTTCGAATCCCACTGGTGCCATGGAATAATAAAAACATAAACAATCCTTTTTAAATCATATTTTTTTTCTCTTATTTCTTAGTAAAAAATATTTTAATTAATTATCAAAAAAAAAAAAAAAAAAAAAAAAAAAAAAAATAGTAAATAGTGTACCACAATTTCAAAAAATTATCTATAGCATTACTTTTGTGAAAAAATTGTTTATAATAAGTTCCTTTCGTTCATTCATTCAAAAAAAAAAACAGTGGTTTTTAACAGTGAGTTCTTAAAATTTAAATTATTTAAAAAATTAAAATTGATTTTTAAAAATGCATCAGTCTAAAATAAAATAAAATAAGCCGTTTACAAGTATTCTAATGAATATATTTGAAAGGAAATCTTTAAAAAGCACAACAGATTTTCCCACTAACTCATAAAAGACATACTTTGTAAAATCTCACATCAGCAGCTTTGGCTCAGCTAGTAAGGATTTGTTCCGCTATCAACAGGTCCCGATTTCGATCCTCAGGCTGGCGTGAGCTAAATCATACAAAATAATAATAATTAAGTAAAGTAACATAGTAGCTTAAAATCACTCAGGAATTTCGAATTCTTTGAGGAATAAATCGATCCGTTAATTTTAAAAATTATATTCAATTATTATCTTTAAAAATCAAACTTTGTAACAAAATGTTACCACTTCTTCAACGGAGTTTTCCTTTCTTGTATTTCCCACAACGGAAAATCTACTAACGGAACAGTAAAAGTTCGGCTACTTTGCTGCCGGTAGTTTCACCGTGATCTCAGAGATTTATTTTTAACAGTATGGAGCTTTGTCTTGACGAAGACTCCATTTCCACTTCGATAGACAGATGCCCTGTAATGCTGCAAGTGATCCGCAGTGATGTGCATGTACTCCGTGTGCTCATGTTCTGTTCAACACCAATCACCGGCCCGAGTTACGTCCACGAGAACGTTCCTCAAAGATTAATATCGCCACAACTGACCTCCTTCTGAACTTTTGTATAAGGGAAAGTAAGAGTTTGCATAGAAGATGGCGTATCCGAACACGTCCTTTAACGTGTTGAAGGATGAATCGTGTTTCGTAGTCCAGTCATGATGTTTCTGTACCTACTGCTGGAGTATTTAGCGATGATGCTTGATCAACAAGGGCATATGAGTGGAACATTATCTCCGTAGTCTCATGTTTAACAGTGCCAGCTGAACTGCATTCTCCAACAGAATTCCATTTGGACATGTATTGTTTTATGATGCATATTGAGCCAGTTTATCTAATGATTTTACTTAAGGGGGGGGGGGGAGTTCTCCGTCGTCCTTTTTGTTTGATGACACCTGGCCGTCCAACGCGTTTGCTTCTCCTCATGATTTCACCATGATTTATCCACCTTGTAAAAGTACTAATAACAATATGCCCGAACAATGCATAAGACATATAGATTCAAAGTTATTTATTCGGTCATCGGGAGACTGAGTTCTGCCCCCTATCAAGAAAGCTTAGACGAGAACAAGCAGCCTTTATCCTCATAAGCAGACGCAAGTGCAAAAATGATTCCTGAGGCTCTATAATAGCTTTTACATACCATTTCTAATAAATTATGTGCCTATAAATTTTTAAACCACTCTGAAGTATTTCCAAAGACATAAAATATAGTTATATTACATAAAAATATTTTCACAAATGATCCTTTAAAACAATATAAAAGATTAATATATCACGCCTTATTATATCGTTCATATGTATTTATTGTTCCCTTGCTAGAATTAAAAATAAAGGTATATTTTATCTGTCTTTTTATGTATGTTACAAAAAATATGTGCATTTTCTTAATTTCACTGCACAGGAATAAGAAAGTATATTCGAATTTTAGAAACAATCTTGAACCATTTTTTTTAGTCAAAAATTGTCTTAATCTTTTAATATGCATTGTTATAACACGTTTTTATTTTTTATTACTAATATTATTTTTAACAATTTTTTGTCTAAGCTATGGCGCATGAAAACTATGTACAGTATCAGTCCTAATTTGCAAAATCATAATTTGGTTAAAGGAACTTCTTTTTATTATCTTGAAATGTACGATACTTCAATGAAATATATCGTGAAATGAATGCTATTATCTTTATATCCGTATTCAATTGAAAACTATATTGCACAAAAAGAAATAACACAAATAATTTTATCTATCTCAATTTGGACAACATGATAGGAAGCTGATGAGCAAGAAGGATGAACAAAAAGTGATATCCTACGATATCAAGTGAAGAAGCAAGCAGGAATTAAAAAACACATCCGGTCGGTTACGAAGAAAAAAACGAAGACCCAATAGAAATTTGACTGGAAATAACTCAGTGAGTGAGTATGAGTGAGATTATCAGTCTTGAGTCTTGGGTTAGATTTGGAAGATGTTGTTTAGAAGAAAAAACTAAGCCTATTGCTGATTACATTTTTAGTAAATATATGTATGCACAAGAATTCGTTTGAAACCCATGTTGTTATCCCGTTGAATAATGCTAGCTGAGTAGGTCAAGTGAGAAGGAAATGGTGTCACTTAATGATATTAAGTAGCTAACATCTCAGCGTGTTACTAATAGCCCAAGAGCCAACCGCATGAAACCCTACGTCATCGAGGACAAGGAAAAATCCTTTATTGGAAGAAATAGTAGTAATCTAGAAATCTAATGATCTATGTCTACCGGAAGTGAAGTGGTGCATAAACCAAAATTGATACCACTAGTGGTTGACTCGTAAATTTAGCATTGTGTTTGTCTTACAATCAAAAGTATAAAACATGGAAAACTGGGTGCAGGAAAACACAATCCTGAGCCTACGAGTCAAACACTAGTGATATCAATTTTTGGCTTATGCAGTATTTCACTTTAGGCAGACATGGATCATTAGATTCTTCGTTTACTAATCTTTCAAAAAATAAAGGTTTTTTTTTCTTGTGCTCGATGACATAGGGATTTATGCGGGATATAATTGTTGGACTATAATTGTTTGGCAGTATCTGCTGATCCATTGCATATACAAGTGTGTAGTTTGTTATAATGCACAGGTTTTGTAAATAATTCACCAATTAATGTATTTAAAAAAATGCTAGTTATTTATTGCCAACCTTCTCATAATTTTCCTGATAGATTTTATGATAAAAAATCACATAAATTTATTGTAGTAATTCTTGAAAATTTGCAAAAGATTTGTTCAAAAAGTTTCTTTATTTTCTGAACTTTTAATCACATGCTTTTGATTTCAAACTTTTGTTTATAAATATTTGCATATATGTAAAAGTATTATAGTATAGCAATTTTTTTAATGATAATGCTTAATTATGAGAGTTTTATTAAAAAAACTTGATGCACAATGGCCTATCAAAAATAACCTAGTAAGTAATGTATTTTTTGATAATTAGTTACTCGCACGATAATAAATAAACTTTTTCACTGAAATTGAGATTTTGAAAAACAATTAAAATTATTGGGGCTACAAAATACTTGCAAGATTTTCTTTAGTAAAAATTGTCATTATTCTTTCTCTAATAATATTTAAAATATCTTATACAAGCTGAGAGAAAAATAAATATACCTTATGCATAAATAAAGTATACATAATAAATGTCAAAAAAGGGAAATAATAATAAAAAACAAAAACAAATGATAAAATATCAATAGAGGACAAAATAGAAAACTCGATTAATTTGAGTAAATTCTTTCATAAAGGCGTAAATCAGAATATTTATTAAACTGCAATTTTGTTAAGAAAGAATATAAGATATTTCCATTTCCATTAACTTCTACACGTCATTCTTAGTGCCGTATCGATTTTCCTTAAAAGAGGTAGTTAAAAAAATCATAAATGAACAGCTATTATTTAAGAAATTGTTTTTGAATACATTCATTTAATGGAGGGAAAAAGCATATTTTCTGTATCTAGAAGCAACTAGTGTATGAATAATATATATATATATATATATTTATATGATAGCTATTTATGCAAACAAAAAAGTTCTTCGAATAAAACCGTTACTGATTAATTTATAGGTTTACACATTTCGTTCATTTTCCGTACATAATGGAAGAATATTTTAATATAAAATCTATATCAATTAAGAAATAAATATTGTTTTTATTACGTTCCCTTTATAATATTTAAAAAATGGATAATCCTATAAATAGATATATTTATAGGATTATAAAATTCATTTATTTTTGGAGATAACGGAAGAATATTTTAATATAAAATCTACATTCATAAAAAAATGTTTTTATTATATTCTTTTTATTATGTTTTTGTAAAGGGAACAAAATAAACATTTCAGGAAAAATGTCAAATAAATCAATAAACTTCTTCGTGACGGTAGACTTTTACGAAACGTTTAATGTTTTGTCACCGGTTTAAAAAAAAAAAAAAAAAAAAAAAAAAAAAAAAAAAAAAAACAGAAATTGTTTTTTATTATATCAAATGGAACAATGGACGATTGTAGTCATTTTTTTTAATTCCCTAGTTACAGGGCAACTTAACATTCCGTTTAGCAAGGTAGGAGTGTTTTACAATGCAATAGGAGCTATGTCAATTTTAGACGCGGCTGGTGAACAGAAAGAAAAGAAGTTCAAGAAATAAAAACAAAAATGTTATGTTAATTTACAAAATAATAAAAAATAGAAAAGAAAGAAAAGAAAAAGAAGAAAGGTTCATTAAATCCATAAACAGGCCAAAAAACATAAAAAAATCTTATACATATCCAGAGAGATATAAATATGCCTTATTTATAAATAAAATAAACTTAATAAACGACAAAAATGAAATAATAATAAATATAAAAATAGTTGAAATATAAATAGAAGACAAAATGGAAAACTCGACTATTTTGAATAAATACTCCCATAAAGGCCTAAATCAGAATATTTATTTAAGTGCAATTTTGCTAAGAAAGAATATAAGATATTTCCATTTCCATTAATTTCTTCACGTGATTCTTAGTGCCGCACCGATTTTTCTTAAAGGAGGTAGTTCAAAAAATTCGTAAGCAAACAGCTATTATTTAAGAAATTGTTTTTGAATATTTTCATTTAATGGAGGGAAAAAAGCATATTTTCCTGAATCTAAAAGCAACGAGGGTATGAATGAAATACATATTTTTAAACTATAGATATTTATGCAATCAAAAAGTTCTTCGAAGAAAAACGTTATAGATTTACTTATAATATATACATTTATATTACAGATTTCATTCATTTTAGTAGATAACGGAAGAATATTTTTATATGAAACCTATATATATTTTTAAAAATACTCGTTTTTATTACATTATTTTTATTATATTTTGTGAATAAAACCAAATAGATAGTTCGGAAAAAATGACAGATATGTGATTAAAAGTCCTACTTTTTTAGTTTCTACAGATTAAAAAATATTACATATTACATGTGCGTATTAACATTGGAATGTATATGGTTCGTAGATTATTCGCCCATTAATATTTTTGTAATAATCCTAGTTTTTAATTACGAATCTTCTCACAATTTTCGTGGTATATTTTATGACAAATAACCAGATAAGTTTGATGTAGTAAATCTTAAAAACCTGCAAATATTTGATCAAACAGTTTCTCTAATTTTAAACTTCCAATTTTATGCTTTTGGGTTTCATTTTTGTTTATAAATAATTGCATATAGCTAAGAAAATAACACTTTAAAAATCTTAACTGATAATGTTTAATTATGATAGCTTTATTAAAAGAGTTTTACAAAATGGCGCAAAAATAACCTAACAAAAGAATGTATTGTGTGATAATTATTTGTGTGATAATAAAAAACTTTTTTTAATAGAAATTGAATTTTTGAAAAACTATAAAAATCATTTGAGGTATAAAATAGTTGTAACTTTTTTCATTTGTAAATGATTTCAATTTTTCTTCGATAATAATGTTTTAAAAAATCTTATACATACTCAGAGGATGATAAATATACCTTATTTATTAAATAAAATAGCATCATAAACCACATAAAATAAACAATAAAAATTAATAGAAAAATTGGTAAATTACAAATTGAAGACAAATTGGAAAACTAGATTGTTTTGAATAAATTTATTCAAAAAGGCGTAAATCAGAATATTTATTAAATTGCTATTTTTCAAAGAAAGAAAATAGAATAGTTCCATTTTCATTAACTTCTTCAAGTGATTTTTGGTTCCGTATCGATTTTCCTTAAAAGAGGTAGTTAAAAAAAATCATAAACGAATAGCTATTAATTAAGAAATTGTTTTTGAATACATTCATTTATTGGGAAATGAAAAAAGCATATTTTCTGTATCTAAAAGCAACGAGGGTATAAATAATATCTATATTTTTAAATGATAGCTATTTATGCTACCAAAAAGTTCTTTGAATAAAAACGTTATAGATTTATTTATTGGGTTATACATTTCATTCATTTACGTGGATAATGGAAGAATATTTGAATATGAAACCTATATTCTTTAAAACAAAATATTCGTTTTTATTATATTCTTTTTATCATATTTTGTGAATAAAACCAAATAGATGTTTCGGAAAAATGACAAATATGTCATTAAAAGTCGTTCTCAGGTAATTTCTACAGGTTAAAACATATTAAGTAGATTTCGTACGAAATACTACCTATTGCATTCGCACCAGTTTATCTATCTATCTATATATCTATATATATATCTCACTTTTTTATGGACACGATAACTTCTACAATTCTTCACCAATCTCCACCAAACTCGTACATAAAACCAAATGGGATAAAATCTCGGCTAAGTTCGTTAATGTGCAAAATCGGACCAAGGGGGTCGAAATAGGGGGCGTTTTTGTGAAAACAGAAAAAAAGCCCATAGCTTCTTAATGAAAATAGATATCGAATCACTTTAAAGTTTATATTATTTCTAAATAATGGGCCAAAAGTTTATGCATGACAGATTTTTGATAAAGTTAAAAATGGGCTCAAGGGCCGAAAAAAATAGGGTTTTTGGGAGAAAAAAATCATAACTTTGTCAATACTCAAGATATCAAATCCATCTAAATTTTTTATAAATGTTCTTAAAATTATCTAAAAATTTTGTATTTGCACGTTTTTGATAGAACTAACTCTTACCGGTAAAAAAAAAAATTAAAAACGAAAATAAAAAGGGGTTTCGAAAAAGAAAAAAATCCTTAACATTGTCAATTCTTAAACTATCAAATCCAATTAAATTTATTTTACATCTTCTCAATAATATCTACGACTTTTATACTGACAAGTTTTTCATAGGATCAATTCGTATAGCAAAAATAAATTAAACAAAAATTGGAGTTGGAGAAAAACCTCTAATCCAAACTGCTTACTTTCTGAATCGTTTTTTAAATTCATTTTTTATTTTAAACGCGTCCACATGGCAGATCCTATTATTTAGGAACTACATAATGTGAAACATTGGCCAGATTTTTGATAAAGACAGAATATATTTAAAAAAAGGCTGCCAAAAAGGGTATTTTAAACAGAATTTCCCGAAGTGACAGTGATAGGATATTTGAGGAAGTATTCAAATAACAAATTGCGTTTTTCCTGACTCATTTTTAAATCCATTTTTACTCTCAAACGCATCCAGTTTACAAGTCCTCTTATTTAGGAACTGTATAATATGACGCATTGGTCAATTTTTTGATAAAGACAGAATATATTTCAAAAAAGGCTGCCAAAAAGGGTATTTTGAACAGAATTTCGAGAAGTTATCCTGATTGAAAATTTGAGGAAACATTAAAATAACAAATTGCGTTTTTTCTGACTCATTTTTAAATCCAGTTTTGCTGTCAAACGCATCCAATTGACAGGTTCTCTTATATAGGAGCTGTATAATGTCCCGCATTGATCAGTTTTTTGATAAAAGCTGAATATATTTTCAAAAATGCTGATAAAGTGGGTACTTCGTGCAAAATTTTCCGAAGCTATCATGATTAAGAATTGAGGTTGTATTCAAAATTGGTTATTTTATAACTCATTTTTAAATTCAATTTTGCTCTCAAACGCATTCAACTGACAGTCTTTAGTTATTTAGGATCTATATAATGTACGATAGTCGATTTTTTAATAAAGTCAGAATTATTTCAAAATATGTTGTCAAAATGGGCATTTGAGCCGAATTTAGTTTAAGATGATTCTGATAAAACCAGTCCTTACAGAAAAATAAAATTAAAAAATTTTCAAAAGAGGACAAATAAAGTTGTTAAACTGGGCTTATCTGTAATAAAATTTATTTTTTGTTGTTGAAATGAGCACTCTTCGAAATCTACCTCCGCCTATAGGTCAAGCCGACAGGGATTTTTACATATTACATGCGCATATTAACACAGTAATGTATATGGTTCGTTGATAATTCCTTCCATTAATATATCTCAAATAATCATAGTTTTTAATTACCAATCTTCCTACAATTTTTATGATAGATCGTATAGGTTTGATTTAGTAAATCTTCAAAAACTGCAAATATTTGCTCAAACAGTTTCTCTAATTTATGAAATCTTCTTTCACTTTCAATTTCATGCTTTTGGTTTCAGTTATTTTTTATAAATAACTGTATAGGAGGAGCTAACAAAATGACACTATAGATATATCTTTAATGATAATGTTTGTGCGATAATAAATAAACTTTTTTTTTATAGAAGTTGAATTTTTAAAAAAAACTATAAAAGTTATTTGAGCTATAAAATACTTGCAATTTTTTCATTAGTAAATGTTTTTCAATTTTCCTTCGACAATAATGTTGAAAAAATCTTATACATACTTAGAGAAAGATAAATATACCTTATTTATTAAATAAAATAAACATAATAAGCGACACAAGATAATCAATAAAAACTAATAGAAAAATTGTTAAATTATAAATAGTAGACATAACGGAAAAATAGATTACTTTGAATAAATTTTTCATAAAGTCGTAAATCTGAATATTTATTAAACTGCAATTTTGCTGAGAAAGAATATAAGATTTTCTGCAAGAAGTGTAACTCACCGATTTTGACGAAAATGGTATCGTTGAAAAGATTTCATCGATAGCAGCAAAAAACTCAATGGAACTACCCGTCGCAATTGAGTTGTTATAGAGATATCCAACAATTTATGTCACGTAATTTGTGCAATGTGCATACTTAATGGGGGACCGCAAAAAATTTTAGTCTCGATTTTAACTAAAGTGGTATCGTTGAAAAGATATAATCGTGAGGATTAAAAAATTCAATGGAATCACTCGTCGAAAATGAGACGTTTTCGAGATATCCGACGATTTGTGTCACATTGCTAATGCACACTGCTGAGAAATTGCATTAAGTGACATAAATTGTCGGATATCTCGAAAACGACTCATTTCAGATGGTTAGTTCCGTTCAGTTTGTTACTTCTCACAATGATATCTTTGCAATGACACCATTTTCATCAAATTTGAGAAAACAATTTTTTGCGGTCTCCTATTAAGAGTGCACTTGAACAGTAGGCACTATTTAAGTGACATAAATTGTCGGACATCTCGATAACGGATCATTTGCGACGGGTAGTTCCATTGAGTTTTTTGCTGCTCCCAGTGAGATATCACTTTCGTCAAAATCGGTGACTGACACTTCTTGCAGTTCCATAGTTAGTGTCATATCGATTTTCCTTAAAAAATTCATAAACGAACTGCTATTATTTAAAAAATTGTTTTTGAATGCATTCATTTAATGGGGGGAAAAGCATACTTTTTGTAACTAAAAGCAAAGAAGGTATGAACAATATATACTATATTTTTATATGATAGTCATTTATGCAATCAGAAAGTTCTTTGAATAAAAACGTTATGGATTTATTTGTAGGATTATGCATTTCATTGATTTTCGTAAGTAATGGAAGACTTTTTTAATATAAAATCTGTATTCATTTGAAAAAAATATTTTCTACAATAAACTTTTTCATTGAAATTGAGTTTTTTTAAAAAACTATGAAAATTATTTGAGCTATAAAATACTTGCAAGTTTTATTTTAGTAAATATTGTCTATTATTCTTTCGCTAATAATATAAAAAAAAACTCTTACACATATTCAGAAAAGATATACCTTATGTATAAATAAAATAAACATAATAATCGACACAAAAAAAATAATAATAGAAATAGAAATAAAAATGTTAAAATATAAATAGAAGACAAAAGGGAAAACTCGATTACTTTGAATAAATTCTTCCATAAAGACGTAAATCAGAATATTTATTAAACTGTAATTTTGCTAAGAAAGAATATAAGATGTTTCGAGTTCCATTAAATTCTTCACGTGATTCTTAGTGCTGTATTGATTTTCCTTAAAAGAAGTTGTTAAAAAAATCATAAATATACAGCTATTATTTAAGAAATTGTTTTCGAATACAATTATTTAATGGAGGAAAAAAGCATATTTTCTTTTTATTAAAGCAACGAAGTTATGAATAAAATATATGTTTTTAAATGATAGCTATTTATTCTATCAAAAAGTTCTTAGGATAAAAAGTTATAGGTTTATTTATAGGATTATACATTTCATTCATTTTCATAGGTAATGGTAGACTTTTTTTAATATAAAATCCATATTCTTTTAAAAAATATATTTGCTACAATAAATAATCGTTTCATTGAAATTGAGTTTTTTAAAAACTATGAAAATGATTTGAGCTATAAAATACTTGAAATTTTTCTTTACTATATATTGTATTACTATTTAGTATTTAGTATTATTTAGTATATTTAGAATATTTTCTTTAGCATATTTAGTAAATTTCTTTAGAATATTGTCTATTATTGCTTGGCTAATAATATTTTTTTTTAATCTTAAACATACCCAGAGAAAGATAAAAATACATTATTTATAAATAAAATATATAATAATCGACAAAAAAAGTATATTAATAAAATTAGAAAAAAAAAATGTTAACGTATAAATAGAAGAAAAAATAAAAAACTCGATTACTTTCAATAAATTCTTCCAAAAAAAGACGTAAATCAGAATATTTATTTAACTGCAATTTTGCTAAGAAATAATATAAGATATTTCCATTTCCATTAACTTCTTCACGTGATTCTTAGTGCCGTATCGATTTTCCTTAAAAGAGTTAGTTAAAAAAATCATAAGCTAACAGCTATTATTTAAGAAATTGTTTTTGAATACATTCATTTAATGGAGGGAAAAAACATATTTTCTGTTTATTAAAGCAAGGTATGAATAAAATATATATTTTTTAAATGATAACTGTTTATGCAATCAAAAAGTTCTTCGAATAAAAACGTTATAGATTTATTTATAGGACTATACATTTCATTCATTTTCGTAGATATTGGAAGAAAATTTAAAATAAAATTTATATTATTTAAATAAAGTATTTGTTTTTATTATATTTATTTGCCTGATTTATTGAACAATATGCAACTCACTTGTGTCCTCGACATGAAAGCCTACTTATCAAAGTCATCGTCAATATACAGGGACGAGACAGAAAATGGAAATTTTACAACACGAGAGAATTACAACTGGGGACTGAACAGAAAGTGTGTGTACAGTGGAGCCATTGGAATTCGAGCCCACAACCTCCCACGCGATTAGTGGCCTGGTATCTAAGCCACTCGGCCACTGGGGCCTCTTTATTATATTCAATTTACATATTTTGTAAATATAGACAAAAAGATCAGGAAAATGTCAAATAAATCACTGAACTCCTTCGCAACCGGGGTCTTTTATTCAATTTTTAATGATTTGATATCGGTGTTTAGAAACAGAAATTTGTGGCTTATTAAATAAAATGGAGCAATGGATCACTCTACTCATTTTTGTACTCATTTTGTTCTCAACTTTATTAATTATTATTAGCACTTTCCAACAAAGTTGAAAAGTGCTTATGCATTCGGTTTGTCTGGCCGTCTGGCCGTCTGTCCGTATGGCCGTCTGTCCACGCTCTAACTTTCGTAAATATGCTCGGATCATCATGAAATTTTTGGACGTTAAGGACGTTTACCTAAGCACGGGCCCTATTGAAAATGAAGTTTCTGCCATGATTAGTTTATTTACAGGGACAGTAAAAAATTTTCCATTACATTACGGCCTATGGGGAAAAATCGTTTAAATTAATTTTAAAGATGTTACACCCTGTAAAACATCTTAAAATTTATATGCATCTGCAAAGTGCACTAAAATATGCATTTTCTAAAGTATGCAGCGAAAAGAATGGTTATTATTAATTTACAGGACTACACAAAAGAATTCCAATAGATAATAATAATGTTGTTTGCGAGATATTTTAATTATGGTAAACGAGTTAATGTTTAATTAAATTGATATACGTTGCTGAGGATTAATATGAGTTATTTCATGCATAATACACAGTGCATAGCATTTACATTGGCACGCAAAAGATTTGAAATAATATATTCTATCCGAAGTCCTGTATATTATGGAAGGTGGCTGTTAGATGGATGAAATGCATTATGATATACGCTTTTTAGTGACACTAGATATATGCATATTATATGTTTATTATAAATGTTTTATTATAATGATTGTTACACAATTTAGATATACAGGGTTACACAAAAGATCTCGGAAAGGCTAATGAATATGAGCGTAATTTACTTAAAGGTTTTTTTTTTAAATATGTTATGCCTTTTTTACGATGAACTGCATTTTGTTTACAAAGAAATGTTTGAAGAATATAGATAAAATGATATACAGGTTCACGCAAAGAATTGGATACATTGTCGCTTTTGGATAATAATTTCTGGAAATTTGATTTAAGTAGTTTAAATAGAATTTATTTTTAAATTAAATTTTAGCAAAATTACTTTCGTGTATTAAAGGTACTATGTATTTTACAGGGCTAAACAAAAGTATTCAAGTATGCTTCCATCTATTAGCATAAATTGCTAAAAGGAAAATTGCAACCAATCAGGCGTTTTCTTTCTAAACTAAATTTTACTATTATATAGTCTATATATTAACCGACAGATCAAATACAGACCTTTTCAAAAGTATTGGAATGCATATTTAGACATGGGCATTAATACTTATTTCACTGATGACGGAGTTTTGCTAAAAATTTCAAGAAGTCTTGGAAAGTGCTTCATAATCTATACTTGACGCATGTTTTTTCTTACTAGTTATTGGATTCTCTAGTTGCAGGGCAACTTAATATGAAGTGTAGCAAAGTGGGAGTGCTTAACAATACAATTGAAGCAACGTTTATTTTTAGGCGTGGCTGGTGACCATAAAGAAAATAAGTTTAATAAGTCGAAACAATAACTTTATATTAGTGTAAAAAACATAAAAGGAATGTAAAATAGATTCAAAAACCGAGCTGAAAAGACCACAGACAGGCTAAAAAACCTGTCACAGGGAAACACCCCCCGTAAGACATGGTAACGTCACTGCGATGTCGTTGTGAAGTCACATTGTGACTTTGTGACCATCGATTTTCGATGTGACGTCACGTGACGTCGATGTGAAGTCACATGACTAAAATGTGAAGTCGTTATGGCCGTTTTAGAGCTCGTTTGTGACGTTTCACAAAGTGGTCACAATGGGACAAATTTGTGAAAAATGTGTCATTTATGACTAATTTGACATTAACATTGTGACGAAACTGTGACAAAAGCAATGATATTTAAATTGCCAGAAACATGTTTTTTAAAGTAAATAACATGTTTTGAAAAATATTTGTAATGTTCTAAAAATCTTTAATATTCACATCTCAGTTACAATGTGACGTCACTGAGTGGTGGCATTTTGGTCACAGATGTTATGTGACCAAAGTGACTCACAGTGACGTCATTGTGACGTCACTGTGACCATGCATGCTATGAGGGCCCAAACAAATTAAAAGAAGGCTCTTTATAAAGACTATACATTATGGTTTAACAGCATAAAACGTAAAAAAACTGTATCATATGAAAAATATTAAAAATAAATAAGGCAATTAAAAAAAATTAAACATTAAAAATAAATAAGGCAAATTTCTTATTTATATATTAAACTGAATGCAACTGGATATTTTCTTGATATATCTTTCTTTTTACAAAATATTATTTACGTTATTCCATTTAACTTTTAGTGAATGTTAAGTAGGTTTTAAGAATATTCGCGGATAAAAACAATATATACTTTTTTTAGGAAACTATTTCTATGATTGTATTCGTAATATTGATTGAGCTATATCTCGCTTAAATAATCTTAACAGATCATAGAGCATTCCATTTACTTAAATTAATGTAATGCTGTGTCATCGCCCATATAATTTCTTTAGTCTCTTAGGTCTGCCTTTCCTAGGCAATCTACTTTACTTGTTCAGCAAAAGTTATAAATCAAATACATGCATTTAAATATAGCGATATAAATTAATAGACTTCCCTTAATGTCACTCTTTATCGTTATCTTATTATGAAACATAATGTACTGACAAATAATAACTCACATATTTCCAGAACTCAGGTAATATTTCACACACTTCCAGAAAAAAAAGATTAAAATACATTTGATTTCTAAGTGCAAAATTTTACGAATTATTAATAAAGCTTTAAAAAACTAAACAAAATAATCTAAAATTTGTTATATATGTAAACATCTAAAAATTAAAACTAATTCAACTGAAAGTTCTGTTAATATCCTTGAAATGTTTTTTTTCTAAAGAAATATTATTTAACCTTTTCATTTAACTTTTATTTGATACATTTAAATATCTACTAAAAATAAGCTTCTGTACCTGTCTCTTATGAAGAATTTATTTTTACGATTGTATTCCTGATATTGACTGAGCAATATCTCGCTTAGTTAATCTTAACACATCATCCAGCTTTCCGTTTAGTTCCTTTAATATAGAGCTGTCTCATCGTCCATCTCATTTCTTTAGTCTCTTGGGTCTGCCTTTTACAGACAATCTTTTTTACTTGTTTCGCGAAGGTATAAAACAAAAGCATGCATTTAAATATAGAGATATACATTTAAGCATTTCTTTTATAGTTACCGTTTATCCATTAGATGTTGAAAATTATACTGAATAGAACTGAATACCCTCTTGAAATTATTTAAATCTCTTTTTCTAACTAAATATTATTTACGTGATTCTTTTTAACTTTTAATGAATATTAAATAAGTTTTCAGAATATTCACGAATAAATACTATGTTTTTTTTCTTTTCCAGGAATTTATTTTTACGATTGTATTCCTAATGATGACTGAGCCATATCTTGCATCACACATCAAACAGCATTCAATTTGCTTCCATTGACATAATGCTGTGTCATCGTCCATTTCATTTCTTTAGTCACTTGGTTCTGCCTTTCTAAGGCAATCTCTTTTACTTATTCACTGAAGGGTATAAATTAAATGAGTGCATTTAAATTTAACTATATAAATTAATACATTTCTCTTAATGATACTGTTTCCCAATATCGTGTTTATATATTTAAGTGAATAAAACTGTATATTCCCTTGAAATGTGTTTTTTTCTAACTAAATATTATTTATGTTATGCGTTTTAATTTTTATTGAATATTAAATAGGTTTCAAGAATTTTCACTAATAAATACTACACCTACTTCTTTTCAGGAGTCTATTTCTATGATTGTAATCCTAATATTGACTGAACAATACTTCGCTTAGTTAATCTTAACACATCATAAAGCGTTGCATTTACTTCCATTACTAAAATTCTGTGTCATCGATCATCTCATTCTTTTAGTCTCTTGGGTCTGCCTTTCCCAGGCTATCTCTTTTACTTGTTCAGTGAACTACATAAATAAAATGCATGTATGCATGTATTTAAATATAGCGACATAAGTTAATAGATTTCACTTAATGTAACTATACATCGATATATTATTACAAAACATAATATGCTAATAGATAATAATTTAAGAAATTTCCAGCACACAGATAATATTTCACCCGTTTCCAATAAAATCGAGTAAGATACATGTAATGTATCAGTACAAAACACTCGAATTATTAATAAAACATTGAAAAGGAAACAAAACAGCCTAAATTTATTATAGATCTTAACATCTAAAAATTAAGCAGAATGCAACTAAATGTTCTGTAAATACTCTTGAAACATCTTTTTCTAATGAAATATTATTTAAGTTCTTCATTAGACTTTTAATTAATCTATTTAAATATTTCTTAAAAATAAGCACTGACGACATCAGTAACTGCCTCTTTCGAAGAATCATTTCCAATGATTGTATTCCTAATATTGACTTAGCAATATCCCGCTTGGTTAATCTTAACAGATCATAGAGCATTCCTATCATTTCCATTAAGATAATGCTGTGTCATCGTCCATCTCATTTCTTTAGTCTCTTGGGTCTGCCTTTTCCAAGAAATACCTATTACTTGTTTATCGAAGAGTAAAAATGAAAAGCATGTATTTAAATATAGCGATATAGATTAATATATTTCCCTTAAAGTAACACTTTATCGATGTCTTATTATAAAACATAATGTACTGACAGATAATAATTCACATATTTCTAGCATACAGGTATTATTTCACTGACTTCCAGACAAATCGATTAAGATACATATGGTTTCTAATTGTAAAACTTTGCGAATTATTGATAAAATATTCAAAATTAAATAAACCGACCTAAATTTATTATATATCTGAACATCCAAAGTTTAAACTGAATGCAACTTAATGTTTCCTTACTGTGCTTGAAAGTTCTTTTTCTAACGAAATTTTATTTAAACATTCTTTTAACTTTTAAATATTATATTTAAATATGTACTAAATATAGGCATTGATAACGCCTGTAGTTATCTTTTCAAAGAATTTCTTTTTAAGATTGTATTCCTAATATTTACTGAGCAATATCTCGCTTACAAGGAACTCTCTTAAAAAGTCAGCCACAAAATAACTCATGTTGAGCTGAAATCCACTCACCTCACGTTTTGAAAGGCAGCTTCTCGAAAAGAGTTGAAATAACACGAGTATACGAGCTGTTTTTAACCAATTTAAATGAAGTTGAGCTATTTAAATAACCAATTTAAATCAAGAAGATTCAATCGTTTGAAAAACAACTCTTTTATGATCGAAAAAATTACAGCTCTTTCATGAGAAGCCAAATTAGCTCGTTCGTTTTAAGAGTGAAGATCTCCATACTGGGCATACTCCGATTTTTTTTTGAAAAAAAAACTAATTAAACTACTCACGTAGGTAATAAAGGATCAGTGAAAATTAGCGGCGGAAATACCGTAGAAAACATGTAAACAAATAAAATACTTTCGAATATATGGCTTGAAAAATGTCTCACGATTTGGCGTGCAGTATTTTTCTCCGCCGAAAAAAACAATGACGAAAGGAATTGACGATTGAAAGCAACTGAAAACTTTTGGATTTTTAGAATTCGTGTAAAGGGTATTTAATGAATCTTAACATAAACAATGAGAGAATTTAATATATTACATACATATATATTAAATTGCATATATATATTATTTGTTGTTGTAGTTATTTAATTTACCTCTGGAAAAAATATTTTCATACATAAAAAATTCGTATTCGGTAAAATTATTTTCATACATTTAATCGTATTCAAAAATAAAAGCCAGGTGTTTCCATTGCAAGAAAATCGAATTAACAATTCTCAACTAGATTTTGAATTTGAAACAATTTTAATGAATTTAAATTTGAATTTGTTTTTAAATCTCAAATTTTGATGGTTAAATTTGAATATCAATACATATAAATATCAATATAACGAAATTATTCTTAAAACAAACCAAAGCTGACAAAACAAAAGATATTTAAATTATCTAAACACGTTGAACATGAAACTTTTAAGCTATTGCATAGCTTTTAACGCGGGCTTTGAGCGCGGCGACCGAATCCAAAAATTCCGTAACGACAAAAATCCTAACACATCCGTAACGAAAAAAACCTAACACTCGGCTAACGTCGTTTTAGCTCGGCAGACTTCGGCAGACATTGACGCGGTATTTTTCAGATATTTAGAGGATATCCAGTCTCAAACTTATATTTCTTATTTCAGTTACTATACATCTATAGTTTCAATAATAAAAATTCCTGATGGAATGTGTATAGAAAAGAATCGTCTTAAGATAAAACAAGGTAGGATAATGTAGCCTTTGGTGATTGGAGACCCGCCCAATAGTGAGGATCGAAAAAATTAAAATGCTTATAACTCGCGATCTAATTTTCGTAGCGCGGCCAAATTTTGTTTGGTAATTTATTATGAGACAGTGTTAATTTTTGGTGACAGGAGACCCCCCCCCCCCACGGTGAGGGTCGAAAAATTTAAAATGCTTATAACTCGCGATCTAATTTTCGTAGCGCGGCCAAATTTTGTTTGGTAATTTATTATGAGACAGTGTTACTTTTGGTGACAGGAGATCCCCCATGGTGAGGGTCGAAAAATTTAAAATGCTTATAACTCGCGATCTAATTTTCGTAGTGCGGCCAAATTTTGTTTGGTAATTTATTATCAGACAGTGTTACTTTTGGTGACAGGAGATCCCCCATGGTGAGGGTCGAAAATTTTAAAATGCTTATAACTCGCGATCTAATTTTCGTAGTGCGGCCAAATTTTGTTTGGTAATTTATTATGAGACAGTGTTACTTTTGGTGACAGAGATCCCCCACGGTGAGGGTCGAAAAATTTAAAATGCTTATAACTCGCGATCTAAGTTTCGTAGCGCGGCGAAATTTTCTTTGGTAATTTATTATGAGACAGTGTTACTTTTGGTGACAGGCGAGCCCCCCTGGTGAGGGTCGAAAAATTTAAAATGCTTATAACTCGCGATCTAATTTTCGTAGTGCTGCCAAATTTTGTTTGATAATTTATTATGAGAGATGGTTAATTTTTCGTCACAGGAGACCCCCCATGGTGAGGGTCGAAAAATTTAAAATGCTCATAACTCGCGATCCAATTTTCGTAACGCGGTCAAATTTTGTTTGGTAATTTATTATGAGACAGTGTTAATTTTTGCTGACAGGAGACCCCCCCCCCCACGGTGAGATTCGAAAAAGTTAAAATGCTTATAACTCGCGATCTAATTTTCGTAGCGCAGCCAAATTTTGCTTGGTAAATTATTATCAGACAGTGTTAATTTTTTGTGACAGGAGACCCCCCACGGTGAGGGTCGAAAAATTTAAAATGCTTATACTCGCGATCTAATTTTCGTAGCGCGGCCATATTTTGTTTGGTAATTTATTATGAGACAGTTTTAATTTTGGTGACAAGAGACCCCCTCCCCACGGTGAGGATCCAAAAATTTAAAATGCCTAAAACTCGCAATCTAATTTTCGTATCGTGGCCAAATTTTGTTTGGTAATTTATTATGAGAGAGTGTTAATTTTTGGTGACAGGAGACCCCCACGGTGAGGTTCGAAAAATTTAAAATGCTTATAACTCGCGATCTAATTTTCGTAGCGCGGCCAAATTTTGTTTGGAAATTTATTAAGGTATTGCATAGTTTTTATCGCGGGCTTTGAGCGCGGCGAAAGAACCTAGAAATTCCGTAAAGAGAAAAAACCTAACACTCCGGCTGACGTCGCTTTAGTTTGGCAGACTTCGGCACCATATCCTTCGGTAGACTTCGGCAGACATTGACGCGGTATTTTTCAGATATTTTGAGAATACCAAGTCTCAAACTTATGATTTTTATTTCAGCTACCATAAACGTAAATTTTTAATGATAAAAATTCCTGATTAACCTACATGTATTGTAAGATGATAAAAATATTTTAAACGATATTAACTTCTCATTTATTCAATAAAAGAAAAAAAATTGTTATCGGTCATCACGCTCAAAAAGTGTAACTTGAATTAATATCAAAGCCAAAAAAAACTGCACAAATAAAAAATAAATAAACAATTATAATTGCATAAGTTTATAAAAAATGTTATGGAATAGCTTTACTGCGGCAGTCCCCGAGTGCCACATGTATTTTTTTTTTCTTTAAAATGAATTTGACATAATGAAACATTTTTTTTATTTGCTTTTCATCGCCAACCGATGATAAATCGCGAAATAACGAAATTTTCATTATATTTTTATGGACAGGGTACGGAGGTTCCGCCGAAAGTTTTTTTATAAACCTATATATACTCATGAGAAGAACATTCTGTAATTTTTTTCAGATTTTTCGGAGTATGCCCGTATGAAAACCTTCCTTGTTAGTTATTCTTATCACATCATCCAGCGTTTAATTAACTTCCACTAATATAATACTGTCTCGTCGTCCATCTCGTTTCTTTAGTCTCTTGAGTCTGTCTTTCCCAAGCAATCTCTTTTGCTTATTCGAAGGTATAAATCAGCGAATGGTATAAATGAAATGCATGCATTTAAATATATAGAGATTTAAATTAATACATTTCTCTTAATGTTTCACTTTATCAATGTCTTATTAATATGTTGTATTGAATGCAACTAAGAAGTCTCTTGAAATGATTGAAATACCTTTTTTATAACTAAATATTACACTGTAAATGAAATTGTTAAATTTACGGCAAAAATTACTGACAACAATGTTGCCGACAATTTTTGCCGTAAAAATTGCTGTTAAATTAGATATAATAAAAAATTTAATCTATTTTTACGGCAAAATATCCTGATAACATTGTTGCTAGCACTTTTTGTCGTAAATTAAATTTTTTTTTGCAGTGTGTTTATGTCATTCCTTTTAACAATTAACCCTTTATCTATCGACGGTACATGTGAGTAACATTAAATTAACTGCTTAGAAAATTCTTTTAATATATCAGTTAGTGTTAATATTGTTGAGAAATATTTACTGATACATTACATTATCTTGCTCCAAAAGCATTATTGGTTACACAAAAATAAAAATATTTTTAAAAGGATATCTCTTTTGCCTTTGCATCTTTTGAGTTTTCTTGGCGCTGAGGTAGGAGGATGACGATTTCTCAGTTCGGAAATATTTTTATATTTTTTGCAAGAACATCATATTTGTACATTTTATAATACTACAAAATACTCAGAAAATAATTAAAAATAAAAGATTTGAGTGGGATTACAAAAAGTGCACGAAATCCCTACAAATTCAAATTTAACTTATCGTTCTAAATCTTTCAATACTTCTAAAGTCCTTCAAATATTTTTTTTAATGATAACGTAATTTTTTTAATTTAGTTTAAACAATTTGCTTAAAATGCTTTAGAATGTAAAATTTTCATGAATTCATATTGCGGTAAGGTAATAAACGGTTAATGAACATTAAATAGGTTTTAAGACTATTCACGAATATATAATACATCTATTTCTTTTCAGAAATTTATTTTTACGATTGTATTACTAATATTGACAGAGCAATATCTCGTTTTGTTAATCTTAACACATCAAACAGCATTCCATTTATTTCCATTAACAAAATACTGTCTCATCGTCCATCTTATTTCTTTTGTCTCTTGGGTCTGACCTTCCCAGGCATTCTCCTTTAATTGTTCAGCGAAGGGTATAAATCAAATGTATGCATTTAAATACATCGATATAAATTAAAAGATTTCCTTTAATGTAACTCTTTGTCGTTATGTTATCATGAAATCTAATATACTGACAAGAAATAATTAACATATTTCCAACATTCCGATAATATTTCACACACTTGTAGTACAAACGATTAAAATACATATATTTTCTAAGTGC
This sequence comes from Maratus speculifer, assembly GCA_964019185.1. Taxonomy (NCBI): domain Eukaryota; kingdom Metazoa; phylum Arthropoda; class Arachnida; order Araneae; family Salticidae; genus Maratus; species Maratus speculifer. Next base: position 238,837,419 of record OZ025289.1, read on the forward strand.
AAAATATTTAATAAAACTTTTAAAAACTGAATAAAATAACCTAAAGTTTATTACATATGTAAACATTTAAGACGAAGGTGGACTTTCAAAAAAATTTCTTTTTCTTTGAACCGATTTGCTTGAAAATAAAATATGTGATTACAATTGTAGTTATTTGAGAAAAGCTAAAATTGCAAGGAAAAATATTAATTACTTTGGTAATTAATTATTATTAATTATTGAAATAATTAATTAATTAAAAATGCTCCATGCGCATTTCTTTTGCATATAAAATAATAATTTTTATTTATGAGATACCTTACGGACCTAAGAGTACAACTTAGTTGAAATCCTAAACATAAATAGAAAATAAGAATTAATAATAATAATAATAATTCGAAATACCAATTTTTATAGTGAAAAAACACTGTAAATCATAATTTTGATGAAGAATTTACAGCTTATGAGGTCCGATGTACAATTATTTTAACTAACATTTTTTCTTTGTACTATGAGGTAATGACATAACAAATTTTGATGAACTCAAAAAATTAGGGATGCGCATGGAACATTTTGAAAATTGAGATTATCCCGAAATTTTTATTTCGAGAAAATCCACTGTTAAGTAAGAAATATCAGTATTTCAATAATAAAGAACATTAAATACCATATAATAAATGAATATTACTTATAATACACTTATAATATACTTATAATAAACTCATAATAAGCGCTTCATGAGTTGGGAAATAAAAAAGTATTGTTCGAAATTTTGGATGATTTTTGTCGATTTGAGGGTCCACCTTCGCCTTAAAGATTAAAACTTATTCACCTGAAAGTTCTGTGAACTTTTAGTTGAATTTATTATTTATTGAATTTATTATTTATTTCTCAGAACTGAAAGTTCTGAGAAATAATAATTCAGATATTTCTAGTATTCAGATAATATTTCACACACTTCCAGTGCAAACGATTAAGTTACATTTTATTTCTAAGTGCAAAACTTTGCGAATTATTAATAAAAAAAATTCAAAACTAAACAAAACAATTTAAAATTTATTATATATGTAAACATCTAAATATTAAAATGATTTCAACAGAAAGTTCTGCAAACATACTTTAAATATTTTTTTCAGGAAATATTTTTTTAAGTTTTTAACTTTTAAGTAATATATTTAAATATATGCTAAAAAAAGGCTTCTGTACCTATCTCTTTCAAAGAATTACTTTTTATGATTGTATTGCTAATATTGACTGAGCAATATCTCAATTAGTTAAATTTAACACATATACAGCATTCCATTTTCTTCCATTAATATAATGCTGTGTCATCGTCCATCTCATTTTTTGAATCTCTTGGGTCTGTCTTTCCCAGGAAATTTCTTTGACTTATTCAGAGAAGGGTATAAATCAAATGCATGCATTTAAATATAGCGATATGAGTTAATAGAATTCCGCTAATGATATTGTTTATCCATAACTTATTTATATATTAAACTTAATGCAACTGGATGTACCCTTGAAATGTCTTATTCTAAGTAATGTTATTTACTATTCCTTTTCATTCTTAATGAATATTAAATAAGTTTCAAGAATATTCACGAAATACTATATCTGTTTCTTTTCAGTAGTATATTTTTATGATTGTATTCCTAATATTGGCTGAGCAATATCTCGCATAATTCATATTAACACATCAAACAGATTCCATTTACTTCCATTAATATAATGCTGTCTCTTCTTCCATCTCATTTCTGCAGTCTCTTGGATGTCCTTTACCAGCAATCTCTTTTGCTTATTCTGCAAAGGTCATAAATTGAATGCATATATTTAAATATAGAGATATAAATTAATGCATTTATCTTAATATTACTCTTTATTTATACCTTAATTATATGTTCTACTGAATGCAACTGGAAATTCTTTTAAAATTCTTGAAATATTTTTTTTCTAACTAAATATTATTTTAATTATTCCTTTTAACTTTTAATGAATATTATATTGGTTTTAAGAATATTTTCGAATATTCTTAAAACCTATATGATATCCATTATATAGGTTTTCAAAATATTATTATCTATTTCTGAATATTCTACATATCATACCTACTTCTTTTCCGGAATTCATTTTTACGATTGTAATCCTAATATTGACTGGTCAATATCTCGATTAGTTAATCTTAATACATCATCCAGCTTACTATTCCCTTCCATCTATACAATTCTGTGTTATCGTCCATCTCATTCCTTTAGTCCCCTTGGTCTGCCTTTCACGAAGAATCGCTTCTACTTGTTCAGTGAAGGGTATAAATCAAATGAGTGTATTTAAATAGAGTGATATAAATTAATAGATTTAACCTAATGTAACTCTTTATCGATATCTTATTATAAATACTGACATAATATAATGACAGATAATATTTCATATACACTGGTGTTCAAAAATTAAGGACGAGTCCCAAAATGCCAATTTTCAAGGAATTTTCAAGCGATAATTTTCATGCGAATATTCAAAAGGATTAATATAAATCGAATAATTACTACTCCTGCATAACAGCTAATCCATATTACATCTCATTCAAGTCACACATGGTCACACGAGTCACAATCACTACGGCAAAAACTAGGAACGAAGCAAAAAATAGGAAATCCGAATGTTTCTTTTATGAGTCTCAAATAAATAATATATGGGACTCCATTGACAGGTCATTGTGACTGTTCCTTTGTGGCGAGTCACCAGGTGACTTTACAATGTCGTTTCATTGAGGTTTTCGTGTGACCTCACATCTGGAGATTCAATTTCAAAGTCGGTGTGAACTTTGCATTGTGATAAATTAAGAAATAATGTCCCATTAAAGTCACATGGTGACTTTTCGCCATTTTTCACAAGACTTTGTCATATGGTGGCAGAGACCCTGTTGTGAAGTAACCACCGTGAAAAGTGGTGAAAAGTCATCGTGTGACTTTAATGGGACATTATTTGGTAATTTATCATAATGCAACTTTCACAATGACTTTGAGTTTTCAGATGAGAGGTCACACGAGAATCTCAATAAAATGACATTGTAAATTCACCTGGTGACTCACCACAAAGCAGTAGTCACAATAACCTGCCAGTGGAGTCATATATAGTAGTTATTTGAGACTCATAAAAGAGGTGTATGGAATTTCCTATATTTTGTTTGACTTACTTGCTTTTATATCTTTTCAAAAGTTTATTACAAAAAACAGAATAGATCCCGAATCATGATAGAATAATCTTAGTTCTTCTTATTTTAGTTCAATTTTACAAATATAAATATTATCAAATTACTGGAACATTAGTGTTTTTCAAATGTAACTTTTAAAAAGTTTTAGAATCACTTTTTTAAAATAATGTTCCTTATTTCAAATCAAGTGCAAGAGGAATTTTCAGAATTATCGTTCCCTTCTTTTCCTCATGAAGATTAGTTAAGGAAAGTAATGAGGAAGAAAAATACATTTCATGATCTATGATGATGTTTGTAACGAAATTTTAAAAAGGGGCAATTCGCAGGATATAAAACAGGTTCGATGTTTTTTTTTTCTTTTTAAACATAATTCCATTTCAGCATAGTTATGTTTTCACTTGGTAGAGGGGGGGGGGGTTGAAAGGGAGAGATGAGTGTAAAAGTCATCTTAAAATCTCTCGTGGCTTTCGTAATAAATTTTTCAGATGTGTTAAATGTCAAAATATAAATATAATGCAGAGATGATTTCGGTTTTCGGAAAAATAAACACTGTTTCGTTTTAGGAAGGTTTCCGTCTTAGCAGCTAATTATGTATGTTACTTTTTCCTTCCAAATCAATATATTTTTTTACGTTTAAAACAAGATTTGTTATAGATTCCTTTATTCTCAGGTTTATTATATTTTTATGTGCAGATTTATAAGTCACTGCCCCGATACTTTTTAGACAGGGAACTCGCTCCCACAGTATTTCCGTACCACTGTTTTAACCACTTACCTGATTTTAATGCCCGACGTAGGCAGGAAGAGTTTGCTTGATCCGTCACTTAAAGTTTTTTGACACAAATAACTTTTTAAAAAACAATTTCATACTATTTAATGTAAGTAATGATTAGATTAAATATTAAGATTTTTTTAGTTTAAAAAAGCAGTGTTTATAACATATTTTGAATTTATTGTACGTGAAATGAGAATCAGTTAACTGATTACAAAACAGTTTTTGAATATGTTTTTTTATGCTAAATGGGCGAAAAGACAATGCTTAGTAAAAAAGTATGTTTTGTTGGTTTTTATTAAGTATAATGGACATCATTCAATCATAAATATTATTATTAATCTCTTTTCATCCAACAAACTTTATTTCTGAAGGTGAGTAGAGAGTGGATTCAACATGTCGACTGAGATTCGACTTTGCTAAATGAGCCCAAAAGCTCCTGCGTATGAAAACTAGAGTAATGTTTGAACTTCGACAGCTTGATTCCGCCGCCAGTGCCACCTGTTGGCGGAATTTCGAACTATTTAAAGAATGTACATATCTAAAATTGTACTGATTTTCTGATAACAATACAGCAAACCGCGCATTTTTATCTCAAACCGCCTTTTTGTCATTTACATTCAAAATGGTTGTGTCATTTACTGGACACCCTGTATATATATTTAATAAAATATTGTTTTTTTATGGTACAAGTTACTGAAAATAAGATTTGTGTTATGGCTCTGTGTATCAGTCGGGGTTTCAATATATTTTTTTTTCATTCATTCATTTTTTTTTTTTTTAACATTTCGAATCAAAAGAAATATAATTTAAATGTAATAAATAGTATAAATAGACGCATTGTAGGAATTATTAAATCATTTGTACAGGAGCTACCGTTTTCTCACGTCCTGCTTATATCCCCTCCCTCTCCCTCAACCACGCAAGAGTTTCAAATATTCTTAATTATAGACACTCAGTGAGCTTTGCGTTCAGTACACACACGCGTATATAGCCCTGATTAATGCATTTTTTCGTAAAGTATCTTTAACTACCCTCTTTACAGCTTTTTCTGCCCTGCATGTCTGTGTCATTCCCAAACATTTACTAACATTAAATTTTTACATTTTATTCGTTACGGATAGCAGTTTTGTTGCAACAGTTATATTTTACTTAATTTTTAATTTTTTGCATTGCACAATTCTACTTACTCTCTCCCTTTACTTAAGTTAAAAAACTTAATATTGAATTTGTAATCGTTTTTGTAATTTTTAAACCTTTAAATCTTCTAGTTTACTTTAAATTTATTATAATTTACTTCTTAACTATTTTAAAACTACACTTTTTCCTTTCTCTACGGCTCTACCATTAAAAACTGGAAAAAATATTTCTCTTATAAACCCTATATTAATTGCTTCACCGCAATTTCTTTTTATGACTGCTTTCTTTATGTTGACTGAGCAATACTTCGCTTAGTTAATCTCAACACATCATAGAGTACTCCATTTACTTCCATTAATATAACGCTGTGTCACCGTTCATCTCAATTATTTAGTCTCTTGTGTCGATTTTTTCCAGACGATCGTCCTTTTCTTCTATTGAGGGAAGCGTATAAATCAAATCTATGCATTTTAATATAGAGGTACAATTAAATACATTTCTCCCCTCGTTAATCTTCATGTATCTCTTCATCATAAAACATAGTGCATTGAAAGCTTATATTTCGTACACTTTTCTTTATGAGACCATCGATCCCCCTCCCTTGCCTTCCACTGCAAAGGTTATTTCATTATTAAAGACACTCAATGACCTGTGTGTTCATAACACACTCAAACATACATATATAGTCCTAACTAATTTTTTTTTCTTTGTAACGTGGCTTTTGCTGGCTTATATACAGTTTTTTCAGCTCTACCTTACTGTTTTATTTCCGAACAAAGGATAAAATTAAATTTTGCATTTTATTTGTCATGTATAGTAGTTTTGCTTCAACAGCTGTACTATAAGTTATTTTTTTCCTTTTGCATTGTACAATTCTACTTAGTTTTTTTCTTGATTTATTTTGAAAACATAATTTTTATTTCTTACGTATTTTTTCAAGTAGTTAAATTTTGTATTTTACTTTAAATTTATTGTCATTTACTTCTTAAATGATTTTAAACTACACTTTTTTTCTCAACAGCTCGTAACTATACAAGACATTAAAACAATAGATTGAGTTTATAAGTTGATCAAAATTAGGTAACCTCTCAATGCTGCTCTGCCGTTGAGAAGTGATCATTGTAGGAATAAGTTACATTAATTAGAATCTAATTTAGGTTCCAAATGATTAAAACATTTAAACGCCATGCAACAATTAAAATCTGGAAAATAAATTTCGCTTATAAATCCTATATCTATAGCTTCACCTCGATTTATTTTTATGAGTGCATTCTTAATATTCTCTGAGCAATACTTCGCTTAGTTAATCTCAACACATCATAGAGTACTCCATTAACTTCCATTAATATAACGCTGTATCACCGTTCATCTCAATTATTTAGTCTCTTGGGTCTGTTTTTTCCAGACTATTTCCCGTTTCTTCTATTGAGCGAAGTGTATAAATCAAAACCATGTATTTTAATATAGAGGTATATAATTAAATACATTTCTCCCATCGTTATTCTTCATCTATCTCTTCATCATAAAACATAATACATTGAAGATTATATTTCGTATATATAAATACGAGGTGGAACCCGTCGAAATTCGACAAAAGGAAATGTTTAAAAAGGAATTGTTTTATTGATTCATAATAAACCTACGAAATTAGTTACAGTAAAAAATACATCTTATATTGGTCAGTATAACTCTCAAACAAATATAACTTTTAAGCTTAAATTAACAAAATATTATAAAACTCAATTATCCAAATTATTAAATGAAATAAAATCGAAAATCACCGGATTTTATAACAAACGCATTTTAATATCTATTTTATTTTGTTTGTTTATTTTTTTTTTATTTCAAGAGAAAATAGAGACATTCTGTTGCCACAATTACAAAGTTGCTACTAAAAACTATAAAAAAAAATAATATTTCAAAAGTAAATTGAAATATAGCTTTGAAACAAATTGCAATTTAAAGTACATTTTTTTTTCTCTGTATGATGGTGCAAAAATTTAAAATATGCTATGTTCAGACATGTAAAATTTGCAGTAGCGAAAAGTGCAAAACTGATATTTAATTTCAAATTTGAAAGTGTTGCCATTCGAAAAACGACGTATGCGTTACGCACAGATACGTTTGGCCTTTATAATATCGATATATGTATTATTCTAATTATAAAAGAATCATTGAGCGATTTTAAAAAGTAAATAGACACTTTTGATTTCAATATGACTTTCATGCATTTTTACTACACTTTAATAAAGCACGAAAACCGAAAAAAAAATTTCAATATTAAAGATACCTTTTTACATCTAAGTGTTAAACTTGATTATTGCTGTTTAAAGCAATTTATATTTTTCCTATATTTTGCATTTTCGCTTTTACACATTTACAAAATTTGTTTATCTTATGGTATAATGACTGTATCATTTAATATTAATAAAAATTGATATTAATTAAATATCGCACATAACAAAGAACAACTGAATAATTGTCTCTTAAAGTCGAATGAACAAGTTAACGAAGTATCTTTTAAATATAATATATAAATTATATACCCTTTTTCTAAAAATCATTATCATATTTACAAAGAAACATGAAAATATTAGAAATTTAAAATTCTGATAACCCCAATTTTCACTGTATCCTATTTTCTTCATGTCTTTTCATATCTTTTTTCTTCTTCCTCTTCCTCTTTTTTTTGTGGGGGGAAAGGGGGGTAAATAATTGATTAATGTTAATTAATAAAATTACACCGCAGAATTATGTAATTATTTACATTAATATAAATTTCTTGCTATTCACATAAAAAAATTGCAATATTCTGATAAATCTTATAATTACAGAAACGTCTTTTTATAACTTTATTCTTGATATAGAATAATTAGTTTTTCACTTATTTAATCTCAATACATTCGCAGAATACTCAATTTACTTTCATTAATGATGTCTTATCTTTCATCGCATTTTTTTTAGTATCTAGAGTCTGCCTTTTTCTGCCAATCTCGTTATTCTATTGAGTGAAAAATATAAATCAAATGGATCTATTTATATATAGAGAGATATAATTAAATACATTTCTCCCAGCGTTACTTTTTACCTAGCTCTTTATCAGAAAACATATCCTATTAATAGTATTGGTTTTACTTGTTATAAAAAAGCTAAATGCTATTCCACTATTGCTTGTAAGACTACTCATGCATTACTTGTAAGTGATTGAGGAAATAAGTATAACAATGTTATTTTTTAATTCATCTTACTTATCAAAAATCTCACAGTAGAAAATTTGATTTTTAACTTTAATTTATCTAATATAAGCCATGGAGAAACACATCACAGTAGTCCTCGTTTTTTAGAAAAAATATTCGAAGTGTCAAATTCTTTATATCTTGCCATCTATTGACAGTATAATGAACTTTATTACTTTTGAAACTTTTTAAGGATATATCAAGATTAATAGATATTATAACTACATAACTCGAATATTAAGTTACTCTTCCAGGTGTGGATCGAAATTCTTTATTTACCGTGGCATTGTCAACATAACCACCATAGACACATTGGAGAAGATTATTTTCCTTTCTCCACTTTCAAAACTGGGAAACAAATTGCATGTTTCTTTTTATTTCATTTTTTTAAAAATAAAAGAATATTTGAGTAACTCTGACTTAAAACATATTAAATATTGTTCTTTTATGAAGTATTGTTTAAAATATTTATTAAAAATATATTAAATGTATTGTTTTTTTTACAACATCCATCCATATACTTCAAACCAAATCCAAGAATAATAAGATTTCAAGTCATTGAGTACTCCCATTTCGGCTTTCTTTGAAGATATATTTTTACATGATTGTATTTCTAATATTAATAGAGCTACATTTCACTTAGCAAATCTAAATTCATAGCATAATTCATTATTTATTTCCATTAATTTATATGCATGTAATTCCGTTAATATCTGAAAAAACAGATTGCAATTTATTAATCTATCGTACGTCACCTTCATCGCAGAATTTTCCTGCTATGATTATTTTTTTTTACTGTAATATTTACTGTTTAGCATTTCGCTGAGATAATATTAACCCATTATAGATTATACGATTTACTTTTATTAATACAAGGTAGAACCTGTCAAATTTTGACGAAAGAAAATGTTTCAGAAGGAACTGTTTCATTGATTTATAATAAATCTACAAAATTAGTTATAGTAAAAAATAAATTTTATATTGGTAAGCCTAATTCTTAAACAAACGATATTTAACGTCAAATTAACAAAATACTATATCTCTAAAACTCAGTAGTAGAAATTGTTAAAATTTCATTTTAATCGTACGTGTAAGCAGTAAAAAATAATAAAGAGCTGTTATTGTGATAAAGTTATCAATTAAGGTTTGTATGCTAATATTCCAAAATGAAAAAGTAAAATTTTTTCAACTTTGACTCAATCATAGAATTTTTCCCCGTGTAATCTAAACCCGGCATAATTTTCACCATATCAAACTTACAAATGCACATTTTGTACCTGTATTCACCTTTTCAGAAAAATTGGCATTTTAATTTGATTATTTTTATTGAAAACTCTAAGTCTCAATGCTATTAGCTGAAAAATATATTAAACTGTTGATATTTTTTTATGTGTAAATCAAATTTTGTAAATAAAATCAAAATTCTCCAGGTTTTATAACAGAAGATATTTCAATTTCATTTTTTTCCTTTTAATGAGGAAATGGCAACATAAAGATACAGTAATCATTTTCCCCCCTATTTTCCTTGCTTTTAATAGAAATGGAGTACTCCTGTTGCCACAATTAGAAAAGCGGCGTTAAAAACTACAAAAAATTAATATTTCAAAAACAAATTAAGATACAGCTTTCAAACAAATTTCATTTAAAAGTACATTTTTTCCCTACACGATGGTGGAAAAAAATGAAAGTGTACGATATTTAGAATTGTAAAAATTTGTAGTAGCAAAATTTGCAATACCGAAATTTTATTTAAAAATTGGAAATGTTGCCATTCGCAAAATGAAGTATGCGTTACGCACAGATACCTTTGGTCTTTATAATATAGATAATGCTATGTCGTCGTTTAACCCATTTCATTTGTCTCTTGGGTTAGCTTTTTTAAGGATATTTCCTTGTTCTATTGAGTAAAGGGTATGAATGGAATTTATGCATTTAAATTTGGAGATGTAATTAGATATAATCTCTCAGCATTACTTATTTTTAGCTCAATAACATGGGATTCAAAATCGTAACAGTGGATGTAGTTGAGGAAACCAGAAGCCAAGGGGTATAAGTATCAAAATTGGAAAAAAGTTGCGCTAAGTGCATGAACGACATAAAAATGTGTTTTTTTTTTCAAATAAAGAAACATAAGTGATATTCTAATTATTTTTGTGTTTTACGCAAAAAAACACTTTTGAAGAATAATTATCAATACTGATTAATTATACACTGTTAAAAATAAAGGTGACAAACCAGTTGCATTTGGCACCCAGGGGTGAAAGGGTGTTTCCATTTGATACCCACGGGCTTGAAAATTTGTTTGGGGTGCCGTTTGATCACTCACTGAGTGATTCATGCTAATTAGGGTGCCGCGCAATGCATACCGTTGGAAGATTCGTACGCCTTAGTCATTTGCGCATGCTCTTGGATGTTTGTCCTTCCCCTTCAACTCGCCGTCAATGGTGGATCAAAACAGCAATTTCTCCCTACGAAGACTGTCACCGCACATTCACAATCCCAATTTCGTTTAGAACTTCGGATGACTTAGTTTTTGGCGAGCTTTTTATATAAAGCAATCTTTGAATTTCAGTACATTTGAATACTCAGGGAGACTTTGAAGGTGAACTCGGTGGCCGAATAGTTAGAGCGTTGAGCTTACAATCAGACGTTGTGGGTTCGAATACTTTGCGGGCGAAAAGTCGGTTTATAATTTCTTTTTATTATTGGGCACTCTGGATTAACGGTGCCATCTTTTCACCCTAATAAAGGGTGTCATTTTGGCTCCCCTAGGGGTGTCACCAGTGAAACAAGACATTCACCCCTAAAACATGCAATGTGTGTCCTGTAGTTTTAACAGTGTAAATTTAAAGAAAATTGTACTCTATGTTTCTTACAATTATACAAATAAGAATTCAAAGTGCGCGATGAAACATGTGGAAATTTTCTATTTCAGTACTGTTAATTATTATTGAGGCTCAAATTTAATTTTCGTTAACTTTAACTCAATTTACTCCAAATCGAATTTTTGGCAGTTGTACCCTTTTACTTCTGAGGTTGTCAATTCTAAAACCAAAAAACTGGATCGTTTTTAATTTTCAGAATTTAGTGTCGCCCCCGATGAAAAAAAATGCATATAAATATAGTTAGTAAAAAACATATTTCTGTTTATAGACATAAATCACATACATTTATAATATATCAAATGACGTCATTTGCATCCACTGAACCAGTCCACATTTACCATCCAGTCTTAAAAAATAAATATAAAAAACTATGCATATGACGTCACTATTGTAGAATAATGCACAAATCCGACAAAGAGAGACAGTAATAGGAAATTTGACCGAAAAAAACAATGAACTACACTGTTAAAACCGTAGGTTGCATATGACACTCCTAGGTGTGAAATGCTTGTCTCGTGAGCGACTCCCCTAGGGAAGCCAAACTTGCACCCCTAGGGCACTGCATGGCACCCCCATGCACCATATGGAGTGCCATGGGTTGCCCTAGGGGTGCAATACTGCTAACTATTATTCTAAAACTTAAAAAAATAATGATGTCTCCAATGTGTAACTATCATTGTTCATTTCAGACACTTTTTTCAGGGGGAGACTTCTGCAAATCCGGCGGGAAGGACTATATGCAGATCCCGAAGGGGAAATGGCACTTTCTGGACATTGAAAATACGAAAGCTCAAATTTTCCGGAGAGGACATTACTTTACTCTGGGGAGGAATATCTTTCCCGAGCCTCCCACTGAATTCAACGCTAGGAATTATGAATGAAACAGTTAACTAATTGTTATATTTTCTAAATATTTCAATTGCATCGCGCAGTACACTTTGAAATTGATGAGATATTTTTATAAGATGCATCATAAGTTAAAAAAGATTCCAGAAAAGATTACGTTTTTGGTGCCAAAAAGTACTAACTCAGTATTATTTTCATTTTTCATATTATGCTACTATTGATTTTTTACATTATTCGTATGTTAGTATAAAAGCCTATACGAGGCTGTTTATTGTTATTTGCATTATTTCATAATTTTTCGTCTCTTCTATGAAAAGCATTATATATTAAACATTTTCTAATCCGGCACAACATTCTTAAAAAAAGTAGTATTCCATATTTAATCATTTTGTTCTTCTTTTTATTATGTTGGAACTTCAGAATGAAAATTAAAATAGGAAACTTTGAAAAAAAGCTTAACTTTTTTAAAACTTAAACTTAAGTCTGAAGTAACGGACAAAAATGTTCAAGTTACTGAAAGCGATACACTTGACGTTGAACCAGAGAATGAACGCTTTGTGATGCTTGCTTTTAGCGAATTACACATTATAATTGAATCAAGAAGAAATAAAATACTGGATTGCGGTATATTTTAATCACTCTAATGAAAAACATCGTTCAAAATGTCATCAAAACGACACCCCCAAGATGCTGGCTCTGCTAGAGATCATGTGGACAAAACAAACAATTGGTATCGTAGAGCTGATGTTCAAGTTTTATCAAGTTATCTGAGAATAGCATTTCGTTCAACGACGCAAAAATTACGAAATTCTGCATCATACAAAATAACTTAAAAAATAGGGAGAAGACATCTACAAAAAACAGAAAAAACTAGTATTCGAGTTTTGTTTTAGATTGCTTCTGCGAATTGGACTACCACGTACATTTTCATTATAGTCATGTACGTAGTTTACATTGAGCATTACTTATTATTCTATTCAAGCTGTTTTGAATAAAAAAAACATGTTTCAAGGTCATTTTTTGTTTAATTCAAACTTCTACATGTTTTTTTCTCATAATGCATCCTGTCATCAAGAAAAATTCGTATTCCTGTACGCTTCAAATCCCATACTTACCGGATTGAGTATTACTTATTACAATATTCAAGCTGTTTAACAAATAAAAAAATATGCTTTGGGGTCATATTTTGTTTAATTCAAACTTCTGCATGTTTTTCTCAAAATGCATCCTGTCATCAAGGATAATTCGTAATCCAGTATGCTTCAAATTCTCCCTAACTTACCGGATTAGAGAGTGTTTCTTCTGTTTTAATATTTTTTTTTATAAAGAGTAAAATAAAATAAAATATTACGTTTTTTGCGAATCCTATCTTTTTTTATATCCAAAGTTGGATTTGAATGTACTTTTAAAAACATTCATCTCATGTTGTTTTATTCTTTTATACCCTTGAGATCTTATGAAATATTTTGAAAAAAACCAAATAAATACAAGACTGAAATATAAAACGAAAATTGTAATATAAAACCAACATATAAGATATTCGACAAAGGAACAATCAAATCCTTTTTCCCACTTATATTTTCACTTATTCTATAAACGGAAAGCAATAAATCCTAACAATAAATTATACCATGGAAATCCAGAGAAGAAACAAATGCTTAGACACCAACATACATATCTCATATTTCTACATTCTTTATGTTATTATATTTTGGCTACATTCATTTCAGTGACGGAGGCCAGACGTCATGTTTCAGAATTCTGGATAACGAAAAGCAGGCGTCATCTTTTAGTTGTACGAAAATTGTAGAATATATTTTTGCCGCTTGATGCTTTAAATGTAAAAGTGTTGATGAATGAAACGAGTTTAAATTTGTGTTAACTATTATAACTTCTTTCTCACCGGTACTAAATCAGTATAAAAGAAATTTATTAAAAAATAATTGAATAAATAGTTTGGATATAGTACAGTAAATAGATAGTTTGGGTATAATTAGCATGAGTTATAAATATTTAACTTAATCTTATTTCGCTAAACAATATATATTAGAAAGAAAGAAGAAAAAAATAATGCGTCAAGCATATATTATGAAACATTTTTCAATACATTCAGAATTACACTGTTAAAAATTTGACCCATTTGCTGCAGCAGAACTTCACTGCTTTTATAGAATTTCTCTTTTATGTCCAATGAGAATGCACAATAACAGAGTAAAGTAACCGTTTTCTATAAAAGTGGTAGAATGATGCTGCAGCAAATGGGTCAAATTTTTAACAGTGTATGTAACAAAACTGCACTTTTTAGTAAGTTATAATATTATTTCTTATAAGAGAATATTTTAACTTATTAAACGCTCTACTTTTGTTATATAATTCCTAATGTGTTGGGTTATATTTTATAAAGTATGCTTGACGCATAATTTTTCGTCTTGTTTCTTTCTAATATAGATTGTTTATGTTTACAATTATCGTACGGCTTTTTTTTATTGAACAACATATATCTGACTTGTGTGCTTGACATGAAGCCTGCTTGTAAGCCATCGTCAATATACAGGGACGAGATAGCAGAAGGAAATTTTACAACACAAGAGATATAAAACAGAAACTCCACACAAAGAGTGCATGCAACGGGGCCAGTGAGTCTCGAACCCACAACCTCCTACGCTCCATGGCGATTAGCGACGTGGTGCTTTGACCACTCAGCTACGGAGGCCTCTGTAGTACGGTTGTTATTGTATACAATTGGGATTGAATATATTTAACTGGATGGAAGCGCATAACACATTTGAAGACCCAATTTCATCTGTTCTCATCTAGATTTGTAAAATTATCTGAAATCCTTGAGCAGCTCTGTATATTATATACAGGTTTGTGTCTTCTAACTATATGCAAGCCATAATTTAGTATAGTTTAGAAAAACATATATATTTTAGTTTAAAATTCTATTTCAACAATTTCTGCTAATAATTGTGGGTATTTGTATGGGTTGATATTGATATTGGTATTAGTATTGGTATTGTTGATATTGGTTGAATGATACATGAATTTTTTATGCAGTTCTGTATATACAATATATAATTTATACACAATTAGTAAAACACCAAAAATAGAAAAATTAATAAATAATGCAATTAAATTTAAAACCGCATGCCGAAGTTGAAAGTGCACTTCCAGCAGTTACTATAGAAATTTCTAAAAATTACAATAAATAACACATATTTCTACATTTATTATTGTAATTATTTCATAAAAAGTTAGTAATATGACCGATTTCGTTTGTTTCTCCCGGTAGATTAATGACAAATGTAATGACTATCCTATTCAATCATAATAATTTTGTAATGTAATTCAGTGATTTATATCAGTTTTAGTGCATTTGAAATAGCGTAATATCATGATAATACTCTTCAAACGGATTTTCAACGTATATCATATTATAATACAGTGCTTTTGAGTTCCCTGTAAATAAACTATTAATCAGACGAACTTCGTATACAATAGAAAACATAGCTAGGTGAGCCTTAACACAATTTGTCAATTGCTTGAACATCTGATTATATTTATTGCAATCAGAGCGTGAACAGACGGATAGACATGGGAAGACAATTCGAATGCATAAAAACTTTTCAACTTTGTTGAGAAGTGTTTTAAACTGGTTCATTAGTACATCTGACAAAATAGTGACAACGGCGTGAGCAAACAATGAATGTTTTTTGTAAGTTTTTAACATCTGAATATTGTACAATTTCAACTTTTGCTACACCGAATACATAATAAAAAGGGAAATGCGAAAATTTTAAAATGCAATTGCTTTGAAAAATTAATCTCAAACGATTGATATTTTTATGAAATTTTGAAATAAATTTTATGCATAATTATTTTTTTTAAATTTTTATCATAAACCATAAATATCTACACCACAAGAAGATGATTTAAAAATCTGCTCATTTATGTAAACCTGTAAAAACTGCAAAAAAGAATACGTGGATATTTAAATAGGTTTCTGTCGTTGCTTTTCATCTTAAATGTATAGAAATTACTCGATACAAAAATCTTAACATTAATTTCTAAGAAAATATGCAAGTTTCTTAATATTTTTTAAATAATTTCAATATTTAACATTCGATAGTAACAATTTTTTTAAAGAATACATGTTGCACAGTACACTTAACTAGCGAAATAAACATGTCAATATGCATTTGAATGAAAGATTTAATGGAAGTTTAACGAAAGTTAAAACCATTAAAATAATTTTTATTCTCGCCCTTTTATTTTTAATTGCATTCAACATTGATTTTAAGAGCCAATTGATTTATGTTATTATTTACTATTATTTCAAATTAAATCAAATTATATGAATTATAAATTCAAATAAATTATATCTGAATTGTAAAAACATGAACCTATAAAGAATTAGGATGATTCATTTTACTTTAAATATTCGATTTTTTAGTCTATACTTCATTTAACATACAACAATAAAAGGTTTTGAGAATTAAAAAAGTCTACAAACATAAAAGCCCCCCCCCCCCCCAAAAAAAACAGAAAAAGAAAGGTCTGGAGTACATCAACCTGTTATAGAATTTTATCTAATAAAATTTCATCACAGACAGGGTCACAGAGTACGCGAAATGGAGTAAAACTGTGAAATCTTATATCCTGATGGAGGTATGGCTTGTGAGTACAAAAGAAGAAAATAATATGTTACAGATAGAGAGAAGGATATAATATTTTCCATAATGCATTATTTTGTGGAAATAAAATGTGTTTTTGTTTTGAAAGAAAACTGAGTTAACTTTGAAATTGAAAAAACGATCTTGAGTTTGTACATGTAAAAATTTTTTAATGACAGTTTTAAAATATCTCAACCATTTCGATTCAAAGATATTATAAACTTAATGTTTAAATATTTAAAAGGATATAGTCATGAATTAAATAATGAAAACTTTCAATCTAGTTTTTCGGAAAATAAAAGTAAAGTCTGACATAAAAAAGAATGCAGAAATGTAATGTCACTCAAGCAAATGAAAATATAATATTTGAAGAAGGCTAAGATGTTTGACCTACCACCTTAGTGCAACTGAAACTTTGCATATTCGAAAGACAAATCCATGAAAGTACAAAAATCGCATATATTAAATTTTACGAATTCCACATAGTATACCTTTATGTTTATCAAGAACGGCGATTTGTGTAGTGCTCTTTTATAAGGATTGACCTAAACAAGTATTTAAGACCAAAAACTAACTGAAAGCAAATTTGGATAATCTTCCTGTTTTCTGCCGTAAACGAAAATGTCCAAATCTTTTTAAAGTAATTATATGTAATTATACATGATAATTAATTATACATGTAAGTTGTTAATTAATTGTACATGTTAACTCTTTATGTCTCTTACGTATTTTGTTTTATTTTCTTATAAAATAAAATGTAATTAATCCTCTATATATCCATTAATAAATAATGTTATATATTACTTGCTAAAATGAAAATAATTGGTTGCTTTATAATTTGCACTCACGTCCTGTGGGATTCATGAATGATAATTATAAACATTGCAGAGCCGACTAATAAATAAAGAATGTCTCGTTCTAGCAAATACAGCTCAAATCAGTGAGTAACATTCAAAACTAACGAAAGGAGAAATGTGACTTTTTAATTTTCGGTCTATTTTAGTTTCGGCCAAATTTTGGCCGAAAACGAATTTTCGGCAAAATTCTGGATTTGGGCCAAAATTGATATCCAATCCGTCTCCAATTTTAAAAAATGTATAGATCAGCATTTGTCTTGGTGTAATGCTTTATGAATATTATTTTAAGGGTTCGTGTGGGTTTTCGAATTTCCAGGCACAAAAAAAAAAAAAAAAAAAAAAAAAAAAAAAAAATCTCCAGTATCTGTATTATTTCACGAAATATTATCGCTTTAATTTTGCTCTTTTCAATAACATTTTTTTAAAATAAAATATTTGCATATTACCTGAAAAAAAGAGGACCCATACGAATTGCTATTCTGAACAAATTTAAAACTTAACAAATTAATAGATAAATAATAAAATTAACAGTCATGTAACTCACATATGAGTTTAAATATTGAGATGATAAACATAAAAATTGTTCAAAAAAGAAAGATTTTTTCTCGAGTAATCACTATCATTGAATTAATAGAAAATTACTAAAAAAATTCTGTCACGTAGTTAGTGTAACCTTTAAGAAATGTTCTGTAAATGTAAATGTAAATATATATATATATATATATATTAGAAATTCCAATTAAAAATAAATTCCCCTACGTTCTAAATACTGGTCTGTATCTTTGTAATTTTTAAGCTGGGTATCCGATTTATATCGCTTGATCTTATAAATTACTAAATCTTTTTTTTTTTAATCTGAAATACTGAAAATTGTTAATATGTGTAGAATATTTCAGTTCTCAAAGATAAATAATAGAATTCGACAAATTATCGAAAACAACACTTTAAATAAATTATTTAGGTGAAAAGTATTTTTCAAATTTCCTATAAATTTCTATTTAAATTATTGATTTTAAAAGATGAATATTTTGTAAAATTACAAATCTTCAGACGCATTTTTAAATACGGTAAAATGTAATTTTGATTCATTCAGAATTTGAATTAAAGGATCAAACTTAAAATGTATCAAATTTGCTATAAAACTATATTTTATCTAATTTATTAGTAAGGTCTTAATGTTCAATTAAAGCAAAATTTAAAAAAAAAAAAAAGAAATTGAAATCTCGGTAAAGAATTTCTATTGAAACATACAGTGTGTCCAGCAAATAACACCCTGATTTCAAAATTAAATTTAAAAAAAACAAAGATCATTAGAATTATGCAGTAAACGGTTTGTTTATCAGGTAAACTGTAAAAATCTTATACAAAAGTTTCGAACGGTAAATATTTTGAAAAGATTGTGTTCGGATAGCAAAGAATGCTTTGATTTGGCATTTTTCTTGCTTTAGATTGCTGACAGGGAATGTGTTTTTCGGCTTAAAGTGTCACATTTCATAGTTTTTTTAAATTAAATCTTTATAATTTCAAAATTCTAAACATTTACTTCGAAAAATCGTTAAATATTGCACTATAAGCTGAAAAATTATTACTCTTCAGGCAATCTAAAACAAGAAAAATGTCAAATCAAAACATTCTATGCAATCAGAACGCAATTTTTCCAAAATATTCACTGTTTGAAATTTCTGCATAAGATTGTTACAGCTTACCTAATGAAAAAACAGTTTACCGCATATTACTCTCGTTTTTTGTTTTTGAGAAATTTAATTTTGAAATCAGG
Organism: Maratus speculifer; assembly: GCA_964019185.1. Taxonomy (NCBI): domain Eukaryota; kingdom Metazoa; phylum Arthropoda; class Arachnida; order Araneae; family Salticidae; genus Maratus; species Maratus speculifer. The sequence continues at coordinate 238,856,792 of OZ025289.1, forward strand.
GTGTTATTTGCTGACACCCTGTATTAGTTATAATTACTCCCAAAGCTTTATATCCTTAATATATTAAAAATAAATAATTGCATGAAATGACATTGTCAAAAATACGTTTTTAATTGATAATTTCAAACTTTCATTAAATTAAACAGTTACATATATTCCGATAAATTTCTGATCTAGGTAATATGTCCATGTATTTTAAAATAAATATTAAATCCTGCTGTCATTTGTCTACAAAGTGCCGTGTAATGATGTGATTTTAATAGTAAACAGCAAGTATAAACATAGTTACTAAAATATCTACCACACTGAAAAAAAATGTAAAGTTATTAAATTCTTTCTAGGAATCTAGGATTCTTAGAACTTTTTTATGAAACAGAAATGGTTACCTAATTTTTTGCGTTTCCTAGAAAACGTTTAATAATGCGTTCTGCTACAGATTTTTTTTTTTTTACAAGGTATGTGTCAATGATAGGGATACATTTGAATAGTTGTATTTAAATATTCAGATAAATTGTAAATGTTTATATGTTACTCTGAGTTAAAAAGATGTTTTTAAATTATGAATGTTTATTGAATTATGTTGTTTTACTTTACAGGTAAGAATACATTTAGAAAAATAATTTTGTGGGACAATCTATAAGGTATAATTTTCTCATAACATTTTTCTTAGTTTAGAATCTTTATTGTTTCTGTTTGAAATATACTATTTGTAGTAAACTAAAATAAACAAAATAAAATTGAAAAAGATTCATTTCTAAATCTTTTTTTTTTTTTCACACGTTCATTAAAACTATATTTACTTATTCTTTTACCTGTAAAAATACAAAAAGTCATCAGTTATGTATGTGTAAGTGAAAAAGTGTTTTTTGACTATGACGTAGATTTCTACCAGATTTTACAAATTATTAAAACTTCTTGTATTAACTGATATGTTTTGTGTCAAAATTTCAAATATGATCTGTTTTCCTATCAGAATTTGAAATACCATTAGAAAATTATTTAAACCTTATAATGGAAAAGCCCATACTGATAAAGTTGTTGGACCCGATAACGAATTCTACTAATAATACACTTATAAATTTTAGAACAAAAATATGTTATTTTGGTAGCTTAAGTATTGTTTTATATTAGTTACTTTGTGCATTAAAATATTTTTTTCGTTAAATAGTGAAATTTTATCAATTAAATCGAAAAATGTATTTTTGATATTTCGAAATATGTATATATATATATATATATATATATAACAATATGTTATTTATTTATTGTAAAAATCAATAAAAATATAAATTTAATTATCAATTTAATGTTATATTGAGTATTTCGCAAACGATTGCCAAAACATTAAGAGATGTTAGTACACAACGGAAAAAAAGTCAATTTATGAAAAAAAAACTACAGCACAGTTGCCAGGTTGTTTTCGTTGTTAGAGGAAATTTCCGTCTTTGCTGCCTCCGTTTTTTGCATGGACATTTTGAAGCATATAAAGCGCATGCATGGTGATAAGAAATATAGCAATCTCATTGGAGGATAAATTTTTACAGTAATAATTCCGTATTTGAAGTTCTGTATTCTTAAAATAACAGCAGATATACCGCAAAATTTCAATTTTCTAGCAAAATAGAAAATTTCTGATAAAATTTCACAGAAGACAACCTGTAAATAAACGAAAGTTTTTAACAGTGCATATCTCAACTGCAAATATGCTGACGCATTTGGAAATCATGGTCCATGTAAATTTTAAAGTTCGATTTTTGTTGTAAGTTATCAGTAAAAGAACGACACTAATACCATGCAAATGTGAAATAGTGATGGAAAATAATACATATGCAAACATTCGCTTCGATTAAAACCAGAGTTACGGAGTCGGTGTGAAAAATGGCCGACTCCATATTCGACTCCTGGCTGGGTAAAATACTTGTGTTGCTGTTGGTCAAAAATGTGAGTGAACATAAGAAAAATAAGGTGAAATTTTCATAATTTTGGTATTAACTGAGTTCTTAGAGCTTTGAAAGAAAAAAAGGAAAAAATATTTTTCATTTTATGAATTTTTCAATTTTACGTTCCCTCGAAAAATACAATTGAAGAAATTTAGGAAAGAGAACAAAGCAGAAATTTTAGTATTTCGGATTTGGGGACTTCGAATCTGAATCTGAATCCGCAACTCTGATTAAATCCCAAAATTATAGATCCGGGTAAGAAACTGTCAATTGTAGTACGAACGTATCGCTGATGTTGCTTTTCAGTAATAAGGAAAAGACTGATCTACATATTATCTACGGAACACACTGTAAAATAGAACAACTCAAAATATCAACAATTATAAGGAGAGCGGTTTCCAAATTTCAATACATCATATTTCGTTATCATTCATCTTTGAGATTTTTACCTCTTATAATAACATCACATTAAATACCCTCTATCATCTTAGCTTTGTAATTCCTACTCTGTATTCTTGGATAAAAATCATTTATTTGAATGTGTACTAGTACCTATTCCAGTTTAGTCCTTCTTTTATTAAATATCCCATTTATATTAATATATATACATATATATATATATATATGTGTGTGTGTGTGTGTGTGTGTGTGTGTGCGAAACAACCTAAATAAATACATATAAAAAACGGCTTGTAATAATAAACAATTTTAACAAATGAAATCAATTGTAATTCTATAAAAATAGATCAGCCAAAGCCAAAATGCTACATATATGTTTACAAATTAAATTAATTAGAGATCACTTCTACACATTATCATTTGTATATACTCTTCAATTCATTCTAATCCGTTTATTAAAGAAAACATAAATTATCGAATCACCCTTCTTCGTTAAAATCTTTTTTCCCTTTTGAAGTATATGCTTTCAAAAAATATTTAACATTTTATTCTACTTTGTTTTGTCATGAAGATTTAATCTATGGAAAAAATATTTAACGTTATCCTCTTTAAAAGAATTAAATACTAGATATTCAAAAAATTGGTTATACATTAACGTGCAATACAATTATTACTATTTCTGAAATAACACATTTATAAAAGAAATTTAATTATGAAAGATGTTTCATTTTTATTTTTCTTTCTCCTTAAAGTAATTTAACCTATCCAAAATAATTATTTTAGCCCTAAGCATAGTCATCGTCTAAACATAATTGCAGCTGCAATTGTGTTGATGACTATAATTTACATTCACAACATTGTCCTTATATCTGGTAGAATTGCTTTTCACAAATTGTATAGATATTGTATAGATACACAATACTGCGTTTTTCTTTCTTGTAAATGAAATAACATTTACTTTTAAAAGATTCGTTATATTGCTTTATCATGAATAATTTTTATTTGTTTTAGGTTTTAAATAAACACATTTATAAACGTTTTTAAGAAAATATTTTGTTATAAATTTGATGAATAGTTTCTCATGATAAAGTTCAATGTTGGTAAAAAGCATTATAGTAAAAAATAAGTTTAAAAGTGGAATTTTGTTTATTTTGCCTTTAAAATATATTTTAGCGTCAAAATGTCTTTAGTTTTCATTTCAAACTTACATAAAGGTTAAGTTTAAAGATCAAGTTATTGTGCACATTATATCTGATACAATGAGTCATGTTTTATTGTTTCTATTTGGTGAATTTTACTCATGCAATTAGCAGTTAGTAGTAATTTTGTGATTTTCTAAATAATATTTTAATGTATTGTTATATTTAGAAATGAGGCAGAATTACAAGATTTCTTAAATTATTGTCATGATTTATTTTTATTGCCTCATTTTTTTTAATTAAAAAATTTAAGAAAAGTCACCATCACGAATATGCAAAAACATTTTTTTCTTTTTTTCAACACAAACAAAATTGCACGTGAGTAAGATTATAACTTAAAACTTGCAAAATAAAATACTGATCGAAACTAAAATATGCTCAAGAAAAAAAATTATGAAATTTATATATATATATATATATATATATATTTATAAACCTATTAATTTCAAACTTTTAATTGAGTTCAACAATGACCAGATTAAAATGAGTTAATCATGTGATTGGAGGTAATTGCTGTTACACATTCCATTGAAATGCTATTTAAAGAATTATAATATTCGCAGCGACTTTAATTCATAAAGAAGGCATATAAGAATAGAATCAAGTACATTATACGAACAACAGGAAGAACAAAATATCTGTAAAGTTATTAAAGTTTGTCAAAAAAACTTGGATTCATACAATTTTTATAGAAAGACAACAACAAAAAATTTTCTAACAGTACTTTTCCACTGTTAATCAAAGAACCAGTAAGATTAGAAAAAAGAACTTTAGTTAACTGTAATTGAATCACGGGTTACAGATAAAGATATTAAAGGTCTCTGTGATTAGATTATATTCTTTTTGTAAAGCTACAGAAATCTGCAGCTTTACAAAAAACAGTTTTATAGATTTACATTTATTTGTAAACAGTGTGAAGAATATGCAGCAAATTGTCCAATAATTCGAAGGTTTTTATAGAAAATGGTTACATATTCGCAATGTAACGTTTTCTTGACCACAATATTGCCAATATATTGTCAAGTGCGCTTAATAATATTGTCAAATAACCGTTATGTAAAATATTAAGAAGAAGTGTTCTTTTAAAATTGTTGGTACTTGTGTATCTTAAAATCACAATAATATCTTATGTTTAAATCTGTAGTTGAGATATCTTTAGACTATTTACAAATGAACGTAAAAAAATATCGATTTACATTCAATGTAAACAAATATCTTTAAAAGTAATAGGATATTACAAACTGTTTTCTTAAAACATTTCTCTTAAAACTATTTTCTTAAAATAATTATATCTCAAAAACTGTCGCTTGATATAATGATAAAATAATACGAAAAACATATAAAATTATAAAATGTGGAGGCGTGTTTATTCTACGTTAAAATTAATCCTATATTCTATTTTCAATAGTTTTAAAAAATATTTTTTAAAGAATTAATTTTATTTTGTGATACTAAAAATTCTTTTATTAGAAATTATTTTAATACTTTGTTTAGATAAAATTGACTCATTTACCATAAAAATAGTATTATGTAAATATTAAAGCGGAAAGAAATATTTATGTGTTGATGTAATTATAGACTTCTGAAAGATGAGGTTTTAAAATTGTTCTGTGAACGCTTAAGAAGAAAACAAAATCAGAAAATCAATGTTGTGGTAGCAAAACTTTAAAAAATGATGTTTAAACCAAAGAAAATTTAATAGATGATGAGAGGCTGATTTAATTATTCTATCATAATGTTTATCAATTCTACTCCAGCCTGCAGTATAAATAACTGTCATGAAATGTAAGATTATTTTTGAGTTAGAATAAGAATATATAATTTTTGTAAACATTTATAATTGACCAAGTATCATATCCAAAAATATCAGTTGATATCGGTTTTCAATTTTTTGGAATCAAATTAAAAATTAAGTAAAATAATTCAGTCAATTTTCAAATAACTACATGTGCAATTTCTCCATGCATAGAATTTTAAGAATCATGTTCATTGTTACCAAATCATTTGAAAACTACTGCAGAACGCATAAAGCAGGTCTTATATAACCCTCTATAGCAGCTATATTCAATCTTTTTCTCTCGGGACACAAATAAGCACATCAGGCGTTAAATCGTCCATAACACATTTTGAAAGGTGTAATTAAAACAGTAAAACAACAACCAACAAAGGAACATAATAAATTTAATTTTATCTGTGTAGTTGAATGTTAGTTTTGGAAGTTACAAAAAAATGAACCCCATTATTTCCAAACAATAAAGTTCATGGTGGATTTTCGTTGTACACATTAAAGAAATATGTCGATAACAGTGTTGTTTGGAAAAAGTAGAGTAAAAATTTTGTGTGAAAATTCTTTTCACGACAAATACACAATCGTAAAAAACACTATAATGCTTATATAACAAGAACAAAATGTTGTAATGTAATATAAAAAATGCAAAATTTCAAAATTCTTAAGTCAGATTTTATCTAATAATACTGTCATTTGCTTGATTAAGAACTTTATATTCTTTTAATTAAACAAATATTTTGTTCAAACTTAATTTAGTACCAAGTTTGATTACTGTTTAAGCTTCAGTAATCTATACAACACTGTAGCAAAAATATGATCTACATGTAAAAATACTTTTTGACTAAGAAAACAGCATTTGGGATATGATAGCACTAAAGATTGGGATAAAATAGCACTAAATAAGTCTTGATTAAGTCCACTAATACCTATATCATAACACTAATAAATTATATATTCTACATAAAAATAAGAATTTTTATTATAAAAAATATTTTGCTTCTAAGACATTGTATATTAACAAAAACATTAAAAATATATTAAAACATTTTTATTTTACATGTTTCAACTCATTATTAATAGAGTCATCCTCAGAATGTAAATAGAAAAAAATATTCTATTCTATTATTTTTATTATTATTATTATTATTTTTCTATTTACATTTTGAGGATGAGTCTATTAATAATGAGTTGAAACATGTAAAATTAAAATGTTTTAATATATTTTAAATGTTTTTGTTAATATACAACGTCTTAGAAGCAAAATGTTTTTTATAATATATTTTTTTATGTAGAATGTATATTATTATTATTACGATATAGTATTTGGGATGTTTTAATGTAATAGAGCGGAAGCTGGCGGAAACAGACGATCATTTTATGAAGTTCACGACGGAAATTCAAGAATTAGCTAAATCTCGATTCGCATATTATAATCAATTAGTTTGCAAGTCGTAACTTGGTGGAAAACTCCGAAAAATCTGATTTTAGCGGTTGACTCGTAGGTGCATCCAAAGGTATGAAAACTTGAAGACCTGAGAACAAGAGAACTCAATGGTAAACTTACAAGTAAACCGCTAAAATCGGATTTTTAGTTGTTTTCCACTAATATATAATATAGCAGACCATTTGAATCATAGTATGCATAAAGTTTTAACTAATTCTAACATTTCAGCCGTGAACTAGATGAGATGATTGTAAAAATAGCAGGAAAGTTTTTATAATCCCTTGGTAATATTTAAAACAACAGTGAAGCTTTTTAAAATATTTTCATGTACATTTCAACTTATTTTAAAAACATGGATTAACAATTATGTGCATCGAACCAAAAATAGACGCTCGTCGGGACACATGCGGCATTCGGGCCGTATGTTGAGTATGGCTGCTCAAAAATCTTCTGCAAATAGTAACCTTTTTACCTTTTATCTACCGACGGTACTTACAAGTACCATTAATATAACTTATTATAAAATTCTTTTAATACTTTAGTTAGTTGTAATACTGTTTAGAATGAGATGCAGATTAGAATGAGTTACAGTTAAAGCATTATTGGTTACACAAAACAAAAGTAATTTTAGAAGGATGATTTATTTTGTCTTTGCATCGTTTCAGCTTTCTTGGCGCTGGGGGAGGGCGATGGGGATTTTTCAATGTGTAAATATTTCTATGTTATTATTGTAAGAACATCTTGTTCGTACATTTTATAATTCTAAAAAAATAAGAAAATAATTAAAAATAAAAGATTTGAGTGGGGTTATTAAACTTGTACAAAACGCATGCAAATTCAAATTCAGTTAATCCTTCTAAATCCTTCTAAAATACTTTAAATATTTATTAAATGGTTATGTAAATCTTTTAATTCAGTTTAAAATAATTTGCGTAAAAAATTTTAGAATGTAAAACTTTTATGAATTCATAGTGCGGTAGATAAAGGTTAAAGCTGTCTTCGTGGCATAAAGATAACGAGAAAGCGGACAAGCTATTCTAATTACTTCTTGTTGTAATGAATAAATAGTGAACTTTGTTGGTTGGCGTGGTTTTTGGACGCCTTACACAGAATTTTTCTGTATGGGTCCAGTGTCTTTAAACTGTTACCATAATTTTGACACACAGTTAAAAATTTGAATCTTTTGCTGTATCGTCTCTCCACTGCTTTTATAGAATATCTCTATTTTGACAAATGAGAATGCTCCTTAATACAGAGAAGAAATAGTTTTCTATGTAAGCAGAGGAGTGACGATGCAGCAAAAGTTTAAATATTTTAATTGTATACGCTGGTTAGCCGTTTTATGGAATCATAAACAGTCATTCGAAATCCCCCCTAAGATTGGCCTGTTTTTAGTCTTTTTGCGATTTTCGCTTCACTTCATCATCCAAAACTTAATTAGTACTCTTTTTATTGTTTTCTTTTAAACTTATTTGGATCTTGAAAAATAAAATGTTATGCGAAGGATGAAAACATGAAAATGACCACACTTGCTTGTATAGACTATTTATCCATCCCTTTCGCACAAATGCACATGTACTCATACATATTACAAACTAAAAGGCTTCATCATTGTTGTTTGAAATCATTAAATTTACTATTTTGTATTTAAAATTAGTAAAAAAATAATAATAATTTGAAAAATGCTTGTATATGAACACATATTCACATAAATCTACGTCTGTTGTGTAAAAGTGTTTTCATAAATAAATCCCACATTTATAAATGCAACATAGCAAATGAATATTATTATTTTATTATTGAAAAGTCTAAATTTATTTCATTTTTATGGACATTAAGAAGTTTTTTTCCTAAGAGAAGCTTAGTTTTTGAAAAAGAAAGACTTAATATATGTATTATATTTTTCAGAACTGTCTAAATTTAATTAAATAACATTGAGAACGCTTATTTTAATTTATAAATTTACTACGAACTTCATGACAACTAAATATTTGACATTTGAAATCAAAAATTAAAAAATAAAATTCTGCTTTGTAATCCAGATACTTAATCCATAAATCAAAGTACCCAGTAAATAGCTTATACGAGAAACCAATTTATTTTTGTATTAAAATTGAATAAAAAACAATCTATATCCCCAGACAAAAAATACTGGAAAGGAATGTAATATAATTAGATTTCGCTTTTGCAATTTGCCCTTAATGCTTTTTTAAAGAGTTCATCGCTCAGCTAATGACTAAAAAAAAAAGTTTCTGACGATGCTTATTACGTTCTTTCGAACAATACATGATTTCTATGTACAAAAAACTAACACTTTTAGGAGTTAAAAAAAGAATTCTTGGACATTAACGTCATTACACATTGTTAAATCAATTGTACATTCTTTTGCATATTTGGTAAACCGCTCTACTAAACAAATAAATAGATTTATTGTACTTTGTTTACTAGAGGTTTAACTTTGAATAGCTTCGAAAAAAGAACAATATTCCTGTTATGTTTATTTATAATTTAAAATTGGCATTTTAAATTAAATTAAATAAATTTTACATTGTTCGGAATTAAATATAATATTTATTTTAGAACTCATTTTTTCGAAACTAAACTTTTTTCATTTTCTTAAAGATTCATAAAATCAGACTATGAATTAAATTTAGACTTTTTAATAATAAAGTAATTTTTATTCATTTACGTTCAAAGATGGACATTTTTAAAATCTTCTGAAACGTAATACTTAGGTAGTATATCACAATTTTCTTTGATTAATAAATGCATTTGTTCATTTCGTAATTTCACCTTGAATAATGTTTACAGAAACTTTTATGAAACTTCTGACATAGTAATTTTTTAAGGCACATTTAAAATGTCACATTTAAATGTGATATTTGTTCTAGTTCTATGGCACGTTTAAAAAGTTATTAAATTAGCTTCATATTTTTATCCAATTAGCTAATTCGAATTCTCTAGAAATGCATGGACTGCATGGATTTATTCAAAATACTAGGTGTGTTTAGAATAGTAAACATACAGTACATCGGTCAGACTATAAAAAGTACTCATACTGTACCCAATAAACTTCTATTAGTTGAGTATGTATTCAGACATTTATGTTTAATTTATCTATCGTCTTTTAAGGTCTTTTGGTAAAACGATTACAAAGTCTTGAGACTTCTTAACTTTAGTAATTTTGAAAGTGTTTATATAGATCTATATAATACTTTAAAGTCTTACATTTTTCGTAATTAATTAATTCCGCTTTAAAATGGTTTTTCATTTCTTTTCGTCGCTCAAAATGTCTATTTTCACACTTGTTACCTAACCTCCTTGTAGCAAAATTCATGCTGTTTTAGATTATTTTTCTGTAAACCACATCCATAGATTGCAGGAATTTCATAAGGAATTAATTTTTTTAATAGCTTTTTTTTAATATCACGTTGAAAAGAGTTTGCGAAAATGCTGATTCTCTGTCGCATTTCAAGACTTTATTATTTATGTGATTTAATGCATTCAGAGATATAAAGAATGTACACCATCGGGAAAACAATGGTTGCTGTTTGACATTCATTTAAAATCCGTGCAATTATCATCAATCTCTAGAACACGTTTGTTTATTGTAGAGATATGTTAAAATCAAGTTTTCGTTTCAGTTTGAACTTAATAAATTTAATGATATATTGACATTACTTATCTATCTCCGATATGCTGGCTTTGATAAATTTTGAAATTACGCATTATCTGGCTAAGGTCACATTCACTGCACCAACAAAGGCGTGGAAAGTATTAATTATAAAAACATTTCCTTTATTTATAACTATTTTCTCTGTAAGTGGTTACTTAATACTATATAGTTGACATATTAAAGGCATCGGAAGAAGTATTATTATACTTATAACAATATAATATATCATAGATATATATGTAATACTCGTACAGGAGGGGCCCACAAACATAGTAGACCAAGTAACTTTTATAAAACAATGATAAAGTCCATTTAGAAGTTGCATAAAATTTGTTTTATACATTCCTAAAGGAAATTAAGTCTCTAAAAGATTACGTATAAGAGAAAACATGTGAAAACACAGTTGCTTCATTCTGAGAAAAACATATTTTGTGCACCTTCAAAATGGAATATATATATATATATATATATATATATATGTATATATATATATATATATATATATGTATATATATATATATATATACACAATTTTATTAAAACCATTCAATTAATTTTTAAAAAATGAAGAAACAAATAAACAGTTTTTTACAGACCTATGCGCAAAATGCTGCAAAAAGAAATGTAAAAAATGTATATAACAAAACCAAAAGAAATTCCATATCCCCAAAATACATGGAAGTCTTCATCAGGGAGGCCCCTCCATGTAGGGGTAAATAAAGAGAAGTTTCTGAAAGGATGTAGGCTCATAAGCTAAATTACATCCTTAGCCCCCAACTTCTCAGATTTCAGAAATCAAACTCAAACCTTCAAAAATATTATAAATATATACAAATTTTTTAAAAATACCAAAGGACAAGACCAAAAATTACACAAATAAAAAAGGAAAATTACCTACAAAACTAAATATAAAAAATAAAATTGTAAAATACAAACCCCCAGAAACACAAAACCCTCTTCAGCTAGTGGGGCCATTCACTAGCGCTACAATCTCGCCCTAAATTGAAATCAAGCATCCATAAGTAAAGAAACACTGAGACTCAGAAACTTTCAGTTAACATATAAGATGGATAACAGTTAACCATTAAAATCTTTTTTAAACCACTCATAGCCAATTCTAGATCTGTTTTGTTATTGCAAATCCTACGGATTCTATTAACTTGTGAATACATAATATTTTTTAAAACTTTATTGCTAATACATGAAAACCAGTAAGTGAGGCTATTAACTTCAAAATTAAAATCTTTCCTTTTATCATAAAGTCCAATCAACCATTTTTCCTTGTTTTTCTTAATTTTAAGATCTAAGAAAGTAATTTGTTCACCAGCGGGTAAAATTTTGTTTGGTTTGCTGAATTTAATTTTAAAGGAAATAGAAACTTTTGATTGTAATACAATCATTGGCAATAACCTTAAAGTTTTAGATTTTTTGAATGGTAACTCATGGAAAATTACTTCTGTAAACACTTTTGACTTTGAGAATCTGTTTGGCAGCATTCCTCACAATTTGATTGTGGGGGTATTTGAAAATATTTATGTTGAATTTGAATATGTTTTAAAAGTAGATAAGAAGTTTTGGCTTGATTTAATTAAGTTTTGCCTTTTTGAAAACGTTTTATTTAATGGAATTAATTATTTTAAACAAAATAAGGGGGTCCCAATGGGAACTAGTTTTTCAAGTGCGTTCTCAAATCTATTTTTATATTTTTACGAAAAAAATTTCAATAATATTTCCTTCTTTAGATATGTAGACGATCTTATAGTATTTAACTGCAATAATTTTGAGGAAATAAGCCTTAACATTTACCCTAATGAGCTTGTCTTGAACCGAACCGATGATGGTGAACAAATTACTTTCTTAGATCTTAAAATTAAGAAAAACAAGGAAAAATGGTTGATTGGACTTTATGATAAAAGGAAAGATTTTAATTTTGAAGTTAATAGCCTCACTTACTGGTTTTCATGTATTAGCAATAAAGTTTTAAAAAATATTATGTATTCACAAGTTAATAGAATCCGTAGGATTTGCAATAACAAAACAGATCTAGAATTGGCTATGAGTGGTTTAAAAAAGATTTTAATGGTTAACTGTTATCCATCTTATATGTTAACTGAAAGTTTCTGAGTCTCAGTGTTTCTTTACTTATGGATGCTTGATTTCAATTTAGGGCGAGATTGTAGCGCTAGTGAATGGCCCCACTAGCTGAAGAGGGTTTTGTGTTTCTGGGGGTTTGTATTTTACAATTTTATTTTTTATATTTAGTTTTGTAGGTAATTTTCCTTTTTTATTTGTGTAATTTTTGGTCTTGTCCTTTGGTATTTTTAAAAAATTTGTATATATTTATAATATTTTTGAAGGTTTGAGTTTGATTTCTGAAATCTGAGAAGTTGGGGGCTAAGGATGTAATTTAGCTTATGAGCCTACATCCTTTCAGAAACTTCTCTTTATTTACCCCTACATGGAGGGGCCTCCCTGATGAAGACTTCCATGTATTTTGGGGATATGGAATTTCTTTTGGTTTTGTTATATATATATATATATATATGTATATATATATATATATATATATATATATGTATATATATATATATATATATATATGTATATATATATATACAGGGTGTTTCTAAATTCATGGTACAAACTTTAAGGGGTGATAGTACACATCAAGACAAACAATATTAAATCGAAAACTAAAGGTTCCAAACGTCTCCCGAAGGAGATAGGCGCCATTAAAGTTTAGGGGCCAAAATTTCAAATGACTATAATAAACAGAAAAATTGGTCGATTCGTTTGCGGTTTTCACTAAAACTATTCTTTATGTCAGTATTGTCTTGAAAATATTATAATGTCTTGAAAATAATATTGAAAATAAATTATAAAGATAAAATTCAAAAAATGCCGATAGAGGGTTCTTTAGACTTTGGAGTAACGTACAACTATTTTTACCGTTATATTTTGCATCTCATAAATTTTTTTTAGAAGCTTAGACATAAACTTAAATTCTGAGATGAAAATCTGAATCGTTGGGAGTGGTTATACGTAGCTCAAAATTTAAGTTTATTTCTAAGCTTCTAAAAAAATTTAATGAGATGCAAAAAATAACGGTAAAAAATAGCTGTACGTTACTCCAAAGTCTAAAGCGCCCTCTATCGACACTTTTTGAAATTTATGTTTATAATTTATTTTCAAGACAATACTGACATAAAGAATAGTTTTAGTGAAAACCGCAAACGAATCGACCAATTTTTCTGTTTTTTATAATCATTTGAATTTTTGGACCCTTAACTTTAATGGCGCCTATCTCCTTCGGATAACGTTTGGGACCCTTAGTTTCCTATTTAATATTGTTTGTCTTGATGTGTACTATAACCCCTTAAAGTTTGTACTATGAATTTAGAAACACCCTGTATATATATATGCACTTCTCGAAATGGACTTTGTTCTACTATGGTTGTGAATCACTTAAATTATATTCATTAATACAATATTTTTATACTGCATAGTATTTATATTACATTTGTTATGCTGTGTAACAAACCACTGGAAAATATTATCATAGTTAATATCGTTTATTTGCAAAAACGAACAATTTGTTGTTTTCCGTCTAATAAAGTTATACTTAATTACGGTTTTGTATTATTTTAGTTTAGTTTTATATTAGTTAACATTTTTTACGATTATATATGTATTAAATTGTCCCATATTTTTTTTTATTTTGTAAAACATGGAAAAGAAAAGAAAGTAGAGAAAGTAGCAATATTGTATTGAAGATGTTTGTGCAAATTTGTTGAACAAACTTCCGGGCAGTCTAATAATGCTTTCTTTCAAAACATTTTTCATTTGAAAACAAAATAATTATCGAGATAATCTTTTCTGTCATTCCAAAAGCTATTTTTTAAGATAATAATTTAGAGAAAGAAATAAAAAGTAGTCGTACGGAGCAATGCCCTAAAAGTATGAAGGATGGATCAGAATGTCTCAGTCGATTGCAATGAGTTTGTTTGGCAGTCAAAAATTTGTTTTATTCTCTATTTGTTGCATTGGAAATTTTCTTTTTAGGTTTCAATAATAATGATCACCGTACTACAATGAAATACTTATTTTTATGACATTTTTTTCTAATGTTGTTTGATATTATTTTGATAACTTTTTAAACACCCCATTCAAATATAAAGGCTTTCAAAAAGATTTACGAATCTATAAAAGGATGCACTAGAATTCATTAAAATAAAAATTAGGAAAGAAACTTCTAACAAAAATCATGTTGTACATCATTCAATATTCACCTTACTATCGGCATATTTAAATGTCCTGACATACGACATATTCAATTCTAGCAATAATCCGCTAAGCTTTAACACGTTCATTCTTCCATTATTCATAAGGAAACGCCGCATACAATATCTTGTTTGGATTAAACTCGTCTCACATAAGTCAGCAATCACTTTTAATCATCTTTATTAAGATGCAGAAACTGGGCGCATTTTCTAGGTAAGGAATTCCTGGGATAACAAGTATTGTATTTTATCTATTTATTTATATACTTGCCTATCTGTTCATGTTGACGTTGATGTATACTTTCTAATAATATTCATAATATTCACAGAAAACATCCTGCAATTTTATGAAGTTATTTATTACAGCTTTTTCCTTATTTAATAAACATGCATTGCATCGATCAATATATTGATTTTCTAACTCTGCAGTAATTTATATTATATGTAAGAACTTGCTAAGTGTGTTTTATTTACACCAATGTCTAAAATGGTAATCCATTTACGTGATTATACTACACATTTCTAAATAAATTAGTTTTCTAAATTAGTTTTTCATCTTCTTTCCTTTTGTACATCTACACACATCTATATGTTATATACAGGGTGTTTAAAAAATGACCGGTATCTTTGAAAAATCAATAAAAAAATAACGGGCAGCGATAGATATACACCGTTTGTTGCAATAAGCTTGGGAAAACAGTAAATTTTCAGGCAGACAAACTGTCAAAATTAGTTACAATTTTCCACAACAGATGGCGCTGCAGGCGATTTGAAAGATAAAGAAGAAAAAGATGTCTGTGAGTTCGCCATTCTGTATGTTGTCTTTTTGCTGTAAGCGTGTGCTGTTCACAGATTGGACGTTTGCTGCAAAAAAAAACGGTTTAATCCTTAGAACAGAAGATTTTTAACTTAAAAAACAAGGTGTACCGTCACAATCCAGAAACAATTAAACAACTGAAGCAGTACATCTCTTCTGCATGTGAATCCATCCCGCCTTACACGTTTACAAAGGTTTCTGGTTATTTCGTTGAGAGACTACGCCATATTATTGCTGCGCGTGGTGGATATATAGAAAATATCGTATTTTAGATTTTTTTTCAGACTGCAGTGCCATCTGTTGTTGGAAATTGTAACTAATTTCGAAAGCTTGTCTGCCTGAAAATTTACTGTTGTCTCAAGCTTATTACAACAAACGGTACATTTCTATCGCTGCCCGTTTATTTTTTATTAATTGAATCACCCTGTATATATATTTTTGTGTGTATGTATTAAAGAGAAGTTACTGTTCTGGACAAAAAATAGCGGTAAGAAAAACATAAGATTATTTTTTCTAATCGGAAATAATCCACTGCTTAACAAAAATGCCGAAAAAAAAGCAATGTATAATAGAAGTCCCCATTTCCCATAACTTATTTTAGAAATCATTTTCCAATCTTCTAACAAGTAAAACAAATAGCATTTCCTTCTTCTACAACCTTGACCTCAGAATATAGGTTACATTCAATTCTATAAAGAGTATTATTAAAAAAACCCTAAGTAAATAAGCATTCATGAATAATTTTGTTTATCGAGGAATTACTACTAAGCGCAATTTCGGTAAATAGAATTAATTTATCAATATAAGTCTCTGGTCTCCATGACTTATTTTAGAAATTATTTTCAAATCTTACGAAATTTAAACAGAGAAAATTACATATTTCTATAATTATGTCTTGATAGTTTAGGATATCTCGAATTTCATACAGTATTATTTTTAAAATCAATAACAAAAGGAAAAGAAAATAAGTATTCTAGAGTTTTTTTTTTCATTGTGAAAACCCAAAAGTTAGTGGAAATTGCGAAAGTAAAAGAAAAGTATCTATATAACCCCCTATGCTCCATAACGTATTTTACAAATCCTTTTTTAATTTTCCGAAAAATGAAACAGAAAACAGTACATTCTTCTACAACCATGTATTTACAAATTAATTTACTTTGAATTTTATAATTAATATTATTTGTAAAATGTATAACATAAAAAAGCAGTAACAAGCCCTAAAAATATATTTTCTAATCAGTGAGACCCACTATTTAGTGAAAATCCCGTAAATTGAAGAAATGTATAAATATAAAGCCCTAGGTCTCATAAATTTTTATAAATTATTTTCAAATCTTCTGGCAATTAAATAAACAATCAATAATCTATATTTCTACAAACCTAATTTAATATGAAAAAAACATTTCAAATTCCATGAACAATATTATTTTTAGAGTTCGTAACAAACAAGAAAGGAAATACGTATTCAAAAATATTTTTTTTTCTCTTCGTGGAAATCTACTAGTTAGTAGGCATTCCGAAAATAGGAGGAATGAATCTATATAAGTCCCTAAGCCTCTTTATTCATTTTTGAAATCCTTTTCCAATCTTCTAGCAAATAAAGCAAATATCATTCCATTTTTTTCTTCAACCATGCCTTCACAAGATAGTTTAATTTTAATTTCATAAACTATATTATTTATAGAATGCATAGCAAAAAGAAGCGTAAGTAAGCACACAAGCATATATTTTCTCATCGAATATATCATCTACTTAGGGGATATTCATCTAATGAAAGAAATGTAAATGAAATGTAATGAAAGAAAATGTTTAAAAATCCAGGGTCCCGAAAATGGATATTAGAAAATATTTTCAAATCTTATAATTATTAAAACAGAAATATTTTCATTCTTCCAGAACCATAACTTAACGATTTAGACTTCTAAGAAATTTAATAGAATTTCATACTTCAAAATGTCACAACAAACTTATAAGGAATGAGTCATACTAAAAAAGAAAGGCATACAGGAGACTTGTTTTGACCTTCCAACTAGCGATAAAATTGTAGTTCATAGGTTTTAAACATTGTACTTGGTGACCAGACGAGTGCTATACTTTTCCATAAATATTTAAAACATTTTTGCCGTGAATTTTGTTTTCAATGATGTCAGAATGTTGGATGTTGAGCAAAAATTTTGAGATCTCATAAAATTTAAAGATTCTAAAAATTATAGAAAATAGTAGATATCGAATGAAAATTTGGTTTCGCATTCGTTTTAGGCCCAAATTCAAAGTTTTGGCAAACATTCGTTTTCGACAAAAATTGTACAAAAACTTCGGAGAAATTCGATTTGGCCACTTGATCTAAATTAGCTTTATTCATAAATTCTTGCTACTTCTTTCTGAAATTTTGTATATAACTCATTGATTTGAACTGTATCGGCTCAAAAGATACACTTTATGATTATTGTTGTGATGTTCAATTTTTATATTTATCAGTCATGAATCATTTTGGACTAGGACGCAAGCAAACTAGGACGCAAGCAATTAATTACATTTCATTAAAAAACTTATTGCATTATATGTTATTGGATACATAGAGAATTAATTGCATTTAAATTTATAAGAAAATAAAAAGTTTTGGTCAGAGTTACAGAGCGTTAACTTGGGCAACACGTATCGTCACACGAATAAGTAATAATTAACTATCTTCCTTTATGCATGTATTACTTACTCAAACAGATTTGGACATTTTCAGTCCAAAAGCAGAAAGGTAACACAAATTTGGTTTCAGTTTTGTTTTTTGTATATTTCGATAGATTTGTAGAATATAGCACTACATAATTCGCCGTTCTTGATAAATCCCAAGATGTATTTGTAGTAGAAAAATATCAATCAATGTGATTCATACACTTACTTTCATTTGGGATTTCAAATTTTCAAGTTATCTATTGCACAAAGATGGTAGAAAAGAAACATTCTTCAAATTTACATTTTTATTTGCTTGTATAAAATTACAATTTTTTTCTTTTTTTAGACTGAATTTATTTTCATTTTTTAGAAAAACTACTCGGTGAAAGGTGTTCTTTTAAATATTTAAACATGAAGTTTCTTCTATCTTTGAAAATATATTTTTAAAATATTTTAAAACTATCATTAAATAAAACTTCACATGTTTAAACCGAAGATAGCATCGTAGATTTTAAAGTTAACTTAGTTTTCCCTTGAAATATAAATACATTTTATTGCCCACAAAATAATGCATTGTGGACAAAATTCAATCCTTCTTTCTATCTATTACTTTTATTTCTTCTTTTTTACTCGCGAGCCATACCTCCATCAGGCTATAAGATTTCACAATTCTTTTACTCCATTTCATGTCCTCAGTGGCCATGTCTGTAATGAAATTTTATTCGGTAAAATTCTATAAAAGGTTGATGTACTTCAGACCTTTATTTATCAGTTTTTTTGGGTTTTTACATTTGTAGTGTTTTTCACGTCTCAAAACCAGATATTGTTGTGTATTAAATAAAGTATAGACTGTAAAGTGGACTGCAGAGGTCAAATGAATCATTTTAGATTCATACTTTCAATTCTGTTTAATTTACTTGAACATATAATTCACATGATTTAATTTAACCAGAAAGATTAATAAATAGTAACAAAAATCAATAGGATATAAAAATCTACGTTGAATGCATATAAAATTTACATGAGAAGAACTTACTTTTATTGCGGTGTCTTTTATTAAAGTTTTCATTAAATATTCAATTAAAATTAACAGTGATATGTTTATTTCACCCCATAAATAGAGTGTTCAACAATTATTTTAAAGAACAATTTCTTTCGAATGTTAAACATTAAAATTGTTTTTTGAAGAAACAATGAAACTTGCATATTTTACTTAGACATTAATATTAAGATTTTTGAAAATAATAATTTAAAGCAATGAAAAAACCTCTTTCAATATCCAAGAATTATTTTAGCAGTTTTTGCAAGTTTACATAGATAAGGGGATTTTTTAATTATTTTTTTCTACAGTCGATTTTTATACACTACCTGTACACTGTAAAAAAAAAAAAAATCTGTAAAGGTACTACACTTTATCTAGGATACTGGGATTCCAAGAACTTTTCCTGTAACGGTAACAACAAAAACTCAAGTTTTAGAATCGGTTACATGGATTTTTCTTGTTATCGTTACATGAAAAGTTCTTGGAATCCCAGTTTCCTAGAAAATGTTTAGTACCTTTACAGATTTTTTTTACAGTGTACATTGATGAACGTCCACTTGTGATTTTAGACATTTTGTTAAATATCTAGACCAATACATGATGAATTATCCCAAATTTATTACAAGCCCCCAGTTTATTACAATGAGGCACTTAATCATAAACTAGAGTTTGAGTGCTTTTGCTACATTAGTTTTGACAGGGTTATTCAAAAGACATTCATTATTTTTCAATTTGTTGACTGTCCCCTATGGAGTGTCGGAAAGAAAATCTTCACAGAAATGCATGACTTATACTATTATATTTATACACTAAGAATTATAGGATAATTGCTCATGTATTTGTCTAGATATTTAGCAAAATGTCTAAAATCGCAAGTGGACGTTCATCAATGGGCAGGTAGTGTATAAAATCCTTATTTTAAATCATTTATTTAAATTATATTCTCAATAATAATTATGTTATGCTTTACTACACTGTAAAAAAATCTGTAAAATTACTAAACATTTTCTAGGAAACTGGGATTTCAAGAACTTTTCATGTAACGCTAACAGGAAAAATTCTAAACCGATTCTAAATATATCTCCGATTCTAAAACTTGAGTTTTTGTTGTTACCGTTACAGTAAAAGTTATTGGAATCCCAATTTCCTAGATAAAGTATAGTACATTTACAGATTTTTTTTACAGTGTAGGTGCTGAAAACATGCGGATTAACCAATACAATTTATTTTTTGAAGTTGCATGGTTAATCCTGTAATTTTTATAAGATAATATTAATTATGAATTGGAGGAATAATGAGAAATTGTATAGTAAATTACATTACTCGATTTTTTTAAACAAAGTTGTAATAGATTGCGCACATCTTTAAGATTTTCATGATGCTGATCCAGTAAAGTTTATTGAAAAATACTTTCTTTAAAAAAAAATTTCTCAAGTTTTTGAATATTAATAGAGGTAGACATTTATATTGTACACTCTTAAAACGAAAGAGTTGATTTGGCTTCTCAGGAAAGAGCTATAACTTTTTCGATCATAAATGAGTTGTTTTCAAACGATTAAATCTTCTTTATTTAAATTGGTTATTTAAATAGCTCAACTTGATTTAAATTGCTTAAAAACAACTCGTTTTTCGAGTTATTTCAACTCTTTTTGAGAAGCTGCCTTTCGGAACGTGAGATGAGTGGATTTCGGCTCAACTTGACTTATTTTGTGGCTGACTTTTTAAGAGAGTAGCTTGTATTTGTCAAGCATAGTTTATCGGGTTTAACAGAATGTCCCGTATGCACATTAAAATGTGATAAAATTGTTAAGAAGTCGCCAAATTTAACATTATTTGTAATTATGAAAGGTATTTGTGGCATACATATTTCTTGTCATGCTAGAAGAGAGCATTTTTGCAATGTAAACTAATCTACAGAAAATTAGCTTTCGGAAATGAAAATGCAAGAAATCCTAATGCATTTACATGCAGTATTTTAAATTTTATAGCAAAAATTTCTGTGAATGGGAATATTTTTATTTTTTAAATTTATGTATTAATAAGTAAAACTTCATCGTAAGGGGAAAACACCTTTGTTACTAGACTTTAGATTTACTTATATAAAAACTCACTATAATAACAAAAATAATTCAATTTAAATATTAATTCCACTGTTAATTTTTACATTTTAATAATGAATATACACTTAAAGTATTTTGTTTGTTTTTATTGATTTATTTTGATTGTTAATTTTAACGCGAGCCTCTGCGTTTTCTCATTTTGTGTTATTTATTGCACCAATATTCTTTATTATTTACCTCAGTTTTTCATTACTTAATTTATTCTGTTAAAAATAAAAAGTCATAGATAATTTTAAATTTTATATAAAATATTTAACAATAAGAACATCAATAGTAATAAAAGTTTTTCCCGCAAATTGCGAAAGTAACAAATAATAATGGGAAATATATAAAATAATAATAGTAAAAATTTAATTATTATCGGCCTTTTGATTTCTTAATGAAAGAAAATTTCCTGAAAATGAAATCTTTAATTAAGTTATGTAATCGTAAACAGATAATTATCGCATGACATTTTATTACCCAGTAATGGGAAATAAATCTCAAATGCCAAAACTTTAATCACGTTTTAAGTCAATTAATACTTATTAATGTATCAGAGATAACAATAATTAAAAACTTACTGATTCCGGCTTTTTCTAACTCTCCACAAAACATTCTAATCGAAGATAAGATCTTCCATTTATCATTTGAAAATATTTCCAATTGAATAATTTTAAATGGCGAAAATTCGGAGTAATTGTATCAATGTTTTAATTGAAGATAATATATAAAAAATGTTTAAAAGATGGATTTCTTATCTAATTTGACTCAATACTACCTAATTAGTTCTAAAAAAATTTTGAAAAAAGGGCGATATTTGTTAAACAACAAATCAGTGTATTTCATGCATTTTGCCAGTTTTGTAGATTAATTAAAATAATACGTACCATTTTATTAGCTTTTTACATTTTTTTTTCAAATGTAAATACTGCTGTGTTAAATAATATACGAATTGGAGGCAGTGTAGGGAATGGCATATAGTGACACTTATAAAGATATAAAATAATTTTTACGATTAAACGATATGACGAAAGCGTTCAAAAACATGTGGAGTATCTGGCATGTGGTGTATCTGGAATTTGATTTGGGTCACAGTTTCATTATGGCGTCTACATTATACAAACAGTAGTCTACAGTGTAAAAAAAATTGTAACAATATAAATATATAACAACCTAAATATAAATCATTTCGAAACTGTAAAGAGCGATATTATTTTGAAAGACCAAAGGGATATTTATGTTTAAACCAGTCATTCTCTTAAATAAAAAATGTGCTATTTTTCAAATAACAAATAATTGTTTTGTGCATATTTTACATTGTAAAATTAATTCGTAGATTTCATATGATATTTACACTGATCAAAATCAAAATGTGCATTCACTCTTGTAAATATCTCATCGTCAAATGATGTGGGAAATCAAGATTCTCATTGATGTCTTTTTTAATATCTTTAAATTTATAATTTGTAAATATTAAAAAATGTATCATTCTAGAGTTACAAATTAACTGCTATCCTTACTTTATAACCTTATCTTCTGTCAACCTGCACTGTTACCCTTATATAGTCAATGTACACAAATATTACGCTATACATTCCTTCAAAGTTCTAGACATGCTTACTGTCTTCCATAACAGACAGAAAGCAACTTTAAAAACAATGACAAAAGAATTGATTTTTTAAAAATAAAACATATTAAAGCATATATATATTCTAAATGTGCAAACAATTACACATAACTTATTTTCAAAACAAATTTCTTTGACATGACGAATTTCTTATTAAAGTACAATTTAATGAAAATTTTGTTAGATTTTCTACAAAATAATTTTCATTTAAAAGCAGGAAGAACTGAAACATTTTGGAATTTTGCCAGGTGTAAAGCAAAATGTTTAGACTGCATAAAATATGCATAGATGTATAAATGCTGAACCGTTTATATTTGTTGTTGGTAATGTGTTGTTAGTAATGTGTGTTCGTAATGTCGATTTATGTGTGTTGTTGGTAATATTGATATTTTTGGATTGTTTAAAAAAATATATATATATTTCTTTTAGTCAAAAATTTATATATAACTTTTTGAAATTGTCCCTCAGTTACATGAAAAGGAAAAAGAAATAAACGAGATATTTAACATTTTTTCGTATGCATTAAATTGTAGTAAATATTTTTATGAATAAATGTCATCGAAATTATTGAAAAATACATTTTTATTAAGATAAAGGCTTTTAGATTTATGCTTTTTCTACAAATTTTAATTAATTAAAGAATATATATATTTTTCATTTTTTGTGTTTTAATGTTTCCAGAATATGAAATAATAATGAATTAATAGGCCAAATAGACCAAATCGTTATACATTGAATTTACATATTGTTAAGAACAGTACATTAAACAAAATGGGCTTTACTTACTATAAATTGATCTGTTTTTAAATCATCGGAAAGTACTTTTAAAATCATTCAATGTAAACAGACCGACCAAGCTTATTAACAGATTATGATAAAAGTAGTATTTTTTCTGTCCTTAAACTTTTTCGTTAATAGAAATACTACTACTCTTTAAAATCTTTTTTTTAAAGCATTTAGTATTAAAAGAATTTACAATTAGTTGAATGACAACAAATTTACACATATGTTAAAAATTTTCTTCGTACACATTATATACACATGCTCCAAATGTTTGGTAACAGTTGTGGCAATTTATTAGCCGATTAAATGGATAAGTAGTCTGTCAGTTCCCCCCCCCCCCTCCCCAAAAAATTATAGTAATAATTTTTTTTAGTCAGGTATCATTGCTGTTGTACCTAATACAGAACAATAATAAATTAATCGGTAATTAATTGACTATGAAACCCATTTTAACCATTCACTGTACCATGTGCCATATCTGACACACATTAAAGGAGCTCAGGGTTTAAAAACCTTTCAAAAAATCGATTTTTTTATGATTTAGTTTGATTATTCAGTTAATTCTTAACTCAATGCAAAAATCGCATAAAAATATTTGCATTTTTAATGGAGGTATAAGCATTTATGTATCAACACTTTCATAGCCGCACCCGTATAATTTCAACTTCAAGTCGCGTTTTCTCAAAGCTTGATTTTTGACATCTAACACAAGAATTGAAAAAATCAATTTGATGGAATGGCTTAATTTTTTTTTGCATGCATATAATATCATTATCTAGAGATTGAATTAATATATTTTAGATAGTTTAATATTTTGAGTATTTTTAATAAAAAAACTGTATTTTTTAGGTTTTTTTTTTAATTTTTAAGTTTGAGAGTTTTTTAATAATGTTTTTTTTGAGTTATTGTTATATCCTTAATTCATTCTATAGAGTAAAGTTTCCTCATCATTTTAAAGCAAAAATTAGGTTCTCCAGTCAATTCAACGTTAAGATATACTGGTGTTGGTGATATAACATATCGAAAATTGTGTTCTGTAAATTTTGCTGTATTTTTTATCATATTACATTGAAGTACTTCATTTTATAATTTTATAAGACTACAAACATACCTTTAAAATATCAGAAAGTTTAACTTAATTACACTGAATACTCCTTTTTTTATATGGACTCGAAGTGAGAGCTCTGTTTACATGTTTTTCCGTATCGATCAACCCCTGATCCCCCCTTAAATCATTATAATTCTCATTACGTGTCATGAAGTTTGTAAATATGACCACTATAACTGATCAAACTGATCAAGAAAGATCCAAAGAATTGAATAGCACTAATTTTGTCCATGGTTGTATTTGACAAAAAATTAGAATTTGTTCTTAGAAAAAACATAAAAATCTCAATCAAGCTATTAAAGTTTATTTTCCTTTTTTTTTTTTTTTTTTTTTTACTACAGAAAGTTGCAAGAGTCTTAAGAAGATAAAATTAATTAATTTAAGCACGTTTAGATTCATAATACAGGAATACAATATTTTAAAACTCTAATTGTATACATAGGTTACACGCTATAATTTTTTTTAATTTGATTGATATATGTATTTCAAATAATCTTTTGCATAAATGTAGAAAAAGCATAGATTTAGCAAGATTTACAGTTTTACAATTGTCTAGTTTCAAAACCGAAGAAAAGATTTAACTTAATTATTGTAGTCTGGAAATGTTCTATTTTAACAGTTTAATAACCCGAATTTCCCGATGTAAGTCCTAACTTTACGTACGTGCATGTAGAATATCAAATAACAATGTTGCATTAAATGCTGGTGTATTCTTGATTTTATTGACGACGTACAGCGCATAGATAGGAAATATAAAATTGCAAATTTTTACTGATAGCTAATATATACGTCCGTACTAAAACAAAAAAATAAATAAATAAAATAGATTTGAGTATTAAGGGAATAAAAATAAAGCAAAGGTTATTATTTATCCTGTCCCAACAACAATAAACTACTAAATGCATTATTGTAGTTGGGACATGATAAATATTATTTATCCTGTCAGCACTAAAAGTTATTTTTGCAGCAGTAAATGTTATTTTTTTTGTATTTTTTATATATGGTTCTATAAATATTGGTCTAAGAGTTGTAAGTGTAAAAAGTGTAAAAAGTGCTGTGGTCTAAGTGTAAAAAGTATTGTGGTTTAAGTGTAAAAAGTGTTGATTCTTATAGAAAAATCGAATTTAACAAACTACAACTACAATTTGGAAAATGATATTTCCAAAAGCTAAAATTTTGAAGAATTATAAATAAATTCTGTTTTAAATTAATAATAATAATAAACATAAATCTTTGGATGATTATAACAAATCATATATTTCGTACGCCTTACATTAAACCTTAACATTCCTAAAAAATGTAGATTAAAAACAGACAACTTTATGGTGCTTAAAATGTAAATTTTTATTTGGTGGAGGTAATCAGACTGACTTCTGAATGCCTCATATTACGTACGACATGGATTAAACATTGACATCCCTGGACCCATCACAAACAAATTATAAATGAAATTTCAGTTTTACAATTTTCGGAACTGCAAATTTCTCACCTTCAAATTATCGCACATTTTAATTTTTACACCGTTGAGTAGAGAAAAATATGCACTTTTTAATGAAATCTGTTTGAAATCTCTATCACAGTTTGTTCTTAAATTATTATTATTATTTTAAAGTTTTAATTACACTTTTTGCCATCATGCCAGCAAAAATATTCCATTTTTGGAAATAAAAATTAGACCAACCAGAAAACGAATAAAATAAAAAACAGAAGTATTCGATTTTTGGACAATAAACGTGGATCAATCAGCAAACGAATAAAATAAACCAACTTTATTGAGGATTCCAACCAATAAAAAGATTCAGATATGCATTAGATTACCAAATTCTCTACCGAGAACAACAACTATTTTTTTTCAAACAGTTAAAAAAATGGTTATAAACAACTGCTAAGTAATGCAATTTTAACTATTTTTTTTCCAAGATAAACACCATCGAATTTAGAAACGCGCAAAAATTGTTTCGAGTTCAAATAATGAACAAAACTAGTAAGCAAGAGTGCAGTTAATGGTGCAAAACTCAGAAAATCTTTAAAATTGCATAAAAAGGTCAATTAAAAAGACTTTAAAGAAATTATGGTATAAAACCAAAATTTAAAACTTCATCAACGAAGACAATTAAGAACAAAGAATTAATTAAACTTTTAAAAAATAAAATAATTCAAAATTACATAAATAAATAAAGGTTAAAAGAACCAGAAATAACAAATTTAAACAAGAAGTTTTTAGGTGCAAGATAATGAAGCCGCTCAATAAAAGTCATTAGCAAGATTTTAGAAGTTTTAAAAGATGTAAAAGACTTTGTGGAAGTCCACATGAAAAGTGGAAATAGGAGAAGAAATAGTACTACTTTTAGGAAATTCAGAACAATGACTGGGACTCATTGGAAGGTTAGATATATTCAGGTTCCATCTACATAATCATGAGTACATTTGCGAACATACTCTCTCATGTAAAATCGGTTTTCCTGACTTGTTCCCTTCCTCCCCACGAAATTCCAACTATAAGTTTTAAATTACCCAGTATACTTGAAATTTTCATTCTTGTTCAAGGGTACAGATGATTAAACAATCACTGAGTGACAGAGGATTAGGACTATAGGTAAAACAAATTTTCGATTTTTGTGCATGTTTGGCCTGATTAGAAAACAATAACAGTAATTTATATATTTTATTATTTTACATATTTTGTACATTGTCATTTACTAAAACAAAACGTAAAATATAACTGTATTTTTTGTTGACTCTTTCCTCATTTTATGTAATTTCATCATTTATATTTTAATTCTTATTTTCTTATCAGTGACTATTATATTGTGGTGTTCTTTTGTTTTATTTGAGTTCAAAAAAATGTCCCAATATGCTTTTTTTATTTAAAATTTGGAAATATATAATTAAAGAGGATCTACTATATTTTAAGGAAAATATGCGTATGAATTATTATGAAGTTTTCATTATAAATAAATAAGATATGCATTTATAGGAACCAGCATAACGCTATTCCATTTATTGCAGCGATGGATGTACCAATAGAAAAAATCAACATAAATACAAATATCACTTCAAACAATTCAAATTTTGCAGTTTGAATTGGTATTACAGCATAATTTTTGGCAGTTGGAATCATTCACGGATTCTTTCTCTTTTATTTAAGGTAAAAACACATCTGTCTCAATATTACAAAGTACCCCAACGGAAATTTCCCTGTTGATATAAAAGATTATAATTGATGTAATACATAAGTATCGATCAAAGGAATTTGTGAAAAAACAAGTATTCTGTTCCTTTAAAAAAGTATACGATAATGTGAAAAAAATCCAATTGATTATTATTTTTTTACACTATATGGTTAATGATACGATTTTAGATTTTTTTTTTAATATCTAGAATATTACTAAAGAGAAAACTGAACTTCAGGAAACTTCAGGTGTGTAAACAACATAGTATACACACATATTCCTGTGAAATATATTTTTACTAATATTCATAAAGGACCGTAAAATGAATGAATAAATAAACTCAATAAAAACAAATCACTTTTTAACACCCTGTAAAAACGAATGTCGCAAAAGCGTTGAAACTGTAAAACATGATTAGAATACATATTTTAATAAACTGTGTTAATTTTAAGAGGATATCATGCATATTCGTGGAAAAAATCATCTTTCTATAAAAACAATCCAAAATTTCAACAAGCTTTTTGCTTATAATTTTCAGAGTTCTTAATACAAAATGGTGTTTTTTTTCATTTTTCATACAAATTATGACAAACATCATTGTACGCAAAATACTGCAATCAGAGTTAAAATAATGTAGAAATAATGTATGAAAAAAAGAGTAGATTAATAGATAATACATCGATAATGTTTTACTGCGCATGCGCAAATATAACCGAAATAAAATGTGCATACGTTACCAGCTAAATTTACAGAGAAACTTTTGTGAAAGTACAAAAGAATTACTTTAAAATTCTGAAATCGGTCATCAATAGAATAGGCTTGAAATCCGTTGTTATCAAAAGGAAACAAAATGTTGACGGAGTGTATACAAATATAGTATATTTTATCCACTGTTGGACATCACAATATTGCACGCATTAAATGTGACCATATTAAACGCAGTTTGTGTCTGTTGGAAATAAAACTATATGATTAAATATATTTATTTCTCCTTGTTAATTATGCATTATGAAGAAGTTCATAAAAAATGCTTATACTAGTTATCATTAAAATAAAAAATAATATTAGAGAATTATATAAAAAACGTATGAAAATTTTTAATAAAACTGAATTTATAAGTATACTTTTTTAACAGTATATTATATACACAATCCCGTCTTTCATCTTATTTACGATGTAAATAGTTAATATTTTGTTTGCTTATTTAATCGATTAATTTAAACTTATATACATAGTTAAAGCAAATTTTATTTTACACTTAAAATTTTTGTTTGATAAATAAATTTCAAATAAAATTTTCTGTGCATACATGTGCCATTTTATAGCACACACAATATATATATATATATATTAATACGAGAAATTTCGCAAATACTTATTTGCATTTATGGGTATTTGCCATGCAATAACTCTACATTTTTCTAAGATTGGTGATTTTCTGTGTATATGTTACAAAAATTTACGAATTTGGTTATTGAAAAATACTGTTAAACATTAATAGTTTTCATATGAAATTGACAGTTATTGTTATAAAAATTTAAATATTTGTCAATATGCAAACATTTAGAAATAAATGCAATTAAGTGTATTTTGTGTTCGACAGATTTAAAATAACACGCTTTTTTTCGATAAATTTATTATCTTCTTCAAGAAAGTTCGATGGACTCAATAAAATTTTTAAGAAATATATAAGGCCCTTCTTATTCAGACTTTATTTGAAATAAATTCACATTACGAAACCTTCTTGGAGATATTTCGGGATATCTAGATATATTGGATTTATGCCAGAATCAATTCGTATTTTCATAATTCTGTTTACTTTCTGAAGTTGAACAAATATGCATAATGATACTGATTTTGCAAAACAGAAGATTTTAAAATTACAATATTATGTCTTTTGATTTGTCGAAGATTTTATTTAATTAAATGAAATGTTTATCAAAATAAAATTTTCAGCAAAATAAAGTTTTTGGAAATTGGAGTCACTGTTGGATTCTAATTATATTTTAATAAAAGAGCATTAAATATAAATTTATAAAGTAGACAAAAGTTATTTTATTTTAGGTGACGTAATGGACATAATAGATTTTCTTAAAAATCTGATTCTTTCGTTTTTTTTTTAAATATGACCATCTCAATACCTGGTTTTAGAAGATTATAAAAAAAAAAAAACCAGAAAGACGTTGAACGAAAACTTAGTTAATAACTTTATGAAACATGTTAGAAATATACAAAAAATAATATTTAAATTCTTTTAATTAAATTAATGCATATGCATCGAATTTAAAACAGAATCTATACATCTATTTATAGTTTCTTCTACTTTTTGAAAATAAGCATACTCACTAGTATTTATTTTTTTAAACTAAAAATCTTAAAATGATACTAATATGTCTTATCAATTTATTCAAATATTAATGTATATTGCAATATTTATGCAAATCATTTTATAAATATATGTTAAAAGCTCGTACACTGAAAAAAATAACACTTCGCAAATCTTGGCTCAACTATGTTTTCTTTTTGTGATGACATTTTGTTTCAAATATAACGACCATATATTTACAATTCTGAAATACCGGAAATAATCAGTTTCATACAAAACTTCTTTTTATTTGATAAATAAAGTAAATTTCACCAGTATAGTTGAATTTTTATTTATCATTTTTTGTTATGAATTCAAAAGAAACGCTCATTTAAGAAACATTTTATTATATGAAATGTGGCGAACTATAATTTTATCGTAATTGCGGAAGAACATTTAAAATTTTTGCAATGTGAGAGAAGAATCGTACAGTATTTTTCAACTGTCGAAAGCAAAGAACGAAATTAATTTTATTAATTTATCTCTATTTTCATTGAACATGTAATTTCTACAAGTTATCTTAAAATTAGGGTAAGTTATGCACCATATTGCACACACTCAAAAAAGACATTTTAAAAACTGAGCAAAAAAATACTCAAATATGAATATTTCGCAAAGTTAAAATGACTCCGAATCAAAATTACGCAAGTTTGAAATGCGCTGTGATGTTGAAATTAACATGACATCACATATTATAATTTATTGTCTTTTTAAAATTAAATTCTCCATTTTAAAATTTTAATCATTCTTTTGCAATCATAAATTTCATCAAAATTCCCTTTCCTTTCTGAAAATAATAAATCCTTCTTTTTTGATGTTTAATTTTCAGCTACTTAATTTTTTTTTTTTATATTTAGCCGAAGCTGCTAATAAAATAAACCAAAAGCAAATCTTTTCCTCATCCTAAAATCGTTATCTGCAGTCCATACTTTCTTTTGGTCAAAGAATATATAAAAAATATATTACACTCATATTATACTTAGACAATATGTTCCTGTTCTATATAGTTTTTTTTTATTCGTAATTGAATAAGCAATGCAAATGTCTTGTTGTCTACAAATTTATACTCTGTTAATATTAAGATCAGCGTCTATGTTGCTGGTTCTAAATGTATTTTTCCAATGACTCAGCGTTGGCATGTATACTTCTAAATTAAAATGTTAAAACGCAAATTAACAGTCCTGTTGGCTGGGTTTTGATTCAATTCTCCATTAAGAGTTATATCGTAAGAGCTGTAATTGTTCAGTGTACCGAGATTTTGGTTCGATACATTGGCAATATATCTGACAAATTGATCACTGATAGTCTGTATATCGAAGTATCAACAGAAAATCCAATGGGTCCTTCTTTGGAACTTTATTCTTCTTGGATCCACCAAAAAAAATCGTCCTGTCTTCAAATTTTCAGAGTGTTTGCTTTGTGTTTATCTTCAATATTCAAGCATTTACATACCTGTATTTGTGTAAATTATTATTTAAAAGATGCAATAATTTTCAACCACTAGTGCATGTAGTCACGGAAATGTTTCGCTACAAACTAAAATCTGTATTACACATACCTATACTAGTTTCGGAAAAAATGCATATACTAGTTTTCAAAAAATTGAGACATTCAAGAATTAAACATCATGTGCCCATATTTGAGTGTCTCCGTATTTTCAGAAATAAATACATATGATTTTCAAACGCGAGTAATTTTGATTCGGCGTCTTTTTGTCTATGCGATCTACTCACATTTTAGTATTTTTGTATCGGTTTTGAAAGTATCGTTTTTAGAGTGCGATACTTCAATCCTACTATTTTTCTCCGAATTTTTGTAGCATATTTCTTGTATAAATAAGACTTTTTTCACTATTTTGAATATACAGGGTGTTCTAGAAAGGACTCCCCAAATTTGAAATGACATAATTTTGAAACAGTGAGAGATAGAAATGTGAAACAGGTTGAATGTTAGACAGGCAGGTCTGGAATACATCAGTTTAAAAAAAAAAAGTTCAATATTGGAAACGGGAGGGCGCTGCAATCACAAATATGTGTCTTTGAAACAGTTTCTGAAAGTGATCTGTGTGAACTGAGATAAAAATCACATTACAATGGTTTCGACAGGGTTACCATTTTCAGCAACAATATGACGCAACCTAAACGTAAAGTTCGAAATCACATGTTGCAATACTTCCACTGAAATGGATGCACATGACTCACAGATGAATTGTTCAAGCTGTTCCAATCGTTTGGGAATTCTTAGAATAAACAGCGTCCTTCGAGTAACCCAACATAAAGACATTTTTACACGTGTCTGCAACGAAACAGACGTATGAATGAAATTTCTGTGCTTCGAATACCATTTGAAGCTCCATGTGATTTTGATTCTACCTACTATCCAGTATTGGAACTATTTTTTCTAATTGGAGTATGACAAATTCCAGACCTATCTGTCTAACATTCAATTTGTTTCATACTTCTATTTCTTACTTTTTGAAGTTATACCATTTCAAAGTTGGATAGTCCTTTCTGGAACACCTTGTACATGCAAAGAATAGTCGCACATTTGCAGTACAGGAAGCAAAAAAAATATTGATAATATGGACAAAGAAAAATAATGAGAGTATATTTTCAACTTAGAAAATATTCTTACCACGTATTACATACATGGTTATGAATTTGTTTACAAAGAGAAATTTATAATTAAATAAAAACAATATTTTTTCTTATATACAAAATATATCGCTTCTTGGAAGATTTAATTTAATACGCTTTCTATTGCAACTTAAATTCACATCTGCATTAAAATTCTATGAACTATATGCTATCCAAAAGAAATATGCAAAAGTTTCCACATCCATATCCTTATTCGAAATGTATCTGAATTGTGAATGTTTCCATGAGATATTTCGGACCTAAATACATTGGATTTAAGCCAGAATCAATTCATATTTTCATAATTCTATTTACTTTCTGAAGTTGAACAAATATGAGTTCTTGCTCGGATTTTATGAAATTGAAGGTTTTCAAATCAGATTATTATGTATTCTCGATTTGTTTAATATTCTACCAAATAAAAATATATTTTTAGCTAATAAAACTTCTCTGCAATTTAAATTCTTGTGAATTGAAATTTTCTTTGATTCCGATTATGTTTGATAAAATAAGAAAAATAATATTGAACAAATGTCTAAAATCATTATGACAAGTTTTAAAATTTAGACTTTTTATATATTCCGTGCATATTTATTTATTTTTTAATGTTTATTTATTTATTTTAATTGCTGCGATGCGTTTATTACGAAAAAAACGGAAGAAAAATGAAGAACATGAATTTTATTGTGTTTGGTCATTTAAGAAGTATAATTAGTTTAAGGGGATAAATGATCTACAAAATCCTTTTTAATTAACCATAATGTTTAGAATAGGTAAATCTTATAATCTAGTAGCCGATTTTTTTTTCTTTTTTGGCGGATTTACACGTTTTAGACACTGTAGAATCCAAAAAATAATATTTTTAGAAATAAAATGTCGTTCGTCTGTCTGTGTGTCTTTAAGCACTCTGTCTCCCGAAAAAAATGACATATAAACTTGAAAATCGGTGTGTACTTATTATGTAATAATCAAAAGAAGCTTACTGAATATCAGTAACCTTGATTAAATGGAACTTTTTTTAGGAGGAGGGGAGAAGGGGGAAGGGGCTCAAAATATCAATTCCGATAAAAGTTACATAAACATTTTCGGAATAGTTCATTTTAAGGAGTGAATATAAGCCAATAAAAAACGTAAAATTTGCATTAAAAAAAGTAAAGTATATCGGATGATTAGTGGCCAAAATATTTGTATTCCTATTTTCCACTCTTCAATTTTTCATGACTCGGTATTTCATTCAAATTTCAGTTCAATGGTATATTTTAATTGGATACGAGACGTTTAATCCAATGCAGTAAACTGTTAATTATTAATATTATTTTTGGTAAAAATCTCATGTCTGGGGGAGAGTAACGCGCTATTGATTGTGCAGTGCACATCAGAAATACCATTCAATTTTCACTTGTTCTTGAATTTACTTTCACAGCAACGATTCTTGACTTCGAGTTTGAAGTTCATTGCATTGGTGCTTTAAAAATTATACCACAAAGTAATATAAAAATCGCACTTATTATTATTTTTTCAGCATTTTATAAAATACTGCTTTATACAAAACTACAAAAAATATATTTTGAGCCTTTTTTATAATCTCTTTCAATGTAACTAATTATTGCAATTAAATTACAGTAGTCTTTAGAAGTAAATTTACGATTCTTTTCTAAACGGAGTTCTGATTCGAGCTACTACAACAGCAGTGTTCTCGCTGACATTTGACCAACGTTAGTAATTTGGCTAATTAAAAATGAAAAAAAAAAAACATTCGCCAAATGAAAAAGTATTAGCAAAATAAATTCGCCGTGTTTCACACACAAAAAGAAACTTTAATCTTTTAATGTACATACTTTTTTAATATGTTATAAAATATATATTTTATTATATAGTTATAAAATATATATTTTTATAACTTAGACAGCGATTCTTGCTGATCGACTTTTAACTATCCGCTACAAATATTAAAAAAATATGTATATATATTAAATATATATATGCATATGTATATATATGCATATGTATAAAAACGAAAAAGAGAAAAAAAAGCAAAAATTGAGCACTAGCAATTTGGCGAATCTAATCGCTTGTTCACTCACCAAATGAAGAATTTAGTCGCAATTCGGTGAATTGGCGAGTGACAGCGAGAACACTTTACAACAGTACAATATGAAACATAGTACCTACAAAGGGAATATGCACAAATTTATCTTTCTGCTTCAGAGAGAGCAAGAGAAACTATGAGACCCAACTACATTTTCTTGAGCTCTCTCCGCCCCCCCCCCCCCGGTATTATTCACTTCTAGCTACGGCCCTGAATTAAAGGCAATGGAAGATTCAGAATTTTTAAAATTTTCATTTAAAATACTCATTAATGAACTGAACTTTTATCTATTTTTTTAACCTTATAAAACTTTATAATATACCTTATAGTCAATTTGATACCTACGCTTACTTAAAAAAATATAAAAATTGTAAGGACATGGATGCTTTAAAAAAATTGCGTGTGCATTGTATGTATTCATATCCGCAACGTATATTCGATCAAGTTACATTATCTACCTTTAAGGGTCAATAGTATAAAATGAATTGAATCGAATTTATCTTTCTTGCAATTCACCTGCTAGAAAGTCGATTGATCGATTTTATTTCATTTCCTTAATCACTTTTCTGATAAATGAAAAATAATAAAGCATTTGCTTTAACGACCAGTTTAGTGAGTACAAATAAATCAGTTTTTGGCCAGAAATATTTCTCTTAAATTTTATACCAAGTTTCTTTAGCATAACTTTTTTTTTAAACGCTGTAAAGGTACTTATTTTTCAGAGTTACTTTTTGCATATCCAAAAATTAATTTCAACCATCCTTTTTAAATTTTATAATCGTTGTTGTTTTAAAAAATCATTTTTTTAACATATATATTTATTTATTAATATTTTACTTCTAGTATTGATTATCATCATCATTATGAATCGCTTTAAACCCACTATTGTATGTAAATGTATGTATTGTATGATTTTTTTTTGTATTTTGTTTTTTATTTAGATATTTTTTCATCCAATTAATTGCAGTACCCATACTGATTTTGTATTCTACAAACTTGAAAACTGCTTATACACTTTCTCTGTCTGTCCGTTTGGCCATCTGGCCGTGCTCTCGTAAATATACTCGGTTTGCCATAAAATGTTTATATATCATTGACATTTACCCTAGCACAAACCCAATTGAAAATGAAGTTTCTGTAATGATTAATTTATGTTCAGGGGTAGTCCAAAGTTTGCCATTACATTACAGCCTATGGAAAAAAATTGTTTCAAATGAATTTTAAAGATATCACACTCTATCAATCAAAATTTATATGCATTTACAAAATGCATATAAATTTACTACGATACAGTCATGCATAATATGAAGTACATAGCATTTACAGGGACACATAAAAGATTTCAAAAAGTATATTCTTTCCGAAGTACAGTACATGTATCCGATGATGGCTGATGGATGAATGAAATTCATTTTAATTATGATATGTGCGTTTAAGTTTCACAAAATCTATGCATACTATATGGTGTGTATAAATACTATACTTGATATGCAGGGCTACACATAAGAGGTCACAAACGTTATTGAATATGAGCGTAAATTACTTAAAGGTGGTTTTTAAATAAATTATGCATTTTTACACTGAACTGCATTCATTTTACTAAGAAATGTTTGTAGAATATCGGTAAAAAGATATACAGGGCCAAGTAAAGAATTGAATACATGGACGCTTTTGAATGATAATTTCTAATAATGTGATTTAAGTAATTTTAATAATATTTCAGCTTAAAATAAATTTTAGCTTAATACTGACGAAAATTAAAGGTACAAGGTAAACTACAGGGTTGAACAAATGGATTCAAGTATGTTTCAAACGATTATTATAAATTTCTGCAAGAAAAATTTCAATTAGACATTTTCTTCCTAAACTAATTTTTTTCCTTATATAGTATATAGTATATCAAACGACAGGTCAAATGCAGGGCTACTCAACAGTATTGGAATATATATTGGCTATATATAATAACCTTATTGCCCTAAATGACGAAGTATTGTTAAGGATTTCAGGAAGTGTTGGAAAATGCTTCATAATCTGTGGTTAACGCATATTTTTTCTTATTGTTTTGTAATAAGATCGTCGTTAGACATCCTTAAAATACCATTAAAGATTGTTTGTTGTCAATCTATTGCCTGTCCTTCTTTCAATGTACTTAGCACATTTTAACAGTTTAATTTTGTAGACAATATTGAAAACATTTATTTGAATTATTCAAGCTATTTTTTCTCTCATTATACAATAAAAGTGAGGATTTTCCAAATTTTGTCTGCAATATCAAACAACTCCCAGGAAGACTTGTGATTTTTCACATGAATGGATAATTATAAGTTTCGCCGGTGGAAAGTGCGGAATTAACATTTTGTCTCTGTTTTCAGCCGCTTCATTTAATAACACTTTGAAGGAAAGGAAAGGGACTTCTCCTGAATGTCAGCTACTCCTGAGTGTTATATACCATTCAATATAGTATTCTTTTGTTACAAACGGGTACGTAAGCCATGAAAATCAACATTGAGAAACCGACCTAAGTCTTTTGCAACAATTCTACGAAATCTGATAAAAAAAAAGTAATGTCTGAGGTATTGCTGAGACAGTATTGTTTTTTATCCTTTTTATCTTAATCTAGGTATGAACTCCAATAAATATTGGTTCGTGAGTGACGAGCTCTCCGCATATATAAAACAGTACTTATGACAACATTAACAGACATTTCAGAGACCAAGTTATCGCCTATCAATACTTAAATTCTTATCTTGTGGTATTGCAATGACTACTTTCTTCACCATTTCACCTGATTTAAACTTTACGGTTACATGAAATATTTAATTTAGATAAAAATCCAACAGGCCTTATAAGCCTCAAAATTTTAAACACCGACTCATTTTGAAGTATAAAAAAAAGAACATTCGGATTTGTGATTGACAACTTTGTGACTATGTTGCGCTATTGTATCCCTGCTATAGGCTAATATTTTGAAAAACATTTCCATATTTTTTTCTTTCTTTTTCAATTCAGTAATAAAATATTTGTGGTTAAGTATTTGCAACAACTCGAGTTACTTCAGATAAAATTTGCAAATTATTTAGACGTCATATTCTATGTATATATACACTGGAGTGAAAAAATTAAGAAAGAGACGTTTTTATCATTATTATTATTCATTTTCATGCAGAAAAACTTTACATCGATCGAAATAATTGTATTAAGAAAAGATTTGCAATATGTAAAAATATGGGATAAATGATTAAAATAACATAAACAATCAGTTCTGTTGTCGTGGTTGGATTTTAAATTATATGTTTTATCCTTAATTTTTACACACCAGTGTATGTACATAATCACAAAAAAAACGACAAAATATTTATGAATTTGGTTTGCGTAGTCTGTCTTGCGTAGTCTGTCATGCTGTAAATCTCATAAGTACAATTGAATTTGCTAGGTGTTTTATATCTAAGCTAATGGTGTTTAATATAGAAATTGCGGCATTGAAAATAAATTGTGTACCGATTATTGTCCTTTTAGAGGCACAGCTAAAATATCCCCATTACATTGCTGTTCACTTTGAAAAACTGTTTGCGTGCATTTTATTTACGTTAATATGCGTTGACACATATAGATTGTTTACAATGTGCTATCTAATGAGTATATATAATAAATAAAATTTATTTTACAAATAGTTATTTTCTTAAATTTTGCATTTATTCTATTACGTTATGACTATAATGGTGTGATGTTAATTCAAACATGATGATATAATAAAGAATTGCTGACATGTACTACAAGATGTTTTCATTCGAAAATGGAATGCATAGCTTTTGTCTTTTATTTATGGAGACGCGCAAACGCATTCAGTTACATGGATGATCGATAATTATTATACATGTGTCGATAATCGATGCTAATTTCGATAGTTCTTGAAAATTCGTTTTCAGCTGTGGTATTTATTAAAATCTTATATATTATTTAGTGTATTACGTGGTGTGAATTAATTCTACAGATAATATAAAAAGCTGCGCGACGGAGTATGTATACATTACTGCATATAATTATCAATCGTTGTAAATGGATGTTTACTGTGTTATAAAGTTTTTCAATGGCATATGTAGAACACCCATTTTACAGTATAAATAATGAAATTTCGTGAAGGTTAATAATAAAAAGAATATTGCCCAGTTAAAATGATGGCAATGAGCTCACAGGATACGCATACTAAATGTATATTGCTGCATTATATTTTCAAGGCTTAATTCCATTTGAAAAACAAATTAAGGGGGGTGGGGCGCTCCATCTACTTCCCCGCTTTATACTTAATCATTGAACCCCTTAAACTAATCACGGACATGATTTATTATATAAAAATTTTGAACAAAAACTTATAATTCTGCGTTAAAAACCCATTTATATCAATTAAGGGGAGGGGGATGAAACCCCCTTCCCCTTATATACTTATCCAATGAACACCAAATACTAATCACGGAAGTGCCTTATCAGAATGATCCTCCATCTAAATTTTGAACGAAAACTGATCATTCTGCTTAAGAAACTCATTTTATATCAATTAAGGGGAGGAGCATTAGCCCCTGTTCCCCCTGTTATACTTTTCGAATGAACTCCAAAAACTAATCAGAGAAGCGCCTTATCAGAATATACATATAAGCAAAATTTTAAGTGAATTGGATATTTTTATCATGAGTTATCGCATTACGCACATACGCACATACAGAACGGAAGGGCACATAAGCTTCCAGGCTTTGATAGCCTGTGAGCTAATAAAAAGAATATTGCCCAGTTAAACTGATGACATTGAGCTCACAGACTAGGCATACTAATTGTACATTACAGCCTTATATTTTGAAGGGTTAATTCCGTTCGAAAAAAATATTAATAAGGAGGGGGTATCAGCTCCCCCCTTTTCCCTTTTTATACTTAATCATTGACCCCCCTAACCGGATCAGGGACATGCTTTATCGTATAAAAAATCTAAATCCAAAATTTAGAGCAAATCGGAAAATTCTTAATAAAAACCCATTTATATAATTTAAGATGAGTTCTTCTTCTATTTTATGTAATTAACCATTAAACTTCCAAATCTATTCAGAGATTTGAACGAAATCTGACAATTCTGCATGAAAAAACCCTTTATATAAATTAAGGGGAGGGGCATTAGAACCCCCATTTCCCCTATAAATATTTTTCCAATGAACACCTAATACCAATCACGGAAGCGCTTCGTCAGAATGATCCTATGTGTAAATTTTGAACAAAAACCAATATTTCTGCATGAAAAACCCATTCATATCAATTAAGGGGATGGGCATGACCCCCCCCCGTTCCGCCTTTTATACATATCGAATGAACTCCAAAAACTAATCAGGGAAGCGCCTTATCAGGATATACCTATATACAAAATTTCAAGTGGATGGGATATTTTTATCATCAGTTATCGCGTTACGTACGAACGTACGCACATACATACAGGACGGGCGGGCACCTAAGCTCTCAGGCTATGATAGCCTGTGAGGTAAAAACTAAAGTTTTATCTATTACTGTTGGAAAGTGTTTCCTAATCATCGTCAGATGCAATGTTTTCTTTTTTTTTGAGTTTTCTTGTGATACGTACTTTTGAAACATCTGGTATATACATTGGTACATCGCTTAAGTGCCTTAATAAAACTTTGTTAAAAGCAAAATTTATGAATAACTGTATGTAAGAAAAACGACCGATTCTTCTTCGAATTACAAAATAAATTGATACACAAATGTGCAAAGATCCAATTTTAAATTTTACAACATCTTAGGATAATTCTATTTGGAATTCTTTACGTTAGTGATGATTCATCATGATCATAGTAATCACAATCATGAAGCATAAGTTTAAATTGCTTAATTGACAATATAGATTTTCAGTAAGATTTCTTTTATTTCTCTGAAAATACTATTGCTTAGTAAACATATAATTGATATAATGTTTCTGTACATGAAAACAATGAAGATAAATAGATAGATAAAATGAATTACTAATCACCATTCATAAAGGCTTGCTAACAGTCAAATAATGGACGCGAATGAAAGTCAATTAAAACCGGCTAACACATTTGCTTATGTCAGTTGCTTAACTGAGATTGATTTCAATTTCTAAAGGAAGAATTTAAAAATTCGTTTTAGAATAATTTAATGTGAATGTGACATTATTTTCTTAAATACACCGCCAGCCATAAGTAAAAGTACAACATTTCTTTCGATGTTCAGTAATAAAATATGCGAAATCACAATAAAAATGATTGTACATCTGGATAATAATATCGAAATATAAAAAATGCATGCAAAAAATAGTTACCATTTTTTATTTATTTAAAGAATCTTTTCTTTATGAAGGAGTAATGAAAAAAGTGGAAAAATAAATCTTTACTATTTTGTGTGCACATATTGTGCTTGGTTCTCTATTTTCAATTCTTGTTGAGAATTTATTTGACAATAAGCAAGAAAATCTAGTAGTGTATTTCAGAAATCAATTACCGGATTTAATAAAGTGGTGGAAAATCAGACATATGAAAATGGAATTGTTACAACCGGATGTTGCTAAATGACTCAATGTGGCTCGAAGTGTGGTCTAAAGACTGCAAAAGCAACTTTCAATAAACGAGTCTAGAATATACGTGTTAAGTATATAAACGTTATATACTTAATATTATTACGAAAGTTATATATTTATAACTTTCAATAAACGTGTCTGGTATAAGCCACTTTCGAGTTTTAACACCTGCGGTAGAGTGTTTTCCAGCTCTTTCGACTTGAAGAGGAAAAATCATTACTTTACCTCAGTTTCTTTCAGATGGTTTTATCACTTCAATGATAGGAATAACTGCTACTGCAGTACAAAGACGGCTTCGAAATTCCAGTCTCCATGAAGACGACTAGTTATATATTCCCTACATAACAGCGGCCGAAAATTGCCTTTGACATTGGGAAAGAAATAACTTTTACT
Organism: Maratus speculifer; assembly: GCA_964019185.1. Lineage (NCBI taxonomy): Eukaryota > Metazoa > Arthropoda > Arachnida > Araneae > Salticidae > Maratus > Maratus speculifer. The sequence continues at coordinate 238,898,910 of OZ025289.1, forward strand.
ACTCCAGACCGCAATGTGTTTTTTTGTCTGTTTACAGATGAGTCCAGCTTGACACAAGATGAATTTGTTGCTACCAGACATATCTAGAGGGAAGAATGTACCAGACAAAATAGTTGAGCATCACTGAAGGACACAGTTACAAACGTGGTAGAATTAAAATTTTGACAGGAATCCTTCTTGATAGTCAGTCTGATCTGCATGTGTTACACGGAAGAATTCTGACTGGCATGAACTATCAGGAGAGATTCTTTATCAATATTTCCGCCCAAAAATTGCTGCTATTGGTAATTATTTAATTATAAGGGATGATAACAGGAGGCTTCAATAAGCTGTCCTTGTTGAAAATGATATTGAGGTCATTCTTGCGAGCGAAAGAAATATTAGCTCGATCCCCACCCTTGAATTAGATAGAAAATGTTTAAGACTATATATGCAGACGCGTTGTTGAATTAAAGCTTCTTTTAAGTTCTTAAATATATAGGAATGGTGTAATTTCTTGCCTAATCTTCGCTTTCTATTTTGGTTTACGATGAAGTAATTGGCAGAAGATGACTGACGCTAGCGACAATGCACCCAAGCTATTGATGGTATCTTTCTTATTAGACACCAATTTTTTTTTTTGTTTTCATGACATTTTTCCTTATAAAACTGTGATGCATAATTTCTAAAACAATGTAATTTTCTATAGACAGTGCTTTTTTTGCCGTAACTAATATAAATTATTTAAATATTTTTTTCTCATTTAATAAGCAACGGTTTAGTACCCCTTTCCTCAAACATTTCTTGATTCTATTTTGCATCATTTTTACTTACACATGATATGTAGCATAAGGTATGTCTTACAATGGTTTTGAAAATCGAAAATAGATTTTTGACAGACATACACGTTTAAGACACTGGAGATTACGAAAAAAATATCTTTTGAAAAAAATGCAACTGTCCGTGTGTTTGTGTGTCTGTGTGTTTGTGTGTCTGTGTGTTCGTCTGTCTGACTGCAAACGCTCTATCTCTCGAATATATTGAGAAAAGATTTGACCACTAGATTAAACCACTAACGGAGAAACTATGACCACTATATTTTCTCTTTATATTTATCCATACATATTTGTTTCAAGTAATTTTGAACAATAAAACTGCAGACTGACAAATGAATTTATGAATGAATTTAGTACTTTTTGTACCAAATTGTTTTATTAATATCAAAAATGCTTCAGAGTAATGATAAAGAATACATAAAATGAAAAATACATCATGACGTCTTTATCTAAGCATGAAACAAACTTTTCCCGTACACGATTTCTTTCAATATGGAAATGAACACATTTACCACTTGGTTATAACTACCACACCTGACCCTAGTTTTTAGATAAAATCATTCTCATCATATATATATATATACCGGGTGTGCCAAAAATGACTGATGGATTTTAAAATTCAATAACTTGCAAAGGGTGACAGCTATTTAAAAATTTTTTGTAGGAGAGTTATGTATAATGTCAGGAGTTTTTTTTTTTTTACCGTAATTTCTTATTTTAGTTCGCATCTCAAACAATAGGTGGCGCTGACGGCGATTGAAGGCCAGGTGATTAGTGCTGAGTGAAGCGTCGACCTGGCCTTCAATCGCCGTCAACGCCACCTATTGTTTGAGATGCGAACTAAAACAAGAAATTATGGTAAAAAAACTCCTGACATTATACATAACTCTCCTGCAAAAAAAAATTTAAATAGCTGTCACCATTTGCAAGTTATTAAATTTTATTCAAAGTCAATAGTTATTAAAAGTCATTTTTGGGACACCCGGTATATATATATATATATATATATATATATATATATATATATATATATATATATATATATATATATATATATATATATATATATATATATATATTAGGATTGGACAACTTTAATGAAATGAGAGCCTTCCTTTTTTTAAAGCGAGATTTGAAGTAAATTTAGGGAAAATAATAACTTTTTTTCTAGTATTTGGGAATTTTTAAATTATATTTCACATTATTTATAAAATATATTACATTTTAAAATAAATTTATAAAATATATTCGAATATATACACTAAATAATATACCTACATATTATTAACTTCGAAAAACTACTTAATGCGCTATCCCTATTTATGCAATTAAAAATATTGAAACACGAAAACACCTATTATTTTGCATTGAATAAACCCATTCTCTATAATAGAACTCTTCAAAAATGATATTATTAAACGATATATATGTACTTAACCTCTTAAAGTATTTGTATTCATGCATGAATAGCAGCTACATTGCATTTAATTCCCCTACGTTTATTCAAACACTAAAGAATTTACGACACCAAAATTCTCAAAGAGCAATATCCTCAAGGTTTAGTTTTCTGAAACAAACAGTCAAAGTAAGGGAATTGCATTTCTCTAAGGAATGGCAATTTCCAGAAATCTGAACGCTAAGAGAAAAGGGCATTGCATTGTTTCAGTTCAAATAGATGTTTCTGTGTACTTAAGTTGTTTGAAATTTAAAGGACTCGAGGGGAAATGATTCAAAGACATAAAGGTAATAACAATTTCGAAAAATTAGCTACTTTTGAAACTTCTTTGTTTAAAGTTCGGATGTGTTGGCATTTGAAGTGTTTAAATTGGTATAATGTTATTTATACTTTTTTTTGTAAATTGGCTTAATTTACGTAAGTGTCATATATCATTTTTATAAAATAATTGCTATTATACAATTTTTAATGTATGCCATATTATTTCAACAACTACACAGTAAATATTTATGGCTGTTTTGTTAAACAATCTGTCATCGGGGGTGCTGTAACAGAGATTTTTGTGCCATTTTCAATATTGTACAATAGGAAAGTGTGTGAAGTTATGCATTGAATCGTACTAATATTTTTGTGTAAGTGTTTGACTATAAATAGTTGGCCCTTCTTGAATTAAAAAAAATCCGCCGGAAGGTGGCGCTGCCATAGCGATTTTTATGCTATTTATAATAATACTACCACCAAAAACTGTATGAAGTTATACATAGAATTCATCAGTTGTAAGTGTTTGGACATGGCAAGCTGGTCCTTTTTGAATTTGAAGAATATCCACTGGAAGGGGGCACTGCAATAGCGATTTTTGGTGCCATTTTCAATATAGTACGACCAAAAAATGTGTGAAATTATGCCGGGAGTTGAATTAATTTTTTTGTATATTTTTATTTTTGGGTATGGCAACCATGTGTTCTTGAATTTGAAAAATCTCCCAATTGTTCTATTGACCATCAGCTGATGAAGAGACGGGAGCTCGTGTCCCGCTATGACAGCTATTTGTAAACAGCTGATGATAACAGAATAAGGGAAAAACTATTGATTTTAATGAATATCATGATCCACATAAACTTTTTTTTTATTCCAATTGATTGATTAAATCAGAACTTTAAGATGAAAATCAAAGCAGGTATAGTTTTGAATTTACGCTTTTAAAGAATCAACGTGTGTAAATAATTTTTAAATTATTAATTGTAGTATAACATGGATGAAAGTTTCGGCACATCCAACTGGCATTTTTTAATGTATTATTTTTTCAACCATTCTATAATTAGCTTTAAATAATAAATTTATTAATGAATATAAATCTTTTGAATAAACAAACATTCAAATATCACCACGAAATTTGTTGGCTTTGGAGTTTACATTTTTAATGAAATAACTACCTAACCACCAGTTTCTCATTTTAAAAAGAATATTCACATTATTTTTCTCACACTTGTGAAAAAGGATACGAGTTGGCAATTACTTCACTACTAATCAAAATTTCTAAATTTTTGTACGCAAAAAAATGTAAGTGCAATAAAATAAATAACTATTTTGACTTCATAGATACAATAATTAAAAGAAATGTTATTTGGTGTTTAAAAATAATTATTTTTAGGCTTTTCTTGAATCTGAACTCTCTAATTTTTCTGAAATATTTCTTAAGATATTTATACACTATATTGCCATTGATTATGGGACACTTGCGATTTTAGACATTTTACTAAATATCTAGAAAAATGCATTAGGAATCATCTCGAAACTCTTAGTGTATAAATAAAATAGTATACGTCATACATCTCCGTGAAGATTTTTTACCGAAACTCCATAAGGGACCGTCAACAAATTAAAAAAGAATGAATATCTTTTGAATAACCCTGTCAAAACTAATGTAGCAAAAGCGCTCAAACTCTAGATTATGATTGAATGACTTATTGTAATACACTGTGTTCATTTTTATGCAAATAGCATGCATACTCGCAGAGTAATTAAGGTTTTTATAAAAATGGCCCCAAATTTTTCTAAGTTTTTCCCTTATAATTTTCAGAGTTCTTAATATAAAATAATATTTTTTTCAGAAAATATGACAAACAACATTGCACACAGTACGCTGTAATCAGAATTAAAAAATAATGAAAATTGTATACAAAATGAGTTGGTTTACTAAATAATTTTTTACTGCGCATGCGTCAACGATATCAAAATTTCATTTGCATATTATGTTAGCTAAATGTATAGAGCAACTTTTGTGAAAGTCACAAAATCATAACTTGAAAATTCTGAAAATAATCGTCAATTGAATAAGTTGAAAATCCGTTGTTCTCAAAATGAAGCAAAAACAAGAGGGGTTGTATCCATATAGTCATTGATTAGTGTCAATATAGAATACACAATACGGGATGTTACGACTACTTTTGAATAAAATCCCTCATTTTTTTGCTTCATTTTGGAAACAACGGATTTTGTCCTTTTTCTATAGACGATTACTTTCAGAATTTTCAAGCTATAATTTTGAGACTTTTACAAAAGTTGCTCTATACATTTAGCTAACATAATATGCAAATGAAATTTTGATATCTTTGACGCATGCGCAGTAAAAAATTATTTAGTACACCTACTCATTTTTCATACAATTTTTATTATTTTTTAATTCTGATTACAGGGTACTATGTGCAATGTTGTTTGTCATATTTTCTGAAAAAAATATTATTTTATATTAAGAACTCTGAAAATTATAAGGGAAAAACTTAGAAAAATTTGGGGCCATTTTTATAAAAACCTTAATTACTCTGCGAGTATGCATGCTATTTGCATAAAAATGAACACAGTGTATTACAATAAGGAATTCAATCATAATCTAGAGTTTGAGCGCTTTTGCTACATTAGTTTTGACAGGGTTATTCAAAAGATATTCATTCTTTTTTAATTTGTTGACGGTCCCCTATGGAGTTTCGGTAAAAAATCTTCACGGAGATGTATGACATATACTATTATATTTATACACTAAGAGTTTCGAGATGATTCCTCATGTATTTTTTTATATATTTAACAAAATGTCTAAAATCGCAAGTGTCCCATAATCAATGGCAATATAGTGTATATATATATATATATATATATATATATATATAAATCAGTTTATTAAGATGTGCAATTTATACTTATTGAACTGTAGACACTAATGATAAAACTCATTTTCTCTTTATCATTAAAAAAATATATATAAAAAACTGGAAATGGTGTTAAAAAGCTATCAATTTTGGTAATCATTTCAACAATAATATTCACTTCATAAATATAGGGGTGTTGTGTAGTAACTTTTTATTTGATACCTATTTTCCAGTTTTCATGTGTATTGTACTTCTAGTTTATTGTATATTCCGATGATAAAGGAGTTGGAATATGTAAATGTTAAGTATTTTTAATACATTTTTATTCAAATAATGCTTTTTGAACAAATAATTATACTTTAATACATATTTTTACATTTTTGAAATATTATGATGGCATATTATTATAATTCAGTTAACAGTAGACTTAATATAAAAATATTCTTTTTTTAAGGAAAAAAAACTTCAACAAAATAAAATTAAGAGGCGTAAAAAACTTACTGTATTGCTAAAAAAAACGAATACAACTGATTCATAGAAAAGATTTAGATTAAAAAGGCCTGATATTTACGGTGAAAACAAGTTCACACAAAAAATATTTTAAGAGCGTTTATAAGATTTTATTACATAGAAAGAAACTAAAAAACATAACGAGAGTCACATAATGTGATAAGAAGAGTCACATAACAAGACATTTTTGGTTCAAAACCTGAAACAAAGACAAAACAATATTTTTTTGGGGAAAAAGAAATTCAATTTATTTACTTTAAGATAAGTAATTCCTACAAAAGTAAATAAACTACAAAGCAAACGTATTTAAAGCGTCTACCAAACTTTTCGTATAGCAAAAATTATATTACTCCTTTCAAAAGTTTTACTTCCTCTTTTTTTTTAAAATCTTTTCCCTTTTAAACCGATGCTGCCTAAAAAAGCATTCAACTTTCCGGCTGTCTACTTCTTCATTTACTGGCTTTTCCTTTGTCGTTTATTTTTCTAGTTTACATTTAGAGGAATATAGTTGTTTTCATTTTTATTCTCCAAGCTCAAAACACTTATTTTCACTTAGAAAAAAATGTTTTCTACATATTGCTTTAAAATTCGAAATTCATTTCTTAAATACAAAATTTTTAAAACTAATTTTAGAATTATAAACGAAATATGAAAATAAAATTTCAGCAAATTTTAGTAGGCGAGGTTCGACTTGTATGCGAGTTGTTATGCGAGTATATATTGTTCATCATAAAAAAAAATTTGTTTCCATTTACGTACTACCTTGTTTAATGCGTTTATCTTGAAATAATGCCTTTTAACCCTTTAAGACCCGAAACATTTTCATCATTAAATATTACATTTATCCGGTTATTAACTCTATACTAGCCCTAATGACACCTAAAAAAAATAATTTAAAAAATCTCCTTGCCCCCCTAGAGCGTGAAGAGTACCCGCACGAACGTGCGGGTTGGGCTTTATCTCTGAAAGTCACACCAGCACGATTGTGCGGGTTTGGCTTTTCCTGTGAATTACTTGTTACATGTTAAAATTTATACATTTTCTGGCTCTAAATAGATAGAAGAGAGAAACTGAAACTTTTTTTTTACAGATATGGTAATTAGTGATGTATTATTTTTTATTTTATGGACTGATTACTTTTTTACAATGGAAATCTTTAAAACAAGTTTTTGTTTTTGATATGCACAAATAAACGTTGCATTTTTGACAACGTGTTTTTGAACTGCTTTCGCAGTTTTCAAACCTGCACTTGCGAGGCCTTGAAATGTCATCGACACATTGGAAATCGTTGTAAGAATCATACCTTTTATCCAAGCATGGTATGTTTTTTTTTTTTTTTTTTTTTTTTTTTTTTTTGCAGGCGGGTTATAATATTTAGATCTTTTCACAAGAGGAAAGAGAAACTTTTCAGAGACTTTTTTCATTCTTTTAGTATTTTCCGAAACTGCCTTGGAGGTAGAACTTTGGTATATGAATTCAGAAGACTTTGAGGAGGAAGAATGATCCAAAATTGACATTTTTTTCTTCATCGAGCCCATCTGAACTTGACTGTCCTTCTAATAATACTTAAGAGATTTTGCGCCATAAAACCCTGTATAACCAACCAACCAACCTTCTAATAATACCGCTTCAAATGTTTTGTCCGTAACGTCGTCATCATCCGAGAGATTACTAAATTCAGAATCTGATTTATTCATCAATTGAAATATTTCTTCTTGAGTGGGAGTTCTTTAAAGTTTAGACATCTGAAAAAATATTTTATTTTGCTTTATTAAAAGTTAACAAAGTATTGCATAAAAAATTAGAAAAAGTATTTAAAAATTTTATTAATTAAAAAGAAAAAATTAAGAATTAATTTAAAAAACGGGGGGGGGGTACCTATGGCAACACCCAAGAAAATAATATAGTATTAATTATGTAACATCATACTTAGTTTTATTTTGGCTGTCATCAAAATTGTTGAAACAGAAAACAAAATGAACATTGAAAAACACTTACCTTTACAGTAGCACTAACTAACGTAACGCCGAAGGTGCACGATCGTGCGGGTAACGAAATCTTCAGTCCTATAACCAAAATAAATAGTGTATAATTAATGTTTTTATTATATTACACTTATTTAGACTTCAAAGCAAAAATATTTATCTAAGCAATTAAAAATTTATCGATAATTACCTTTTTATGACAGATAAAATGATGAGCTATATCCGTTGTACTTGTAAACAAAGATAGACATGCCGCCTGAAAGTAAAACATGGACTACTACCTCCATTTGTTGATAAAAAAAAAAGATACTTTACTCTTTCTGCTAACCAGAACGATCGTTCGATTTGGGTTTATATTACATACTACTGTTTCAGAAGCAAAAATTTAAATGAATGTCTAACCCGCACGATCGTGCGAGCTGGGTCTTAAAGGGTTAAGCATACAATTGTATTTAAATACATATTTTCACATTTGTTTGGTACATTATTATGATATATTTCTATGATACAACTAATAGCATACGTAATTACGGCTATTTTCTTCTATTAATTTTTTTAATATATATTAATATAAAATAATAAATATGTAGACATCAAAAATGTAACTGAAAAAATAGTCTAAGAGTTAGCAAAGTAAAAAATCACGTCATTTTATCAAGGCTCATTTTTTTATACGTTTTTCCCTTTTATGGTAGAATACGTTTGCAAGCGGTCTGGTAGTCGGGAGACGTTGCGTTTACCTGTGGCAGAAGGGGTTATGCAGGTCAAAAAGCTTCAAAATCACGTCATTTTATCAAGGCTCATTTTTTAATATGTTTTTCCCTTTTATGGTAGAATACGTTTGCAAGCGGTCTGGCAGTCGTGAGACGTTGCGTTTACCTGTGGCAGAAGGGGTTATACAGGTGAAAAAACTTCAAAAATCCGCCATTTTATAAAGGCTCATTTTCTTATATGTTTTTATGAAGCTTAAAAATTGCAAGATATTACTCTTGGGATAGCAGACAACCTATAATTAATTTTCTAGACACAAATTCGGTTGCAAAGTTAATGCCAGACGTCTTTAAATATGACAACGAAAGTGCCTATTCCAAGAGTGGTTTATAATTTAAATTTAATAAGACCGCTATACGTCATTTTATCAAGCTTAAAAATTACAAGATATTACTCTTTGAATAGCAGACAACCTATAATTAATTTGCCAGACACAAATTCGGTTGCAAAGTTAATGCCAAACGACTTTAAATATGGCAACGAAAATGCCTGTTCAAAGAGTTGTTTATATTTCAAAAAATTATAACATCTCTTTACGTCATTTTATCAAGCTTATAATTTGCAAGATATTACACTTTGGATAGCAGACAACCTATAATTAATTTGCCAGACACAAATTCGGTTGCAAAGTTAATGCCAGACGTCTTAAATATGGCAACAAAAGTGCCTGTTCCATAAGCGGTTTATAATCAAAAAACTATAAGACCTCTTTCCGTCATTTTATCATTCTTAAAAATTACAGGATATTACGCTTTGGATAATAGACAACCTATAATTAATTTGCCAGACACAAATTTTGTTACAAAGTTAATGCCAGACGGCTTTAAATATGGCAACGAAAGTGCCTGTTCCAAGAGTGGTTTATAATTTAAATTTAATAAGACCGCTATACGTCATTTTATCAAGCTTAAAAATTACAAGATATTACTCATTGGATAGCAGACAACCTATAATTAATTTGCCAGACACAAATTCGGTTGCAAAGTTAATGCCAAACGGCTTTAAATATGGCAACGAAAGTGCATGTTCCAAGAGTTGTTTATATTTCAAAAAATTATAACACCTCTTTACGTCATTTTATCAAGCTTGAAATTTGCAAGATATTACTCTTTGGATAGCAGACAACCTATAATTAATTTACCAGACACATATTCGGTTGCAAAGTTAATGCCAGACGTTTATAAATATGGCAACAAAAGTGCCTATTCCATAAACGCTTTATAATCAAAAAATTATAAGACCTCTTTCCGTCATTTTATCATTCTTAAAAATTACAGGATATTACTCTTTGGATAAGAGACAACCTATAACTAATTTGCCAGACCCAAATTCGGTTGCAAAGTTAATGCCGGACGGCTTTAAATAAGGCAACGAAAGTGCCTGTTCCAAGAGTGGTTTATAATTTAAATTTTATAAGACATCTTTGCGTCATTTTATCAAGCTTAAAAATCACAAGATATTACTCTTTGAATTGCAGACAACCTATAATTAATTTGCCAGACACAAATTCGGTCGCAAAGTTAATGCCAGGCGGCTTTAAATATGGCAACGAAAGTGCCTGTTCCAAGAGTTGTTTATAATTTAAAAATTATAAGACCTCTTTACGTCATTTATCAAGCTTAAAATTTACAAGATATTACTTTATGCATAGAAGACAACCTGTAATTAATTTTCCAGACACATACTCGGTTGCAAAGTTAATGCAAGACGGCATTAAATATGGCAACGAAAGTGCCTGTTCCAAGAATGGTTTATAATTCAACAAATTATCAAACCTCTTTACGTCATTGAACCGAATTTGAAACCCTGGATTTTTCTGAGTTTTATTGATTAGATTCACTATTTTTCTGCACCTGTTTTTTTGCTCGACACTTTTTCAGAGCCTGATTGAGTAAATTTGTGATACTTTGTGCTTGATTGACGAAAGTTGCAATTTTTTATGTCTTACCGACAAGCCTTTTCATGTGATGAAAATTTGTGCACCCTTAGATAGGTTAAGGTGTAAGAATTCATATAATTTGTTAACATCAACTCACAGATTAAATATTGGACAAATAAATTCCAGTGTGGCCAAAACCGGGGCACCCACCCTAATATTTAAAAAAGAAACTTATATTTTGATAAACAAGAGCTTTTTTTAAGTACACTTTATACTGAAAAAAAATTGCCGAATGCAGCCGAATTTGTGTCTGGCAAATTAATTATAGGTTGTTTGCTATCCAAAGAGTAATATCTTGTAATTTTTAAGCTTATAAAATGACGTAAAGAGGTCTTATAATTTTTTGAATTATAAAGAACTCTTGGAACAGGCATTTTTGTTGCCATATTTAAAGCCGTTTGGCATTAACTTTGCACCCGACTTTGTGTCTGGCAAATTAATTATAGGTTGTCTGCTATCCAAAGAGTAATATCTTGTAATTTTTAAGCTTGATAAAATGACGTAAAGAGATCTTATAATTTCTTGAAATATAAGCAACTCTTGGAACAGGCATTTTCGTTGCCATATTTAAAGCCGTCTGGCATTAACTTTGCAACCGAATTTGTGTCTGGCAAATTAATTATAGGTTGTCTGCTATCCATTGAGTAATATCTTGTAATTTTTAAGCTTGATAAAATGACGTAAAGAGATATTGTAATTTTTTGAAATATAAACTATCCTTGGAACAGGCACTTTCGTTGTCATATTTAAAGCCGTCTGGCATTAACTTTGCAACCAAATTTGTGTCTGGCAAATTAATTATAGGTTGTCTGCTATCCAAAGTGTAATATCCTGTAATTTTTAAACTTGATAAAATGACGGAAAGAGGTCTTATAATTTTTAGATTATAAACTACTCCAGGAACAGGCACTTTCGATGCCATATTTAAAGCCGTCTGGCTTTAACTTTGCAACCAAATTTGTGTCTAGCAAATTAATTATAGGTTGTCTGCCCACCAAAGAGTAATATTTTGTAATTTTTAAGCTTGATAAAATGACGTAAAGAGGTCTTTTAAAATTTAAATTATAAATCACTCTTGGAACAGGCACTTTCGTTGCCATATTTAAAGACGTCTGGCATTAACTTTGCAACCGAATTTGTGTCTGGAAAATTAATTATAGGTTGTCTGCTGTCCAAAGAGTAATATCTTGTAATTTTTAAGCTTGATAAAAACATATAAGAAAATGAGCCTTTATAAAATGGCAGATTTTTGAAGTTTTTTGACCTGCATAACCCCTTCTGCCATAGGTAAACGCAACGTCATCCGACTGCCAGACCGTTTGGAAACGTATTCTACCATAAGAGGGGAAAACATATTAAAAAATGGGTCTTGATAAAATGACGTGGTTTTGAAGCTTTTTGACCTGCACAACCCCTTCTGCCACAGGTAAACGCAACGTCTCCCGAATGCCAGACCGCTTGCAAACGTATTCTACCATAAAGGGGAAAAACATATAAGAAAATGAGCCTTGATAAAATGACGTGATTTTGAAGCTTTTTGACCTGCACAACCCCTTCTGCCACAGGTAAACGCAACGTCTCCCGACTGCCAGACCGCTAGCAAACGTATTCTATCATAAAATGGAAAAACATATTAAAAAATGAGCCTTGATCAAATCAGGTGACGAAAACGTTGCTAGCTCTTAGACTAATAGAAACGTCTTCAATGAGATAAAGTCAATAAGTATTCAAGTCATAATACATTTCCAGGAAGACGAATACAACTCATTTATAGCAAAGATTTAGACAGAAAATGCCGCATATTTACGATGAAAATGAATTTAATATTTTGATTGAAATTTTCGCAATTATTGGGCAACACACACAGAAATATCTTAAGACTGTTTTTAAAGTTTAATTGCATAAAAGAAAATGAAAAAAAATGGGAAAACAGAAATCACATAAAATGACATTTTTAGTTCAAAACCTCAAACAAAGACAAAACTTAATTTTTTTGAAAAAAAAAAACATTTTTTTTAAGATAAGTAATTTTCACAAAGCAAAGAAACTACAAAGAAACGAATTTGAAGCGTCCACAATTTTTTTCGTATATCAAACACTATATTACTCTTTTGAATAGATTTAGTCCAATTTTTTAAAGTCTTTTTCTGTTAAAACTTACGCTGTCTTGAAAACATTCAAATTCCAGGCTTTCTACGTCCCTACTTACTTGATTTTCATTTGTCGTTTATTTTTCTATTTTACTATTAAAGGAATATATTTTTTTTGTTTTTCTCCAAGCTGAAAATACTTGTTTTCATCTCAAAAAAAATGTTTTCTTTATATTGTTTTAACTCCCTGACCGCCGAGCAAAAGGGCAAAATTGTAATGTTGTTTTTCCTGTAATTTAATTTAAATATTAATAAAAGAGGGATTTTTTTAACACGGTATAATTTTTATGTTACATAAATGATTATAAGACTTGAAAGTATGAATCATAACTTAATTTCATAAAGCTGGATTACATTTGAAGAATTATGTTAATTTAAGTAAAGCTTCAACCGCAGTGAAATCTGAACGGATATATCCAATCGCGGGAGTGGGGAGATAAATTTGAAATAACTTTCTTGTATACAAAGATTTAAAAGCAATTGGAAAAATAATTATGAATGAAATACGAAAATAAAATTTAAGTAAATTGAAGGGGGTGGGGATCGACTCATACGCTAGTCAAGTAAAATAGAAAAAGTCTTCTGGGTTTTTATGCATATGAAGGTAATGTACTACAAAAAAATATACAAATAAAAATTATTTATCATAAAAAATAAAGATTTAGTTTCACTTTCGTTTACTTACTACCTTTTTTAATGCGTGTTTATTGAAATAATTCCGTTTAAGCAAATAATTATATCTTAATACAAATTTTCACATTTTTAAAAATATTATTATAGTAAATTTTTATGATAAAACTAATAGTAGACGTAATTAAGACGTAATTTTCTTATATTTCTATTTTTATATATTTAATATATAATAACAAATATGTACACAACAAATATGTAACATAAATAATCAAGACGTCTTCAATTAGATAAAGTCAATAAGTATTCAACACATAATACATTTTTAAAAAGATTAATACAGCTGACTTATTGCAAAGATTTAGACTGGAAATGACGTATATTTACGAAAATAAAATGTATGAAAATTGAAGGGCTCGGGGATCGACTCATACACTTAGTCCGGGAGCCGACCGTCGATTTACTTATGGATCGAGTAAAAGGACCGGACATGCATAAAAATGTAGGTCTCAATGTGCACATTAAGAATATCACTGTCTGCCAGGTCCTATCCTGCCGGAACGCAAGGCAGCCGCACTTTTATGACGTCAATTTTGAGTGTTTACCTATGCATCGCGTACAAGGACCAGACATACATCAAAACGTAGGTCTCAATGTGCACATTAAGAATATAACTGACTGCCACATACATCAAAATGAAGGTTTCAATGTGCACATTAAGAATATCACTCGCTGCCAGGTCCTATCCTGCCGGAACCCGGTGGCAGCCACACTTCTATGACGTCAAGTTTGAGTGTTTACCTATGTATCGAGTAAAAGGACCAGACATACATCAAAATGTAGGTTTCAATGTGCACATTAAGAATATCACTGGCTGCCACAAACATCAAAATGTAGGTTTCAATGTGCACATTATGAATATCACTGGCTGCCAGGTCCTATCCTGCCGGAACCCGGTGGCAGCCACATTTTTATGACGTCAATTTTGAATGTCTGCCTATGTATCGAGTACAAGGACCCGACATACATCAAAATGTTGGTCTCAATGTGCACATTAAGAATATCACTGGCAGCCAGGTCCTATCCTGCCGGAACCCGGTGGTAGCCGCGCATTTATGACGCCAACTTTGAGTGTTTGCCTATGTAACGAGTACAAGGACCGGACATACATCAAAATGTAGGTCTCAATGTGCACATTAAGAATATCACTGTCTGCCAGGTTCTATCCTGTCGGAACCCGGTGGCAGCCGCACTTTTATGACGTCAATTTTGTGTGCTTACCTATGTATCGAGTACAAGGCCAAGACATGCATCAAAATGTTGGTCTCAATGTGCACATTAAGAATATCACTGGCTGCCACATACATCAAAATGTAGGTCTTAATGTGCACATTAAGAATATCACTGGCTGCCAGGTCCTATCCTGCCGGATCCCGTTGGCAGCCGCACATTTATAACGTGAATTTTGAGTGTTTACCAATGTATCGAGTACAAGGCCAAGACATACATCAAAATGTAGGTCTCAATGTGCACATTAAGAATATCACTGGCTGCCAGGTCCTATCTTGCCGGAACCCGATGGCAGCCGCACTTTATGACGTCAATTTTGAATGTTTAACTATGTATAGAGTACAAGGACCGGACATACATCCAAATGTATGTCTCAATGTGCACATTAAGAATATCACTGGCTGCCAGGTCTATCCTGCCGGAACCCGATGGCAGCCGTAGATTTATGACATAGGCAAACACTCAAAATTTACGTCATAAATGCGCGGCTGCCACCGGGTTCCGGCAGGATAGGACCTGGCTGCCAGTGATATTCTTAATGTGCACATTGAGACCTACATTTTGATGTATGTCGGGTCCTTGTACTCGATACATAAGCGGACACTCAAAATTGACGTCATAAAAGTGTGGCTGCCACCGGGTTCCGGCAGGATAGGACCTGGCAGCCAGTGATATTCTTAATGTGCACATTGAAACCTACATTTTGATGCATGTGGCAGCCAGTTATATTCTTAATGTGCACATTGAGACATACGTTTTGATGTATGTCTGGTCCTTGTACTCGATACATAGGTAAACACTCAAAATTGACGTCACAAAAGTGCGGCTGCCTTGCGTTCCGGCAGGATAGGACCTGGCAGACAGTAATATTCTTAATGTGCACATTGAGACCTACATTTTGATGTATGTCTGGTCCTTGTACTCGATACATAGGTAAACACTCAAAATTGACGTCACAAAAGTGCGGCTGCCTTGCGTTCCGGCAGGATAGGACCTGGCAGACAGTAATATTCTTAATGTGCACATTGAGACCTACATTTTGATGTATGTCTGGTCCTTGTACTCGATACATAGGTAAACACTCAAAATTGACGTCACAAAAGTGCGGCTGCCTTGCGTTCCGGCAGGATAGGACCTAGCAGACAGTAATATTCTTAATGTGCACATTGAGACCTACATTTTGATGTATGTCCGGTCCTTTTACTCGATACATAGGTAAATCGACGGTCGGCTCCCGGACTAACTAGTCAAGTGAAATAGAAAAAGTTTTCTAGGTTTTTATGCATATGAAGATAATGTACTACAAAAAATATACAAATAATAATTATTTATCATAAAAATTAACAATTTATTTTCGCTTTCGTTTACTTACTACCTTTTTTAATGCGTGTTTATTGAAATAATGCATTTTTTAAAAGATTTAATTGCATAAAAATAAATTAAAACATTTTAATAACACGATTCACGTAAAATGTCATTTTTAGTTCAGAATCTCAAACAAAGATAAAAACTGCTTTTGGGAAAAAAGAAATTCCATTTATTTTCTTTAAGATAAGTAATACCTACAGAAACAAAGAAACTAGAAAGCAAAGTATTTAAAGCGTCTACCAAACTTTTCGTACAGCAAACATTATATTACTCTTTTCAATAGTTTTACTTACATTTTTGTTTCTTTATCCGTTTAAACTGACATTGTTTTTAAAAATTTCTACTTTCATTCTGTTACTTCTCCATTTACTGACCTTTCCTTTGCGTTTATTTTTCGATTTTATTTTTAAAGGAATGCAGTTGTTTTCTTTTTTTTATCTCAAAACTGTAAACACTTGTTTTAACTTAGAAAAAAAATGTTTTCTACATATAGTATTAAAATTACAAGTATATAGCCCCCGTCAAAAATGACGGAATTTTGACCTGCATTTTATTCTCGTAAGACTTCAAACAAACAAACAGAATGAAGTATTTATCATTAAAGAGTTTGTATTGTAGAAAAGCATATTTTAAAAATAGCAATACAATTGTTTTTTTTTTTTTTACTTGATATTAAATTTCTGAAATAGTTCAACAATTGGGCAAAACATACAACAGTATTTATCACAACAAATGAAAGTAATTAGCAAAGTAAAACACATTTTCTGAAAATTTCACTAAACATTAAAATTAAATATTGGTTTCTTTTTTTTTAATTTTAAAGTGCATTATTTTACAAAAAGTAATGATTCCTCAGCGATTTTAGCCACAAATTTCCTAACTTAATAAAGTTTATTCCTCTTGCCGCGAAAAAGTTAGGATTTTTAATAATTCTAAATTGAAGTTTCGATTATTGATATTTTCTTTGGATTAAAATGATCAAGATAAATTTAGGGTTTAAGTTTTCATAAAATTTGAATTTTACTGATGAATTTATATATATATATGTCTATATATATATATATATATGTTTTTTTTCTTTTGAGGGGGTGACATCATTTCAGATGTCTGTTTTAGTCTGGGAAGGATATGAAATAGATTCTTAGATAATCGATTAATAGAGCTGTGCAAGGTGACGTCACGAACAGGTTTTTGCTGCTGCTGTAGGACAACCATCGCTGCCTTTATCAATGCTTTTTGTGTTTGTGTGTCCTACAGCTTTCTTCATTGTTCTCCGGCAAAAGTCACGTGATGTGAACTGCTCTATAAAGCTTTATACTTTATTTTTAAATATGGGTTTGACGCCATCTAGTAGCAGTTAATATAAACAAACAAACACATTAAAAAAACGTTTTGGAAACAACATTAAAAAAATTTTGAAAATTTGTAGTTATTTATAGAAAATATCGAACCAAAATGCATTGATTTAGATCAAAATCAATTTTTAAAAACTCTATGTGACTTTAAAAATTCATTCGTTATTAATGAAAACCAAAATCGTTATTATTATTTCCTTCGTAAAATTTTAATTTTATTACGCCAATTTTATAAAAGCTTAGCTTATATCTACTTGAAATGTGCTTACATTGTATACGAAATTTACATTACTTATGAAATGTTGTTAAAATGTAAGTAATATACAGTCATGTATAACTTATACTAATTACAATAAAGCAGGTATTTTTTTTTTTTTTTAGCATAGTAATTTTTGTATATAATAACTTTGAAAAGTAAGAAAAATTATAATTTAATAATCGAATGTGGAAAAATAATTTTCAATCTCATTAATGCAGTTATTATAATATCTCATATATCCATTACATCTTGAGGGGAAAAATATTTTCTTTATAATAGAAAACAAAATTTGAAAAATTAAGTTAATAAATGTTGACATCTTAAAAAAATAATAATAATAAAACGAAATTTAAATTATATCTAAGAAATCATGCGAAAATTATTCTATTGATTTACGCCTTGGTATTTTAAAATTATATAGCGAAAACGTTGGGGTCATCATCATGGGGTCAGCATCATTTGCATTGATGCTGATAGATGGCAGCTCGATGAAAGCTGAAGTCCGTCCAAAGTGCATAAATCCATGAAAAAACTATGGACTTGAAAAACAATTGAGTTTTTTAAATGTTGTAAACTTACTGACTGCCTATAATAAATGTAAACGAAAAATATAATTAAAAATGTATTTAAATGTTTTAATATGATTTTACAAATACTTTAAAATCATAATTATGTATTTTTATTGTTATTATTATTTTAATGAATCACTATGAGTCATTCATTTCTTTTTTTGTGAAATCGTCGATTGTTAATTTTGTTTATAATAGCGTATGTTTAAATTGGAACTTATGTATTGTAATTGGATATGATATACATGTTTTATAGGGAAATTTGCTCAACAAACATTATTTCAAGCAGAAGAAATTATCATTTAGCTGTCATATGTTAACATATGTTTTCCATTAGGCCTAACATTGCGTTTAGCAACTCTGTATTCCTACAGCAGAATGGTACGCACTGGAAGCGTTCTATACACTTCTCTCCATTCGCATTTTATTATAAGTAGATAGATCTCTTTCTTACATACAAAATTTCTAAAAATAATTTTTTAAACAATTATGAATGAAATATGAAAGTAAATTTTTAGCGAATTGAACGAGGCGGCGATCCACTTATACGTCAGTCAACTAAAATAGAAAATGTCTTCTAGGTTTTCAAATTTATGAATGGCTTGCATTACATAAAATCAACAAATAATAATTATATTTGTCATAAAGAATAGTGATTCTTTTTCCTTTTTCATTTTGATTACTACTTTTTATACCCATCATACGTAGTACAGGGTAAGTCTTGCAATCGTTTTGAAAATCGAAAAAAAAATTTGACGGATTTATACGTTTTAGATAGTGAAGATAAAAAAAAAACGTATTTTTAGAAAAAAAATTTTGCCGTCTTTCTGTCTATCTGTCAATCTGTCAGTCTGTCTGTCTGTAAACGCTCTATCTCCTGAACAAATTGAGATAGAGACTTGAAATATTGTATGTAGTTAGTATGTAAGAATGGGACGAAGCCTATTCAAAATCAGCAACCTCGATTATCCGGAACTATTTTTTTCGGACTCTCGAAAAATTCGTTCTGATGAAAGGTATATAAAAATTTTCGAATTTTTTTTGTTCTAATGAATGGACGTAAAAGGCAATAAAATAACACGCATTTTGCATATAGAACGAAGTCGATCGGATTATTAGTTACTAAGATATTTGTAATCCTGTTCATGACCCTGTATTTCATTCAAATTTCTAATCAGAGTATATTTATTTGGAAATGAGACGCTTAATTCGACGCAGTTAATTGTTAGTTAATAGAATTATTATTTTTGGAGTTATAAAGATGTTTCTTTTACGCAATTCGGTACTTCTTGAGTAGTTTGGCGTAGAACAGGTGGATTGATTTTAGAGAAATTTTGTATACAACATTTTTTTGGCACGAGAAAACTATTGGGCTTGATCACATGTTTGAAAAATTCAGATAAGTGTTTCTTTATTGGGTCATTATGTGTCAAATCAATTTTATCTAAAAAGGCTCTAACGATTACCACAAAGTAAAATTTCCAAACTTTGTCGACCAAAATTTGTATTCCACAGTTCTGGATTGGAAGAACACCATTGCATTAAGTCACGTGATACAGAAAATTCGTTTAGTGGATCATTTTTGGGTCATTGTGGTTACGCTAATTGTATCTAGAAAAAGATTTGCTCGATTTTGACTAAATTTTGTATTCTGTAGTTTTCGAACATGAGAAAATCATTGGGCTAGGTTACATGTTCCAGAAAATTCAAGTAATGGGTTATTTATGATTATAATGGATCAAGGTATTATCAAACATTATTTGTATCCAAATAATGTTTTACGGCAAGAAAAAATTATTGGACAAGATTACATGTTTAATACAGAGTTTATTTTAACCGAGCATGGTTCGGTGTTCCCCGCTAGTGGTTTATCATTATAATACAACTAATAGTAGACGCAATTAAGCCCTTTTAAAAGATCGAAACAACCGACTTACGAATGTCCATTTAAGGTCGTAAGGTGACTTGAAATATATTTTGTGGTTTCTATTAAGAATCAGGAAAAGATCATAAATATTGATCTATTAAAACCTGCATTTCTTTTACATGAAGACTGTGAGCCTGATTCTACGACTTACATAACCAGATCCGGGAGGAGGGTTCGTTTTCGTATGCTACGGGCTGTGTGAGACTGACGGAGGATTTCTGCAGCGACATTTATTCGCCTGATCTGAAAAAGGAAACAATTCATTGCATATTTCTCAGCACATATGCGTCATCGAACATTGTCTAAACTTTTGCTGAGCACTGTATAATTCTGATTAAGCCAAAAGAATGTAAAGATAGTGAAGACTTTCAGAGAAATGTATCAAATTGCTGTTTTACCAAAATTTAAAAAGTCAAAATTTACATATTACAATAGAAAAACATTTTATTCATATATAAATTTGAACACACAGGTATACAAATTTTATCATACGTACTCCTATTTCATTGTAATTCATATTAATTCTAATTAAAGTTTACATGCCATATTTTACCAATCTTCTGTGCTTTTAAGCCAATTTTTTTATTTCATGATAGTATCCCAAATAATTGAAACTAGCATTTATGCATTATTTGACTGCGAAGATGCGTAAAAATATCACGATCTGTCTTCTTTGATATTCTCAAATGGTAAAATTTTAAGAAACTCCGATTTTTTAATACAAAATAATTACTAACCATTTAACACTATGCATTATTGAGTTTAAAAGTTCCAAGTTTGCAAATTCTTTTTTTACAGATATGTTTCTGCAGTGAATGTTTATAATTTATACGGAGCTTTTTTCCCTAATGCATTTGAGAAGTTTTTATTTACTTCTATTCATGATTGATTATACTCGTAGAAACTGCCTGTCGTGTTTATGAAATCACATGCGATAAGAAGAAATACAGCATGTTTTGTTATGCATGTCAAATAAAATCATATTTATGCAGAAGAAACTAGAGCGAGGAGAAGTAAAAAGAACTCTCTACATTTATAATTTTGAAAACGCAAAAAAAAATTTAAAAATAGAGACAACTTTTAGAGAAATGTATCTAAATGCTGTTATACAAAAAAAAGAACAATAAAAATTGCGTAATCCAATAGAAAATCATTTCTTTCAAACATAAATCTAAAAAAGCAGGTATGCAAATATTATCACAAGTACTCATATTTCATTGTAAACCATATTAATTGTAATTGTAGTTTACGTGTCATATTTTACCAATCATCTGTGCTTTTCAGCTTATTTTTTATTTCATGACAGTATTGCAATTAATTGAAACTATTCTTTATACATCATTTGCATGCTGACACGTAAAACGTATCACGATCTGTCTGCTCCGATATTCTCAAATTGTAAAATTTAAAGAAATTCCGAATTTTTAGTACAAAATAATTATTAACTATCTAATACTAATAGTATTTGAGCTTTCAAACTTCCAAGTTTGATGATTCCTTTTTTATCGATATGTCTCTCCAGTCAATGTTTATAATTTATACGGAACTTTTTTCTCTAATGCATTTCAGAAGTTTTTATTCACTTCTATTCATGATTGATGACACTCGTAAAAACTGCCTGCCGTGTTTATGAAATCACATGCAAGAAGAAGAAATACGGCAGCTTTTGTTATGCATGTCAAATAGAATCATATTTATGCAGTAGAAATCTAGAACGAGAAAAAGGAAAAAGAATTTGCTACATTTATAACTCTGAGAACGCCAAAATAATGTAAAAATTAGTGATAACTCTCAGAGAAATGTATCAAAACGTATCAAAATTCAACAAATTATAATTATTTACAACGACGCAATAATAAATATTACAAAGTCTTTCCTTTTTACCGATGTGCTTCAGCAGTAAATTTTTTTAATTTATACGGAACTTTTTTCTCTAATGCATTTGAGAAGTTTTTATTCACTTCTATTCATAATCGATGACACTCGTAAAAACTGCCTGCCGTGTTTTTGAAATCACATGCAAGAAGAAGAAATACGGCAGCTTTTGTTATGCATGTCAAATAGAATCATATTTATGCAGTAGAAATCTAGAACGAGAAAAAGGAAAAAGAATTTGCTACATTTATAACTCTGAGAACGCCAAAATAATGTAAAAATTAGTGATAACTCTTAGAGAAATGTATCAAAACGTATCAAAATTCAACAAATTATAATTATTTACAACGACGCAATAATAAATATTACAAAGTCTTTCCTTTTTACCGATGTGCTTCAGCAGTCAATTTTTTTTAATTTATACGGAACTTTTTTCTATAATGCATTTGAGAAGTTTTTATTCACTTCTATTCATGATCGATGACACTCGTAAAAACTGCCTGCCGTGTTTTTGAAATCACATGCAATAAGAAGAAATACGGCAGCTTTTGTTGTGCATGTGAAATAGAATTACATTTATGCAGTAGAAATCTAGAACAAAAAAAGGAAAAATAACTTGCTGCATTTATAACTCTGAGAACAACAAATTAATGTAAAAATTAGTGATAACTCTCAGAGAAATGTATCGAAATATATCAAAGTGTAACAAATTATAATTTTTTACAACGACGCAATTATAAATATTATAAAGTCTTTCCTTTTTACCGATATGCTTCAGCAGTCAATTTTTATAATATATACGGAGTTTTTATTTCTAATGCATTTGAGAAGATTTTATTCACCTATATTCATGATTGGTGACACTCATAAAAACTGCCTGCCGTGTCTATGAAATCATATGCAATAAGAAGAAATACGGCAGCTTTGGTTGTGCATGTCAAATAGAATCATATTTATGCAGTAGAAATCTAGAATGAGAAAAAAGTAAAAGGAACTTCCTACATTTATAGCTCTGAGAAAGCCAAAATAGTGTAAAAATTAGTGATAACTCTCAGAGAAATGTATCAAAACGTACAAAATGTAACAAATTATAATTATTTACAACAACGCAATAATAAATATTATAAAGTCTTTCCTTTTTACCGATATGCTTCAGCAGTCAATTTTTATAATTTATACGGAACTTTTTACTCTAATGCATTTGAGAAGTTTTTATTCATTTCTATTCATGATTGATGACACTCGTAAAAACTGCCTGCCGTGTTTATGAAATCACATGCAATAAGAAGAAATACGGCAGCTTTTGGTGTGCATGTCAAATAGAATCACATTTATGCAGTAGAAATCTAGAACGAAAAAAAGTAAAAAAAAGTTGCTACATTTATAACTCTGAGAACGCTAAAATAATGTAAAAATTAGTGATAACTTTCAAAGAAATGTATCGAAATATATCAAAGTGTAACAAATTATAATTTTTTACAACGACGCAATAATAAATATTATAAAGTCTTTCCTTTTTACCGATATGCTTCAGCAGTCAATTTTTATAATTTATACGGAACTTTTTACTCTAATGCATTTGAGAAGTTTTTATTCCCCTCTATTCATGATTGATGACACTCGTAAAAACTGCCTGCCGTGTTTATGAAATCATATCCAATAAGAAGAAATACGGCAGCTTTGGTTGTGCATGTCAAATAGAATCATATTTATGCAGTAGAAATCTAGAACGAGACAAAAGTAAAAGGAACTTGCTACATTTATAACTCTGAGAAAGCCAAAATAATGTAAAAATTAGTGATAACTGTCAGAGAAATGTATCAAAATGTAACATATTATAATTATTTACAACAACGCAATAATAAATATTAAAAAGTCTTTCCTTTTTACCGATATGCTTCATCAGTCAATTTTTATAATTTATACGGAACTTTTTACTCTAATGCATTTGAGAAGTTTTTATTCACTTCTATTCATGATTGATGACACTCGTAAAAACTGCCTGCCGTGTTTATGAAATCACATGCAATAAGAAGAAATACGGCAGCTTTTGTTGTGCATGTCAAACAGAATCATATTTATGCAGTAGGAATCTAGAACGAGAAAAAATAAAATGAACTCTCTGCTTTCATATTTCTGAGAACACCAAAATAATGTAAAAAATACAGATAATTTTCAGAGAAATGTTTCAAAATGCTATTTTACAAAAAATAAATAAGTTGTAATTTGAACGTCAAGCGTAGTAAATGAATTTCGTTTATAAAATAAGGAAGTTTTAAAAATATTCAGATCTCTGTGTAATAGTTTACAGTATTAGGGATACAGTAGAGTAACAAAAATGTTTTGTGCATCCCTGTAATTACTGTAAGCTTGTGGTGTCTGCTTGGAACGTTTTTGCCGAACCGAGAAACTAATACTAATATTCCAAAAGGAACATTGACTTACGTACATTTGCGGACATGATAGTCATTATTCACCAACATATGCACAGAAGTAAAGTCAAATTAAAGGAAAAATAAAAGAAAAATAAAAAACGATTACATGGAGGAACTTGAAAATAGAATTGAACACTTGAAAATAAATGGATGCACAGAATTTCTTCTTCAAAAGAATTTTATTTTTGATGATAAAATCCTTTTTTATTTAGAAGAATAAAGATACTTTACTTTCAGAAACTCCCATTTATTTTAGAGCCCTGTCTTTAACAGCATCTTTTTTTAATATATAATTTGATGACACACACATACTTAAAATGATGGGATTTCCCTTGGAGGATGAGGAGTAACAAATCAGCGAAAAGGACGTAATTTTTTTATACAACGAAATAGCATAATCACAGTAACTGAGGCCATATAACGTGAGAATATTGAATATCTCCAATTAGCAGGTTCTACGCACTTAGCATTAATATCAATGGTCGTTACAACAGTGACAATGTTATCACCCTTGTCGTAAACGGAAGTAAAAAATGGTGCACCTACAAAAATCATCATTATTCGAAGAATTTTTTCTTCACTCCAATAGTCCCAATCACAAGGACCCTTTTATTGTCGCAAGTAGAATATATGGAGCTTATCAAATCATTACAATTTTAAGAATTTCACTTTTAATTTTATAATTATTTTCGTTGCAAACACACAATTCATTCCATCTTATTCAGGATAACACCCATCTTCAAGAAGACAACTTCGCTGGCTCCGAACACCACTAACTCTCTTAGAGCAAAACCCACCCACCTGCGCAGACAGGGAGAGGGTTGCCATAATACCATATCTCGCCAATTAGCAGAGTTAGAAAAGGAGCGAAAAATGAGGGATGCCAAACGGGTTAAAGAGATGTGGTAGGAAAATAGATTTTTTAATATAAAATTTATATAAAATTTTATAGCTGTTTAAGGATACGACGCCAATAAAGCAGACAAGCATTCGTTTGTTTTAAATTACGTATCTGCTGATTTGAATCCAATTGGCAGGAAGAAGAGTCAGAAATAGGAAATGACATAACTTTTAGAATAACATCTGGATTAGTATGGAGATTTTCATTAGTAAAGTGAGGTTTTTTGCTTAGAAAATCTGCTAACACATTCTCTTTGCCTGGCACATGCTGGAATGTGTAAGAGTATTCGGTTAGTTTCAACATCCAACGTGTAGTGATGGCGACAGGTGATGTTGCTTTTTTGTAATTATTGAAGGGTTTAGCGTCAGACAAAAGAATGAAGGGTCGACCAAAAATGTAATACTTAAAAGCTGTTACACCTTTATAAATGGTGTAAAGTTCCAGTTTGATGGCTGGATGCTGCTTTTCAGACTGAGAAAAAGAATAATAAGAAATGGGTCGAAGTTCACCTTCAAATTTCTGCATAAGAACAGCTGAGACTGCTGTCTTTGATGCATCTGTATTAACATAGAAAGTCTCATCCCAGTTTGGAAGATTGAGCATGGGTTTGTGAAAGAAAATTTCTTGCAATTTATTAAATGCATTTTCTTGTTCAGATTTCCAACAGAATTTATTTTTATGTTTGGTAACTTCAATAAGAGGAGTAATCAATTTAGCAAAATTAGGTATAATTGACCTCTAAAATGAACATAAGCCAATAAAACTTTTTGTCTGCCTCTTAGTTTTAGGTTTTGGAAAGGAAATGATTTTTTTAAATATTGCTTGTAATAGGAAGACTTTTATGATCTGTGACTTGGAAGCTTAAAAAGTTAATGCTAGTTTTCATGAAAGAACACTTTTCAGGAAAAAGTGTAATGTTATTAGCAATGAGAGTGTCTAAGAGTTTTGTGAGTTTCGTAACCATTTCTTCAAAGGAATTAGCGCCAATAATGATGTCATCCTGATATGCGTAATAGGAGTCAATTTCAGACAACTGAATAACCGAATCAATTAACTGTTGAAAAGTGTTCGCAGCTGTTTTCAAGCCAAAAACGAGACGAATGTAGGTGAATATTCCCCATGGAGTGGTAAAACTAAGCTTATCTTGCATTTCTTTAGGTACTGCAATCTGCCAGTACGCAGATGGCAAGTCGAGAGTACTGTAGTATTTAAATTTTGACAATTGTACCAATAAATTTTTAATGCTAGGAAGAGGATATGATGATGGAATAATAATAGAATTTAACAATCGTAAGTCTAACGCCAAACGATATTTTCGAGGCTTCGACATGTCAGTTCTTTTCTTTTTAACTAGAAGCATAGGACAAGCCCAAGATGAATTTTATCTTTCTATAATGCCAGCATTTAGCATTTGATTTATCTGGTTATGAGCTTCTTGCTCGATGCCTGTGGCACAGGAAAAGGTAGGGTTTTCACTGGATGAGAATTGAACATTGAAAACTGAGGATTAACTAGGTCTGTATGACCTAAAGTGTCCAAAGATTTAGAAAACTTTAGAGCTTTATTGCGCAATAATTTTGTTAAGAAGTAACTTTCATGAATGGGCAAGTGTTTTAGGTCAAATAATTTGGTGACAGTTCTTGTACTCGTTATCTTTTAATTTCCTCAGATGGTAAAATTAAATTGTAATATTCATTTTCAAAATCTAAATCAAAAGAATATTCTTCAATATCGTTCTCATCTACATTAATGCACTCACCAATAATTGTATTTTTATTTAAGTGAATGTCCACTTTGGATATATTCTGACATACAACTAAGAGCAAATCCTTTTGAACTGAAGAGTTAGAATGCAGTGATTCTTGCAAAACAAGGCCTTTATTTTTCAAAGCTGGCTTAAAAATAAAATATTCAGATGGAGAGTTCAAGTATTTGACATGTAAATAAACAGAAGGATTGGCAGGGATTAATTCTCTATTAACAGTTTGTACCATGTTGGAATTCACCAAAATTTTATTACCATCATTCAAATTGGTATGCTTTTCACCAACATAACTGATGTCATTAGCACTTTCAGATGTGAGATTTTTGTGAACCATATTACTGTTAGTAGATAAATAGTTCATAACATTACCATAATCAGTTGTTAAATTAGGAAAATAAGTAAAATTACCATCCATACAAGGATTATCATAATTTATAGCAGTATTGCCAAAATTATTTATAAATAAATCATTATTTGGAAAATTGTACTTGTAAGGATAGGTTGCATAATTATTAAATAACTGCAAATAATTGTCAACAGAATTCAGATTCACATTATCAACATAAGTACCATTACTTGGATTAATTGATATAGAATTTTCATAAAAAGGTACTTTGTGTGCATCAAAAGGATATGGCACTATTATATTGTCATTGATACACTCAGAATTCAAATGTGAAAAGGTATATGTCTATCTTTGATTAATATAGAAATAAAAGTTGGAGAAATGGTCATAGAATGTTTATTTATAAATTCAAACCCAAGTATGGCTTGAAAATTAACATCCTTTATACCAGTAAGATAAAAGACATGATGGATGCAATCTCAACACATCCTTTAAAGAAAACTTTAGAGTTTATGGTTGATACTGATACATTTCTAGATAAAATTTTACAATGAATTTTGGATTTAATACTATTAAAGCATTACTTATCCAAAAGTGACAAAGTTGAGCCGATATCAATAAGAGTTTATATTTCATTATGTTGTATATTCATAATTATACATGTCAGGGAATAAGAGTTGTCAAAAGGAGCTACAAATTATGCGTCGTTCTTGTATACAATCATCAATTTCAGAAGAATGTTTCGATGCCAAAGAATTATGAGAACAGCAAGATTTATTAAATTTTGGTTGCACTGGAGATGTTTGTACAGTAGTGGTTGACAATAAAGGAGTTGAAGAATTTTTGTCCACGCTTTTGTTGACGCTTGTTTTTGTCGTCACAACAATGTACTGACCCGGTAGAACAAGTATGGGAGAGTAGGCGGTCAGTAGAACCAATCTCCCCTATTAGTTTAAATGACAGATGTTATAATTTTTATTTTCACAAAGGTAAGCACAGTTTTACTTTCTGTAAGAATTAAACGAAAAATAAGAGAAAAATAAGAGTTTTGATTTTGTGTAGATGCATTGAGAACATTTTTGAATTTGTAACATGTCTCCATACGGTAGTTGAATCATCCGCAAAATGCGCATTGAATGACATTTCGCTTGTGAAAAGAATCTGTAAAATTTTTCTTGTGAGAAAATCTGTCAAAGTTAGGTTGAAAAAAAGGTCGCTTTTGATGAGGTTTTTGCTGACGAAAGTTTGTTTTGTATTTATCCGCAATGTTTTGCCTGATAGGTGAAGGGGACTAAGTTAAATGTTTTTTCTTAATATTTCTAAATCTATAAGATTTTTCATTTTGTGTTTCTGGTGGTCAGAACGCACTTTGCGAATTTACATATATTTTATCCTTTGTACGTCTTACAGGAGTTTGTTGAACCATATTCACAGAAATTTTTGAAGTTTCTTCAGCTTTTTCACTATTCATGCAATACATTTAATGAAAATTTTCTTGAGAGTTTCGAGGAGGTGGTGAATCGTAGATTTCTTTTAGAAAATGTGCTCGTTCGAGAGATAAATCAAATTTGGAAATACTTTCTTCTAAAATTTTTCTTCTGATCTGTTTAGTCCAAGCCTGAAGGGAGTGAGTGAATTTTTGTAAATTTTGAGCAGCTGGTTCCAATTTGGGATATGCAAGCCGAAGTTGCCTATCCAGACGATATGCAAAGTTTTTAGCTGATTCGTTTGAATCTAATTTTAAATTTTGTAGGGATTTGAGAGAGTTAGTTTTTTTTGTCGGCATGAAATAGTCTATAAACGCCTTTCGAATGGCTTAAAAGTCACCATTCTTGAACTGAGACTGTGTTTCAAGAAAACAAAGTAAGGCACTACCCTCTAGTTTTGATTTAAAAAAACAAAAAGCTCTTTATCAGAAAAATTATTCAATTCCTGTTAATCGGATAACTGAAAAAAAAAGAATTCCACAGTTTGTGGATTCCCATCGAAAGGCTGAAAAGCAATATTTAGTTTAGATTTTAGAGGCATGATGAGAAAATTAAAACAAATTCTCAATAAATGTCGCAATACTATTGTCTATAAATTTGTTACGTAAAAAAGATACGTAATTTGATACATCTTCTAAAATAATGTCAGTGGAATGGAATACTTCTTTTTTTAGAATGCAACCCCTGTTCTCAAATTTATCAAAACAAAATAACAAATCATATTAAAGTAATCACTTATTTTAACTAGAGCTCCCGATTATACGTTTATACGAGTATACGTATAATACGTATTATACGAAATACGTATTTGCTATACGTATAATTCGGCATCGGCAGTTATACGTATTACACGAAACAGCATATACGGTACATCGTATATACGGATTTTACCCAAGCGGTTAAACGTATAAACGTTTAAAAATTTTTCATTCAATGTATGAAATTTGATGTTTCAATATTTTTTGCGGATTAGAGACATTGAGAAATATCCGGTAGAGTATCCCCATCGCGATTCTTTGTTCAAAGAACTACGATGTGTTTACTTAACTACTACTTGCTATGCAGGTACTTAAAAAAAATCTGAATATTTCCTCAATTTAGATTTTGTTTTTTTTTCCAAAAACTCAGTTATTTATTATAAAATGTCTTACATTAGTTGTGGGTAGGATCAAACTAATCTTTGGAAAATCTGCGACGCAGTACTTAGTTTTTTATATTTTCTTGTATCTTTGGAAGAAGAAAGTATTGAATTCGGGAATACTTTCGACGGGTTTACACGTTTTAAAGGTAAGAGAGTCCGAAAAACATGTTTTTACAAAATATCCGCCTGTCAGTTTATGAGTCTGTAACTTTGTCTGTCTGTATGTGACATGGATTTTGTGGGTTTTCTATCTCAAGACCTAATACACAGAATTAAGTAACATATATGGAGGAGACTAGGGCACATGTGAAAATGGGGTATATGAGAACATTGCCATTTTCACTAGTTATATGTTTTTTTATTTCAAAAAATTATCAAAGATGGGAGCAACTATAGACATATGGAAAAATTTTTTGAAACTCTTCGACATTTTGTTTGTACCCAGGAGCCAAAATACTGCTTACTGTACTTAAAAGTAAAATCTCCAGCTTGATAAAAGAACAATTTTATTTATTTATTTTTTTTTTATTTATTTAACATATACTATGGATACTACTAAATATTTATGATATTTTTTGTTTTTGAAATTGGGAAATGCTAATGATTTGTTATTTTAACTCTTGTGGGAATGTGGGATACTTATGAAGTGTCTGGTTGGGGCAGATCTGAATATGTCATTAAATTTCCCAATAATCATTCAGTAATTCTATTCCTTTTAGTTAACTTCTTAAAAATAATGCCAGCTCCATTATCTATATTTTTACAGAAATAGAAGACATTTCTATCATATAAAGTTGATTTTGTGTAATAGAAACTTCTACAAACACAACTGTCAGCAAATACATAAAAGGCAACAAGCTCTTTACGTTCAATTGTAATTTAAATAAATTTCATGTTTTCTAAATTGCAATAAATGCTATACATTATTTTATTTAACAGTTTTCAATACTATTTTTTATTCATCATTAATGCAAAAAATATTATGTTTAACAACTTTGCAAATTTTTCTGTTTCATTTGTTGCAAGCTTGTAGTATTGTTTTACTTCCATTTCTAAAACAGCTATTTTATTTGGTGTTTTGAAAATAGATATATATATATTAAGAAAATAAAATTTTTAAACTTATAACTACCGTGAAATCTCCTTTATTGACTCCCCCCTTTCTTTTAAAAGCAAAAGAAATTAAATTTGGAGGAAGCTTATAAATATAGGACAAATTTTTATCCTTAATTTACAGGCAAATAAGGCAAATATAGAAATGAGAATATTTCGCCTTTTGGTAGTTTTCCTATAAATATTATCCAAATGCCCCCTCCCTAAAATCTCTCTCAAACAAAAAGCCCTAAGCCAAATTTAAATTCTTTAATTATTTTCTCAAGTTTACTTCTTTTTTTTTGTTATATTGCAACAATATTTTATCAATTATCTAAGCCCCCCCCCTAAATCTACTTATTTTTATTTTATAATATTTTATTTAAACATATAACTCAGAAACTAAATAAATATACATATATTTTTCTTTATGGTGAATTTAATAAATAATACAACTAATGATTAAGGTAACATATGAAAAAGATAATAAAAACATGTCAAAAAATTTTTTTCCTTGTGTTCACATGTTTTCCTTATGTGTTTACAACTGCTCTTTCGTTGGGTCACATATGAACATTTTTTTTTTTTTTTTTGAATTCAATAAAGTATTAAGAAAAGTAAGAAGAACTGTAAAGTTAATTTTTAAAAAATACCATGCGTAAAAAAAGTTATGTTTACTATATAAAATAGAGTAGTTTTGCTTATAGAAATTAACCCAGTTATGACAAAAAGCTATGTTTATGTGAACTGTGCACATGCATCCCAGTCTCCCTTATATATTCAAGTAGTGCCTGGTGGAAATTGTTGCTGAATAGTTTTGTATGTAAATCGTTCAACAGGTTGCTCTACTTTGCTGTATTTTATTTGCGATTTCTGCAATAGCTCTATCTCTAGAATTAATGCACGGGTTTTCATCAAACTACAGATTCAGTCAATGCTTGATATGAAGTGATTCTATGTATGTTTTGGTGAGAATGTCATGGTTAAAAAAATGAAATTTCATTATACATTAACAAAGTTAGAAAATATTAGCTCCATGAAAAGAATAGCATTTACGTTCGGGTGCAATCTTGAGTATAGAACAATAAGTGAATAAAGAATTTTTAAATAATTAAAAAGAAAAAACTAAATTTAATAAGAATTCAAAATAAATCTGAAACCTTTATACTCTCATTCTTTCCTCAAAAAGTGTTTAATTTTGCTGGTTATTTACAATGGATACAATTTGTATACATTACCTACACAAAATGTAAAATAACGGGATATCTGAGCTCATTACCTTGAGATGAACAAAAAAAAATCTAAATAAATTCAAAGTACAATGCTGCAAAATACTTTTGCAATTCACGGGGTAATAACTCGCTACTTTGAAAATAGATATTTCACTGTTAGTAAAACGAGATTGGCAAATCAAGAGTCAGATATTTAGTGAAATTTTTGCAAACTGTTTTAAAAAATATACGCTTTTTCATTGCTTGATTTTGTATATATAAGACATACTATACGGATGCCTGTCGTAACGCCACCGATTTCCAAATTATTCTTCATTCAGTGACATAAGACTGATGAAGTCCAATATTTAAATTAGATACGATACGTGGAATATACGTATACATTAAATATACGTATTCTAAAATATACGTTTAACTGATACGCCTTATACGTATCCGGATACGTTTAAACGTATATTTTAAAGTATCCGTATAGCAGAAAAACGTATTATATGTATATCGTTTAAACGTATAGCTGCTATACGTATCCTATCGCGAGCACTAATTTTAACACACCTCCTTCAGTAAATAACATGATAACCAAGTTTAAAAATTATGTACTGCATGATAAGTACAGATTAGTTTTTTGTAGAATAAAATGAACCCACTTTTATTATTTTTTTTTTTGTAACTTTTATATAAAAAAGCAAAATATATCTTGATAACAAAATATATCTTGATCGTCATGTCGAATAGGTTTCGACGAGTTCATGGTACCAAAAAAAAGGTAACTGGAGTCTGTTTGGAACGTTTTTTCCGTTACGAGAAACTAATACTAATGTTCCAAAAGCAACATTGACTTACGTACTTTTGCGTTTTATTGGCCACAAAAGACCCTTGGACATGACAGTCATTATTCACCAATATATGCACAGCAGTAAAATAAAATTAAAGGAAAAATAAAAGAATAATAAAAAACGATTATCTGGAGGAACTTGAAAATAGAATTTAACACACAAATAAAAGGATGCACAGAATTTCTTCTTCAAAAGAATTTTATTTTTGATGATAAAATCCTTTTTTATTTAGAAGAATAAAGATACTTTACTTTCAGAAACTCCCATTTATTTTAGAGCCCTGTCTTTAACAACATCTTTTTTTTTTAATATATAATTTGATGACAGACACATACTTAAAATGATGAGATTTCCCTTGGAGGATGAGGAGTAACAAGTCAGCAATAAGGACGTAATTTTTTTATGCAACGAAATAGCATAATCACAATAACTGCGGCCATATAACGTGAGCATATTGAATATCTCGCATTAGCAGGTTCTACCCACTTAGCATTAATATCAATGGTCTTTACATCAGTGACAATGTTATCACCTTTGTCGTAAACGGAAGTAAAAAATGGCGCACTTACAGCAAATCATCATTATTCGAAGAATTTTTTCTTCACTCCAGTAGTCCCATCACAAGGACCCTTTTATTGTCACAAGTAGAATATATGGAGCCCATCAAATCATTACAATTTTAAGAATTTCTTTTTTTAATTTTATAATTATTTTCGTTGCAAACACACAATTCATTCCATCTTATTCAGGATAACACTCATCTTCGAAAAGACAACTTCGCTGGCTCCGAGCACCGCTGACTCTTTTAGAGCAAAAAACGCACACCTGCATAGACAGAGAGATGGTTGCCATAATACCATAACTCGCCAATTAGCAGAGTTAGAAAAGGAGCGGGAAATGAGGGATGCCAAAGGGATAAAGAGATGCGGTAGGAAAATTGAATTTTTAAGATTAAAATTTTATAGCAGTTTAAAGGTACGACGCCTATAAAGCAGACAAGTATTCACTTGTTTTAAATTACATATCTGCTGATTTGAATCTGGTTTGCAGGAGGAGGAATCAGAAATAGGAAATGACATAACTTTTAGAATATCGTAGATTGTTCTAGAAATATCTTTTGCCGGAAGTAACGAATTCAAAATCATTTTATCATTTTGAAATAAACGAAAGGTTACGTAAGAAAGAAAAGCTTAAGCTTTAAAAGGCAAGAAATAAAATAAATTTTAGAATGCGAATTTCAATATTAAATGAATAAAGATTAATAGAATACTTGATAAATTAAATTGAATAAAAATATGGCAGTGGTTATGAGTAACCACAACAAAGCTCTTTATTAAACGGGAAATAACTTATAGTAAACCTCAGCAACATATATTAATATCATAAAATGTGAAATAGTTTAATATTATGAAAACGCATCCCAAATAATCGTTCTCTTTATACCATTATTCAATGAAATACTTTTGTGTAAATTAATAACAAATATTCCTTGTACCACAGGTTATACAGAATGTATATTTCAGCATATACTTCATAGGTGTATGTAAATTTTTTTATGTATGAAACAGCGTAATACCATTAAAATATATTTGAATTTTTTTTTTTTACCATTGGACACAATATAATGGAAAACATTTGATTGCCCATGTAAATAAACTTTGCATCTGATTTTCATAACATTTGAAATATCTTGATAAAATCATGCAATAGTTATTTATTTTAAATTACAAATGATTCGGTTGGGTACTTTTGTACATTATTATATGCGGACAGACAGACGGACGGACTGAATATTGACTACACTATAAAAAATCCGTTAAATGTACGTCAAAAGCTGCTGTCAGAAATGTTGTTAGCAGTTTTTGTTGTAAAATTTGATATAATAAAGAAACTTGCAACTTGCATTTTTATTGCGATATTTATAGCAAAAACTGCTGGCAACATTGCTGATAGCAGTTTTTGCAGTAAATTTAACGGTTTTTTACAGTGTATAGTTGCTATGTATTTACATAATAACAAAAGCACCTAAAAAATTAAAACTTTCGTAGCCCAACAGAGAAATATTTTATTTATACATAAATCTGTACACACAGGTATTCCATTTTATTTAAAAAAACACTCAGTAGTGACATTGTAAACCATATTATTTCTAATAATGTTTACGTGGCATATTTTACCGATCTTCTGTAATTTTCAGTCTAATTTTACTTCATGACAGTATGGAAATTATTTTAAACCAACATTTATGTACCTCGTGACTGCTAAGGGGCGTGAAAAAATCTTGATTTGTCTTCTTCGGTATGCTCAAATTGTAAAATTTTAAGGTAATCCAATTATTAAGTACAAAAAGAAAGTTGTTGAGATGATATTCGAAAAAAAAACAATCAATAATTTATCGAGATATTAACCCTTTAAGAAATAGACGGTTCTGACATACATAAAGACACCAGCGGTATACTCGACGCATTAACAGTACTATTACGTCAGAAGTCAAAGTCGTTTCAAATTCCAGGCGTCTGAATGTTATCCTATGGCTACAGGGAGTTGCTCGAAGTGTGAGTGATACTTTAATGAGGGGTGTCTTTGAGGACTAAAATGACGAGAATCACCGGTAATAGCCAATGCTGCGAAATTGTATTTTGGTAAAGCCTTTCCTCGATCAGCCACGGTATATAAAAAGCGAGAAGGTGCTAAGATTTTTAGTTAGATTTAATTATCTCTTTCGTTTTTAGTCGCTTAAAAATTTTTATGTGTGACAGCACTTTAAGGCTCTTTAAAACTATATAATGGGGCTCACTGACCGAGTGGTTAAAGCACTACGCTTGAAAAAGTGGATAGTTTGTGGGTTTGACTCTCATTGGCTCCGTTGAGCACACTTTGTGGAGCTCCCGGCTGAAATTGTTTAGTGGTGTACATTTCCTTGTGCTGTATAGCCCTCGTATATTCTTCACCTGAGAATAATAAGGTTCTATCTATGTTTTTGAAAAAATCGGCTTATCGATATAGAAATGTTCTATTTGTATCTATAAAGGCATTTCTGGATTAAAATAATGTCATAACATAACCATTATACTACATGTAAATTACATATAACATCATTTTGACGCAAAAATGTCTTCATAGATACAAATAGAATCTTTCTATATCGATAAGTCAATTTTTTCAAAAACACAGATGGAACCTTATTATTCTCCGGTGACGTATTGGCGATGACTTATAACCGAGCATCCATGACAAGCACACAATTCAAATATATGTGTTTAATAAATACGTATAATACTAGATCACAAAACGTAATCATATATTTCTATAATGCGATGACCAGTTACCAGTTCATATATTTATTGAACGAAACCCTCTGTATGCGAGTAATATTCGCACTTGATCGATTACTTAACAATAAAAACAGTTAATCTTTGGCTAGGATTTTTTTCGTGCAAAGGCAAATGATTATTCATCAAAATATATTTATAATCTTTCAGTTGAATTTATATGCATTTGAAATCGCATATGATTAATAAAAATCGAAGTATAATACATATTATGTCATATGAAGTTTTCTTCTAATCCATGCAAATCATTTTGTGCATACCTCTAATTATACTGAAATATTTGTGTGGCTATAGTAAGAATATTTCCCGCCCAGTGGGAACGACCAGTTTCGAAATATATTATTTTCTTTATGCATGAAAATTAGTCACGTTTTACATCAATCTAATATATGATGTAAAGTCATTCTTGCAAAATAGCAAACAGTCACGATATATGTTTTGCAAAGATCTTTAGAGTCTGCACGTAAGCATATTGGATATATTTCCGGACCAAATAGAGTAATGTTTCACTGAGTGATGATCTCAGTATCAGTTGAATGTAAACACAACAAGAAATTCAATAAAAAATGAAATTGTGCTACTAAAGTTAAATTAGTTCTGTTAAATTCGCAACAAAGTACAAAAGAGTTGTCTTTTATTTTTTAGCAGATAAAAATTGTATTTAAAATTTTTTTGGCAATACACTTGATAAAACTGAAAATATAAACATACTGAATATGTTTCAATGCATATTAATATATATATAGATATAACATATGGCATAATTCAACAACAAACAATGCTGTCGTTATTTATTTTAACTTCGAAAAACTTTTTTTTTTTTATAAAATAGTCAAATGTTTCGAAACTCATAATAGAAATAAATATACACATTCGTTTGAATATTTTTTTTAATTAATAACATGCAGAAGAAAGTGTCCCCGATTTAAAAAATCCCATATTGTCAGAAAAGAAGTGTTTCTAAAAAATAGTTATAAATAAATAAATCCTATTAATGAATAAAATTTTTATATGTTGCAGATTTTCAAATTTTTATAAGCAATAAGTTTATGTGTTCTGTAAAAAATTTGATTTGCTGAATGAAAAATTATTCTCCTCCCTCAAGAAAAATAAAATGTTGATAAAACATAGTAAAAATCTGCAGTAATATTAGTAAAATCTGCAGTTAATTCAGATTTTAACAATACAAGCAGTGTAATTAATTAAATTAAGAGTTTTCGTCTAGGATTAACATTGATTAATTGTTGGATAATTAGGATAATTACTTTTACATATTAGAACAATAAAAATAACTTTCTCTACCCTACAATCGGGTAACGGACGTATGGAAACAAAGTATCATGAGAAGTGCAGTCATTAGCATATGAGATATCTTTAACTGTTAGTTCATTGCAAATCAGAGGGATCTCTGTACCCATTATTTTTTCCCAATGATTTCCAGAAACTGTCAAATGTCAAATATAAGTTAACAATCTATGCTTCTTTTGTAAATCCGAAGAGTATTGCATTGTATTTTTTCATTTACTGTAGCTAAACCAAAAAAGCAAAAATGTTCAATATAATATATGAATTAAGAATTATAATTATTATGGCAAATGGACTGTCATTACTTTTTAAATGTTGAACACATATGTATTGTATTCCTTGTACCTTATAAGTTAAAATTAAAAAGAATTTCTCTATGTTGCGCTTATTTTTTCAGTAATATATACATTCTTCTACGACCAAAATACAACAAGTTATATTGAATTTTAAGAAATTTTCAAATTAAACTTCACTACAAAAATCATCTATGCATGTTAAAGATGTCGTCTTAAGCAGTAAAATTTCATAAAACTCAACGAATCATAAATCTGTGAGTTTTGAATGCGGAATAATAAAATATTTTTTCTAATGCTATATGTATGATTCATTAATATTATCTTAATCTACTACCTTATATTTAAGAATATTTTTAATCTTCATTAACATTTAATTTTGGCACTATATACGTAAGCATAATACCCATCAGTATAATCTACCTTATAGTATACAAGAAGTCTGATTTAATGTTATAGGGAATTCTTCACTGTTTGCCTGTTTGAAATAATGCTTCATTTTCACTTTTTCATCACGATCTTTTTTAAAACTAAACAGTTTATATTGGTATCTAATGACATTATATTGTCTCAGTGTGAACTTTCGATTCATCTCAAATCATTTCATTTTAAATTTTTATTATGTTCTCTACTGCAATTTTCCATTAAGATAATTTATCAAGACTCGACCAGAAGTTTTCTCTTTATTTTTTTAAGCATTTAGTGATCATATTTACCCTGAAAACAGCAGTAGAAGCAGGTTAAAACGTCGATATTATACTTTATCATTGGTTTTGTACATTCAAATGTTTTACTTTACCTCTACTATTGAACAAGATAATATGCTTTTACCATATACGTCTTATTTATTTAAAAATTATGTTAAACAATTTTGCAATTAACATTGCCCACATACCTCGAACTGGTAGATTATCTTTATAAAATATCTTTTGGTACTCTCTTTTTCCTAACAAAACGTATTCCAATATTCGGAAATTCTCTAACTTTGCAAATGATCGAACAGTGTTTCAACGATAGTGGCTCTGAATACTAAATTCTAAGTGACTGCTCTCGCCATATGTTGTCATTTCAATGTAGCAATGAAAAAGATAAGCATTTCAGAAACATGTCATGCATATCTGACAGTCTGTTCTAGGAAATACTTTAAGCTGTATGCGAATAAAAAATGCACCTTGTCGTATTGAGTGACTTATATTTGATAATTTGTATGCGAAAAATGTGGAAATAGCTGAGCGAATGCTTTTTAATTTTTTTTAATTTTTCATTCAGTATATTTAGATACGTTAATATGTTGCATGAAAAAGACGCTGTATAACAAAGAAAGTGAATTTGATACACAACTTTGGGGGAAATAGTTTTTATTGAAGTAATATTTATTATTTTGATTTATATATTTTCAATTGACAATGAACGCTATTTTAATAAATAATTAAAATGAGTTTCTGTCCCGAATTATTCCTTTTTATAATCTAAATTTCTTTGGAGAATCAATACATGCATCAATACAATTGAATAATAATTAGAAGTACATGAATACATTAAAAATAAACATGTCACACAGTATTTATGTTGCCAAATTGGATGACTTATATATGATAATTACTTTAGGAATAATGATGAAATAGCGAAGAGAAACTTCTTTAATAAATGTTTATTTTTTCCTACATACATTTAAATACGTTAATATTTTGCATGATAAAAGACTCAGTCTGATAAAGAAAATAAATATGATACACACCTGTTTGGTAAATAGTTTTTATTGGGATAATATTTAATGATTTGGTTTATATTTTTTAATTGACAGTGATTGTGTTTTGAATAATTAATGAAAATAAATATTGTATTATCTATTATTATCTTTTTACATGACCTCAAATTCCTTAGTGAATCAATACACATTATGAAGTACTTTTATAATAAGTAATTATATCATATTTATCCTGAAGACAACAACAGAAGCAGGTTGATACGACAATTTTATACTTTATCATTGGTTTTATTTTAATAAACACATTAAAATGTTTTTGTTTATCAGTACCATTGAGCAATATTATATCTTTTTACTACATATGTCTTATTTCTTTAAAAATTATTAATTTAAATAATTTTGTAATTAACTTTGCCTACATATTTCTAGCTGATAAATTACGAAAGATCTTTATATGGTTAGGCACTCTATTTTTTTCTATCAAAACATATTCCAATATTCAGAAACTTACCATCTTTGCAAATGATCGAATAGTGTTTCATTGCTAGTGGCTCTGAATACTAAATTCTAAGTGACTGCTCTCGCCACATGTTGTCATTTCAATGTTACAATGAAAAATATAAACATTTCAGAAACATTTCATGCATATCTGACAGATTGATATAGGAAATGCTTATATTATTATATAAGTTAATATTTCGCATGATAAAAGATTCAGTATGATAAAGAAAGTGAATGTTATACACAGTTTTGGGTAAATAGTTTTTATTGTGATAATATTTAACGTTTCTAATTATATATTTTCAATTGGTAGAGACTGTTCCTTTTTATAATTAATGAAAATCCGTGTTCTATCACCAGTTCCTTTTTTAAGGTTCTCAAGTTTCTTGGTAAATCAGTTCATATTATAAAACTTAGGAACAATAATTATAAGAACATGAATACAATAAAAATGAACATCACTCACTGAACTGTGTTGATTTATAACCACTGTAGTCTTATATGTGTACATTGAAACATAGAAAGCAGTAAAATTTTGATACTATAAGGCCTCAACATACAATTTAGGTATCTGGAAAAAGTGGATATTCACACGAAGTATTGTGAAGAGTAGTTACAGGTATATATTATTAAGGAATTTCACTACACTTATGTAAACATAAAAAATAGTTTAAAGGGGATCTCTTTAGTAAAATATATACACGTGTATCTTGTTTGAATGAAAACAATTCATTCTACTAAATATCATCAAACTTTTTGAGTTTAAAAAAATGTGTATTCAATACAAAGTAATGAAGCAATTGCGCAGTACAAAAAGTTGCAACGCATCTAAATATACAAAGCTTCCCCTGTTTCATCTCAGTGCGATAAATATTTTTGTTCATTTCATCTTTTTGTGAAAAATTATTTTTTCGGTAGTTTTCAAATTACTACTCTAATTTTTAACGAATTTGGATTGAACGATCATATAGTTATAATTTCGAAAAAATAATATGCATCAAATGTAACTCCAAAAATTTTTATTTTTTCCCTTTGATAAGACGCTACGATACTTTAATTTTAATTGAAAAGTTAACGCCACTGATATAACGATCCTGCATTTTAATGACACTATTGCCAGAATATTCAAGACATCAGTGTTACCGACGCAAACATTTGTGATATTTTAGATTTTTTTTTTTTTTTTTTGAAATTATTATTTAATAGATTGAGTTTTTTTAATTACAAAAATATCACTTTTTTTCTTTTTTAAACACGAAGTGAATAAGTAGTCATGTTAAACTTAATGTTGTTTGAAACTTATTTCATTGAATTCCGCTTACATTGAAATTGAAATTTCTGCATTTTTATTTTTACTTACAGTGCAGATTTGGGTTTTTTGACATTCGCCGCTGATATTTACAACCAAACAAATCGAGAAATATTGCATGGTATGAAATATTATGTATGTAATATTATGTACTTATTTCATGCATTAAGCA
The DNA here is from genome assembly GCA_964019185.1 of Maratus speculifer. Lineage (NCBI taxonomy): Eukaryota > Metazoa > Arthropoda > Arachnida > Araneae > Salticidae > Maratus > Maratus speculifer. The sequence goes on from OZ025289.1 coordinate 238,940,807, forward strand.
CATGCAAAATTTAAGAGTTCCTTTAGATAAAATTCCGTGAAAAGGTTCAAGAAAAATCAGCCTGGTTTTTTAATGCCGTTTAACATGAATGTGGCGCGGATTTAATGTCGTTGTATTAAACTATTTTGGTAGATATATGTGTGCCAAAAATTTTTAAACTTGAAATCTAACTTAACGATTCTGTTTCTATGCGTTCACACAACACCCTGTGTCAGTTTTTCCGTTTCCATAATAATTTAATTAAATAATATTTAATCCTCTCGTGCACTGAAACCTCATATAAGGTTATTAAATTAAAAAAAAAAACATTAAAAAATCATTCGATCCTAATTTTTTGGATTTTCAATTGCATAGTAGTTGAGTGTGCGACCAAAGTCATCTTTTGAAAAGAATGAAGAGATGGCAGCAGATGCATTTCATTTATTTTGTACAGGCTTTAATCTACATTTTTGTCAAAAGTCAAGTATGCTAAAACAACAGATTTAAAAAGGGTATTCCACCACACGTAAGTAAAAATATATTTCATGTTTATCACATCATTTTAATTACAACAAGAAAAAAATGAGATTTAAATATGTTTTGGAGAGATTGAAGGGTATTTTAGTTTTAAACATAAAATGAGGCTTCCATGCAGATGTAGTATTTACATCTATCTCTGCATGCAAACCTCATTTGAGGCTGCACATGCAAATTTCAAAAGCAGAAAACTTTAAAAAATGGCAATGTTATTAATTTTTAAAGTGAGAACTATGTGTATATTAGTTTTTGTGTATGTTATAAGTAACACGACAAGTTATTTTTTTGGAACTATTCGAGCTAACAGAATGAAGAGTGCAGAGAAAAAGTTAGACAATGCCAAAACTCTTATGAAAGATGGAAGGGGATCAGTTTCCCTAACTACCTCTGAAGACTACATAACAGTGACTCGATGGGTGGATAAGAGGTATTGTGTGCGCGTTGTCATCTTTTGTTGGAGTTTAACCAACAGATAAAGCAAAATGTTTTAATTCTGCAACTACGTCCATTGTAGAAATAGATAGACCACACTCAGTGCAAATATAGAGGGTGAGTCATAAATATCGAAACAATAGGCTATCTCCTCAAATATTGCCCATACTTCCAATATCAAAATTTCATAAAAAAAGATGAAAATTCATATAAGATTAGTTGCAACTCCATAGGGGGTCTATTTGAAAAAATACGAAAATTAAATTTTTATACGGCCTCCGTAGGGCAAAATTTCCAATTAGGAAATTATTCCTTATCCATCCCTGAATTGAACAAAACAAATTTCATCTCCGTATCTAAAAATTCCACAGAGATATTAAATCCAAAAATCCTCAAAAATTCCTGACTTACACCACTTTTCCCTGCCTCTAAACTGTGAATTCTTCTCTGTAGTACAACGCTTGTTAGGGAACATTCACAAATTGTAAATTGATAAAAATCGGTTTAAGATAGCGCTTTTTCATTGGACATAAAATAGCAGCGTATAGTTTTTACGCTAAATTGATATACCAGACGTCTATCCGGGTCAAAATATCTAGGTCAGGTCCGAAACCGACTCATAGGGGAAAAAGTTCAGCGTGGCCTGAAAAAATGTCAACATCATAACCCGGACCGGTCTGGAAAATAATTTAAATAATAGCCCGGTTCAGTCGCAAATTTCTACATAGTTTTTTAATTCGGCGTGGGAAAAAAATGTTTTATATGGAGGAATTCTGACCAAAAAATTCTTTTACAGCTTTTCGTTTTTTATATTTATACTTTTTATTATTAAAAAAGCGCCTAAGGCTGTAATATATTTATTTTATGAATGAATCTCTATTTATATGTAAATGTTTCACTTATATTTTAATATCGTTAATCCATGTCCCATGCGTTGGAGACTCTGAAAAATGTTTTACACTAAAAATTTAAGACGGAATCACATAGGAAATAAAAAATATATTATAAATAGATTTCCCTAGAAGATGTAATTGGAGATTATCTTCTTTTCAGGAACTATTGCATTTATTTTGCATGGATCAACATATTTTCCGTTTAAGACAGAATTCCGTCTCAGGCAGATTTTTTTACTGGTTTTATTGTATTTAATTTTTTTAGCCTTTGAATAATCTATTTAAAAAAATAAATTTTAAGTTTTTTTTTTTTTTTTTTTTTTTTGTAAAATAAAGATTTTAAAATCTATATGTTTTTCGTAAAAAATTCGATTGAGCCGAATTTTATTTATTTTATGCACGTATTAAGTCAGCCAGAGACAATGATTTTAATACGGGTTTTGTCGAGACCGGGTTTGAAAATTTCATCCAGAGTGCACCTAAGTTGAAGGAAGTAGTCCCCTCCTTTATGAAAAGTACACTAGGTCCGGCCTGGCGGGTCTTCAGAAAAAAGTAGCATCTCAGTCCTGGCCCTACCTGGGCCAACAATACAGATTTTTTAACATCCTATGGAGGACGATAAAAAACCTGAAGTTGTCAGAGGTAAGTTTAAAAAGAAAAAAAAAAGACTTAATCTGCATCTTAGAAAAAGCATTTTTTAAATAACTGACAGACATTTAGACAATACACTTCGTTTTTCTCCATAATGAATTTTTATTTTCTATTTCTTGTCTTTAAATTAATAAATTTTAAGAATTTTAAAAAGCAAAAAGAACTTGAAACACGTCATTTTTGATTTTTTTACATTAGTTTTGTTTCAGCAATTAAAAAAAAAAAATATTTACTTTTGAAAAAATGTTTGCCTTTGAAAATATGTTTTTTTTTAAGTTATATTATTTTTTCAATAAACAGTTTTAATATTTTTAAAATTAATATAAATAAAAACCTTGGAACAAAACTAAAATCAGATTTTCATCTTTAATTAAATGGGAAAAAATTGAAATCCGATAAATAATGTTACGAGTTATAACGATTTTTGTTTGTCCCATTTAAACCAGTATTAACTACATGAAACTTTTATAAATTGTATGAGAAATTTTAGAATGTGATTTTCTTAGCAAATTATAAGGCTAACCATCACAAAAAAAGAAAAAAATTTAAATTCTAACTCAAGAAATAGATTTTTTACGCGTTTCCTAGAACTGTTAAAGTAACATTTTTTGAATTGCGCGCATTTCATTTTGTGTCTAATCCCTTAAAACCTGATGATTTTTTTAAACGTTCTGTAACTTTGCGAATTTTGGTGATATGAAGATGCAACTTTTTGTGCCTTATTCAGGACTGATTAAGGAAAGTTTTCCTAATTGGAATTTTTGTCCTACGGGGGCCGTATAAAAATTTAATTTTCGTAACTTTTCAACTAGACCCCACATGGAGTCGCAATTTATCTTATCAAAAATTTCACATTTTTTTATGAATTTTTGCAAATGGAAGTATGGTTCTAAGGGCAATATTTAAGGAGATAGCCTACTGTTACGATATTTATGACTCAGCCTGTATAACAAACATATGGGAAGTGTCGACTAGTCGACTTCACTTGTGGGACTTTATCTTCATATTCAAAGAAATATATGTTGCTATATAAGCATTTTTATGCGCATTTTTTAATCTTTTAAATGTTGCTGTTGTAAATGCCTGGCTTCTTTGGAAAAAAGATGGAAGAGTTGCTAATGATTTATTGGAGTTCAAAAGTAGCATTGGAAGCAGCATAATACATACAGGAACCTCAACTTCGAACTTGAAGAAAAAGGTTCGACCATTGGCTAATGCACCTTTTATTTTGGTATGTCCAACAAAGAAAAGAAAAGTGTCTTTAGTTGTTAAAGAACTAAGACATGATAATGGAAAACATCACCCAAAAACATCTAATGGTAAATTTGCACTGAAATGTAAAAACGAAAGCTGTTTGAGTAAAACAAAATATTTTTTTTTGTAGTCTCTGTCAGGTACATTTAAGTCCAGAATGTTTCAAACATTTTCATGAAAATTAATTTTTTTCCAGAAGGAAAAATATGTATATTAGAAAGTATGTAATATTAAACCACTCTTAATAGTTAAAAATACCAAAAAAATTTTCGCTTGCAAATATCTTGAAATTGATAAAAGAAAATAAGAAGAACCTTGATTTTTAGCTTTTAAGAATTCTCAAGGAAGTTTCATGCGCATTTGTTACAATTGTAACAAGTGTAACATTTCTGCATACAAGCGTCATAGGAGATTGCACACAAAAATTCCTTGAGAATTTTTAAAAAAATCTAAAAATCATGTTTTATGTTAATATTCTCATCTAATCCAATATAATTTGCCAGCGACAAATTTTTTTGACAATTGAAATTAATTCATGCTCGAGAGGGTTAATAACTTATAATAAAGCATATACATATTTCTTCCATGTTTATAAAGCTGAAGATATCGAAAGAGCCAGACAGTGATGCATCAATTGTTCAACTCTTCAGCGTATTTTGATCACTTGTCAATTCGGTAAATAGTAAAAAACAGCTGATATTGATCTCCTGATAGCCAGAACTTTTCCGTAGTCTGGGGGGCTGCAACATCACTGATCTCAAACACAATACACCACATTGTTTCGAAAAATGTTTTTGTTTAATCAAAACAATTTTGTTGATAAAAGTACTTAAAAATGCGCAAATAGTATGCGGTTAATACGAAAGTACTCGAGATTACTTTATTGTTGTTTAATTATGCCGTTATTCGTATTTATTTTTACCTGTAAACATTTCGTCTATCATATATTTATGAATATATTATTTATACCAAACATTTAGCAGATATATTATTTCGTCCAGTTAAATCTTTCTCTTTTAGATGTTAAAGAATCTTGTAGTAATTGACAGCTATCTCCACAATCAAATGCAAATAACCAGGATATTGAACTCCTTGTTTAGGCATTGATTTCATATGCTTTATTGAAGGCTCAAAATCAATTAAAAGCGAACATATTTTTTATGAAATAAAACATGAGTTGCGATTAAAATAATGGGAAAATCTATTAAGTTGTTTGAGGAATATCCACGCATTTAACAAATGTAATCTGGAATTTCAAGGTCATTATTTATATTACGATATTACGAAAAACCGATTATAAAGGAACTTAATGATTAACAAGTTTTTAAATTTGCGTATAAAGCATAGGAAATGAAGGGCGTTCATAATAAGTTCTAAAAATATTCAGTTCATGGTCTAATAGTATACAATACTTTGGATACAGTAGAATGTGTGTCAATGTAAATACTATCTACTTTCTATTGTAGAGGAAGTAGCGTGTAGTAAACCTCAGCAAAGTATATCAATTTCATAAAATGTGAAATAATTTAATGTTAATAAAACGCGCCCCAAATGATGGTGCCATCTATGACATTCTGTAATGAAATACATTTGTATGGCCTTAATATTAATAGCAAATAATCTTTGCATCACACATAGTACAAAACGTATATTTCAATATATACCTCGCAGATGCATATCATTTTTATTATGTTTGAAATAGTGTAACACCATTAAAATACACTTAAAAATATATTTCCCCGATATCCGTAATGTAACGGAATACTTTTGATTGTCCCTGTAATTACAGTTTACATCCGATTTTTATAAAATTTGAAATGATGGCAAATTTATGCAAGAATTATATATTTAAAATTTAAAGCGATTCGGTTTGCCTGTTTTTGCTCTATTATGTGCGAAGATACAACGGGCGGACAGACAGACGGATAGACTTACGAACTGAACATCGAATATAGGTACTATATATTTACATAATTACAAACGATTCTCAAAAATGGGTACATGATAACTTAGAAACTGTTTTGCTTCTCACGGCTTTGTAGATAATTATATTCATGGCAGAATATATTACTCAGATTTGAGAATATTATTGTAAAAATATTTTCTTATTCTTTGCCTAGATATTTCAGTGTTCATCGAATCTTCTATCTTCACATGTTCACTGATAATTAATTGTAATATGAAGAATGGTATTAAAAACCACGGCAAACAGGTAAACACACAAAATCATTAAGTAGCTTTTCTTTTCCAGATCAAATTTATAGCCTACTTTGCGAGTGAATCTTTTAATTGTGTTTACCGAACGTGTCTTTCAATAAAAAAATTCGATTATTCGCACTAGATTTCTTTTATTTCTTTTATTTTATTTTAATGCTTCTTTGCAACATAGCTCTGGCATTTAGTTTTGACGAAAATACAATTTATAAAAACTGCAAAATTTATAACTATATTTTTTGTAACTTTATGTACCTATTTTTTAGTATATTAATAATTTACTGATAATTTTGAAAGCTTCATTTTATTTTGTTTCTAAATTAAATAAAAAAATAAAAAAGGTTTGAAAAAATGTAATATTGAATAATTTATAAGCTACTTAATATGAAATAATTTATAAGCTTTATAAGCAGGCTATCAAAGTCTATACCCGCAGGTCGCGTATGTATATACGTGTGCATTACATAATGTGATAACTCTTGATAGAAATATAGAATTTGCTTCTGATTTAGTATGTAGGTTAATCCTGATAAGTGACCCTGATTTGTTTTCGGTGTTCATTGGTTAATTATAAAGGGGTGGAGAAGAGATTCTAGACCCGACTTTCCCTTTAATTTAGATAAATGGGTTTTTCATTCAGAATTCTTTGATTTACTTCAAATTTAATATGCGTTTAGTCTGAGATGGTGCTTTCCTGGGTAGATTTGTAAACTAAGATAAGAATGAAGGAGATAAATGGGGAAGATTAACCCACTCCCCCCTTAATATATTTTTCGAAGGACAATATTCTTTGAAATAAGTATGAAATAAACAATCAGTATGAGTAGCCTGTATGATAAATGACTTCAATTTTTCTGGGCACTTTTCTTCTTTTTTTCTTTTTTTTTTCGTATTTTTTTTCTTTTACTATTTACATATTTCATTGTTCATACTATTTTTGTCTTCTAAATCTATTTTTTCTTTTATTATTTTATATTTATTATGTGTGCAGTTAGTTATCTTCGAAAGGAAATGAATAAATATAATAAAAAAATATTCTTATTTCTTATTAACTTAAATGATATTCTGAATTTTATACTTAGTCGCATGTCTGAATTTATTCGATATCAAAATAACGTGTGCAGTTTAGTGAACATGCACCTTAATATTTACATGTAGTTATTTTAGACCTACTTTAATAAGAATTCTCATCAAAATACTCGAAAATATATCCCAAACTTGTTTTCAACATTTTGATATTTCTTTCATGTTAGCATTATTGGCTCCAAAACAGAGAATTTGAGTTTATTCTCATAAAATCGTATTATTAAAGATTAATTTCACTTATTTCTAAGATATTGGACTACATATGAAAAATACAAAATATTGAAGAACATCTTACACCTAGAGCTGCTCTACAATATTTTGAGACAACCTTGGTTATTACTGGTAATAAAAACTACGGATTCTTTGTAAATAACATTGGTTAAAGAAATAAATTGAATCAGTACCAAAATGTAGTATCCACACATTGCAAAAGAGTTGCTAAGGTTTTTGAAAAAAGAATTTAAACAATTTTACAAAACAACTTTATTTGTATAAATCACAGTATAAAACTTACTTTTAATAAACCTTACAAATTTACACATTATAAAATTATTTTAAAAAGAAGACTAATGAGCTAACTTATTATATGCATTACATAATCATCAATAGCTGCTAAAGTAATCGGTACGCTATAATAAACTTTTTCATACATTATGTTCCTTTTATCTTAAATAGTTTTTTTTTCTATTTTATAGTCTAAATAAATAGGAATGAATAAGTAGTACAATATTCCAATGCATAAAATCTTAAGCATTGTGAGTATAATCTGAAATCATTCCAGATATCTTCTTCACGAAAATAGATAAATAAATAAAAATCCCAAATAAATCACTGGAAGATCTTATTGTCTATTGGAACAGAGAGATTTTAGTTACATTTCCAAACATAAAATGTCGTATAAAAAAGTAATCTACAAATATGAAAAACAAAATACAGAAAAAAAAACAAATACGCTCTAGAACGAATATTTCGTTTATGATAGATTAAGTTTGGATGGATTGAGTTTAGTACAGAGGTGGAAAGCGGAAGGTGGAAACCTATTATTATTTCAAAATTCTAGTATAACAGTGCATTTACCTATTCCAATCTGTGAATGATTGTTTTCACGTGAAAATCGAAATTACGTCACACCCCCAATTCACATTTGATAAAACCTATGCATTTTTCATAAAATAGTATTAAAAAAAAAGAAAAGAAAAGAAATGTATCTGGAATAAAAATTTAAACGGTAAACTACATGAATATTATATTATTAATATAAGATTGATAATATGAAAATAACCGGAAATAAATTAATAAATTTGACTTTAAACTTTGCTTTAGTTGCAGATAGTAAAAGAATGAGTTTATGTAATTTTATTAAAAAAATAATTAGACGAGAAGTAATATAACGAGAATATTAAATTTAGTATAAATTATAAAAACATTAAAATGTAAAATGTGTCCATTTAAAGCATTTAAAAATTGCTTTCCATCCTATATTTGAAAACCAAAAAAAAAAAAAAATATATTTGCATGATATGACTTTTCTGACAAATATTTTACAAATCCTTTATCCTAAATTAAATGGCAATAGAATGCAACGTTTTTCTTAAAATAAAAAAGAAATGTTTTTCTTTTCAAAAGTTACAGATTAAATCTATATATTTATATTATAAAACCATGGAAGTATTTTCTGTAGCCAGAAAAAGAAATAAAATAAATCACGAAGTGTTTGGTTAAACTTTAGGAGATTTTAAATACAATTACGGGTATAAAACGTCATAAAAAAATAAAATGATTCTAACGATTCTTAAAGCTCAAATGCACACGTAAAATACTTAGAAATATCTTAATTAAATATATCGACATAGAATTGGAAAAATATTTATTTTTATTTTTTATTCTGATGAATATCTGACTATTTAATCAGTAAATTTATTTCTTCACAAATGTTGTAAAGGATTCTTTACCTTTTGAAGAAAAATAATGAATACAATTTCGGTTTACTACTTAGAAGTTGACTAGCAAAATGCATGCTATAGTAATCTGCAATTTTATTATTGTGTTGAAAAATGTTGAAAATTTTAGAGCACTGGAAACATGACATTTCATTCTGGAAATAGAATTATGGTCAACATACTACTGAGAAAATAGATTACTTATACAATTTTCCAGTTTGTAAATGCTCTTGCTTTTTAAATAATTTTAATTAATAAAAGAAACATAGTCAGTAAAAGGTTAATTTATCATAGTCTAAAAGCATTGATCATATATATTATATTTTTATAGGTAGATCAAGAGATGTTTAAATTTTACAAACGTGCAATAATAATAGGAATATATAATATATTAAAATTCCATAGATGTTATATAATGTATTCTAGTGAATATAATCCTTCCTAATCAGTAAATTTATTTCTTCAGGCGTATTGTAAGGAATTTCATACCATCAAAGAGCAAAATGAATACAATTTCTGCTCACTAATTGACATTTGACAAGCAAAATGCATGTTCTAGTCATCGGTATTATCATGATACATAAAAAATATATATATGCATGTTAAAAATATTGAAAATATAAGTATATCAGCAGTTTGATATACTATTCTAGAAATAAAAGTATGGCCGACATATCATTTAGGAAATTAATCTGTTTTTTTGATTTCCAATATTTCAATGATTTTGCTTATTAAAAAAAGTTTATTAAAATAGAATTGTAATAAATTTAAGATTAATGTCTCGCATTTTAATAGCCTTAATCATAGATGTTTTCGATATATATATAGTTGAAGACATGTTTACATTTTGCAAACATGCATAAATAATAGTATATAAATATCATATGCATATTAAAATAAATAAATGTATAAATTTAGAAATAGTGTGTTGGAACATATACATAAGAAAATATTTTAGCATAATGCCCTTTAAATCAATTTGATATTTTATGTACGTGCCGTAATTTATGCAGAACCTACTTACATTTTACTGATGTTTTACACGTCACTTAAATTAAAAAGCCAAAAAAAAAAAAAAAAAAAAGCGCAATATTCTGTTAGTTGCAATCCTCATTTACATATTTATATTAAAAAAAAAATAAACGTTTTATCCTCCGAATAGAAACGGAAATTTAAAGTAAATCACGCAATTATTCCATTGACAAAAAGTAAAATAAAGGACTGGATGCATTTTGAAGTGTAGTAAAAAATAAATTAGAAAAAGGTAATCTTACGATTCTTCAAACTTAAGCTACACACATAAACACTTAGTATATTCTATAAAAAGCATCTTATGTATGATGGATTACGTGTATTGAGAAAAAAAAAGACTGAAAATGGAAGCATATTTTCTAAATCGCAGTCTAATAGTATATTTATTTCTATTTTTTCGTGTCTTCTTCCGAATGTCGTCATGTGAAAAGCAAAGCTTTTTCGTATCACTAGTTCACATGTGATAAACCGTATGTTCTGTTCAGTCAATGTTCTGTTTCTGTTCTGTCAAACAGGATTTTAAAACTATATCAGAAAATGAAATTCATCATCTAGAAAATATACCGTAACATAAAAAGTATTATTTTCCACAGGTGCTCTCTTTTTTTACTGCTTTTGGCATTGAACTGATTATAATAAATAGTAACATGGAGTTAGAATTTCATAATTTAAATTATTTATCGATAAATTATTTTTTCCTGTTTTTAAAAATGTTACATAACGATGGCAACAAAATAACTTCAATTTCGTGGGAAAAATGGAAAAAAGCTATAGTTATTATTTAATCCCTTTTTTCCACATTTTAAAATTGATATTAAAATTATCTTTGGTTTCAATAAATAATGAGGACAATATTTTGAATATATTATGATTAAACATAAATTATTGCTTATACAGCATATAATGTTTTGTTTTTATATTTTTAAAACCTGACTATTTTATACATGTAATTTTAAAAATTTTTAAAGATTTTATTTATACATTCCAAAAAGCAACAGTCAGCGGCCGGGACAGCGATGGATGAAACCATTGTAATTGAAAAATGTCCCATAAAAACGAAAAGTATGGCAACTTTTTACAGAAAAATTCGTTATTCGTGATAATATCATTCAGACTTCCCTAACCTGGGAATATTTTTAAATAAAACATATATTACAGTGCTTCCAAAGTCTGAACGGAGGCTCTCGGACATAGTTCGCAGGGGGCAAACCCTCTACTAAATATTTTTTTTTTCAATGCACACATACATACTAGATCAAAAGTTTGTTTGTAAATATTGTTTTAGGGTTTTTTTTTTTATTTTTGTAAAAATTTACTTAAAAGTAAAATTTCTAAAGTTTGGACCTTGTGCGGGAGACCTAAACATTTTTTTTATCCAAAATTTTTATTGTAAGTTCTGGTGTCTAGTAGAAATTTTTTATCAACTTGGAATTTAGAAATTAAAAAAAGGTAAAAATCGATGCACCTTAATATATAACGTTTAAAATAAATATTTAGAAAAAAAGTAATTTTCATATCATGCCTTTTTAAAACATATTTTCAGTTTATGTATGCGTCATTATTTATTCAGAAACTTCCTAAAATTTTATTATTGACATATATTAAACGTTATTTAAATTAAAAATTCAAGAAAACAATAGAAATTAGAACTTTTTATTCGTTGCAGTCTTCATTTATATACCTCTATTCAAAAACAATTTTATATTCTGGAAAGAAAAAAGAGATTTGAAATAAATCGCGCGGATATTACATTGAATAATCCTTACTAATATTATAAATCGGAAAGTGAGTTTGTTTGTTTGTTTGTTTGTTTGTTCCGCTTTCACGCCGTAACCACTGAACCGATTGCTTTGAAATTTTGCAGACGTAAAGTTAGAAGTCCAGATTAAATAATAGGGTACTTTTTATCCCGGAAAAAATTGCTATTCCCGAGGGAAAACAAAAATATAGTTTGCTTGATGGATGGATTGGAGAAGGCGCTGTGTGTCGTTTAAAACAAGATAAAATAATGCGATAGATAGCGCTGGGTGTTTTTAAAACTTGGTAACGATGTGCAGTAGCTGTATAATAGTTAGGCTAGGTTAGTTTAGTGCTTTTTTTCTAGGTAGATATCTAAAGTAGTTATTGTTTTTTCGATAGTTAATTACGTCGTTTTGTTCGTCGTTTAGATTGTTATAGTTTAGTTTGGGATTTTAGTTTAGTTTAGTTTAGGTTTAGTTTAGGTTATCTGGTGTGCCTTCTCATAAATTAAAACTAAAAGTAGGTGTTCCAGTGATCCTCTTGCGTAATCTCGATGCCCCTAGACAGTGTAATGGTACCAGGCTGCGTGTCACTCAGCTTGGGCGGAACATTATTACAGCCACTATTTTAACTGGCGCAGCAAAGGGTACTCATTCCTCGGATTCCGATTATTCCAACAGACCTCCCATTTCAATTTAAAAGACTACAGTTTCCTATAAGGGTTTCATTTGCTACGACCATTAATAAAGCACAAGGCCAAACTCTAAGGGTTGCTGGAGTACACTTGGAAAAACATTGTTTTTCGCATGGTCAGCTCTATGTAGCGTGTTCCCGGGTTTCCAGTGCCCAAAATTTGCATGTTTTTGCTCCACAAGGGAAAACATATAATATAGTGTACCATTCAGTTTTGGTTTAACAACTAATCGTATCCAGCGTTACATCGCGCTTCTTACATTTTTCCGTGGAAATGAGAAGTTTTCTTATAGTTGTGCTTTATACCGCAATATAACCGAATTCCACGCGGGCGAAGCCGCGGGCGGAAAGCTAGTGATAAATAAAGGGCTTCTAGTTACATTTTATAAAAGTAAAATAAATTTAATCTCACTAGTCTCCAAAACTAAATAATACACATAAAGAACTAAGTACTGTCAAAAAAATAATAATTCAGATATGATGGTTTGAGTTCTGCGTCTTTAATTAAAAATGTCTGAAAATGCTAGCTTATTTTCGAAATCTCAGTCTAATAATATATTTATTTCTGCTTACTTGTGACTTACTGCAAATGTATGTGATGTAAAAAGCATAGCTTTTTCGTATCACTAGTTCACATATGATAATTTGAATGCAGACTCTGTTAAACGGTACATGAATGCTATATACTGAAAATAAAATTCACAGCATCGAAAATATCCCGTAATGTAGTAGTATTTCAAGAATTGTTCTGTTTTTTAGAAATTTCATTATCAATAGTAAATAAATATAATATATGTTGGCATTTTATGTACGTGCGAAAATGTATTCAGAACCTATTTATCATTTTATCGATCTTATATACAAAGCTATATAAATGAAAATAAAAATAAAACAAAAGATAGTAGGATTTTCTATTGATTATAATCTTAATTTAGATACAGCTATTTTAAAGCAATTTTAATTCCCTAATAGAAAAAAAGGTTTGAAATAAATCATGCGAATGTCCCATTGAATAAAGATAATATAAAAAAAAAAAAAATACATTTTTTAAAAGTAAAATAAAAGTAATCTTACTATTCTCAAAAACTAAACTACACACATAAAATACTAAGTGCTGTCTAAAAAGAATAACTCATGCATGATGGATTAAGTTCTGCATCTTTGAGGAAAAATTGACTAAAAATGGGAGCATATTTTTGAAGTCGTATTGTATTTATTTCTGCTTACTCGTGACTTACTTTAAATGCTGTCATGTGAATAGCAAAGCTTTTCTTTATCACTAGTTCTCATTTGATAACCCGTGTGTATGTTCTGTTAAACGGGATTTAAATGTTATATACTGAAAATAAAGTTCACCGGATAGAATGTATGACGTAATATACAAAATAGTATTTCAAGAATTGCTTTCCTTTTTTACCTTATTTGGCATTGAATTGATTATAATAAATAATAACTAAGCATGATTAATCATAAATTTGATTATTAAAAAGGCGATTATATTTGGAAAATCTTTTTAGATATATGAAGAATATTATCGATATAATATAATGTAATCGTGCATTTTAATAGTCTTATAGATATATTTTTATAGAAATGATTACATTTTACAAAATTTATGTATGTGCGAGTATCTATTCAGAAGCTAATTGAGGACCCCAGAAGCCAAGGGGTATAAGTGACAAAATTGAAAAAAATAAATTAATACACAGACGACCTAAAAATATGCTTTTTTCATTTCAGGTAAAGAAATATAAGTGATTTTCTTATAATTTGCTGAGTTATAGAGGCAAACCACTTTTTTCAAAAAACAAACAATATTGATTAATTATACATTTAAAGAAAATTGTACTTTATGTTTTAACAGTTATTGAAATAAGACTTCAAAGACTAGAATGCAACAAGCAGAAATTTCCTATTTCAATTCACTCAATTGTTATAGATGTTCCAATTTAACATCAATTATCTTTAAACTCAATTTACTCCAAATTGATTTTTTGTCACTTGTACCCCTTGGCTTCTGGGGTCCTCAATTAACATTTTGACGATGTTGTACGCAATGTGATTTAAATAAAAAATGAAAAGGAAAGAAAAGAAAGTAGAATTTTCTATTAGTTGCAATCTCAATTTACACACAGCGATACAAAAACAATTTCAATTTGCTAATAGAAAAAAAAAGGTTTGAAGTAAATCACGCGAATATTCCATTGACTAAAAATAAATAAAGAATTTTTAGATACATTAAAAAGGTCAAAATTAAAAGTATTCCCACCTTTCTGCAAAACTAAACTATACACATAAAATAATAATTACTGTCTAAAAGGATTAAGCCATTGAGTTCTGCTTCTTTGAGGAAAGATGACTGAAAATGGAAGCATATTTTTGGAAGCGTAGTCTAACAGTGTATTTATTTCTGCCCGCTCGTGTTTGGATTCAAATTTTATCATGTGAAAAGCAAAGTTTTTTCGTATCATTAGTTCAAATATGATAATCCACATGCATGCTCTTTTAAACGGGATTTCAATGCTACATACAGAAAATAATATTCTTTGGATAGAAAATGTATTGTGAGATAAAAATCATAGTATTTGTACGTTTTATGTATTTCTTAGTTATATGTATATATATATATATATATATATATATATATATATATATATATATACATATATAATACATATACATATATATATTACTTTGGGGCGTACAATTTTTAATTATAACAGTTTTGCGAAAAATCTTGAGAAAAGTACCGGAGAAAGCATTTGTAATTGCAATGATAGTGATTATATAAATTACATAGATAACGATTTTGGACACGTTATAACTGGAAATTTGGAGATAGTAGGGGATGTGGAGTTGAGAAAAATAATGGAGTATGGAACAAAATATAGAGTGAAACGCATCATACCTAAAAGCGAAGTAATTAAGCGCTTTAACTTAAATTTAGATAGATTTATACATAAATTAATGTATAGGTATAGTTTACCAAGTAGTGTTTTTCAAGAGTAGAAATACCATACACTAAAATAATTAAAAATGGAATACATTAGAGATTGTGACGGTATGTCACGCGAAAATTATATGAAAATTAAAAAATCAATTAAGAATCTCCAAGATAAATTTATAATTACATACGTTGACAAAGCTAACACAAATTACGCATTGATATGTAAGAAACTTTATAGTACGCTTTTGAATGATTGCTATAACAATAAATGTCATTATCAACTTTTGAATACAAAAATTACAGATGTGGAGAATAAAATCAAAGCATTTTATAAAAAAGTAAAGTTAAAACAAAAAAGTCAAAATTTCCCATACCTTATACTAGTTCCTAAATTTCATAAAAAGCCAATTAAATTCAGAAGCATAACTTGTGGTTTCGGATCTTACATTGAGGTAGTTAGCAAAAAATTAAAGGAGATTTTAACAGGTGTGTTTCATAAAGTGACAGGTAGGGAATCAACATTTATTATAAAAAATAGCTACATCTTATTGGATAAGCTAAAAAAAAATAACATTACTGGTCTGTATGCATATGACTTCGCAGACCTATACAATAATATAGATTTAACGGATTTAAAAGAGAAAATTGTGGAATTTTATGTTACTGAGTGTAAATCAGAAACTGATATCGATTTATTTTTGAATTTATTTAAATTTGTTGTATAAGAAAATTACCTCTGTAACGGTAAAAAAAAGTTTAGACAAATTCCTGGCATTCCAATGGGGGGGGGAGCTGTAGTTCAATTATAGCTGACATATACCTATATTTATATGAACGTAACAATAACTTAAATAAAAATATTTTGTGTTAGATACATAGATGATGTTTTAATAGTTAAATTAAATGATGTTTTAATAGTTAAATTAAATAACGATAATATAATTTTAGATTTCTTATATTACCCGACAACATTAAAATTAGAGCCCTCCTCATTGGATTGCAGAAGTATTGATTTTTTGGATGTAAACTTAATTTTAGAGCGAAAAAAATTGGTTACAAAGATATTTGATAAACGGAATACTTTTAGTTTCCGTACTTTAAAGTTAATGAATTTCAATTCATGCGTTCATGTCTCGGTAAAAAGAAATATTTTCAGAAATGTTTTAATTCGTATTGATAGGCTGAGTTCAGAAATTGGAGATGTGATTAATAACATTGTGGAGTAGTACAGACTGGGTTCTGAACAAGGTTACCCTCGTAACTTTATGAAAAATATTATGAATGATTGTGTTAGGGATAGTCGTCGTCGAAATGAACTGAAATCATTATTAAATGGATTTGATAGTTCGACAAGTTTAAAGTTTTAGTTTGAGGGTCATTTGAAGGTTATTGCTGGTCGATACTTTAATTTTAGTTTGGTTTGCTTTTAGTTAAAATTCATTTATGGTTGTGACGGGCATGGGGGATGTTGCATGCATAAAATCAGATTAAACCCAGCAATGCATGTCATTAGCCATGCCGCCTGTCTCCTTGTTTGTTATTTTTCGAGTTTCTTGTTCACGTTATTTATGAGTTGTTATTTTTTTGGATCAGTTTATAATTTATGGATTAGTTATAGTTCACGTAGTGGTTTTTCATTTTTGTTTAGCGGTATAGATGTTCGTGAGTTTTTGTTTTAAGAATATTTTTATAATTTATACATATTTTTAGTTAATTATGTATGGTATGCGATTTGAATTTAATATATCAGTTTTATATATATATATATATATATATATATATATATATATATATATATATATATGAACAAAGTTGAGAATAAGAATAAAGTTGAAAAGATTAAGAATAAAGTTGATTATCCACACACACTAGTTTCATTTAAAGATATATATTAGAAAATTACTTTAGATGTAAAAAAAAAATTATCATAATTTTACTAAAGCTGTCCCATTTAAACCACATTGTAAGCCACGGTTACATAAAAAAGTAATATTTTTACTAAAATTTTTAAGTTCAAATAATTGTATTAAATTATATTTAAATACAAAACAATTTGAATAATAAAAGAAACTCATGATATATATAAAAGTTTTATTTTCATTATCATTCTTTTAGACAATCACGTGATACTCGAATTTCATGTAAAAATTTACTTGTAAACATTTTGATTTTAATAATATTTTAAGTCACAATTTACTTTTAAAAAGGTAACAATTTCATAAAGCTTCCTAATTACAAATATTTGAATATTAAATTAGATTTATATACAAAACTATTTGAAATGTGAAGTAATTCATGTGGTATGTAGAAAGAGTCATTTTAGTTATTTTTGAAAATCACCTGTATTCAAACTTCCATATAAATAATTTGATTTTCACAGTCAAAAAATTTACAAACTTTTATCCTAAACATTATTTATATTCAAATCTGAAACAAAAGCAAGCGTATTTTTAGTATTTGCAACCTAAATATAGTTGGCTATTTACAAGAGGGATTTTAACTTTTTCCTAGTATTAATTAAAAAGAAAAATAGAATAAAATAAAATGTTTCGTTTTGTAGAATATTTTATTTACTGTTAGAATAAGCTATTTTTATTTGTGTTTTAGAGTATAAAAAATTACATAAAATAAATTTGACTTCACTATTCACAAACGCAAAGCACTCTTTCAATTGAATTTCTGTAAATGATGAATTATGTGCTCTATTTTTGTTTAGAATTGACATTAAATTGAATATACATTTTTGAAATTGTTGTCAAAAATTTTATTTATTTCTGCTGAATATTCTTCATTATTTCAAATGTTTTCACGAATCAAAGGTAATGCCTGTCAACATTTAACAGTAATGAATGCTCTGTTAAACTGTATTGACTGATTCTATGTGAAAATAGAATACATTGGAAGTACTTCAGAAACTAAAAACAATATGAGAGGTTTTACAGAATTCATTCTATTAACATAAAATAAAAACCTAACTTTTTTTAAATAAGTAAGATTTTAATATGAAATTAAGCGTTAGGAGCATGTATATATTGAGGTAATACAAGTGATAGGTTTTTATACATTTTTTTATTTTCATATCGTACATATTCTAAAACACTTCATATGTGAATATTCAACGGAAAAAATCGCAAACCATCCATTTCGTAGTTTTTCTCAAAATCAAACAAATAATAATATGGCATTGGTCCGAGTGATTGGAAATAAAGCTTATGGTTAAATGATATGCATGGACTTAAATTTGGAGGATGACAGGATGGCTATATAGAAACGATTTACGAAATTAAAAGTAACACTCAAATATGCCAGTTTATTTGAATTGTTTGGATCCAATAAGACAGAATATATATGCATAATCAATTTTATTTTTCTAAAATTTTCATAGATTTTTAAGACTTTAGAATAAATATTTAACCATAAATCATAAAAATAAAAATAGGGAAAACAGACATGGAATATTAAATTAGTAGCGGGAAAAAATAGCAAAATTTAACTATGTTAAGGAATTTAAATTTATATATAAAGGAAAAAATACTTTCGAAAAGAGAAAAAAAATATAGTTTGATATTTTTTTTTTTTTTTTTTTTGCGAAGGCAAATAGCAGACAGCCACTTTAGGCGTATCATCAGGATTCTCGAAATTATATGACCATCGACACAGTACTCATTTTTGCAACTCATTACTTATCCCTGCAAATTTACTCTTTCCTAATTATAACGAAACAGGAAAAACTTGCGTATTCAATTTTTATATTGTTTATTAATTATATTATAAATATCTAACATGCTTACTCATAAACCATTGCATTAAGCTGAAATTTTTATTATTTTCCTAAAAGTGATTTACACTGTCAATGAGATTAATGAGATGGTCAGTGTGTTCGAAATTATATAATTTAAACCTAAAATTTCTAAAAAAAACCCTAGTTTATAAACTATCACTTTGTTTTTATCGAATAGTGGAATCAACATACATGATATTTAAAATGCAAGGAAAAATGACAGTACCAATTTCGATAATAACATTTTTTCTATCCTGTTTACGTTTGCTCAATAATAATCTAATATGAAGTTTTCAAATTGTGCATTATTTCAAAGATAAATTAATATATCATTATTTTTATCGATAAGATGTATTTGATAGTTTCAAATTCTTTAGAAATTAGTTGTGCAATGATAAACCTGCCATGCGGATACCGGATTTTTTCTGTCTATCTTACATCGGCTGTAGAGTAACTTCAAGAATGTCAACACTGACATTCTCTATTTTAAGTGTTTTGCTTTTTACCAATACAGTTTATTATTTAAAAAAATATCCCTTATTAAACGCAAAACTGAAAAATAAAAGTTAAAATTACGGAAAAAAAACTGTCCAGCAATATTGCCAATAGTTTTTGCCATAACAATTGCTGTAAAATTAAATGTCATAAAATAATTTACATCCAATTTTACTGCAATTTTTAGAGCAATTTTTGCCGCAAATTTAACGGTTTTTCTTGTTTTGTTTTTTTTACAGTGAAGCAAAACAATTTAGTAGAGAAAAACATCAGTGATAAGTGAGATCTTTTCGCCAACACCCTGAATTATAATTTGTAAAATGCCGAGTAAATCCGAAATTAGAGTTCTGAAATATCATCTGAAGTGTAGAACCAAACAACTGATTCTTAAAACTGATTCGTAAAACAACCGATTCTTTGAACAATTTTGCATAAAGATCCTTAAAATGCCTTGAGTAAATCCGAAATTAGAGTTCTGAAATATCATCTGAAGTGTAGAACCAAACAACTGATTCTTAAAACTGATTCGTAAAACAACCGATTCTTTGAACAATTTTGCATAAGGATCCAAGACAAACAGAGGATAAAAACTTAGCCATTAGAAAAAGCGATCTAACTGTGAGCAGTAATTCTTCTTAATTAATGTAAACGGGTAAAGTAGATAACTTCCCCTTAAACTTTTGCGGTGTATTACTTTACATTTTATGAAACACTCTACATTAAACAAAATAAGTGCCTGGTCCGTTTTTCTTAAAAACAACGAACGCTGCGGATTAGGGTGGAGCGAAAAAAATTTTTTTTTGAAAATCAAAAACGGGTAGGTGCCAAAAGTTTCCTGTATACTAGTACATTAACTGCGTGAAATTTTACCGCTGACAAAAAAATGGCTTGAGTCTGCGCTTTTGCTCCAAAAATCGAAATTTTGACTAAAATTTGTCATTTTTTGACATTTTTTCAAAAAAATTAAAAAACTCCTACAGAGCTGGTTAGTATTTAAAAGGGTTGCTTAGACCTTTATATTTATATGCTTAACATATTTAAACGATAAAACAATATCTGTAGTCTGTATAATTGGAGCAAATCTGACAAATTTTTGTGAAAAATCAGCGTTAACCTCTCCATTGGAGCATACAACGAAATGTTCTTTTGAATGCATTTCTTACCTAGCTGCTTTCAAAACTACAACGTATATAACTCATAGAGGTGGTTGCATTATCCCACCCGTCTCAACCACCCAATCATCTAGGCCCAGTGTTTTATTTATGTATTGAATTGTTACTTTTTCCCGAGGACGAGTATAAGTTTTCTATATATCAAAGTAATTTATCTCTTTGTGTTAACTGACTTTGAATGATTTGGATTGCTGGTGTGACCTGCTGCACATATATTTTTATACCATATATAACAGAAGAGAAGCTGAGTAATGTATTGGGTATGTTCTTAATTGAACCTATTCAGCAGTCTATTATCTTCATTAAATTTTCATGCAATTAATACATTATGATCGGAAGTTCTGTTACCACAGCATTTTTTCAATCAATTACATTATATATACATTGATTTTCCTAAAAATTGATTGTATGAATTCAATTTTTAGTATGTCATCATTTACTGTACTTATTACATTGAATATATTTTGAGAAGCTGGCTGCTTAATATTACGACGATCGTCACAGAGGATTGCAAACAAAATTTGCATGTAAAACAACAATATTTCTAAAGAAGTTTTAGTATGTTTTATATCGTTTCCTGTGTTGTTCCATAGTCTAATAATTTTTAATAAGATTTTAGATCTATTATTTAGGTGTGTAGTACATTTGGTATAAAACATCCCGCGGTATAAACTTGGATTATACATTTTGTGAGTGAACATATAGACGCTGATTGCCAATCTGTGCTTATATAAAGCGGAAAATTTAATTAACTCTATGACCTGTCTTTTGTGTGAGATGTTTTCTAAACTCCTATTCCCCATTCTTTCTGAGAAATAGATTTCCTTATGAATTACCTTTGCAATCTCTGACAGAAGTTTCTAGTCTGTTCTGAGTATCTTTTTCTCAATTTGAGAAACTAATTTTTCAAAATTATTCTCTATTTTATAAAAAAAAATTGCAATAGGAAGTGAATAGTACGTAGACAAAGATTTTCCTTATTGATCCAGTTAATCCATATAGCTTAGAACGTTTTATATCGACTTATCTAATAATTGGCGCAGAGGAAATTCACTGGAGTTGAAGTTGCGAATGATTCAATATTATACACAATTCAAAGCTTACCCCATGCAAAACGGTTCACAGTGACAAATAAAATTCTCCTAATTTTAAATGAGCACTTATAGTCGATGAGAATCCGTACAATCCCTCATAAAATACTATACATTATATGTTTATGCCCAGGACATTTCACCATCAAATGTTGTCCACTCATAAAAAGAGATCTAAAAGTTACTAGGAAATTACCTGGATACGAAAACACTTAGAAAACGGCATAAAACTAATGCAAAAAAAGTTATTTACAACAGCGGTTGCTTTACACATGTAGAACAAATTTTCATTGCAATTCTCGCTGACGATCACCATCACATTAAACAGCTCGCTTCTCAACATATAAAAAATGCAAAAGTAGAATAAATGATGGCATACTTATAGTTGAAATTTCTGAAATCATCTTTGAAGCAAATCATTACGTAAAAAAATACAATTGACTGAAAAAATGTGGTGGTAACAGAACTTCCAATCACTATTCATCAACTGAGTGTAAATTTGATAAATATAATAGATGGCCGAATAGATCCCTTTAATAGATTCCCGTGCATTACTCTACTTGTCATTTTTTGTGTATAAACTGTAAAAATATACCTGAAGATAGTTACAGCAGCATGTGGAGGCAAAGAACAGATAAACAAGATGGAAGCATCGAAAACATGCCAATTTTTTATAAAGAAAATCACAAATCAATGTATAAATAAAACACTGTACTAAGATGATCGAATAGTTGGGCCGGGTGTTGTAGGAAATATAGCCACCTCCACGACGCATGTCCACGGTAGTTTTGGAAACAAGAGCTGTATTAAAAACAACAATTCGTTGTATAACCCAATAGAGTGGTCTTGCTGTTTTCTTACTAAAAGTTGCCTGTTTTGATCCAGCTATAAGGAATAAACATATTGTTTTGTAGTTTAAATATATTAAGCAGATAAATATAAAGGTCTAAGCAACACTTTTAAATACTAACCAGCTCTGTAGGAATTTTTTAATTTTTTTGAAAAAATGTCAAAAAATGACAAATTTTACTCAAAATTTCGATTTTTGGAGCAAAAGCGCAGACTCAAGCCATTTTTTGCCAGCGGTAAAATTTCACGCAGTTAATGTACTAGTATTAAGGCAACTTTTGGCATCTACCCGTTTTTGATTTAAAAAAAAAAAATTTTTTTCGCTCCACCCTACTGCGGATCAAAGGTATACTGTTATGTAAGCTATTGCATATGATTAACATAAATTTATGTCTTGTGTCCCTTTCAAGGAGATAAGTGTTTTTAAATTCGATGGGGTCTACTTTGAAGGCTGAAAAATAAAATTTTCTGGAATAATATTATTTGTAATAATTATGAACTTTACTTTGTAATATCCAAAACTAAACAAAGTACATGTTGCTTTCCGACATACGTTTTATTCAAAAATTACAATATGATGCGAAATAAACATGCGTGAAATAAAGTAATTCTGAAAATTTCGGTTCAGTCTTCAAATTCATCATCAGGAACATAATTTTGTAAAATTTAAAATGGCAGTAAATAAAAATATCCTACATTTTTCAAAATTCAGTTCATTCATTGAAAATTAATTCTAAGTTTTAACTTAATCCTTTTTTTTATTTTGGTTAATTTTCAAAATCTAGCTTTGAAGCAATGGTTGTCATTAAATGACTTCTTGTGGGTTTTTCTATATGATTTTTTTGAAAAATTTCTTGGATTTAAATCCTTATAATACAATAACCGTTAAAGATAATTACTTGAAACTTGGAACATGTCTTTTTTGGTTGTTTTACTTTAATTTAATTTAAAAAAATTTGAAAAAAAACTTTTTGAATACATGATTTTTTAATAAAAATTTCATCATTTTCTTTTCAAAATTTTTTTAAATACTTTTGTTATTTTATTAATATTTATACAAATGCTGAATCTAAATTGTAATTTCAATATTTATATTTATTTAAATGTAAAAAAAGAAAATACTACAAAAAATACTTTCAGTTATAACGATTTTAAATTAGCCATTTTTTAAATATTTTTTTATATATTTTTCTCTTTTGTTATGAGAAGTTTTATCATGTGGTTTTGTTCACAAATAATATGTTTAATCATCACAAAATGTTTAATAAAATAACGTTTTATTATCAAATAATTCAAAATTTTAACTCAATGAATTAAAAAAATTATGAAGCGTCCCATACCCTCTTGATATATCAATTAATAAAATGCATATTTTGAATTTATTAAAAGCAACTGTTGTTTAGAAACAAAACTTCCCACAATTTTAGGCATACTAAGTAATTTTTACACAATTGATTCTTTCATCTTCTTGATATTGAAAAAACATCTGTGTTTTTTTATAACAATGTTTTTTACAATATTTGACTTTTTGCATTAGTTACTATGTAAGTACGAAATACGCATGATTAAATTTTTGATTTTTTTTATATTTTCTTTTGTTCTTTTTATAGAAAAAATAATGAAAATATTTTTTTCAATACTGCTGTTCATTTACACATTCTGCATCCTAGTTAACTTTTTAAAAAATGTATCGTTTTTGCGAGCCCCCCAAAAAACTTCTGCAGAAAAAAAAGATTGTATTGATTTTCTTTAATCACCATAACCGCATCGGAAAGAAAATATGAAGTGAATCACGCTAGGTAAAATTAAATTTTAAAATATTCAAATACGTTAAGGTATATTCATGAGGGCTTCTGGAATAAATTCGTTTTTGTTTGAATTTTTAATAGAATCTAATGTTAATGCTTTACAAAATTTGATTTACTATAAAAAATTAAGGTTCGTCGATTTTATAATTTCCTGTAATTTTTAGCGTTTAAATTTATTTATTTCAAAAAATGCATAATATTTCCATCATTAAAGAGATCGGAACTGAATAATAAAATGTAAAAAAATGGTAAAATAAAAAAAATAGTAAGAGGGGCTTAATAAAAGAACAGAAATGTTTTAAATACAAATTTGCGATATATTTCGGCATCATCATATTTTCAATACCAAAAACAACATTCCCCAATTGCAAAATCTACAATGTATTGATTTTATGCACCAATATTTATTTAATATTCTTACCGATATTATACAGTTCAACGTATATTTGTTGTGCATGTATATCTACAGTTCAATGCGTTGTTTATTTTAATTAACTTTGATGCTCATTTCCATATTCGTTTAACATGAAGCATGTCAACCCATAATTTTGAGAGGTAGGCGCCTCTTGACGCGTGCCCGAAGGCCAAGAATGGTTACTGGAGCTTCCATAGACTTCCATAGACAACTAGAGGGATGGGAGTTAAATTTCAGCAGAAGATGTTCAACAAAGCTGCCAATAGATGGCAGCATGAAATGATGCCACCTCCGAATATATGTCTTTCAATATGTCTTTGAAGGAAAGGGAGGTTTCTCTAGAGGGTCATTCCATGTCAATTCAAACAGACCTTGTAACCCGACCCACAGGGATTTTAATGAAACTTTGTGTACACACTAATTCTATCATGAAATGATTCCATCAGAAATTTTTCCTTCCTAGACCTCATACTTTGTGAGATATGGGGGGTCCAATTCTTGGGGGTTTCCCAAATCGCACATTTCTGAGTCTGTTTTTTGAGATTGCGGATCCATCTTCAAAAAATTGTTTCTCTGGATCTAAAACGTGAATCATCTTAAAAATATCACTAAGAATATAAAAAGATGCACATTTTAATAAAAAAATATTTAAAAAATTTACTTGTAATATTTAGGATAAAAAAAATTAGCCAAAGTTGAGAGTTATGGTTATTTTTCCAAAATTTTGTGACTTCACCAAAAAGGCTGTACACAAAAAGGCAAATTAAATTTCCAATTTCTTTTTGTTTTAAATAAAAGTTTATACTTTGGGCTTTCTATCTAAGAAATAAAAATGATGTGTTTCGCATGGCTTATGCAAAAAATTTGGGTACTTTCCAATTAGCCGGATGCATGATTTATTTTTACATATTACATATGCAAACAAAAAGGCAAATGAAATTTCCAATTTCTGTTTGTTTTAAATAAAAGTTTACACTTTGCGCTTTCTATATGTGAAATAAAAATGATGTCTTTCGCATGACTTATGCAAAAAATTTTGGGTACTTTCCAATTAGCCGGATGCGTGTTTTATTTTTACATATGTACATATATATAGATCTATATAAATGCAGATGCATTATACATGTACATATGTATGTATATATATAGTATATTGATATATATATGTATAACACTGGCGCCCGTCTAACCGAAAAGTACCAAATTTTGCCTTATTTTGAGAATCTGCACCAATTCAGAGGAAAAAAATCTGACTAAGTTTAGCTGTGGTACTTAAATAATTACTGGAATTTCTATGATTTATTGAATTTAATGTTATTTGATGCATGTTTTTTTAATTTGCAAAGTAAAATTTAGGCTTTGTTTTTTCTGATTAAAAAAAAAAATCTTACTGTAATATTTTCCCCATTAAATTTAGTGAATGGTCCATATATTTCATTTAGCTATTTAATAATGGGCATTTTTTGCTAATCTAAAGAATCTCTTACTTTTATTTTCAATAATTAAACTCAAAACAGATTTTGTACAGTATAAAATAGATAATTTTTTCTCCTCACATTTCCATTCTTTTTTTCGAATGCTTATATATTAATTATTTGTGTTTAAAAAATGTTCAAAACCTTATATTTCCTGTCCTTGGTTAACTTTAATCAGTTTAAATATTTATATTGGCAAGTTTAAATACACAAATGTTTAACAGAACTTAAATTTGTTTCTATAGTCTGAGAGATTTAATTGCACCTGCCTTGTATAAACACCTTCTAATAACGGCAGGGTAGTGTTCGTTAGTATGAAAGCAGATGTTTTGAAATCAATTTAATAAAATTATTGTCACTCTGTTGTTTCTTATCATAGAAGAATGATCTAAATTTTACTGTGCTAGTAAAAATATAATCTAATTGTTACATACTTTATAGTTTATGATATGTATGAATATTTTTTTGCTTTATTGTTTTAATATGGAGCTTGATATTAAACCTTCTACTAGTCTTCAGGCTTGCAGTATTGCAATATTAACTGGTTTAGAATGTTACAAAACTAGCTATAGAAATAACAGAGAAATAGACTACATTGATATGACTACATCTCTGTGATTCAGAAAAAGAATTTTTATTAGTTAGGACTATTGCATATATAAAACAAAAATTAAGTGAAAACCGTTTGATTAATATATGTGAGCATCAAAGAATTTCGCTCTTAATGAAATATGAATTATATAAATGTGGAATCCATTTGAGCGGCATAAAAAGCAAGTGAAAAAAGCAATTAGGGCAGTTAATAGAGATTTATATACGGCCGAAAAAGTAAACCAAAGGTGAAAGTTATGATTATTTTTCCGAAATTTTGTGACTTAATGAAAAAGTCTCTACACAAAAGGCAAATGAAATTTCCAATTTGTTTTTGTATCAAATAACATTAAATTCAGTAACTCATAGAAACTCCAGTAATTATTTAAGTACCACAGCTAAACGTAGTCAGAATTTTTTTCCCCTTAATTAGTGCAGATTTTCAAAACAAGGTAAAATTTGGTACTTTTCGGTTAGACGGGCACCCGTGTTATACATATATATATCAATATACTGTATATATACATACATATGTACATGTATAATACATCTGTATTTATATAGATCTATACATATGTACATATGTAAAAATAAAACACGCATCCGGCTAATTGGAAAGTACCCAAAATTTTTTGCATAAGTCATGCGAAAGACATCATTTTTATTTCGCAGATAGAAAGCTCAAAGTGTAAACTTTTATTTAAAACAAAAAGAAATTGGAAATTTCATTTCCTTTTTTGTGTGCAGAAGTAATACATAAAAATAAAGCACTTATCCGGCTAATTGGAAAGTACCCAAAATTTTTGCATAAGCCATGCGAAACACATCATTTTTATTTCATAGATAGAAAGCCCAAAGTGTAAACTTTTATTTAAAATAAAAAGAAATTGGAAATTTAATTTGCCTTTTTGTGTACAGCCTTTTTCGTGAAGTCATGAAATTTGGAAAAGTAACCATAACTTCCAACTTTGGCTGACTTTTTTTTATCCTAAATATTACAAGTAAATTTTTTAAATATTTTTTATTAAAATCTGCATCTTTTTATCTTCTTACAGTGATATTTTTAGGATGATTCATGTTTTAGATCCAGAGAAACAATTTTTTGAAAATGGAACTGCACTCTCAGAATAAAGACTAAGAAACGTGAGATTTGAGAAACCCCCAAGAATTGGACCCCCCATATCTCACAAACCATGAGGTCTAGGAAGGAAAAATTTCTGATGGAATCATTTCATGATAGAATTAGTGTGTACACAAAGTTTCATTCAAATCCCTGTCGGTCGGGTTACAAATGGGGGAAAAATTGGTTGAATTGACATGGAATGACCCTAGAGACAAATAATACAGTAAAACCCCGATAATTCGAACTAATTGGAATCAGACACAATCCGTATTATCCAGAGAATTAAAAAAAATTTAAATAAAATAACAAATATTTACAGAAAATCACCTTTATATTAATGTTATTGAATATTTACCGACAGTAAAATTGTTTACTTTATTTAGTTCTTCCGAAAATATTTCAAAAAAAGTTTTTTTTTAAATTTAGAATATGACAATGAAACCAGTTAATGGTACGGAAATTAGCCAATCGCTTCTTAAACTTGAAAAAATAATGGCCCAAACCGGTCCGGATTATCCGGAGATCCGGATTAACGGGGTCCAAATTTGTGGGGTTCTACTGTATGTAACTGCTTAGACCGACCGCAGGACTTTCAGATCCACTTTATTTAGTGATAGTGACACAGAATACACTGAATGGGTCTTTCATGATGTCAAGCATGGAACCCGTGACCTTTCTTTCGGGAATTTGTCTATATGATCACTATGCTACCGCGGCCCTATTTTTGTATTTTAAATAATTTTTTATCGTTACATTTTTAATTGTTATGTGTTTTAATTCCGGCTTTGTCTTTTGTAATTGATAGTTAACACTAATTAGGGAGAAATTCTATTTTGTTTTTATTAAAATTTATTTGGATACTTGTTTTTGAAATAATATTGTGCGTTTTGTAATTATACTTTATACTTATCTCTAACGCTTCAAGAATATTGGGTATTGTGTTTTTTAATTAATTGCTTTGTTTTATACAAATTAAAGCTGTGGAATGCATTTTATTGTGCTATAGCTTTGAAAGTACATTGTGATCTTTTGAATATTTTTTTCTTGTTTAAACGAGAATGTTTAAACACAAAACATAGCAGAGTCAAAGTCTCAGGATTTGTTTTATATAAAATGAAAAAATCAGTAGAAGCTGTGTTAAAGTACATATTACCAATTTAATATTGACCTCGTTCAAATTTGAATATTTTCATTAAGCCTATGTTATTTGAATAAAATTAATTATGTTTTTAAAAATATGTACAAGAATTAATCGATAGTTTGATGAGTTATTACAGATTCCGATAAGAATTTATATTAATATTAATATTTAATTCAATAGAGAATTTTAATTTTACTCCATGTTATGTGATTATTTTTAATTTTTCAAGTTGCAGCTATTTTGATGTTTAATTAAATCATAAACATATTTCAAATACCGAGTTTTGTTTTAAAATAAATGTTTTCTCATAAGCTTTTATACATTTAGAAAATCATTTTTAATCGATATTACATTATTTTTAAAACATGTTCTTAATGTAAATTGTTCTAAATTATTATCAAATTACTTTAAAATTATCTTAGTACTAATTGTATTCCAAATTGCAGTAAAGAATTATATACCTATAGCACGTGTATTGTTACATGCTAAAATGTATTGTTATACATGTTATCTATATATATGAGTTCCTAGTCATACATACGGTTTATATGATTAATACAGTACGGTTTATAAGACTTTATTGATATGAAATAAAGCCATACAACTCAAATTGAAATTTTCAAAACCTGTACCAATATTAAAACGCACTAAATTCTGTGTTTACTATGCTAAATATATTATGCCATTATATATCCAGATAACTGTTATTTTTAAAGATATCATATTATAGGTTATAATATTTATTATATATAAAAGATAATATTTATTTTTAAAATAGTAGTATCATTTCGCATAATTAATAAGCTTTTCTTTTCTTTTTAGGTTTGTACCATATTATCTATGATGCATAATGCTGTTTCTACATTTGTTTTAACAGTAAGTGATTGCTATATGTTTATATATTCCAAAAAGTTTTTTTTAATCTATTCATTTGGAGGAAATAAAAAGTACCTACTCATATCTAAAATATGGGGCATTGTGAAACGTAATTACACTTTGCATTTTATAATACATTTTTTAATAATATTGAAGCGCAATTTCTTTTAAAAGCTGTTTAGAAAAGAAAAACTGACTTACATTGTACAACGCAATGAGAGTTAAATTTACATTCAACGTTATACATTACGTTCCAAAGAATTTCAAATGTTAATTATTTATTACTTTTATAATTTTGTTTATTGTGAAATATATGAAATTTTGTGAAGATTTGTAATAAAATATCTATTTAGTACATTTGTAGCATATTGCCCATGCTCTGTAGAAGACTGGTATTTTTTCAGACTTTGTGTACTGTCGTGCAATGCTGAATTCTAACAATTGCATATGAATGAGACTTTGTCTATTATTTCTGTGAGTATGAGAAATAAATATCCTGAAGTATAACTGTAACAATTATTTTTCATAGGTATTTTAACTCCATAACTATGTTTTCGGGACAAAACACTTTCTTTTAAAATTTTAGCTATGTGTAATCTTGCAGAGGATTTTTTTTAAACAAAAACACCATTGGGAAAACTTGCGATAAACCACAATAAAAAATAAAACTTTGCATTAACCTTCATAACAAATGAATACTGAAATAAGCGTAAAAACTAAAATTGAGCATGAAAGTTTCAAAATATTTTATAATTGTAATTTATTTAGAATTAGTTCTAGTTATTTTTATTAAATTAAGTCTCATTTCTGCCTAATGTAGTGTAACAATAAAAGTTTAATTTTTAATAATATTAATTTTTAAATTATTCTTTAAAGATCATGTCTTCAAATAAAAAAATAATGATACAAATATCATTTGGCATACTTCAACTATTATTCAAGCAAAGCCGCAAGTTCTGTTAGTTATATATGTATTATTTAATGTTTTTTATTTAATACGTAAGCCATCAGTATAAAAGAGGTATTGTCTTACTTATAATTCAATATTTTCCTTTTCCATATAATTCCTACTTATTATCTAAATTGGATCCTTAAACTCAGTAACCATGTAAAAACTGTTGTAAAAAAATTAATTAATTGCAAGCTGCTATTGTGAGTTTTAAAACTGATTCAATCATTAGAATTATTCAAATATACTTTTTGTAATTTCTTGTAATTTTCAGAATTATCGAGCATCTGAGCACACACTTTACATGTATAAAAATATTTTTAAAATCTGCATTCCACTGTTTAAATTAAATGATAAATATAAATATGAAAGATGTTACTTACTGAAATTTTGACACTTAAAAAATAAGTCGTATATCAGGAAGGAAAAAGCTTAATTATATTGTTTTATCCCATTCAAATACGTTATATAAAACAATGGTTATATAAAACAAAATATTTTAGACTAAGTAACAAGATAATCTAAAAATACATACAATTTTCATAAATATTAGGGTCACGATAAATAGAGTGTTTATGCGTGAGAAACAAGATCTGCACTTTTGATCAGTTTCTAATATTCGAGCATGATAATAAATTGTAAGAGATTATTTTAAATGGAAATAGGTGATGTTGGCAACTTTTTCTAAGTTATCACGCAAGTGAATTTTAAATGCATCGTGTCTAACAAGCTTAATGCATAATTTTTGTATTCCGCATTTTATATTTCAATATTTTCTTTAAACACAAAATAGAATTCAGAAAACAGTTTTTAATAAAACTCTTGGATATCGAACTATTTCTCGTGATGTGTAAAATTCATGTATAATCTAAACGTTGTATTATTTGTTTGTTTGCATGATTTACTGAATAACGGAAGTTATATACATAGAGTTTTATGAAATTAATTTTATTTAAATGAAGGAAAATTTAATATTGTAGTGTTGTTGATGAAAAAAATACTTAATTAAAATTTAGATTATACTTTTTTAAGAGTATTTTTTACAATTCACAGATTTTTCGGATTTTTCGTATACAATCAAAAAATTATGAACGATTTCAGACAATTTTTTTATTTGATGCTTTATAACTCGCACATTTTCGATGAAAGTAAATTGATTAAAAATATCTAGTTATACATTATATACATACAATAAAAATGCAATATTAAAACTTTAGGAAAAATAAAAGGATGAGTGTGGAGTCTGATATTACAACATAAATTAACACGCTACTTGGTTATAAAAAGTTACATATGATGAAATTTCAGGTACAAAATTATAAAAAAAGTGCTTTATCTTTGCCTTAAAATTTTCTTCGTTCTCTTTTTACACTATACCTCAAAAATGTTTCTTTGTAAGTGAGATGCTACGGATTGTATCGGAAAACGTTATACACTAAAAAATGCGGTACAATAGGAAAAATACAATCGTTTCTTCCTATCATAATATAATCATATACAAAAATGCATATTTTCTTTCATGATTTCAAAAAGCTCCTTTACAGCTTTCTTTCTTACATCATGAACTTATTTGCTTTTATACACAGAATTTTAAAATATCCTTAGCTATTACTAAACAACGCAGGACAATAGTTTTGGATTAAACCATTTATAAACCAAAATAAACTTCCTGAACAGCGTAAGTTCTAAGAAATTCTGTTGAGAAGAATCTGACTTCTAATCAAGCCCTTGATTAGCGTTTCAAGATAAAATTCGAAATAGAATTTTACGTATATTATTCCACAAAAATATCAAGTTTGTGTACTCATTTTATTCAGATTTTTCAAATTTACTACATTTTTTGACAGTGTTTTTGATAGAGTTCGCTGTTTTAATATTTGTCATTGCAATTAAAAAAGTAATTTTTTTCACCTATAAATCTCTACATATTTTATAATACTCACTTACTACGAAGGAGTAAACTTGATATATTCATTCTACACCTACACTAAGTGGATTAAAAAAATTAGAGATTTCCCCTAATTAATTCGAATTCGGTATTTTTTCCTTCTCCTGCCACTGTGACATAGGTGTTGAATCTAAATGCTAAATCAAAAGAACGGGGACCAAAGAACTTTATGATCTGTATTCTATAAACTATTAGTTAAAAACATCAAGCAAATTGATAAAAAAATACGTGATTGACAATTTGATACCTGAATAATTTCAGTTGAATGAAAAAAGGCTTATGTCGGATATTGGCCACAGATGGTTAGTTTCTGGGAAAATTCTCTACCGTATAAGTTATCTGGGGTAACAACTGATGATCATACGCGACGCGAAGGTAACCTTATTGGTAATATCATCTGGTCTATCATGTAATCAGCTCTACAGAATAAACCGCAGGTAAAAGAACTATATGTGAACTATGGTTACATAGAGTAACTATCATTTTAACACAATCAAATTGATTAATAAAGTTATCACACTAGTTGAATACTTCCAACAGAGCAAAAATATGCCCAAACCGAGAATTGGGGTAAGGACCTGCGTTAGATTCGTGGCTTGGACATTTTTTCGCTCAGTTCAAAATATTCGATTTGTATCTTTTAGTTAAATTTATAGAAAAAATAAAATATGCATTAAATATAAGTGTTATGCGTGAATACTATCAACCTTAGTAGAATTACAATGCGCACATCTTACCCTACTAAGAATGTAAGAGTGGCGTTGTTAAATAACTCTTCTATTAATTTACTGGAAGTAGAGGTATTTTCATACAATGACTGACGGCATAGTTATTAGAAGACGGTTAATTCTTTTCGAAGACCAAAACTACATGGTGTTTAATGGTTTATGGTACAATTTAGAGTAAATACACAAGCGTTTAAATAATCCATCATTATTGAGGACAAAACAAATTTCATTGAAAGTTTCTAAAAAGAACACACAGCTTTCTAAAGCATCTAATAATAACTATTTCTTTTGTTACTGAAATACAATCTATTTACTCCAGTAAAACTGTTTCACCACTATTATGTCCAGTCCAATATTCAAGTATAAAACAGCC
This sequence comes from Maratus speculifer, assembly GCA_964019185.1. Taxonomy (NCBI): domain Eukaryota; kingdom Metazoa; phylum Arthropoda; class Arachnida; order Araneae; family Salticidae; genus Maratus; species Maratus speculifer. The sequence goes on from OZ025289.1 coordinate 238,975,020, forward strand.
AAAGAATCGAAAGAAAATCTTTCTATTGATTTTCTAAGTGCTTGTTCTTTAGCTACATTCTTTCACAATAGATCACGGATTTGATCTAGATACTATATGTTTGTGTAAGACAAGTTATATAAAATATGGTTTAGTTCTTGTATTTATAATTTGTTTCACCATTTTCTAAATAAATATGTTGTATATTTGAGACGATTGTTCACCTTTTTTTATCCTCAGCTACTACTTTAGACATTTTTACTAAAATAAACTATGCCAGAATCTCGAAACTTATGGCATACAAACTTCCAAAACTGGTACAGAAAGGTAACATGAAACATTAATACAGAATTAAAAACTACAATATTTGACATTTCTATTGCGTACAAATCTTCCGATACTTGTGTATAAAGGTAACATGAAACATTTATACAGAATTACGAAATTGCAGTATTTTACATTTCAATAGTGTATAAATCTTCCGACACTGGTACAGGAAGGAAACATGGAATATTAATACAGAATCTAGAACTACAGTATTTTCCATTAAGAATCAGAACTTAAGTCAGTTTGTGAGTTCATGTCACTATAAGCCAATCAAAACGCATCATTAAAACATGTACATCAAAATGCTTTAAAAAATTAACCAATAATAAAAGGATTTCATTTTATTAGGTTTGTCTTTTGCAAAACATGTGTCTAAACTATTCTGAACTTGTATTAAATTAATCCTGTATTTAAAAAACAAGATCACAATTTTCTTTCTTATTTGAAAATCAACGTTATATAAAAATTTTAATATTTGGATCGAACAATTACAATAAAAATTCTCAACCAATATATTTATCACACAGTAACAGCAAAATCAATCAATAAACAAAATGTTGACACTCGTTAAAATATATGAAGTTTGTGACGCATGGTCCTTACTGATAACTTCATTAATAATGTATTTTTTTATTTCAGCTGCTTTAGAATTGGTATTAAAAGTTCGACACATATTATAAAATTATTACACTTTGTAGAAGTCATTTTCTGTCTATTTTCAACAGATTTTCCGTTTTGGTTTACTAAATAACCGGTGTGGTTATTTGGTGTTTATTTGTTGTGATAAATATGCTATGTTTATTTAAAGATATTGGTAGTTTGCCCTTTTGCTTGTAAGTCTAAAGTTATACGATTTGCAGAAATATTTCATTCTAAGAATGTCAAAGCACGTGATTTTTTAACAATTATAAGTTATTCATGTTGATTATGTGAAACAGAAATGTTTCTTTTTGTACAGAAAATAATTTTGAAAAATCACTCATTTCAAACCACTACCTGAATTAAAAAATAAACTGAGAACTCTAAATCATGTTAAGTTACAATGGCCTCCACTACACGTAAAATCTCGTGATAGACACTCTCATTTGTCACTTCTATTTAAAAACTAGAAAAATAAATAAAACTTTTGAACATTGAGATTGTAGTTTAAGTGTCAAGATTATTTTTGTTGTTATTGGCACTGTACAGTAAAACATAAGATGAAATCATAAACGCCATCGATCTATTATGAAATTTTCTAGCGCTACTGTTGTGTCTGCTTGGAACATTTTTGGCGTTCCGAGAAACTCTCTCTGGCCCCGAACAACAACTCTCTATGATTCTCTTCCAAACAAGAACTTTGACTTCTGTACAATTTGCGTTGTTGTTGGCCACAAAAGACCCTTTGACATGACAGTTATTATTTCTTCAACATATGCACAGAAATAAAATCAAAATAAAGAAAATATAAAAATAAATAAAGACGATTATCTGGAGAGACTTGAAAAGTAGAATTAAAAAAAAAAAATGCAAAGAGAACTTCTTCAAAGAACTTTTTTTATTTGGGTTGTTTTACTCTGAAGAATAAAGGCACTATACTTACAGGGACTCTCATTTTTTGAGAGCCCTGCCTTAACAACATCACTTTTAATATGTAATTTTGATAAGAAAAACATACTTGAAAATGCTTATTCTTCCCTTGGGGTATGAGTAGTAAGATGTTAAGAACAAAGACGTATTCTTTTAAAATACAACGTTGTAGCATAACAAAATCGGAAGTGAAATTCACGCACCCAAAGTAAAACATCATTATTCGAATAATCTTCTTCACTCCTCCGATCCCATTCACAAGGACCCTTAAATGTCGCAATTGGAACAAATAGAGCTCATCGAATGATTACCATTTTAATGATTTTACTTCTAATTTTATATTATTTTTTTGTTGCGAATTGACAATTCATTCCGTCTTTGAAATACAATCTTCGCTGGCCCCGAACAACAACTCTCTCTGATTCTCTTCCGAGCAAAACCAACCTGCGTAGGGAGAGGATTGCCATAATACCATAGCTTGCTAATTGGCAGAGTTAGAAAAGTGACGAAAAATGACAGAAGCCAAACGGGTAAATACCGATATGAAAATTGAACTTTCAAGATTAAAATTTTGTAGCACTTTAAAGATGCGAAGCCAATAAAGCAGAAAAGTATTCACTTATTTTAAATTACGTATCTGCTGATTTGAATCTGATTGGCGGGAGGAGGAGTCAAAAAATAGGAAGTAACATACTTTTGGAATATCTTAGATTGTTCTAAAAATATCTTTTCCCGGAAGTACCGAATTCAAAATTATTTTATCATTTTGAAATAAACGAAAGGTTACGTAAGAAAGAAAAATTTACAGGGGGAAGCTTTAAAAGACAAGAATTAAAATAAATTTTAGAATGCGAATTTTTATTGTAAATGAATAAAGATTAATAAAATACTTGATAAATTAAATTGAATAAAAATACGGCAGTGGTTAGGAGTCACCACAGTTACCAAAACAAAATAGTATGCACAAGCTTCAGACTATATAACCTGATAAAAAATCTAAGCTTTTTGCAGAGCACGGTTTTACATACTAAATGGTTAAATTCCATGCTTATTCGAATTTATTCATGAGAAAAAAATAGCGTGTGACACCGGTGCGGTGAGCGACCAATTTTCGTCGACGACCCAAACAGACCTAGTCTCTTGCGCGACAGCGCTGTCGCCGGTAGGCGACCACAAATAGCGCCAAAATGCTCTACTTACGACCCGATTAGCCTTGGACTCTTAATAGAAAAGAGAAAAAAATTAAGACAAAATGAAACCGGACAAATTTAAAAGAAAAAGTAGACAAATTAAAGATATTGAGAGATGGTTAGTGGGCGAGCGGGGCTCTGAAGCTATCGACTTTCCCTGCTCTCATCCCGAACATATGTGTCCCCGACGGTGGTTGGATCAACCATCGCGGTGAGCGACCAATTTTCGTCGACGACCCCTACCTACGACCCAAACAGACCTAGTCTCTTGCGCGACAGCACTGTCGCCGGTAGGCGACCACGGATAGCGCCAAAATACTCTGCTTACGATGTGATTAGCCTTGGAATCTTAATAGAAAAGGGAAAAAACATTTAAGACAAATTGAAACCGGACAAATTTAAAAGAAAAGTAGACAAATTAAAGATATTGAGAGACGGTTAGTGGGCGGGCGGGGCTCTAAAGCTATCGAATTTCCCTGCCCTCATCCCGAACACATATGTCTTATAATACTTAAGTGAAGGCAATTTTTTGAATGCGTATCACATTTTAGTAAGTTTTAAAATCAGATAGTAGCCACAAAAAACATTTAAAGTACAATTAATGTATACCAGTGAACAACAAATGGAAACTTTGAATCTTGACTTTGGTGAAATATGCATTTTATTTTTATGTAAATTAACGTTTTCGGAAAGAACAAAAAGGTTACTGTAATTAATTTGACATTTTTAAATTAAATTAGAAACTCAAACTTTTTGAACTTATACAATTAGAAATATACTGGGAAATACAATAAAACATCTTAGAAAATAAAATCTCCAACGTGCAAAACAATGTTACTTTGATAGACTCATTTAAAATTTATATTTTATCTAATTATCAAAACTTTCTTATAAAATGTAAATTTTTTGTCTTTATCTTTATCTATTCCAAAACTTAAAAAAAAAATTGTAACATGGAAACCGTTATTATTTAAACGAAATACTGGTAAGCATTTGCGAAACGTGTTAAATTACAATATCTCCATCCTTTACGAATACTCTAAGGTTTCCTAGCCAATTTTATTATGCATGAATTAAACGCTGAAGAAAATAATGAAGCATAATGTATTCGTTGATTGTTCTGCATCACCTTATTTTGCGTGAGTACTTAATATCAATCTTGATTTTTCAGCTACCTTGAACTGACTTTTTGTGTTCTTTTAACATTTCTATGCTAATTATATATGCAAATTAAGAGAAATCTCAAACATTTCCATTTATATGTTCTTGAAATTAGTATAAGAAAAGCACGTAAATTCTAATGTAAATGTTACGGAAAATACAATGGCCTACGTAATTTATATATTTTTAGTACTTTTCATAAAGTAATTTGCTTTTAAAGGCAGATGTTCTAAACTCGTTTTGTTTTATTTATGTTACATTACATATAATTTTTGTACTAATATATTTGCATTTTTTATCAAAATATATAAATAATGAGCTAAAGTAACAGATAGATAGATTAACAGATAAGTACATATACCGAAGAACTGCCAGAGAAATGCAGATAGTTAAAGAGCTAATCTAATTAATAAAGAGACGGACATTAGAGACCTTTAAATCACCATTATTGACCTGTTGAATGTCATAAATTTTTATTTCAAAACACTGCAAACATTTTTGAAAAATTCAAAATGTATTATTTAGTATTTTCTTTCCTTCTTTACGCCTATTTATGCACTAAACTGCTAATATTTGTTACATATTGTGCGTCCGGTAAAAGATTGCTCAGTTATTAGACGGTACAATGAGGTTTTTCTTAAGGTTGTTTTCTTCAAGCAAGTGACATGCAATTGATGAGCGTTGGATGTCTTGGACGATATAGCGAAAAATGACCAACACTCAAAATTTTGGAGTATTAAGAGAGTAAGATGCCTTAGGGATTTTTTAACAATGATATTTCAAGAACTGTAACGTGTCGGTCGAATAAGGACGTAGTCTAAGAAAAGTTAAAATGCAAAACTTTTATTTACTGCAGTTGGAAAACGGGGAGTGGAGCCAAAATTCAGTATTTCTGACAATTAAACACACTACTACGAAATTAAACTTTAGTTCATTATCACGTTTACGACTAAGTCCGGCTCAAAACACTGACCCGGCCCCTCTCTTTAGGATGCGGTCTACTTTTATTCTAACCTGTAAGTAAACAGCCCGTGGCTGAACAAATGTCTTTATTCCCAAACAATCACAGTGCTGAACTAACTCTTACCCACTAACTCTTACTAACTCTCTACCTTCACACGACAGCTCTGCTATTCTTTGCTGCAGATTCTCCCGGCTCACCACGCCATACACCATACAACAACTTACAGCTTTTATACTTTTCAAACTGAAGACGGAGCTAGAAAATTGCATAAAACTCATAACCGCAGTTAACTGTAGATCGAGGGCGCCACACACACTCCGTAAAATTAGAGTTGCATAAAGGATAGATGTCGCTTTCGCGCCACACATGTTAGAACCTTGATGTCACGATCTCACTCAAAACATCAGAGTACCTTTATTATAAACGGACACTCCCTCACAGAACATTTAACTTTATTGAATTATTTTGTTCGAAATGACGTTTTTTTACGATGTCCGCTAAGAGTGATTCTTTGATTGCTGCGGTCATCTAAAGTGATTCTTTGATTGCAATCGTCATCTTTCTGTAGGTCATTGGAAGTAAACAATCAAGAAAAAGCAAATTCTTTAAAGAAACTGACACACAAACACAGTAAAAAAAAGAAATATCTTTTGTACAGATGTAAAGTTATAGGAATCGGTATGCTTACTAAAATTCCATCTGTACAATGTACAAAAATAAATGTAAATTTTTGAAACTAGTTTTTGTAAAGTTTCAGAAATATCAGGTTTACAACAGTAACTAATAAAGTTAGGGTAATATTACGAAACTTTTGTCGGCAATCCGGATTGCAGTTGCATAAAAAGTTATAGGCATACCATTCTCATAGAAAATTCTTAGTAATATTACAGATCTTTTTATTTACAGTGCAGATGGGTGTCTGTTACACAAATTTTTGTCGTTGTCGTTACATAAAAAATCTAGAAATCCTAGTTTTAGAAAAAAAGTATTAACTTCAAAGATTTTTTTTTATTGTATTCTACGATTGTATAATAATAACATTGTCAACACGGTTTCTAGTCACAGGCAATTTGACACCTGGCAGATGGTTTATGCTCATTATGCTTCAGTATACTGACTGCAAATTAAACAAAACATCAGCAGTTTTTTACGGGAAGCATTCAACGTGCGCACAAATTCACATAATGGAGCTTAAGAGCCCTTATTTTGGAAATCAGAAAAAGTCTGATAGTTGTATTTTTTTATTTGCTTAATTTTTACTTTCTTCTATCTTCAATAGAATAAAGTTTTGTAAACGAAATTTTTTTCGACTTCCGTTTTTTGACGGAGTTACACGTTTTAGGGGTAAAAGATTCCAAAAAACCTGTTTTTACAAATTGTCTGTCTGTCCGTGTGTCTGTGTGTATGTCGCCATTCTACCATCAAAAAGTGTATGAAGTTATGCAAAGAAAGTAAAAAAATTTTTGTGAATATTTTTGGCTTTAGCAAGCAGGTCCTCCTTCAATTTTGAAATATTCCGCCGGAAAGGGTCGTTGCAATCGCGATTTTCGTGCCATTTTCAATATTGTACCGGCCAAAAGTATATAAAGTTATGCATCGAATTGACCCAAATTTTTTGTGTAAGTGTACGACTATTGCTAATTGGTCCTTCCTGAATTTGAAAAAAATCCGCCGGAAGGGAGCGTTGCAATCGCGATTTTTGTGCCATTTTCAATATTGTACCGGCCAAAAGTATGTGAATTTATGTATCGAATTGAACCAAATTTTTTGTGTAAGTGTATGACTATGGCTAGTTGGTCCTCCCTGAATTTGAAAAAAAATCCACCGAAAGGGGGTGCTGCAATAGCCAATTTTATGACATTTTCAATATTGCACCACCTAAAAGAGTAAGAAGTTAGTGCTTGAACGAACTATTTTTTTTTATAATTATTTTTTGGTAAGGCAAATAGGTCCTCCCTGAAGTAAAAAAAATCTGCCGATCATTCTATTGTTCATCGGCTCGTGTAGAGATGGAAATTCGTTTTTACTCCAATTAATTGATTGAAGCAGAAATTTTAGATGAAAACCAAAGTTCGTATGGTACTGAATTAAAATTATTAAAGCATTAAAATGAGTAATTATTTTTTTTAAATATTAAAATATACGTATGAGATAGAAGAAAGTTTCGGGATTGTCACATCCAACTATTTTTATATGTTGAATTAGATCAGATTTGATGAATAATCTGTAATTTTGAAAAAAATTACTCTTTTCTATAGAAAATGTCAAATTTCAAGGTTGTGAATGCCATTTTTCGTGAAAAGTGAAATGCTGGTATATATAGAGCACTATATCTCTCGCAAGCAACAACATCCCAAAATTCTTTCGGCATAAACTGTTAGTATAACCATATCTATTTATTAAAATTTATTTGTTTCCATAGGGCATTGTTAATTTTCATTGCTATCTTGCCATAAAGTACAGTCAAAATGACGTTTTTGTCAATTTTACGTACTTAATAGCTTATTTAAGCAATTGTACCCCAAACATTTTCTTATAGAATATGAAAGTGTACTACTAGGACAAGCAAAATAATATAGTGCTGTACCGAGATATTGTTGCTGTTAGCAGAAATAACCTGTTAAATACTCGAAATTTTCAAAATCTGCAAAATTTAAAGCAATAATATTTCAAATAAGCAACGCAGTTAAATAAAACAAAATATGTCACGCAGTAGATGAATATATGTACAAAAAAAAATTATAAAATTTTAAAATAAACAATGTTGATGATAAAATTTCTTCTCTATCAGAAAATTAAAAATCCCTTTCTCGTTCCTCTTTCTGTGTTTTTATCCCTATGAGAAAATGAATTTTCCATTTTCTGGTGCCCCTTCGGAAAGAAAAATAGAATGTTTCATTTTTCTCTTAGGGGAAAAATGTGATAATGGACATTTCTTTTCTTCTAACATTTGTTATTTTTTTAAATAAAAATATCACGAGGCCCCACTTTTTTCTGTTCCATGTTTTGTACAAATATTCACCTACTGCGTGACATATTTTGTGTTATTTAACTGTGGCGATTATTCGAAATATTATTACTTTAATTTTGGCAGATTTTGAAAATTTTGAGTATTTAACATGTTATATCTGCTAACAGCAACAATATCTCGGTACAGTACTATATTATTGTTGCAGCGTATATAGGGTTCTTTCGATCTTATGGTTAGACAACTTCAAACTCTTTGCTCTTAGAAAGGTAGAAAATAATTTATTTACAGAACTTCAGAACAACAGAGTCCTCGAAACTCACAAATATTTCTAGATATTCAAAAATAATTGTTCAAATCTATCGTATAATTGCCGATATAGGTTCCAGAAACTCTTTATACAACGTCTCTACGCTAAATCACATTCAAAATAACGTAAATAAGGCTCAAGCAAACTTGCTTAGCAAACGCGTTATAGGCACGCGTTATGAAATTTGGTTGCTCACTCAATGACTGACTGGTAAATAATAACAACTGCTCGCATCGCTTCTCTTCTTATATAGGCTCGTAGCATGTGCTGGAAATTTCTAGAACCATCTCGAAAAATCCACGGAACAACAAAAAATGTATCAGTATATCTAAGGGGGGGGTTACCATTAAGAGGGAAGGGTTACCATCGCCAACAATCGCCAAGTTTGTCGCCAACTTGGTTATATATCGCCAAATTTGGCGACCAAAATTAGTTGCCAAAAGTGACGCCAACTTGGCGATATCGCTAATATTTCGCAAAGCTGCCATAGACATTCACTGAAAATAATAGACAAGTTTGCTTGATAACAGAGACAATGTAACAAAAACTAATATTAGTAAAGAAATGGAGCTTAATAAGATTATTTACATTATTTTACAGTACAAACACTAACTATTTACAAAATTCGTAACACTACCCCCTCCTCAAAGACTGCACGTCCCGGGCAGTGCAATCCTTGAGTTAGAGGAAAACACTTAAAATAAATAAACAAATAAATAAATAAATAAATAAATAATAACAATAATAATAAAATTTACATAAATAAGAACTAATTACTATTTACATATTTACAAAAAGTGACTTTCATGACCATGGTCTGAAATTCCAGTTTTGAATTTTTCATCACTTTGGCCAAAATAAGGGGCTAGCCGGTTATAATGTACGACCTTGGGTTTGGTGTGTGGCGATTTTCGTATGCGTACGACGACGTCATTCAGCCTGTTGACGACTGTGTAAGGACCGTCCCAGTTTCTTTGTAGTTTTGGCGACAGTCCCTTACGACGTATCGGATTCCACAACCAAACTTTATCACCTTCGTTGAACTCATGTCCAGTTGCCTTTGTGTCGTACCGTGTCTTCATCTTTTCTGATGCCAGTCCAATTCGGTTCCTCGCTAGACAATGAATCTCTTCAGTCCGCGCCTGGAGTTATTCGACATATTCCTCAGGCGATGAAGGAGCATCAGGAGGACGGCCAAACAAAAGATCCGCAGGTAGACGAAGATCACGACCAAAGAGCATTTGAGAAGGGGAATAACCAGTGGCCTCATGAGCAGCACTCCTGTAGGCAAGCAGGAAAAGAGGCAATTTCTTTTCCCAGTCCTGTTGGTCTCTAGACACCAGGAGAGAGAGGCTATTTAGGATGGTAAGATTGAACCGCTCCACCATGCCGTCCGATTGAGGATGTAGAGGTGTAGTTCGAGTTTTGTCCATGCCGAGTAGTCCGCACATTTCCTTAAACACAGCCGAATCAAAGTTTTTTCCTTGATCAGAATAGATTTGAAGAGGAACTCCGTATCTGGAAACCCAGTGTTGAACCAGTATGTCTGCTACGGTTACCACCTCTTGATTAGGAATGGCGTAGGCTTCAGGCCACTTAGTGAAGTAGTCCATGACAACGAGGATGTACTTATTGCCATCAGATGTTCTAGGAAGAGGACCCAGGATGTCTAGAGCAATTCGTTCGAAAGGAGCTCCTACATTATAACGTTGCAATCGTCCACGGGTGCGCCTCTTTGGACCTTTACGTGCTACGCAGGTGTCACAAGTTCGACACCACTTCTCCACATCACTGCGAACATTATTCCACTAGAAACGCTCTCGAACCTTTTGCAGGGTCTTCATTACACCAAAATGATTTCCTGTGGGACTACCATGCAGTACTTGAAGGACCATAGAAATTCTCGACTTAGGGAGTAGTAGTTGCCATCTACATGTCTTTCCATCGTCAGACTCCCATTTTCGGTACAAAATACCGTTCTTCAAATGTAGGGAATCCCAGAGGGCCCAATAACGTTTAGTAGTAGGATGGTAATGGGCCATGTCTTGACAGCTGGGCTTCCTGTTGGACTCCTCTTTCAGCTCTAGAATTGGCTTAATTTCAGGATCAGCAAGTTGATCTTTACGCAGGCTCTCGTCACTCCACGGATCTTGCGATGATGTAGACCCAGTTGTAACTTGTCTTACTATAGGACCTTTGACATTAAATTTCTTCTCAACCCGGTCGCAGTATCTACAATTCTCTGAGCAGGGTCTTCTTGAGAGAGCATCTGCATTTCCATGTGATGAGCCTTTTCGATGGCGTATCTCCATATCGTACTCTTGAAGCTTTTGTATCCACCTGGCTATCGGGCCTTCAGGGTTCTTAAAATTCAATAGCCAAGTTAGAGAAGCATGATCAGTTCGGATCAGGAATTTTCGACCGTAAAGATAGTGATGAAAATGGTCTATGGCTTTCACTACAGCAAGAAGCTCTTTTCTTGTTACGCAGTAGTTTCGCTCGGCCTTTGACAAGCACTTGCTGAAATAGGCGATAACACGCTCCTGGCCGTCGATTTCCTGGGACAGTACAGCGCCAATGCTTTCGTTGCTTGCATCCGTATCAAGTATAAACTGTTTATCGATTTGAGGATACGACAGAATTGGAGTGGATGTTAAGGCCTCCTTAAGCTTTTCGAAAGCAGCATCACATTCCTGTGACCACATAAATTTTTGATTGGCTTCTGTTAATTTATGAAGTGGTCTTGCAATCATCGAGAAGCCTTTGACGAATTTTCTGTAATAGGTGCATAATCCTAGAAAACTTCGAAGCTGGTGAACATCTGCTGGACGATTCCAATTTTTCACAGCGGATATCTTCTCTGGATCACCTCCTAACTCCTTCCGCCAAAATGATGTGTCCAAGGTAGGCGACTTCATTTCGAAACAAACTGCACTTCGAAGGGCTTAGCTTCAAATTAGCTTCCTTTAACTTTTGCAGCACCCGCCTGAGGTTGTCCAGATGTTCATCAAAAGATTTTCCTATGATTATGATATCATCCAAATAAACAAGACATGCTTCATATGACAGCCCCCGGAGAACCGTTTCCATAAGCCGTTCGAAAGTTGCAGGTGCGTTACATAGACCAAAAGGCATTACCCTGAATTGCCATAATCCTTGTCCCGTTGTGAAGGCAGTCTTCTCGCGGTCGTCGGGATGGATCTCTACCTGCCAGTAACCACTCTTCAGATCCAGAGTCGAGAACCAAGTGTTGCCCGCAAGTGTGTCGAGAGTGTCGTCGATCCTTGGTAGAGGGTAACTATCCTTTTTGGTGACGTAATTCAGTCGGCGGTAGTCTACACAAAATCTTGTAGAACCATCCTTCTTTCTTACTAATACAATGGGAGACGCCCATGGACTTGTCGATGGTTCGATGACGTCATTTTCTTCCATATCCTTTATTAAATTTTGCACCTCTTCTTGCTTGGCAAAAGGTATTCGTCTAGGATGCTGTTTAATAGGAGAGTCATCTCCCGTGTCAATTCGGTGTTGTGCCATTTTAGTTAGTCCAAAGTCTTCAGATGTTTGGGAAAATAAACTTTGGAATTCTCTAATTAAATTTTCCGCAGCTTCCATCTGTTTTGGATTTAAGTCTGTATTTTGTAACAAATCCTTGACTAAATTATCTGAAGATTTCTCAGAGTGACTGGAATTTTGACTTATGCACGTCACAGGAGCACATGACGCTATCACCTCTCCTTTCTTGATAGTCCTCGTCTTATCACTGATGTTAGCAATTCTGACTGGAATGGTCTTTTTCGAGAGGTCTACCACAGAAGAAGCCACCAATACTCCTGCTTGTGTACTATTGTCTTCTGGATAATCTATATGGCCACATCGGTAATTAGTTTCATTTTTAATTACAGCTGGAACTAAAAATTCTGTTCTTGGATCTAGATTGATGTCTTCTTTGGCTATTGCTGCTTGTTTACATTCAATTTCGTTATTTAATCCAGAAAGACTGATTTCTTCAAATTTTGAGAGCATTTTGTTATTTTTAAAATCAAGTTTGAAGCCAAACTTCTTCAGAAAATCTAGCCCGATTAAGCAAGGATCTGTTATGTCAGCCACATATGCCGTATGGTAATATTTCGTTCCTCCAAAGTTGATAGTTAAATTTGCCTTTCCATATATGCCTATCTTGTCGCCCGTCACAGTTTGTAGGGTAACGCATGGTGGAGTCCAGATGAGTTTACATTTCAATTTTCGAGCCAAATCTTCTCTTATTATTGTCACATTGGCTCCTGTATCGACAATCATACGGCATTGAATTCCGTTAATAAAGCCTAACACATATAACGCATTATCACGCCACTCATTTTTGATTCTGGAGGATCTTGAGGTGGGGCTTTTCATTTTCTGGCAACCTCCGCCCCGCGAGATGGCCAAAATTTAGTTTCCCTGCTGACTGTTTGAATTTATCTCACGTTCGTGGATTTTGGGGCAATTTCTTCGGAGATGTCCTGTATCACCGCATCCCCAGCACGTGAGATTCTGTCTTCTTGAACTTGTTCTTCCGTATTTTAAAGCTTCAAGTTCTTGGTTTATTTTCCTAATTTCTTTCAAGAAGTCGATCTCAGTGTCTAAGCTTTTGTTCACCGTTGACCTTCGGACTGAATGACGATCTCCTCGGCTGGCTTGTGTAGCTGCTTCCAACTTTAAGGCATATAGTAATGCAGCCTTTAAATCCTGCACATCTGCCATTCGTACCGCTCTCTGCACTTCTGGATCTTTTATTCCGTCCACAAAATATTGCAGTGAGAGCATTTCCCGTACATTTGTTGGACAGTCAATGAATGCTAAATTTGCAAGCCGTTCAATTTCCGAGGCAAACTCTTGAAGGGTTTCACTCGATTTTTGATGGCGGCTCTTCATTTGTATTCTCGTATAATCCTTGAAGAATTTTTCGCCGAATCTCATTTCAAGTGCACAACTTAGAGTCTCAAAATTGAGTTGCGTCATATCGGGCAATGTTTGCAGCACGTCGGCGGCTTCCCCTCTTAAAGATGCTGCCAGTTGACAAGCTTTCACCTCGTCACTCCATTTGTTCGCTTCGGCTACAATGGTGAATTGGGTCTTGTAGACTTGCCAGGAACTCTTTCCGTCGTATGTCGACAGCTTGATGTACACGGGAGAAGCAGACAGATTCCTAAATTCTTCATAATTACCACTAGACGCTGAAAGCTTCTTCTCAAGATCTAGTACTTTTTTATTTAGCTTTTCATCTACTTCAACTATTTTCTCTTCAATATTACTAACTTCATTCTGAATTTTCTATTCTACTTTACTAATTTCATTCTCTATTTTCTCTTCTACCGAATCTATTCTTCTGTCTACCGACGAGAACTTTTCTTCTAAAGTTTTCTTCATTTCTTCTTGACTTTTATTAACTTCTTTCTTCAATTCTTCAGTCAACTCTTTCATTCTTTCTTCGTTTTTATTCATTTTTTCCGCCAACTCTTCTTGGCCTTTATTAATCTTTTCAGTCACATCTTCTTGGCATTTGTCAATTTTATTTGTCAACTGTTCCATTCTCTCTTCGTTTTTATTAATTTTTTCCGCCAACTCTTCTTGGCCTTTATTCATCTTTTCCGCCAACTCCTCTTGGCCTTTATTCATCTTTTCCGCCAACTCCTCTTGGCCTTTATTCATCTTTTCCGCCAACTCCTCTTGGCCTTTATCCATTTTATTTGATAATCCATTAATAGCTTTCAACAACTCATTCAGTTGCTCTTCCGTTGCTCTCGTTTTCGCCATAAGATCCCAAATTCTGACACCAATTGTTGCAACGTATATAGGGCTCTTTCGATCTTATGGTTAGACAACTTCAAACTCTTTGCTCTTAGAAAGGTAGAAAATAATTTATTTACAGAACTTCAGAACAACAGAGTCCTCGAAACTCACAAATATTTCTAGATATTCAAAAATAATTGTTCAAATCTATCGTATAAGTGCCGATATAGGTTCCAGAGACTCTTTATACAACGTCTCTACACTAAATCACATTCAAAATAACGTAAATAAGGCTCAAGCAAACTTGCTTAACAAACGCGTTGCTCACTCAATGACTGACTGGTAAATAATAACAACAGCTCGCATCGCTTCTCTTCTTATATAGGCTCGTAGCATGTGCTGGAAATTTCTAGAACCATCTAGAAAAATCCACGGAACAACAAACAATGTATCAGTATATCTAAGGGGGGATTACCATTAAGAGGGAAGGGTTACCATCGCCAACAATAGCCAAGTTTGTCGCCAACTTGGCGATATCGCTAATATTTCGCAAAGCTGCCATAGACATTCACTGAAAATAATAGACAAGTTTGCTTGATAACAGAGACAATGTAACAAAAACTAATATTAGTAAAGAAATGGAGCTTAATAAGATTATTTACATTATTTTACAGTACAAACACTAACTATTTACAAAATTCGTAACATTATTATGCTTGTCCCAGTAGTACACTTTCATATTCCATAAGAAAAAGTTTGGGGCTATAATATTATATATCCCCATATTATTATATATAAGATATTAAATGCGGAAAATGGACAAAAACGTCATTTTGACTGTAATTTGTGGCAACATAACAATGTAAAGTAAAAATGCCCCATGTAAACAAATATATTTTAATAAGTAGGTATGGTTATACTAACAGTTTATGCCTAAAGAATTTTGGGATGCTGTAGCTTGAGAAAGATATAGTGCTCTCAATATACCAGCATTTCCCTTTTCACGAAAAAAGGCATTCACAACCTTGAACTTTGGCATTTTCTATAGAAAAGAAGAAATTTTTTCAGGGCTGGGTAAGTATTATGGTGGCCCCCAACGACTAGTTTTGTCTGATTTTCAAAATCACAGCTCTTAAAAACTGCACAGTTAAAAAAATCTGTAAATTCATGGTAAAACTACTGGCAGCAAAGTTGCCAGACACTTACCGTTCCGTTAGTAGATTTTCCGTTTTAGGAAATAAAAGAAAAGAAAACCCCATTTGAAGAAGTGGTAACTTTCCGTTACAATGTTTGATTTTTAATGACAATAATTTAATTTAATTTTTGAAATTGATATCGATCAATCGTGAAAGAATATGAACTTTCTGATTGATTTTGTGCTGCTATAGTAAGTAATTTACTATTTTTTTTTATTATTATTTTTTTATAATTTTCTTCAAGCCGTCCTGAGGATGAAACTTGAGACCTTTTGACAGCGGAATAAGTCCTTACTGACTGAGCCAAAGCTGCTGACACCAGTTTGTTCAAAGTTTGTCTTTTATGAGTTAGTGGGAAAATCTGTTCCGTTTTAAAATATTTCCTTTCGGTTAGAATATGCCTAAACGGTTTATTTTATTTTACATTAGTCCAATGCATAATTTTTTAAATCCATATTATTTTTAATTAATTAATTAATTAAAAAAACTGCTTAATATCACTGTTTTTTTTTTCAATGAATGAATGAATAAATGAATGAAAAAAAGTTATTCATTTTTTACAAAAATAATGTTATAGTTTTTTAAAAATTGTCGCACACTATTTATTTTTTTATTTATTTATCTATTTATTGGGGGCTACTGAGTTAAAAAACTTTTTAAAAAAGAAATAGAAAAAAAAAACATAATTTAAAACGGATTTTTTATGTTTTTATTTTTTCATGGCACTTCTGGGATTCGAACCCACTATCTACTCTCGCAGGCTATTAACGGCGTGGTGCCTTGATACTCGACCACGGTGACTCCCAGATAGCACAGAGTCTCCGTTTTTTCATTCTATTTCAATCCGATTCATTATTTTCCGGAAATATGATGAAGTTTTCTGTTTTTTAACGGAAGATACCCTTTTGTTGTAAAAAGGGGGTTTTTTGATGTGAAATTCAGAAAAAAAAAATATATCCGTGAATTTCAGTTTTTTTTTTTTTTTTTTTTTTTTTTTTTTTTTTTTTAACAATGTGTCCTACACGGTCATTGGATGGCACTAAATCAGATTATTTTCTGCGTTGATGTATGTGCAGTTGCTGCTCTACACCGATAAACCACATATGTTAGATCACTTGGAAATCAACGTAAACCACGTTAGTGCTGATATGCCACCTTAACTGCTCCATAAATCTCCAAAATTGGAGAAAAGAATGTATTGCATTCATGACAGTTAGCAAAGTATTTTACAAAATGTAATATAAACAGTAAATATTTTTGGGACAATTCGATGTTTTTAATAATAAAATCGATATTAATACGTTTTATTCCACTTAAGCATCAGACACACACAAACTGTGACACAATGACACAATTACATTTTTTAATGAATATATCTTTAAGGATATTTCTTAGATTTCAAAGTAATCGTAGGCAAACAAAATGTTGCCAAAATATCAGACTAATTAATCAGACTAATTAATATCAGACTAATTAATTATATATATATATATATTAGTCGAAAATTTTTTTTGTCTTTTTTTGTACACATTTTTCGTTTTGGTGTACTATCATGTGATAAATCCACCTTGCCTTTTTAAAGACATAGATAGTTTAACCTGATGCTTGTACATCTATAATTTTACAACTTACAGAAACAAAGAAATCACGAAATTGTTCGAGAATTGTTAGCTTTTTACGTCGCTTATGTGCAAAAAAAACTCTTCTTTTTGTAGCGAAAATAATTAAAAAAAGCTCCCAGCTCAAACCATTACCAAAACTAAGAAAATAATCGGAGAGCTCTAAATCATATAAAGCTGCAAGGGCTATCATTCCACGTAACTAACGCATGATAGAAACTCTCACCCGCCTCTTCTATTTAAAACTGGAGAAATGAAATAAAAACTTCGAACACTGAGATTGTTGTTAAAGTGTCAAGATTTGTTTATTGGCACTGTTCATTCTAAAAATAAGATGAGAAACTTTAAATTCAAAACATTTGTATGAATTACCTAAACACACAGTAGTAATTACATAAATGAAATTTGGCTGTTTAAATGTGTTACCATAATGTTTAAAAATGGTTTTGCATTACATCGGTTATAGAGAGTTCAATTACTGATCAATAGTTTTCACTAAAAAAATTAATTAAATTTTAAAGAATTAAAAAAAATCATCACATAAATTTTAAGAATAATAATTAATCTAACACATTCAATAGTTTCTCAAATTTGACGAACTCTGTAGCTAGGTGAAATGAAATCAAAATATCAGATGACAAATAAAAACGTAGTCTAGGAATCAAAGTAAATACACATAACAAATCCCAAAGAGTTCAAAAAATATTACTAGGCAAACAGATATAATTCATTTTATTTTAAATATATATATATATATATATCATTTTTTGATAAATGTTTAAACTATGAGTGAAGCCAAATCATTAACAATACTGGCCATGTTATCATCAAGTAATTTATATCATAAACAAGTTGAAAATTGCACGTGAAGCGTAGCAAATGAGGTGCGTTTGTACGATAACGAAGTTTTAAAAATATCACTCTCATATATCAATCTCATAAAATTGTAGATAATTACAATTAAAATGCTCACCAAACAATGTTCTCCCTATACCATTATGCAATGGAATACTTTTGTGTGGCCTTGTAAATCAATAACAAATATTCTTTGCACAGCAGATTATGCAAAATGTATATCATAATATGTACTTTATAGATGCATATCAATTTTATTATGTTCGAATGAGTGTAACACCATTAAATGCATTTGAAACTTTTCCCCCATTAACCGTAATGTAACGGAATGCTTTTGAATGTCCCTGTAATTGAACTATGCATTCGATTTTGACAAAATTTGAAATAACTCGACAAAATTATGTAATAATTATTTATTTAAAATTTCAAACGATTAAAATGCATTTGAAACTTTTTTCCCCATTGACCGTAATAAATATCATTGCTACAGGGTTATAGTTAAGTGCTATACTGTATATGATTATAATGCTACATTTAAAAAAAGCGGAAATTGGTTGAAATTAAATAGCGATAAAATTACAAATGAAAAGTTTTTTATTATTTTATTGCAGTTTTCTCAGAACCTTATGAAATGAAATAAATAAATCAAATATCTAGAAATTAATTTTTAAAGTATTATTCTTGAACACTGATTAAGAATAACTCTTTTAAAAATTTTAGTTAAAATAACCCAAATATTTTTTTAACTTATCGTGATACTCCCCAAATAAACAAAAACTAACATTTTGCATAAAAAATAACAATTTTCATAAAATGGCTGTTTTTACGTCCCACAGCTGACAACAATGTAATTACAGGTATACTGTGTTATTTATTCAAAATTACTATGTCTAGTTCCACTTATAAAACTCATTTTCGGCTAAAATTATGCAATATTTCAAAAACATTATCAACTACTGGAAGAGTTTCAACTACTGGCGAAATCCCCCATATAATCCATATGCAAAAATCAATCATATAAATATGCAGAAAAGCGTACACAGAATTTTGCCTCTATTTATTTATGTTATGCATTATTATTTTCGATATACTTTTCAACCTATTTATGTTAAACTTGTCTATAACAAAAGTGGAACTAACTATCTATTCAGAAAACTATTCTAGCAAACATGTAAACAATTACATACATGTTACCTTCTAAAACAACATTGTATGTTGGAAGATCGTTATCTGATAAGATAAATTAAAGAAAAATCACGTTCAATGATAAATAGATCGAAATTTCCATAAAACCAGACAATGTTGAGGCGTCTTTTTGGCCAGTCACGACAATCTTCTAACAAAGACAGGGGTTTTCACTCACTTAAAGTAGTTAAAATGGTCGACGAAATTTAAACATAGTGTCAACAACCTGTACTCTTATTGATAGGATATATGACATCGTGATAAATTAATTCATTATCTGCCTTTATAATTTTTCATTCTTTGAAAGATTCGATTTTATTATTTGGAAAAATGCAATCTTTTAAATAAAAAATATTAATAGGATACATACATACATACATATATATGTATCCTTTTGCTTCTCATACTTTTGTGTACCTAAGGGGCAACAATTGCTGTTTTATCCGTCTCATATTCTTTTCCCCTCTCTCTTATTAGATAGATTTCGTTACAGAAAATAAAAAAACGCCCTATTGCAGCCGTCCGGCGGAAACCACTTATGAAAAATTTTGGTATATTATCACCGATCACGACTCCAAGATCCCAAAACTATCTTCTGTTCAAATGTTGACATATATATACATATCAATATAGATATCTACTTTTATATATAAAATTTTTGTTTCTGTATTTATCGTGTTTATTAACCTGAATTAACAAACGTGTTAATGAAACATCGTGTGTACATAGTATATACTAATTTCTCGACCGAGTTCATTGGGCAGCATTATCCACCATCTTGTTTTAAGATGGCGGCCACTTAATTATTTTTTATTTTCAATTTAAGTAAAAAATATTATTTAAATAATATATATATATATATATATATATATATATATATATATATATATATAATACATATTATTCAATTTAAGTACAAAATATTATATACAATTTAAAATTTCAATATTTAAGTACAAAAAATTTTAAAGTTGAAAAATATTTTTATTTTATGTGTTTTACCTTGTTACAAGGATTCCAAAATATTTTTATTTTTTGTTTAGTCTAAATCTTAAATTATTACTGAGTTTTAGCATTTTGAATTTCTAGTATGGCTGAAATTTTGAAACGGTCAGATTTTTGTCCCGTGATAACAAGCGTAATTCTGATTCGATTTGGATGTAACTTAGTGTGTACATAGTATACACCAATGTCTGAACCGAGTTCGTTGGTCAGTTTCATCCGTCATCTTGTTTCAAAATGGCGGCCATTAAAATTAAAAATATTAATAATAACATTAGGTACGAACAAGTGAGCTCTTGGAAAAAAAATCATGTATTTAGCCTTGGTACAAAGATTCTAAAGCATATTTTGTTTCTTCTACATCTTCAAAAAAGGCTGAGTTATAGGACTTTGAATTTTTAAATGATCCGATTTTCGATCCGTTAACACACGTATTTATAAACCAATTTGGGTGTCATTTGGTGTGTACATAATACATACCGATGCCTGTACCAGATTCTTTGGCCATTTTGTCTGCCTTCTTGTATCAAAATGGCGGAATATCATTATTTTTTTTAGAAATTTTAAATTTAAAATCAAGTACAAAAAATTAAGAAACTGAAAAAGATTTTTCTTTTGTGTTTGAAATCACGAAAACATAGCACGAAAGCTTTGAAAATAATTGTCGATAGAATAAGCTGAAAACCCGTTATTCCAAAAAGGTTAAAATTAGAAATTATTAAAAAAAGAAGAAAAAAATATTATAACTTCTACGAAAGTGGCTAAAAAATTATGTATCACGGATTTTTTTACATTAAAAGTGATATCAAGAGGCCAAAAATAGGATTTAAAAAAGAAAAAAAAATCACAAAATAGCAACTGAATTTAAATTTATCATATATCTTCAAAATACTCTCTACAACTTTTATACTGAGTGCTTTTTCATAGGATCAATTTTTACAGGAAAATAAATAAATAAATAGAAATAACTAAAATAAATAAATTAATATAAGCTGGAGAGGGGCAAAGAAGATGAAAAATAATTACTTACATTTATAAAATAGCAAATCCACTTAATTTCTTTGTTGTATACTAATTTGTAATGACACGTTTATGATATGAAAAAATTTAATGAAAGTTAAAGATCCATTTAACACAAAATAAATGATTTGAGCACGAATTCGATGTAAATTCTACAATTTACGTTTAGGAATGCAATATAATCTTGATGTATTTGAATCGCCGAGATCTACTAAGAATATTATTTGAACGGATGAGTTTTAAACGAGTAGTATAATATTCAACAACCAATCAATGCATTCATTCGTAATTATAATCCAAGTTATCTAGTTAGCAGACAAAATTCTGCACATAGGTAATATAATAAATTTACATATTGTACGTTAAAAGAAAAAAGACCCGTTATTGTCTGTCTGATATTGATTAATAGAGCACACAAAAGTTACTTGGTAAATATAAACAATTATTATGCTTAGTTATGTTACTAAAAATGAAAAGTCAGTAAATGTTGAGTTAGTGAAGCACATAAAGTTATATTTCATAAGAAATGATCGATATTTTCATTCTGAGATATCTTTTGAAAGTCCAATCAAAATATGTAAATCTATTCTATAGCAAATTGTTTGCAGAATGTGCACACTGGTAACACCAAACACGGCATTGATTTGGGATTTAAATTCAGGAATAGATTTTGTAAGCGGTGGACTTCAAATCTGATCTTTAATAATACCTGGGCTTCAATTAACACATTTTCAGTTAACTCGTACTTTGAGATACATAAATGAAAGTATTGATGGTGAATATGCCTATAAAAATATCACCAGGCAAATTTCAAAGAATGAAATAAGATTTACATTCACAAACTTAGCTTATAATACGCCTAATTTGTCATTAAAATGATATTTTTGCAATTAGTATTTCACCAGATGTGTACTAATGAAATTGCTCGAAAATAATTCGCACCACCTTGTGATCATCGATGCTGTAAAAAATTGAAGGATTTAAAAAAAAATGCTTTAAAAATGGACAGCTTAAATTTTTGCTTATAACTAAAAAATTTAGTAAGAAAAAATCAGAAATCATTATTATATTATCAGAAATTATAAATAAACTTTTGAATATTAATGGATTCGATTTTCAGATATGGAAAAATCATTATTTCAAACTTGAAATGAGTCACAAAGTGTTTAAAAAAATTCAAATTCTTCTGAGAAAAAGAACACATTTTTTATACCGCATAGCAGATGTAATTTTCTCTTCTCTTGTTAATGCTTAATATATTCAGCTTAGTCTGAATACATTATCTGCATAAAATTAGGGCCCATTGTAAAAGTGTAATCAATATTTTCGCAAATTTGAAAGTATTAAAAAATATTTTACAAGCATTTGCAATTAAGTCTGCTTTTAAACGATATCGTGCAAATATAAAATATATAATAAAGTACCAAGACCGTACCTTGTAACAGTACCTTGACAACACTAAATGAAAGGCATTTTCTGAAACTGTGTTAAAAAGATTGCCAAAATATTCGTATACATTCCTGCTCCAGGTAAAAAATTAAAATATATACTCTTTGCTGAATTCTTAAGTATTTTGAAGATATTATGTCTCTTCGCACGTCACGTTAAGCTCTGGCGTGACTGGTCAAAGAAAAGTATTCTATAAAATATAACATCATGGAAATGTTGTCAGCTATTTATTAGTCAATGTGATAGGTAACGGTCAGCTTCAAAGTGCAACTAAGATTCTGCCAAAGAGTATATAGAAGTTGGCGTGATTAGTGTACATCTATTCATATTTTATGTTTCAACCTTTTAGGAAGCAGCCTTTTTATCGTCTCCTGTTGAGATTTTATGCGGGTGGAAATGTATTCGTTAATTCCCATTAAGCTAAATTTTGTATAATAAGGAACGTTATATTAATGAGGATGGACAAGAATACTCTTGATATATATGTGACAGGAATTTGCTGGCAGAGCCGAAGCAAATTGATTGTTCTATTTTTTAGTGTCATGACTTATGACCACTAACAAATAATCGATATTTTTTACTTATTTATATGTTCGATGTAAAAATATTAATTAATAGATCAGACATTAGTAAAACAGTGTTTCGGGATATTAGCACGTGATAAAAAATTTTGTTTATTAATATTTTTTTTCTTCATACTGAAAGAATATTTTTAAGCATATTTTTTATATAATAAGTATTTGCAGTTTAAATGGGTTATCTAAGCCAAAAAAATTTTTTAAATCAAAATGTTTGTATACAATCTTTTTTATAGCAAAATAATCAGCGATATTTCATATATTTTTATGAGAAATTTCGTTACCAGTTATTACTAAATCTTATTCTGAATGCAAAATCTGTTGATATTACAATAATATATTGTGTCGCTGTTTCTGCATTAACCCTTTATCTACCGAATTATGATTTCATGAAAATTTCTAAAACATTTTTCGTTTATTGTTTAAATTAAATTAAAAGATTTACATAATCATTTAATTAATTTTTGAAGCATTTTAGAAAGACTGAAGGATTTAGAAGGGTCAATTTACAGGGATTTTGTTCAAGATTTATTACCCTTCTCAAATTGTTATTTTAAATTATTTTCTTAGTATTTTGTGGCATTATAAAATGTACAAATGTAATGTTCTTACAATAAAAAAAAGAAATATTTTCGAAATAAAAGATCCCCATGCCCTCCCTCAGGGCCAAGAAATCTAAAAAGATAAAAAGGCAAAGGAAATCATTTTTTTTTAAATATTTTTTTGTAAAAAAAAATTCTTTTGGAACAAAATAAAGTAATGTACCTTTAACTCATTCTAAAGAGTATTACAACTAATCGACGTATTAAAAGAATTTTATAATAAGTAATTTTAGTGGTACTTATAAGTGCTGTCGGTAGATAAAAGGTTAATCCTGTAACTGCTGAATATTTTCATATATATATATATATATATATATATATATATATATATATATATATATATATATATATATATATATATATATATATATATATATATATATATACACGCACACACAAACACACACATATATATATATAAATCTTTTGTGCGTGTGTATATCACAGAACGCCGCTTAAACGGCTGGACCCATTTTAATGAAATTTTGTGTGTGTGTTCCAGTGGATTCGAGAATGGTTTAGATTCACATTTCATCGAAATTGATATAGTACTTTTTTAGTAACTAGGCAAAAACTAATAGTTAGTGATTTTTCGCTAATTAAAATTGTTGAATAAGTTCGATGAACAGAGTGCGGACGGAATGTCCGAGCGGTCTAAGGCGTCAGATTTAAGCTCTGCTTCTTGAAGAAAGCGATCGCGTGTTCGAACCCCACTCCTAACAAACGTGTACGATTTTCAATATTTTTTTCTGTATTGTAATTTTAATTAACTGACTTCAGAAAATCGTTAACTTTTAGCTAAAAAGCGCAAAATAAACTTTTCTATCGAAAATTGAACTGGCTTCAAAAACTACTGCAAAGTGAAAAATAATTTTCTTATATAATTGTAATAAGAAATTAAATTAAGAGCGTAATATTTACCGTGAGTATTATTATATTTATGTACATTTTTTTGATTTTTTGGTGTCAGTGCCAGAACAACGTCTGTCGTGCCTGCTAATATATATATATATATATATATATATATATATGTACATTATACACATATATACAGTGGCGGTCAAAATTTCTGGCCAGTTAGTTTCTTCGATTTATTTACCAAAAGGTTTCAGCAAAGAAGAAGCACAATGCTTCAAAAGTTAGG